>CM066032.1:571364828-572016275 GCA_033557465.1 Ichthyophis bannanicus
CCAATACTGCTCAGAGTAAGTCCATAAGTAACATGATCATACTTAAGCACACCCTTAACAATTTTTGCATAAGTGACCATAGTTTTGAATTTGCCCCGGTAACTGTACCTCTCCTTAGATGGAAGCCCAACCAGTAGGGAAGTG
Source organism: Ichthyophis bannanicus (assembly GCA_033557465.1). Classification (NCBI taxonomy): domain Eukaryota; kingdom Metazoa; phylum Chordata; class Amphibia; order Gymnophiona; family Ichthyophiidae; genus Ichthyophis; species Ichthyophis bannanicus. The sequence continues at coordinate 571,364,973 of CM066032.1, forward strand.
CCATCATCTAAATAGGGGGCTAGAATCAATATCCGCGTTCCGGTTCCTGCAAATTTCCCCCCTCCCAAAAGATATTGGTCTCAAAGATCAAATCATCCACGATACGGTGTGCAAAGTTGTGAAGCTAATCTGGACATATTATCGTGAGAATTTCACTAGTATTCCACCAATATACCCAGACTAGGGCACATCTCGAGAAAATATGTACAGAACTACTACTACTGCTACTGTTCTGTAAAACCTCAATGTCCCACACATTATTTTTACACTCCTCAAAAATTCAGTCTTCAGCTAAATTCCAAGGCAAAAACATTAACGCTAGGGCCTAGAGCCTGCAAGGAACTAGTCAATGAATGGAAGCTGCTCTCTCACATCTAATGCTCCCTCCCCACCCCATAATAGAAAGAACAAATCTGCACACCTCATCAACAGATACATAAAATGCAACCCCATTGTATGCCTCATCACACAAATTGGCCAGCATGTAAATATATAAACAATAGAGGTACAAAGAGAGAGGGGACCTTGAGTAACCCACTATCCTTATATTCAAGGTACTGCCAATCATTGGTTAAACCTAATTCACATACTCCCTCTGATTCCAAAAAAGAACCAATGACCTCAGCACCACCCCTCCCAAAACCCAGCACCCTTCTATTCCTAGCATCCTAACCTCTCCAATCATAAACCATGATTTACTGTATCACTCGCAGGCACAGAGACATCCAACCGGAAGAAAACTACCCGAATAATTCCCCTTATCAAATGCCTCATGGAGTATACCATCCAACAATGACAACTCACTCAGCAATGTTTCTATGGCTGAAAGATACGACAAACCAATCAGACTGCTGCACATACAAGATGTCATTGTTTTTCCCTAATTAATCAAATAGCTGACACCACACCACACTCTTCGCCCACTCTCCTTAGTCTCCCGCTAGAAATGGCAGATTTAAATATTGGTCATAACAAAGCAACATCAACCAGAACGCCTTAACTCACAAGAGTGACTACCGGCTCTCTTTTAAATGGCTGGCAGGAACCACGTTCCCTGTGCTCCAAAGATATGTTCAAAATACTAAGCCAACTTGCTGTGCAACTTTCACAATCCTCCCTAGCTTTAAAACTAAACCCCGAAGGAATGCCAGAGCAGGGATCCTACAAACACCAACTCAGGGACCAAAACCATCATTGTTGTTGACAAACTGTGTTGATAGGAGGAAAAGCTTGCTGTCCCCCCTTACAAAACCGGTGGCAGGCCCCACCCAATGCTGCAGCTGGGTAAGTGTGTCTGGGAGAGGGTGAACTGCATGATCTCTATTGAGATGACGAGCAACCACACCATCATCCAAAGTACACAGCTCACAGGACGACACCTTAGCTGCTGGCAGTCAAGCATAACAAATTTTTGTTGCAGGCAGGGAATTGTGAGGTACCCCAGGGCTGAGTGGAAAGGTAGTCAGACAAGGCCCTGTCTACCTAGGCAACACTGTCCCTCAGGGTCATGAAAGAGCATCTGAGCCTGGCCAGAGAAAGCAAAAGGAGCAGTGTAATCAGAGACATATCAAGACAAGAGGATATGCACATTCTGAAAACAGCAGGAGAGAGTAGGCATACATAAACAGCAGAACAATAGCAAGGAGCAGGAGGACTGAGTTCCCTCCAAACGGGACCAATGGCTGGACACAAGATTATAGGGTACTGGGATATGCAGAAGTTTTGCCATTTGGGCATGGCTGCCACAAACCAATGGGGTCCATGACCACTAAGATAGTAGCCAGTGGTTACATTCCAGTAGCCATGCATGAGGACTTTTGACCCTAGAGACCAGGGCGACATGTCCAAGAAAATGTGGGCACATGGCTGGCATGGCAGGGCTGTTTCCATCGAACCACAACAGAAGGAAAAGCAAAAATACCATTAAAGTGAGCATATAGTGCACAACCATAGATGACAGCCAGTAGCCACTACATACGGAGGGAACAAGACTTTCAGGGAGAGAGGGATTGGGCAAAGATGTTACCTAGCTCCAGTATTAGGGTGAGACCCAAAGATCCATGCCCATGGTCGAGGGGCTGTGGCCATATACCTGGAGGTGGGTCGCAGAACCCAAACAGAGAGATTAGATGTGATGACACGGGTGGTGGGCGGATGAAAGGGCGCGACGTGACATTGAGGGTGTGATGGGGTACTAACGGCGGATGTGGACATATGGCCGCTGAAGGGATCATATTTCCAGGACACTAAGAGTACCCATTCCCGATCCCTGATTGCTGGCAGCACCTAGGAAACAAGTGCAGTAGCAGAGAGGTAAGTCATGGTACACAGCATAGATGCCACATGTGGGGAGGGTACCCCAGATCCCCCATCTGCAATGTTGGAAGGCCATGAGAATTGCATGGTCATAACTATGACATCCACAGCATTGACTCCACATTATGGCACCAGGTGCTCACTGGCACAGCCGCCACGGCATAGCCTAGCATGCTCCCATGTAGCAGAGTAGCCCTGCATAGCTGCTTTCCATATGTTATAGAGAGGACCCAAAGTACACCCACCAGACATGGCCCATCCCCAAACAGTATGGAATACCTACTGTACCTGATTGTAACTTGCCTTGAGCGTAAGCTACTGGAAATAAGATAGATAGAGATGTCATGAGAAGCGGTGGAACATAAGAACACTGATCAGGTGCCACTATCAACATCCATGCAACAGGTTTAGGACTCCAACTGTGGTTCAGGAAAGTGAGCGCAGATAATTATATGCACAAATGGCTGGGAAAAGTGATAGCCCCTAGACACTCAGGGCACCAAATTCCGTGAGGGCTACAAGTGACATGATCCCCTCTGCCCGGCCTCCCAGCAACATGGTTTCTGAGGGTATATAACAGCCAAGTTAGGTCACACTGATCCAGCAGGAAAGTTCTATGGTGGCTTGATGTACACAAACTTGGTACAGTACCAAAGAATAGTGGTACCCTGGAAATAATGTTACATACATAGAACATAGAAACATTGAAACATCGAAAGATGATGGCAGAAAAAAGACCACATGACTTTGCCTCCTTTGCCCTTCCATATCATTAGTCCCATAGAAACATAAGGATAACATGTGGATGGTTTCACACAAAGGGTCCACACAATGATCGACTATGGTGCTTCTGAAGTTCTGACACCTCCCCTCCGCCATTTCATGCCATCTCTGCCCTATTCAAAACATGAAAAAGTCAGACTGAGAAGGCACATATAGCAAATAGAACAGTGAGCTAGTAAAGATACAGCTATAATGCATACATTCCTGTCATACACCTGCACGCACCACAGTCCTAAGCAGGAACTTTGTCTTGCAGATATAGCAACCACAATGCAATGGATATAACACACCATCACTGCCTGAATCACTGGTACTGTCAACACTATCATTGCTGCTACTACCAGCACCTATGCCGCTACCAATCACCATTGCCACTGCAAGTGTAGGGGCAGGAAAGACAGCTGCATGTTCTAGAACCAGAATAGACAAACCTTTGGGGTTGACAGAAGAATGTTGGGGGGGGGGGGGGGGTGGTGAAGACAATGGGTTGCATCAAGGAGGGAGGGTAGTGTTGCATTTTGCATGAGGGAGAAGTGGATTATTTTACTGCCACTGGCCTGCTGAGGTGGAGGGGTTGCCCAGGGCTACGGCTGGGGCTGGAGATGGAGTAGGGGGTAGATACTTCACAGTACGAATAAATACCTATCTTCACATGACGTATCTGTGCATGAGACTGTATTTTGCTGCAATGCCTAGTTGATATGGAAGGAAAAAAACTGGCAGCATAGTTTAAAGATGAGGTCAAAGAGGCTTTAGTAGCCAAAAAAGCATCTTTCAGGAAATGGAAAAAGGAGCCAAATGACGAGAACTGGAAACAACATAAGCACTGGCAAATTAGATGCAAGGCATTGATAAAGCAGACAGAGAATTTGAAAAAAAGCTGGCTGTGGAAGCAAAAACGCATAATAAAAACCTTTTCAAGTACATTCATAGCAAAAAAACCTGTGAGAGAGTCAGCTGGAGCATTAGATGATAGAGGGGTAAAAGGGGCACTAAAAGGTGACAAGGCCATAGCGGAGAGACTGAATGAATTCTTTGCTTTGGTCTTTACTGACAAAAGGCAAGGAGGTGTCAATAACACTAGCTTCTTCCTAGGCAGTAGTTGTATGTGCCATGCTGGCATAGACCAAATGCGTAGTACAGACATAACCCCCATACAAAGAACACGCAAGACACCCATGGCTCTATCCATAAACAAATCAGGCGGCAATTGGGGGAGTATCAGTGTTCAACAGTCGAAGCAGAAAATCAAATAATCCTGAGAGCCACAAAAACCACAACTATCAGCAGAGTACTCTTCTTTCTGGGAAATTGTGCACCTATATACCTACACAGCAACAGTAATCTGGAAAGTATGATTTGCATGTTTGTATATGCACTGGCAAGATGTGAGAGAGCAGCTGCTGTGCTGAGTTTGGGAGGGGTTGGAAGACAGGGTTTTTGCTCTGTGCATTCAACAAAATGGGCCACTCAGTAAGGGTTAGAGATGGCTGTACACAATTGGGGGAAGGGCATGCAAATGAGATGTTGCAACACTGGCAAAATGTTGGTTTGGCACAGAAATGTGTAGTCTGACCAATACCTCCCCCTGCCTGGGGGCCACATGTCGTGCACAAGTGCACCATGTGGGTCATGCCAGTGTCACAGGCCCTGTTTCTGGGATAATATGACCAATCACTGTGACTATAGGATGGAATATCTGGGACCTTCTGGCTCAGAGTACAGAGCTATGTTTAAAGCACTGAAGGAGAGCTAAATCTATTGGAGTTCTGCTGTCCGCCCTCTCCTCAACTGATATATTGCAAAGGGGATGATGGGTTTCTCCTACCTGGGGAGCATGGATGAGCCCCATAGTGTTTGGTGGCCCTGATTAGGGGGGTGCCCTGCTCCATGGTGGTGTGAGGATTGTACTGCAGTGTGCTCTCAGAGCAACTAAGAATATTAGGAGCATGGATGGCCATTGTAGAGTTTCCTCCCACCCCAGAAATACCAGTTGTTTGTGGGGTGGGTGTCCCTATATGTCAGTTCGAGGGGCTGTGTCTGGATAGCCTGTGCCCGTATAGGTGAGAAGGGTGGATGGCAGAGAATCCCCTGCCAGATTAATTCCATATCTGTGTGGTCTGTGCTAGAAGAGCTGATCTGTGCATCAGGCTATCCGCAACACTTTAGTAAACATGTCCTTAACTGTTTTTATCACAATCCTCCAGCAACAAGTTCAAAAACTGAATTATATAGATTATATAGATAGATTCAGAAGTGATATGCAGAAATATTTCTTTATGGAAAGAGTAGTGATCCATGGAATAGTCTCCCAGTAGAGGTGGTAGAGATGAGGACAGTAACTGAATTCAAAAAAGCATGGGACCAACACAGAGGATCTCTAAAGGTAAAAAGTGGACTGTTGTAGTTGTTGATATGGAAGGACAGACTAGATAGGCCATGTGGTCTTTTTCTGTCATTATGTTTCTATGTTTCTATATTGAGAGAAAAAATATTTTCTTTGATTCGTTTTAAATGTACTGATACTTTGTAACATCATGGCATATCCCCTCATCTTTACTTTTTGAAAGAGTAAGCAATCTGTGTTGACCCATACCACCTCACTCAGGATTTTGTAGACCTCTGTCATATCTCCCTCAGCAATCTCTTCTCCAGGCTGAAGAGCCCTAACCTCTTTAACCTTTACACACAGGAGAATTGTTCCATCCCCTTTATCAAGCACTTTTTCTAATTACGTTATATTTTTTTTCGAGATGAGGCAATCAGAAATGCACATAATAGTCAAAGTGTGGTCATATCTTGGAGTGATACAAAGCATTACAATATGCATTGTTTTATTCACACTGTACTTTATTCATCAGGACCCTAAATGATTCCGAAAAGAATAATGAATGAGAAAAATCACTGTTGAATCATTCTATCATTTTCAATAAGCTTGATTTCCCAAAAGTCTAATCTAATCTTTTTAGTCCTTACTGCCCAAAACCTATTATACTCCCATCTTACCTGATAGCACCAAGGCTGGCACAAGGAGTTGTGGTACCCCTGAGACACCTTTTGATTTTGTGCCCCTCTCATTGAGCCAGTCTTACCCTCTTCTCCTTCTCCTTCTCCTCCCAGCCCCCAACATCAGCATCAATACCCCAATATGCTTCCCAGTGCCAGCATCATTGCCCACATGCTTTCTCCCAGTGCCATAATCAGCTCCACCACACACACACACACACACATCATCCCATTGCCAGTATCAGTAACAGAAACTTTTACTGTAAAAGCATTTTCCAACAAAAGCCTTGCCCTACAAATTTCTCTCAATAACTCCCTTCTTTACTTCCAGGATCATTCCCCCATAGAATTATCTAGTGATGATCCTTTGGATAGCACAGTGTCTAGTTACAAGTTACTATTATCAGGACATTTTCCTCCTTTCTCAAGCTTTCCCTTTCTTCTTTCATACTATCTCAACTCTTCCCTACTCCAATTTGATCTCTTACTTCTATACCTTCTGATGCCATTCCTTACATCATTACTCTTCCTACCTCCTGCCCCTCCCCCGATCTCATAGCCTGTTTGGAGATATGGGAGGCCATGCGTGCTGCTCTGTGCACCTCAGCTGGTTTAGCGGTACAGGCTACTCCAAAATGAATTTGCGCTTTCACAAGCTGAACATGCCATCACTGCTCAGCTGTTAGAGACAAAAGACATGCAGCTTTTGCTTTAGTTTCTGCTTGACCATCTTTTTTATGCTGTATTATTTTCTTACAGACTACAGGAGATATAAACCTCAGGCAATCATAGTTGCAGGAAGTTATGGCTGTGGACAGCACAGACAACTAAAATGGGCAAAGGTGGGACAAAAAAATAACATAAGCAGTAATTGGGGCTAGGTTAGAAAGATTTACATAAATATATTTTATGAAAAGCTCAGCAAAAGATAGAACATAATACTATATCTTTTGGTTTTATTCAAAATCTGTGATCACAGCTGGAGGTAGTTAGCATTACATGGAGAGACACTCAAGAGAATTGAAATTATGCACTTTGATGTCATTTTCAAAAGATAAAACTAGAAAATTCTCCATGTACAGAGATGAAAAAAAGGCGTTTTTATAGTTTCTGCATTTTTATGTGCAGTTTATCATCTTAGATAAACCCTTGCTGAATTTTTGACAGTATATTATAAGCTGCATGGTAAATTATAAGAACTCATATATGTTAATCATTCAGTTAATGTATTTTAAGCACAGTAAATTGCAACAAATAACACAAAAGGTCTACAAATAGAATGAATTACTAAAACATTTTTCACTGGAGAAAGGGCAAAGAATGGGGTGAATCATAGAAACATGTCAGCAGAAAAAGACCATATGGCCTATCTAGTCTGCCCTTCTATATCAACTACTATAGACACATTTTTCTCTTTAGAGTTCTTCTGTATTTGTCCCATGCTTTCTTGAATTCAGATACTGTCTTCGTCTCTACTACCTCCATTGGGAGACTATACCATGCATTTACCACTCTTTTCATAAAGAAATATTTCCGTATTTTTCTCCTAAGTCTATCCATTTTCACCTTCATCCTATGTCACCTCATTGTAGAGCTTACTTTCAATTGAAAGAGGCTCTCCTCTTGTGCATTCATGCCACAGAGGAATTTAAACATCTCTATCATATCTCATGAATTTACACAAAAGCAGAAGTAAGGATGTGGTTGAAAACTACAGGCTGGTTAGTTTAACCTCGGTGGTGAGTAAATTACTGGAAATGCTGCTGAAAAAGAAGATAGTAAGGTTTCTGGAGTCCAATGGATTACCAGATCCGAGGCAGCATGGATTGACCAGGGGGCAGGTCTTATCAGACAAATCTGTTTGATATCTTTGACTGGGTGATCAGGGAGCTGGACAGAAGGAGAGCCCTAGATGTGGTGTATTTAGATTTCAGTAAAGCATTTGACACTGTTTCGCACAGGCAACTTATAAACAAACTGGGCACCCTAGGGATGGACCCTAAAGTTACTGCTTGGTTTAGACATTGGCTGAAAGGGAGATGACAAAGTTCACTCTGAGGAGAAGGAAGTTACCAGTGGAGTGCCTCAGGGATCTGTCCTTGGTCCGATTCTTTTTAAGATCTTTGTTAGTGATATTGTAGAAAGGCTGTCAGGTAAGGTTTGCCTTTTTGTGGATGATACCAAAATCTGCAACAGAGTAGACACCCAGGAAGGTGTAGATAACATGTGGAGGGATCTAGCTAGGCTTGAAGAATGGTCTAGAATTTGACAGCTGAGATTTAATGCTAAAAAATGCAAGGTCATGCATGTGAACTGCAACGATACAAGGGAGTAGTAGAGTATAGAGGGTGACATACTTCTGTCCACGAAATAAGAATGGGATTGTGTCGGATGATCTCAATGTAGCTAAACAGGTAGAAAAGGTGACGGCGAAAGCTAGGAGGATGCTTGGGTACATAGGGAGAGGAATGGCCAGAAGAAGAAAGGAGGTGATAGTGCCTCTGTAGAAGTCTTTGGTGTGACCTCATTTGGGAATACTGTGTGCAATTCTGGAGACTGCACCTTCAAAAGGATATAAGCAGGTTGGAGTCAGTGCAGAGGGTGATTACAAAAAATGGTTAGCATATGAAGACAAGCTTAAGGACCTTAATATATATATTTAGAGGAAAGGTGGGACAGAGGTGATATGATTGAGGCGTTTAAATACCTCCATGGCATAAATACACAGGAGGAGAGCCTTTTACTATTGAAAGCAAACTCTGCTACGAGGGGACATAGGATGATGGTGAAAGGAGATAGACCCAGGAGTAATGTGCAGTATTTTTTTATGGAAAGAGAGGTAGATGCGTGGAATAGTCTTCCAATGGAGGTGATAAAAATGAGTACAGTATCTAAATTCAAAAAAGCATGGAACAAACACAGAGACTCTAAAAGACTCTTGTAGTTGATATGGAAGGGCAGATTACATAGGCCAGTGATGGCTAACCTTTTTGAGCCCGAGTGCCCAAACTGCCGCACAAAACCAAAGAATTTCCTCAAAGTGCCAGCACGTCAATTAAAGCCCCATTTGCATAAGGTGCTTCATTTGCATAAATATTTGCATAATGTTACCATACACTAACTTTTAGTAAACATGCCTCTTAATGAGTATATGGATAAAGAAAGACTAAAAGGTTTCTACATTACTATAATCCAGTACCAACCGCCAGGCACATTAGGAACTACTACAAACGCTGCCCATTTAGAACCCATAGCAAACCCGCCGTATCCTAACAGCACTACCAGACTCACAAAGCACCATACTCTACCTATCAAAAGGCAACACTGCAAATATTAAACCAATACATCTCAGAGAACAACAATACATGACCTACTGGGGAAAGAACAAGTGGCAATGTCAAATAGGAATTATATAAACAGAATACCTCAGCTCAGTTACACATGCAGAACAGACCATCACCAAACAAGGAATCACAATTTAGAAACAGGAAGACAATAATTAAACTGGGAACCCCAAAAGCCAAACTTGGAATATACAACAACACTGTAGAAATAAAACTATATATTAATTTCCTCTTGTACTAAACAAAGCGCAAAAATTAATGATGCACATTTCCCAGAGCTGACATATTCCAGTTAATAAATTCAAAATAAAGAGATATTTTTCTACCTTTTGTGCATTTTTTTTCAGTTGCAATTGTTCCAGCCACTTTCTTCTGGTTTCTTTCTTCGTGTCTTCTGCTAACTCTCCATCTGCTGTCCATTTGTCCTTTCTTCTGTCTTCTTGTTTTTTTTTTTCCATTCTCTCTCTACATCTGCTTTAACATACTAATCTTTCCTCCTTTGGCTCTTTCCTCATTCCTATTTCATCTACTCAAAATTTACCCCCTCCATCCTCAATCCCCACTTACTCTCCAATACCCGGCCAATTGTAGATTTTTTATCCCTCCCACACAAAATATTTTTCCCCTCTCCATTTTACTCTCCCAGCCCCATCCCATTCTAATCCTCCCCCAACACCAGCTCCCTTCTAGTTCCAGCCTCACCCAGCATCCATTCCCTTCTAGTCCCTGCATCAGCCCATTTCCAGTCCTAGCCGCCCCCCAACCCCATACCAGTCCTATCCCCCCCTCATCAACCCCCTTCCAGTCCTAACCCCCCATCACCCCCTTTTCAGTTTAAGCCCCCCCCCTATAACCCATTACCAGTCCTACCCCCCCACTTCCAGTCAGCCCCCATAGCCCATTGCCAGTCCTAACCCCCCCATCAGCCCACAGTCCATTACCAGTCCTAACCCCATCAGCCCACCTCAAGTCCTAACCCCTCCCCATCAGCCCATTTCTTGTCCCAGCCCCCCCATAGCCCATTATCAGTCCTAAACCCCCCCATAGCCCATTACCAGTCCTATCCCCATCAGACCACCTCAAGTGTTAACACCCCATCAGCCCATTTCCAGTCATAACCCCACCCAACAGCCCACCTCAAGTCCTAACCCCTCCCCATCAGCCCATTAGCAGTCCTAACCCCCCCCAGCCCATTAGCAGTCCTACCCCCCCTCTCTAGCCCATTAGCAGTCCTAACCCCCCCCATAGCCCATTACCAGTCCTAACCCCCATCACCCCATTTCCAGACAGCCCCCATCCGCCCACAGCCCATTAGCAGTCCTAACCCCCCCCCCCCTCCTAGCCCATTAGCAGTCCTAACCCCCCCCTAGCCCATTAGCAGTCCTAACCCCTTCCCCCTAGCCCATTAGCAGTCCTAACCCCCCCAGCCCATTAGCAGTCCTAACCCCCCCCTCCTAGCCCATTAGCAGTCCTAACCCCCCCTCCTAGCCCATTAGCAGTCCTACCCCTAACCCCCCCAGCCCATTAGCAGTCCTAACCCCCCTAGCCCATTAGCAGTCCTAACCCCCCCCCCTCTAGCCCATTAGCAGTCCTAACCCCCCCATAGCCCATTACCAGTCCTAACCCCCCATCACCCCCATTTCCAGACAGCCCCCATCAGCCCACAGCCCATTAGCAGTCCTAACCCCCCCTAGCCCATTTTCTGTCCTAACCCACACCCTCCTAGCCCTTTAGCAGTCCTACCCCCCCCAGGCCATTAGCAGTCCTAACCCCCCCTAGCCCATTAGCAGTCCTAACCCCCCCCTCTCTAGCCCATTAGCAGTCCTAACCCCCCCCATAGCCCATTACCAGTCCTAACCCCCCATCACCCCATTTCCAGACAGCCCCCATCAGCCCACAGCCCATTAGCAGTCCTAACCCCCCCTAGCCCATTAGCAGTCCTAACCCCCCCCCTCCTAGCCCATTAGCAGTCCTAACCCCCCCCAGCCCATTAGCAGTCCAAACCCCCCCCCTAGCCCATTAGCTGTCTTATCACCCCCCCCTGCCCATTAGCAGTCCTAACCCCCCATCACCCCATTTCCAGACAGCCCCCATCAGCCCACAGCCCATTAGCAGTCCTAACCCCCCCTAGCCCATTAGCAGTCCTAACCCCCCCCCCTCCTAGCCCATTAGCAGTCCTAACCCCCCCCCCCCCCCCCCCGGCAAATTTAAAAACAGAAAAAGCGGGCTCTGGCTGCTGCCCGCGACGCGCTGCAGCATGCTGTGCCCCGCGGGCCCCCCTCCGCCCGCTAAGCCCCTCTGCAAGGGCTTTCAGATTCGCGAGGTAGACAGCTTCTCCCTCGCGTCTCTTGTTAAGCCCGCAGGGGCTAATGGGAAATTTCCCATCAGTCCCTCGCGTCTAAAGGGGCTGATGGGAAATTTCCCATTAACCCCTACGGGCTTAACAGAGACGCGAGGGAGATGCTGTCTCCCTCGCGAATCTGAAAGCCCTTGCAGAGGGGCTTAGCGGGCGGAGGGGGCCCCGCGGGACACTGCATGCTGCCGCGTCCGCGGCAGCAGCCAGAGCCCGCTTTTTCTTTTTTTGCGGACCTTCACGCGTGCCAGCTGCAAGGCCTTCGCGTGCCACAGCTGGCACGCGTGCCATAGGTTCGCCATCGCTGACATAGGCCATGTGGTCCTTTTCTGCCATCATGTTTCTATTTCCTCTATCCTGCCTTTCCTCTAACATATATGATACATATTAAGATATTTAAGTCTGTCCCCATAAGGTTTATAATGAAGATCACTAACCATTTTGTAGCCACCCTCTGTACCTGCTCCATCCTGTTTATATCCTTTTGAAGGTGTGGTCTCCAGATTTGAACACATTACTCCAAATGAGGTCGCACCAGAGACTTATACAGAGGCACTATCACCCCCTTTTTTTGCTGGCCATTCCTCTCCCTATGCACCCAAGCATTCTTCTGGCTTTCGCTGTTGCTTTTTCTACCTGTTTACCCACTTTAAGATCATCAGAAACAATCATGCCCAGGTCCTGCTCATGAGGATAAAGCAGAATTGTTTAACAAATAATTTTGTTCTGTGTTTACAGATGAAGGGCCAGGAGCAGGACCTCAGAAAACACCCACAAATAGGAACAGAGGTGAAGGGGATTTTGAACAATTTTCAGAAGACTGTTTTTATGAGGAACTAGCTAAATGATGGGACCAGATGGGATACATCCGAGAATATTGAAGGAACTTGAGGATGTTCTAGCGGCTGCACTTAATGACCTTTTCAATGCTTTTTTTAGAATTAGGAGTGATCCCAGTGGACTGGAGAAAGTCACATGTGGTATAAGGCTGAGAACTACAGACCGGTTAATCTGAACTCTGTAGTGAGTAAATTAATGGAAGCACTGCTAAACAGAGGTTTCTGGAGTCCAATGGTTTGCAGGATCCAAGGAGGCATGGGTTTACCAGAGGTAGGTCTTGTCAGACAAATCTGATTGATTTCTTTGACTGGGGTAACCATAGAGTTGGACTAAGGGAAAGCCCTAGATGTGGTATAGAATCAAAGCAGCATTTTCTCCTAAGCTAGGCTATCTTTATTTGTGACTTTCCAGAAGGTGCTGTTGGCCTGGGTAAGCAGTAATCTTACCTCTTCCCTAGAAACAGCTTCTCTGTCAGACTGTCTTTTGCCAATGTAATGAAAACCATGGCAAAATATGTCTCCTAGGTTTCCAAAGACTTCTTGAATTACAGTACAGAATTCTACATGAATTATTTTATGACATTTTAAGAGCGATTGAATTTTAAATCTACTATAAAACCAATCAATAAAACCAATAAATCCAATAGATCTCATAATGCAGTCAGATAGTAAATGACGGAGATTAAAGACTAATGTGACCCATCCAGTCTGCCCATAAAGTGGTTAATGTCGCAATAGACACTCCATGCAAGTTATGTTCATATTTGCTTTGCTTTTAGTGTTGTATCAGCTACTCCATGGTGATTACTTACTCCAAGCCTTCTAGAGGTGTCAAAGTCATTTTGCTGCTGTTTTGTGACAAAGTACTCTATATTTGGTTTCCATCCTCTTGCTTATTAGGGATCCGCAGTGTACATTTCACGCCTTTTTTAATTCTGCTTTTTTTCACTTATAAATGGAGAAACAGAGAAAATAAAAACCATAGGCCCAATATGGCAAGGTATTTACACGATTTACAGAGCTGTAAGCTATATAAATGCCCCTTAGCGGGATATTTAGCAGCATTAACACGGTTAGTGCTGCTGAATATCCCAGAGTAACGCTGCTATATGCCACAGTGCTAACCGCTTAGCATGGGGGCATGTCGGGTGTGTTTTAGGGGCAGTACCCAGGGATAACCATGCAGTGGCGATATTCAGTCACTTCCAGGTTATCCCTCAGCAACAAAAGTTATATGCAGCAAAACCTGTCCTAACTTTTGCAGAAGCTAACTGGATAGTGGCTGAAAATTAGCTCCATAGCGGTGTCATTTGGCTGTTTCATGGTTTTGACCAAACGTAAAACGCCTTTGCTATTCATATAGGCCACGAATATCTCCACTAAGAGACACATTCCAAATGGGATGTCTAAGTGCAATCTGGGACATCAAAGCCAAAATCTCTGAAAAGAAAGGCAGGCATGTGCAAGCTCAGGCACAATCCTAGAAACGTGGATGTGCCTGAGATGCTTGAGTATCAAATGTCTATATAGACATCCCCAGGAAGCTTTTTTTTTTGTTTTAGAGCCAAAGTTCTAATAGCATAATAGTTAGAGTGGTAGCCTAAGAGCTAACTAGGCAGGGTTCAACTCCCCATGTGGGACTTTGTAATCTAAAGCTAGGCACTTAGTTCTGCTCTTTCTTGATGTTTTAAGGTGAAAACAAACACTTTTCTGAAACCTATTTGTGCCTGGAGCAGGAATAAACATGCAGGTGCTTGTGGACGGCTCCACTGCTTCTGGAATTGAATGGGGCATGTAAGTCCATTGCTCCTCCCCAGGCACCCCTCCGCCATACCCCTATGCCGACTGGAACTTCCCCATATTGGAGATGTCTGTGATTGGCTTTGGTTGAATGGTTATGGAGACGTGTCCATGATTTTGACATCCAAGTGCATGTCTGCAGAAGTCCCAAACCATGATTAAACCTTTTAGAATGTCCCTCTATGGGCTTGATTCTAGAAGGGGAATAGCAGGGCAGCACATCCTGTGGAGACGTGCTGCCCCGCTATCTACCTTGGCGGTATTCCGCTTGACTTCCCTACTGCATGTGCAGATACATTGTGCATGAAGCAAGGGACATGGGTGTGACGGGGATGGAATAAGGAAGGTCCCCCCCGATCCTGCTCAGAAACCCCCCATGGGAGCATGACTGCCCACCAGTGGAGCAGTAGACCACCTGAGATGCATCCACGCTGGACGATCCAGGCTCTGGCAGCCTCCGCCAGAGTAGGAAACTGCAGGCATGCATATCCTGCAGGCCATGCTGGGGCACACTGAGCCCAATTCTGCATGCCACAGGAACATTTTTCTCCTGCCTTACAGAATCATGTCTTAACGGGCCCATCCTGCTCAGAGCCATGTGGATGGCTCGGATGTGCCCCTTCCTGAATCGGGTTCCATGCGCATTGCAGCTGGCGGTCAATGATGAATATAGATGTTCAGCATCACTTACTATCCTCATACTAGAACTGAATGTACATATCTCTTTAAATGCCGTGGCCATCATTTTAAAAAATATGCCAACTGCTAACTTTAAAAATTGACCCCATAATACGTCAACAACAAACACCATACTCATTTCTCATACTGCATCTCAGTTTTTTCATGTCATTGAAATGAAATCTTTGACGGGGGGGGGGAAAGATCAGTAAAGACCCTTTGGCAGCAACAAGCAGTCCGGCATAGAAGCCAACTGGGCAGCAGTTGAATATCGCTGCTGCACGGTTAGTTTCTGTGCTGTGTGCGGCTATGTGGCAAACCCAGGTATTCAATGCTGGAGGTTAGCCATATCTGGGATTAAAGTTCAGTGGCGATGGCCATGCACCTTAGAGGTACATAGCTGTCTCAATTCAATATCAGGCCCCATATGTCCCATCGAGTATGCCCATTCATATCGATTACTAAGCTCTGCAATTCCTTTTCCTCCCTCATAGATCTTCTGTACTTGTCCCATGCTTTTTTGAAGTCAAATACAGTTTTTGTCTTTATCACTTCCATTGATAGGCTATTGCATGCATCTAACAACCTGTCCGAAAGGACATTTTTCTATAGTTTACTCCTGCTCATGTTATGACCCCTCATTCCAGAGATTCCTTTCCATTGAGAGGCCTGCTTCCTGTGTATTTATACCATGGAGATATTTAAATATCTCTATCATAATTCCCCTTTCCTGTCTTTCCTCCAAAGTATTGTAAAGATGGGAGAGAAGCCTCTCAGTCCCACAAAAATATAAAGATGTAACTGACAGTACAAAAGGCATAGAGAGGTTAGACAAAATTACCTTTTGCTACATCCCTAGGAGCAGGAGAAGTCAACAGAGGGAATTCCGGATAGGAGGCCCTGTGAAAGAAGGCTTAGGAGAAGGGTGAGTAGAGCTTCCAACCCAGAGGAGGTTACAAATCCAGAGGTATGGCATTTGGGGGAGGTCTCATACAGGGAGGTGGACAAACATCAACATAAGGAATGGAATTTGAGTTGGGGGTCCATAGAAATGGAGGAACCTGGGACCCAGTAAAATAAAAAAAAGAGGAAAGCATGGAGTATATGCAATACCCAGGTAGGACACAGCAAGAAGAAGCCAATAAGAAATAAAATCATTGTTTGTAAACTGATTTAGTTAGACTACCTGCTAGGAAGGAGTCTGTGTGAGATCTGAACCTGGAGCTGGGAATACAGCTGATAGAAGGCACAATCAACAAGACTTGGGATCCTGGGCAATCCAAGGACTGATCAAGTGATTCATGTGAAAAACGAAACAAAACCCTGGTAAAATATGTGCATTAAAAGCTACTGTTTTCTGGAAGATAGTCTCCCTCTGTGGCCTATGGGGTGGTAGGTAGCTGAAGTTTTATATCAATGCTACCATGGGAGGTGGTCCATCATTAACAGAAAGCATCAGTTAATGATGAGGGAAGACTGAATACTAAAGGTTTGATTTCCATACTATAAATATTTGGATGCTTACCTTGAAGTATTGAACAAAAAGAAGGAAAAAGAACTAGTATTAATCAGAAAGTGGATATCCTGCAGAATTAACCTGGTTGTGTAAGTACAGTGTGTGTTTGTTTGTGAGGACTGCCTGGGAGTGAATATTATTCTATATTGTTGCGTTGGATACTGCTTCAGAAGAAAGTTTGGGAGGCCTTAAGGACTCTGTCCTTCACAATATAAAGTACAGTATATATTGAAATCTTTAAGTCTGTCCTCGAATGCTTTATTATGAAGACAGTGGGCCATTGTCATAGTTTCTGTCTGGACCAATTCCATCCTGCTTATATTTTTTTAAAGGCGCAGTGTTCAGAATTTTACACAGTACTCCTAATGAGGTCTCACCAGACACTTATCCACAGATGCTATCACTTCCTTTTTCCTGCTGGCCATTCCTCTCCCAATACACCCAAACATACCTCTGATTTTTGCTGCCACTTTTTCTCTGTTTTTGTCCATCTAAAGATCATCACATACAATCATTCCCTAGCCCTGATTTTCTTTTGTGCACAGAAGCACTTTATTCACTATACTGCTCCCTTGAGATTTGCAGTACAATTTCATGACCCTTAATATTTTAGCATTAAATCTTAGCTGCCAAATTTTGGGCCGTTCTTAAAATTTCCTAGATCCCTCCATGTGTTCTATATCTTCCAGAGTGTCTACTCTGTTTCAGAATTTGGTATTGTGTGCAAAGAGGAAAATCTTTCCTAGCTGCTCT
This sequence comes from Ichthyophis bannanicus, assembly GCA_033557465.1. NCBI lineage: Eukaryota > Metazoa > Chordata > Amphibia > Gymnophiona > Ichthyophiidae > Ichthyophis > Ichthyophis bannanicus. Next base: position 571,382,361 of record CM066032.1, read on the forward strand.
TTCATAATTTTGCTTACAAACATGTTTATGAACTGGATCAAGGACCCATCCCTGCAAAATACCACTCAAACTGAACACCATTAGAATGGGCATTAAAGTGACTGACTAGGTTAGAAACTGGTAATTTATGAATTGTCAATATAAAACCTTGTCAAAGGCTTTGCTGAAATATAGGAACCCAACAACTAACACTGTCTCCCACCCTAACTCTCTGGTCACCAAGTCAAGAAATTGATCAGATTGATATGAAAATACCTACCTCTAGTAAATCCATATTGACTCAGATTCTATAATCCATTGGATTCCAGAAACGTCACTATATTTTATTTTAGCAGCATTTCCATTAATTGACTCACAATAGAGGTCAGACAAATTAACCTGTAGTTCCCGACTTCCTTATTTCCATTTCTTAGGGAAGGAACTATATCTATTGGGCGCCTGCTGCAGGAGCACCGCCGACCACCGATCCAGCTTTTCCAGAGACACAGCGTCTGAGCAGGACGTCCCAGCTCCGTCCAGGCACTGCTGCCCAATCAGCTGCTCTCCAGCCCAGATAAAAGCAAGTGCCATTGGGCACACCCGCGCCTGAGGGCCTTGCCAAAGAAGGACTCCACTACCACCCCTTCAAACTAACCCTACCTCCAATCAAGCCTGCCCTAGGATATTGAGGCAACCTAGAAATCATGCCATCCTTCCTGATCCCAGCATACCTCATAACACCTCTCTCTCTCATCTTGCCATGCTTACACACTACTGTCAGCACATACCCAAACAGCTCCATTCCAAACACTACATCTACTCAACCTGTAAATTCCCCCAAATCTCCCCCAACTGGAGAAACTCACACGCTCCACCCATTCCAGCCCACACACACACTCAATGCATCTTAACACTCTAATAAACGCACGCTCAGTGAGAAACAAAATCCCAGTGCTCCTAGACCTAATCATATCTCTATAAGATAGACATCCTCTGCATAACAGAAACCTGGCTAACGGATTCCGATATAGTACTCATGAACCACTAACACCTAATGGATATAGCATGTACAACTGCTCACAAGCGCACGCCAGAGGAGGAGGAGTAGCCATCATAGCAAGATCCACCCTCCACCTCAGGAATTACGCATCCGAAACAACTAATAAAGCGGACATACTCACAGTCACCAACAAACACATCTCCATATGTCTAATCTACTGAGCACCCACTGCAAGCACCGACTTATCGGACATACTAAAGCATTTATCAGAGAGTGTCATCACTACAAAAGAACCGATATCCTCGGAGACTTCAACCTCCCCTCACTGAAAGAAAAGCATATCGAAGCCTTTACTAAAGCTATGGAAGCAATGGACCTGACTCAAATCATACATGACTCTACACACGAAAAAGGGAATACCCTTGACCTGATATTCCTCAACTCCCAAAGCATCATCTCCTACAAGAACCCCAGGATCACAAACGTGCCATGGTCCGACCACCATCTCATCAATCTAACCTGCACATACCAGCATACCCACACCAAAGAGAACACTCAACATGCAAGGAGATTTAAACTTTTCAACAAAGAGGACTTCCTAACCCAAGGGCTACCTAAACTACAAACAGACTCCTCCAAAATCGAAGACCTAATCAACAACTGGAATACTGCAATCGCATCTGCAGCATCGACAACAACAAGCAACATCAAAAAAAGAGCTATCACAAACAGAGCCCGCTGGTTCACCCCCAGCCTACAGAAACTAAAGACCCAACTCAGAAGGACTGAAAGAAAATGGAGAAAAACAAAAAATGAAACAGGCAAAGCAAGATACATGAATGAATTGGATACCTACCGTAAAGAAACAGATAATGCAAAAAGGGACTACTACTCAAAAATCATAAACACCTCAATCAACAGACCATGTGAACTCTTCGAGATAGTGAAGAAGCTGACAAATTCACCCAAACACTCTAACCAGCTCCCGAACATACCACCGGAACAACTAGCATGTCAATATAAACAGCTCCAACAACCACACAGCTCTCCCATGGGAGCACCAACAACAACCTATCATACCATGCAAAGCACAGAATGGAATACATTTGAAACAGTCACCAAAGAAAGGATATAATCCACCATCTCATGCCTGAATACCACTACCTCCCCACTAGATTCCTGTCCTGTGGAGTGAATAAAGAAAACCAAACTGGACGTAAGCATGGCCCTAGCCCACATAGCAAATGAATCACTCAAACAAGGACACATGCCGGACAGCTTCAAAGCCTCCATCGTTCACCCAACCCTCAAGAAACATAACTTGGACCCCATTGACCCAGCATCCTTCAGACCAATAGCATGCCTCCCTTTCACTGCCAAAATCATCGAGAAGATTGTACAACAGCAGCTCCAAGACCATCTAGACACAAGCAACTCACTGGACCCACAACAATATGGATTCCGTCCATCGCATGGGGTCGAGACCCTCATGATATCACTACTGAACACCCTAATCAAAGGAATACAGACCAAGCAGTCTAGATATGCCATGGTCCTTTTCTGGACATATCTGCAGCTTTTGACACCATCTCCCATAGCACCCTTCTACACAGACTACAGGAGATTGGCATAAAAGACATTGTGTTACAGTGGTTCCACTTCTACCTGACCAACAGAAAACAACTGATCCATAACAGCATGACAACCTCCCCCCCCCACCTTTCTACAGCATCAAGGAGTGCCCCAAGGCTCTACGCTCTTGGCCATGCTCTTTAATATCTACCTTCAGCCTCTCTGCTCAATAATACGCTTTCATCACATCAACTACCATATCTACGCAGACGACATAATGCTTTATGGACCCATTACCACCACAAACCCAACCAACAATCAGCTATCAGACTGCTTCATTGATGTCACCAACTGGCTCCAAGAGAACAACCTATCCATCAACTTTAAAAAAAACGAAGCCCTCTTGGTAACCAAGGATCAGACCTTCACCCCGCCACCGCACCTCAGGTTGGGAACCACCCAAATACGAGCAAGTCCAACCCTACATAAAATATTTGGGAGTCATCATTGATCAAGTGCTCACATTTAAGCAACACATTGAAAGAACAGCTAGAACGATATTCCTCAAGGCAAAGATGCTACAATGACTCAGACCACTCATTGACCCCCAAGACCTCAGAACAGTCATGCAGGCCATGACACTCCCCCACCTGTACTACTGCAATGCAATCTATCATGGACTTCCAGCCACCCAAACCACCCCCCTATGGACTGCCCTCAACACCACCACAAGAATCATACAAAGGGTCAAGAAACACAAGCACATCACCCCTGTCCTGAGAGAACTTCACATTCTACCTCTTGAAGCAAGGATAAAATACAAATCTCTACTGCTTATCCACAAAGCCCTCCATCAAACACAGACGTCCCAGCTCTGGACTCTACTTCCACAGCCCACCCTCAACAGACCAACCCATCAGTTCACCAGCAATACTCTCACAGTCCAACATGAAAGAACCAAATTCAATCAACAACCTGTAACAGGGCATTCGAATTCTACGCACCCTCCCTCTGGAACTCCCTTCCCAACCAGCTCCAAAACAACAAAGACCTCTCCACATTCAAGAACAGTTAAAAACCCTATTGTTTCGTGAACATCTTGGACCTGAGCCAGTCACCTCTCAATATCTGCCAGCTTCCTGACAGCCGCCAACCAGACTGATTCTGACCCCACCCCCGACCCAACTGTGACACTCAAGTCAAAAGTCTAGTACTGTTAATTGTCTGTCCAGATCCTTATTGTTGGACCCCCTGGTGCTGGCCCCCCTCTGTTGAGATGATTCTTGAACCCCCCCTTTTTTTGTTAAAACCGCTTTGACCCGATGAAAAGAGGGATATAAATGCACCTAAATAAATAAATGAATACAATCTGTCCATCTCCAGATCTCTAGGGCTACTTTCAACTCTAAAGAGATTTTGAAAATATCAGACAGTAGATCTGCCAGAACTTACTGTAAGTTCATTCAGTACCTTTGGACATATCCCTCCCAGACTCATCACTTTGTCTAGTTATAGTTTAGGTTTTTTATTTATTTCTTTTTTATACCGCGCTATTTAGAATCAATGCGGTTTGCATGTATACTAACAGGTACTTTTTATTCCCTTGTCCCCGAAGGGCTCACAATCTAAGGGGTATGTTTACTAAAGGGCGCTATTTGCGCTGCTGCAACATTATCGCACAATAAGGTACCTTATCACGCAAAAATGGCGCTTTATCAGGCTCAGAGGTACTTTAGCGCGCGATAACGCGCACAGCGGCGCAAACAAGCGTTGAGGGTGGAGAAAGGCTCCCGGAGGGCGGAGGTAGGCTCCCCAGGGGCGGAGAGAGAGGGTCAATGGGTGGAGAGTGGGAGGGGAGAGGCTTCCTGCACACTAACGCTGTGGAATCCGGGGCTGAAAACTAACGCCAGTGAAACCCTCGTGTTAGAGCAGAGTTAAAGAGAAGAGAAACCATTTGCGTCAGCAATGTACAGCAAAGACAGGGAAACCTAAAAAAAGTGATAAATGTGATACATGTGCACGGAACAAAAGGGCAAATAAACATTGAAAATGACCTGAACAAAATGGAAAAAAAACATAACCAAGCTGACCAATAGTGATATTAATGGGAAACAGCAAAAAACACTACTGAGAAAGCTCCAAAAAAAATATATTAATTTTGGAAGGCTCTATGCTCTATCCCCATACAAGGTGAATGACCCGACAGTGAAATAGTGCTGATCAGGGTTTTCCCTTGTTATTGGACAGGTTTCCTATGGCATGCACATGTTACGCAACAGCAGGATGGGCATGTCAGAATGGGCAACTGGACAGATGCTGGAAAAGGGGATACAGAGGGCTGCAGGCGGCACATGCTGTGGTGCAGCTGGGCCACAGTGCGGACTAGGGTGATGCCCAGGTGGCTCATAGGAATGCTGAAACAGTAGAGCAGCCAGAAAGCAACTGATGAGGGCCCAACATGGGCATGAGTGTGTTTCCCACAGTGTCACAGGGGATAGTACCCAACAGGTACCCCCAAAGGCACAGAACATTGGCAGGCGGTGCTGGGGGGGAGCGTGGACATCTATGCAGGCACCCCTATCCCAGAACCCACACCATAGGCAGCCACCTACTGGCACACTGGATGGCCTGAGACTGCGCACCACCAGCACCACCAGCAGAAGGGCATGTCAGCATGGTGGCAGAGGGGTACTGGTGGTGGAGGGGGCAGTGGCAGCTGCCCACAGCAGACCATGGCCTAGCCCTGTGTAGGTGGATGCCATGCACTGCAACAGACAGACCCTCTCTGACAAACAGTCATGGTATCCCCAGGGACAGCACTGTCTCTCTGGCAACATGGTGGTACAGTACACACAGCCAGTGTGTTCAGGAGCAGAAGGTAACAGGTTCAAGTCCCAGCTGTGGCTCCTGCCAACACAGTCCCCATATTTTACCCACTACTAACCGTGGTAATAAAGAGGGAACCTTTATTGCAGATAACATAAACATGCCTCAAACGCCTATATTTTACCCTACAGAGCACAGACACCATAGACATGTACAATACCTAGAGCAGAGTTTCCCAAATGCAGTTCTGAAGGGCCAAAAATCATTCAGGTTTCATGCTGTCTCTAATAAAGATGCCTGTGCTGCATTTCTATGTGCCGCCCCCATGGTATGCAAATGTATCTCATGCATATTCATTAGGAACAGCATGAAAACCCAAAGAGTGTTTGGCCCACCAGGACCGGAGTTGGGAACCTCTGCCCCAGAGCAGCGGCCAACAGGGGCAGAAACACCCGCACCCACAGGCTCCATTATCCAAAGCCTCATGGAGAGGCAGGATGTTGGGCCCTGTGCGCAACAGCATCTCCCAATACTAGCACTTGCATACCTTAGCAATGCCGCCCTAAACCTGGGAATACATTACACAAATATCAAAAGGTTGCTATGATTAATGGCAGATAGCAATTCATAAGTTCAGCACAATTTGCTGATTGAGATGCATCATAGCAATCTTTCTGATGTCTGTGGAGTGTGTTTCAGTTCTGGTTTCTGACAGTGTTTACCACCCCGGGGAGTGACCCCAACAGTAGTGCGTACCATAGCCATGCCTGCACTGTGCCCAGGACTGGTGCGGTGGCCAGGGCTGCCAAAAGCCTCTATATTTGCACAATGCTGGCATAGGTGTGGTAGTGTGTGTCTGTCTATCCAGTGTGTTGTGGCTGCCTACACCTTACTCAGCTCACACTGCTTGCACTGTTTCCAATGCAGTGGTTCTTAACCAGTCCTCCTTGAACCCTAGGCCAGTCGGGTGTTCAGGATAGCCCTAATGAATATGCATGAGATATATATGCATTAGAGATATCCTGCCAACCTGACTAGTTTGTGGCCCTCTAGGGCTGGATTTGGAGACCCCTGCCTTACACCTCTGTCATTTAAGATTGTGAGTGAGCAAGGTGCAGATGTCCTAGACATCAAAAGGGTAGATAGAATGTGTCACATGCCTCCTCAATTCTCACCACCACCAAAAAGCTGTCTAATAGACAATATTTTGGTGGTGGTGAGAAGCAAAGAGGCATGTGAGGTTCAAGGAGGACTGGTTAAGAACCACTGTTCCAATGTTAGCCTGCCAATGTGCATAATGTGGAGCAAGGTACTGTGGGTATAGCCCAGACAGGGTGGCCTGGGCAGGATGCATCTGCACAGGGCATAGGGCAATGGCTGGGACATTGTAGTGCCAGGCCACCACCTGCACGGACAGGGTGGCCACAGCATGTCTTGCTGGGAGGTCACTCTCACCCTGACTGAGCAGTGATCACAGCATGGCTAGGTTCCCCCATAGTGTTGTATGGTATTTCTCTCAAGTGATGTTTATGGGCTCTTTTTTCTGGGGCCTAATCACTGACTTATCTGCTTGGTGGGTGTGCTCACATCTTCTCCAGAAACATGCACTATGAACTAGCTAGCAGACTGTCTACAGTTATATGTGTATGGCTGGAACACCTTGCAGGGTGCAGTGGTTGGAGATTTATTTTATTTATTTATTTACATTTCTTATATACTGCACTATTTGACATCAGCGCGGTTTACATTGAACACAAATTTTAGCACAAAAACAAGTGTCTGAGTTACATTAAACAGGGTCAATCAACAAGGTAATTATGAATCACAGAACAGTAAAATTTGATTGCAAGGTAAACTATTGACATCTTTAAATTAGAGCACAAATGAGACGTAATGGTCAGTGGACCTTACGATGTGGGGAATTCTGGCTCACTAGGTGATTTGGAGTTCCTATAACTAACGGAGAGGGGACGTGCTTCTGCACTCACCGGGAAGTTTTAAGGAATAAGTAATGTTTGAGGGCCTTTCTAAATTGAAGTAGGTTGGTGGTTGCTCTAATATCTGGTGGCAATGTCTTCCAGAGTTTTGGGGCACGGAGACTGAAAGCCCTGTTTGCTGTTGATGAGGTGCTTCTTGTAAGTTCACGAGGAACTATTAGCATATTTAATGCAATTGATCTTCTTGATCTATTCAGGGTTATGGGTTTGATGAGATCAGTTAAAGAAGTGGAGGAGAGACTATTTACCGCTTTGAAGGTAAGTAGTAATGTCTTGAAAATGATTCTGGCCTGTATAGGAAGCCAGTGTAACTGCATCAGAAGGGGTGACACATGTTCACTCCTAGATGCCTACATGCTGCTGGAAAATGTCAGATGGTGGTGGGGGGGGTAGCTGAGCATTTCCAGGCCTACTGTCTGTCTGCCATTGCCTTATGTATGTGTACAGATCTGCATTGACTGCCCTGTAGGGTGCCTGTTCCCCAGCAGGACTGGGGTTGATGGTCCCCTCTACTGCCACCATTGCAGGGAGATCCTGCAACACAGGATATGCACTATTCTGAGTGTATCATAGCCCATAAGAGTATATGTGACTGAGAAATACAGATGTATTCTAGGTGTGTCTGCAGGAACTACCTATCACACACACTGGCACTGATGGGGACCTACAGCATGGCCTATTTCAGCCATGAATGGTGCTGGGCGCTCCACCTCACCCTCAGGGTGAACACAGTACCTGCACAATGGTCTGTAGCTACTCTGTACCAGTAACACACACGGTCAGTACCCCCTACCAGGCTGAGGTGCTGTGGGGGTGCACACGGTCAGTTCCCCCTACCAGGCCGAGGGGCTCTGGGGGTGCATACCCCATCTTGTGATCATCTGTAGACTGCTGATTTGCATGTGCAGTGCATAATGGGTACTGGTGGGTTACCCCTATCCTGGTAACCACAGCAGACAGTTTGTGTGGTGACCTGCAGTCCTTCTGTAGTCAGTCAGGGGTTTGTTCATAGCTGAAGCCTACTGGTTATTTCACTGCCTCTAGAGCCAGAGGTCATGGGTTTGATCCCACAGTGGGGTTATTTGATAGGGCTGTCTGAGGCATCTTCTTTATTTTAATTTAGTGCTGCCAGCAAAAACACCCTCACAGTGCTGTAACCTTAAGGTGCCTCATAAGGCGCCCTATAAAGCGCCTTATAAGGCACCCTATAGGGAACATTATAAGGTGCCTTGGCGGACAGTGCACTTTATAATGTGCCCTCTGGAGTGCCTTATAGGGCACCTTATGCGGCACCTTAGGTTACGGCACTTCAAGGGTGTGTTTGCTGGCAGTACTAATTTAAATTAAAAAAGAAAATGCCTCAGACAGCACTAATTTAAAGTAAAGGGTAATGCTTCAGACAGCCTTACTCATCAAGCCCACTGGGGAATCAAACCCATGACCCCTGTTTCATCAGTCAATGTATCAACCATTGTGCTACACCTCTGTTGCTGTGCTTGTTGGTCAGCGCGCCTAATTAAGGGTAACACGCATTAACGTGCTATGGCTCCCTCTATAGCACGAAAATGTACCTTATCACACGATAACCTGAAATGCTACCTTAAGACCGGAACGCCCCCATTACCTTATATGACATTCGTCACAGTAAGACTGCAACTAACGCCGGTAACATTAAGACGGTTTAGTAAACATACCCCTAAGTGTACCTGAGGCAATGGAGGGTTAAGTGGCTTGCCCAAGGCCACAAGGAGTGGCCATGGGACTAGAGACCCAAGTCCCTCCAGCCTGAAGTTGCTTGTCCCCATGCAGGAATTGAACCCCCGGTCTTAGCTTCTGACAAACATATTTCTCTTAAAATTGTTAAATGGCCATACAACTTCAATTCTCATTTATGTTTGTTTATTGAGGTCCTACTCCTGCCCTTCATCTGTGAACATAGAGCAGAAATACTTGTTAAGTAAATCACTTTATAGTCATCTGCCTCTACAAATGTATCTCTCCTTCATACTTGAGTCTTTAGAAACCAATGTTGCTTTTGAGTCTGCCTCCTTGCAGGTTCGTACCATGTCATCTGATTCTACAGCTTCCTCTTCTTTTGAAAAGTCTCGTTTGTTCACTAATACCTTTCAGATATTTAAAGATCTGTATCATTTGTCCTCTGTCCCTCCTCTGCTCTAAGATATTTAGGGACAGAGGAGGAGGACTTTTATTTCGTCTCATGTCTTTTAATGTAGGACTCTTACCATTTTGGTCACTTTCTTATGGATGGTTTCTAGTATCTATTCTTACTGAGATCTGGCCTCCAGAAACTGAAAATAATACTCCTAGTGAGGCCTTATCAACACTCTGTAGGGCATTACTACTGTCTACGTTCTCCTGGTTATGCCTCTCACTTCCTATTGCATGTAGCTCCTTTGGATTTCTGCATCCCAAAAGCATCACTCTGCCATTCTTCACATTAAGCTTAACTGTCAAACATTTAACCAGTGTTCTAGTTTTATAGATCAGTTTTCCTTTTTCTACTTTCTCAGGGGTGTCAACTCTGCTGCAGATCTTCATGTCTTAAACAAAAAGTTAAAATTTCCCTTATAAACTTTCGGATCGCAAAGATATTGAACAGAGCTGGTTCAAGGACTGATTCTTGAGACATTCCACTACCCTCTGATTTCTGTCAATCAACAAATCTTTAATCCTGTTTACCACCTTGAGACTTAACACAGACCACTTAGTTTGTTCATGAGCCTCCTATAAAAAAGCCAAAAAAACACATCCAGTGTGCACCCTCTGTCTAGTTTTCTAGTCACCCAGATAAAGAAACCAATCAAATTCATTTGGCACAATCTACTCTAGGTAAAACCATGATGCCTCAGATCTTGCAACCCACTGGATTGTAGACAATACATTATCCTTTCCTTCAGTAACATCTCAGTTACTTTTCCCACTAAGGTGAATCTTAGAGCCATATAGTTCATCATCTTTTCTCTGCTACCACTTCTGTAAAGAAAGATCATATCTGCCCTTTTCCAGTCTCATAAAGCCCTCCATCCCCCATCTCTAAGGGGTCCACTCAATATTAGGGGTATGATAGCCAAGAATTTCCATGTTCTTTAATTTCCTGTGTCATTTATGGGATTTATCAGTTTTTTAACTTTTGTTTTGAGAGGAAGTGTCAGTAATAATATGCACTATTGGCAAATAATGCACATAGTCTCTCAAAAAGGTATGTAATGGGTGAATGGTGCATACTATTGAGTGATTGTACACATGATTGAGCAATAGTATATGCATGTGAAGGCACGTGGAGACCGATTCAGATCCCTGCATATCTGGGCTGTCCGGACATCCAGAATATGGATAGGGCACATTTGTACCTGATTCTGCAATCACAGGAGCTATTCATCTCTGTTGTTGCAGAATCAGTGTGGACAGACCAGCATACCCTCTATTATGCCTCTGCAGATATCTCACGCTGTGCCCATCTAGTCCTCACAGCTGGTGTTCCGGTGCCATGGCGTCCCATTGCCATGACACCAGGATGCCCAGTAGGACTGCACAATGGCCAAAAGCTCATACAAACCTTTCTCATGCCGCCCGAGCCTCAGTGGGGGAAGCCGGGGCCGGGATCGGGCAATGGGGGCTTACTAGTGGCGGCTCCATGTATTTAGGGGGACTGCATGCCCCAATCACACCTGTGCCTGGGACGTATTCTACATTGTGCCCCAGTGGACATGCAGGGCTCTGACTAGAATAGGCCCTATATGTCCGGGTGTTGCGACTCACCCATGCTCTTCCCATTCTTTGCCTCCATCCTGCCCCCTCCTGCCCCTCCTGCCCCCGTCCAGTGCTCCCCGCACAGCGGCTCTGTGCGTGTGATGAGCCATGGCAACAGAATTCACTCCCTGCATAGAGCAGGGGTGGCACATCCAAACCAGACACATCCCTGTTATTCGGGGATCAGAGTGACCCTCGTACAGTTTGCACATTCATGTACTATTGCTCAACAATGCATGTTATCACTCTATAGTGGAGACTATTCATCTATAGCTTGCACTATTCACCAATAGTGCACACAAATTATGACAGAGAAAAAAGTGATGGATTTTTTTTTTACTTCCAATCCAGATCAAAAATGACATGAAATGATATAGGAAATGTTATTTGACCTTTTCTTTATTGCTTCCAACTAAGGCACATTCCTATTAAACATATTTTGCAGCTGACTCACCGGAATCTCTCTGAGCTCACTAAGTTTCTTAGAATTTATCTCATTCAGCCCCATGGCTTCATTTACTTTCAATCCTGTGAGTTGCTCACAAACACTGTTCTCTGAATGATGTGATATCTATCTATTCTATTCTCATATTTGACACCACAGCGTATTTTAAGTAATTAACCCTTAACCATTAACAGGCATTGGGAAGCAAACACAAAATAATTGCATAAAATATGCCAAATAATCCTAAAGGCCTTTATATTAATTTAGGTATCTCCACTCAAAAGAACAACCCTGAAACAACTAAACTCACTCATTTAAAGATACACAGAACAGTACAGCAGTGAGGTGGAGGCTATCCAGTCATTTACATTGAGTGTAAGATGTATGACCACCCCCTTTGGAAGAAGGTGGTATTTGTGTGCATTCAATGCAAAGAACTCCTAGCTCTCAGAGAATGAGTCTAATCTGTGAAGGCTACAGTAGTGGATTTGGAGAAGCTGAAGCAGATGGAAATCTATAGGGACATAGGAGAAAAGTCCCATCTCCAGTCTGGCATTCTCAGTGTAGCCTTGAAGGAAAGAGGTCAGCTGTAAGGAAAGCATCACTTTAGTGTGGCAGAAAATGATCCTATATCTAGGACTTGTCCTCCAGGAGATGCAATATTCTCTTACACTGAGGATATGTCTCCAGTGGCTTCTCCTAGGAGGAAGAGTTATAATGGCATTTTTGTTGGTGATTCGATCATTAAGCATATAGATAGCTTGGTGACTGGTGTTCATGAGAATCACTTGGTCACTTGTCTGCCTGCCTGCTGTGCAGCTGGTGACCCTCGTGCATCACCTAGATGTTCTGTCTAGAATCCTATCTTCATGCATATGGGTAACAAAAACATAAGAAAGTGTGAGAGGGAGGCTCTGGAATCCAAAGATGGTGCAGGGAATAGAACTTTAGATTTGTTAGGAACTAAGTAACATTCTGGGGAAGAGGGGACTTTTTATGCATGAGTGGTCTCCATTTTAACCAGGGTAGATCCAGGATACTGGCACTAAACTTTAAAAAGGAGATAGATCAACTTTTAAACTAGATAATTGGGGAAATCTGACAATCTACCAAGAGCCTTCAGAATAATATAACTTCGAAGGATACTACCAAAACAAGGAAGTTAGGGCATCCAGATAGAAAGGTTGCAATGAAGGTAAAAGTAGTACAGATGTATTTAAGTAAAAAACAGAGTTGAATGATTCCAGATTTTTTTTCTTCCGTTATGTTTCTATAAGATAAAAAAAGGGGACTATTGTAGTGGTGGATATGGAAGGGCAAACTAGATAGGCCATGTAGTCTTTTTCTGCCATCATGTTTCTATGTTTCTATCCCATCTGCTGATAAGCATAGAAACATAGAAACATGACAACAGAAAAAAGACCACATGGCCTTTCTAGTCTGTCCTTCCATATCAACAACTACAACAGTCCCCTTTTTTCCTTTAGAGATCCTCTGTGTTTGTCCCATGCTTTTTTGAATTCAGATACTGTCCTCATCTCTACCACCTCCACTGGGAGACTATTCCATGGATCCACCACTCTTTCCGTAAATAAATATTTCTGCATATCACTCCTGAATCTATCCCCTTTCACTCTCATCCCATGTCCCCTCATAGCAGAACTTGCTTTCAATTGAAAGAGGCTCTCTCCCTGTGCATTTATGCCACAGAGGTATTTAAACATCTCAATCTATCACTTCTATCCCGCCTTTCCTATAAGGTGTACATATTAAGATCCTTAAGTCTGTCCTCATATGCTTTATAATGAAGACCACTAACCATTTTAGTAGCCACCCTCTGTACCGACTCCATCCTGTTTATATCCTTTTGAAGATGTGGTCTCCAGAATTGCACACTATACTCCAAATGAGGTCACACCAAAGACTTATACAGAGGCACTATCACCTCTTTTTTTCTGCTAGCCATTCCTCTCTGTATGCACCCAAGCATCCTTCTAGCTTTTGCTGTTGCCTTTTCTACCTGTTTAGCTACTTTAAGATCATCAGACACAAACACGCCTAGGTCCCACTCTTCTTTAGTGGACAAAAGCACTTCACCCCCTATACTGTATTGCTCCCTTGGATTGTTGCAACCCAAATGCATTGCATTTTTTTAACATTAAATCTCAGATGCCAAATTCTAGACCATTCTTCAAGCTTAACTAGATCCCTCCTCATGTTATATACACCTTCCTGGGTGTGTAATCTATTGCAGATTTTGCTATCATCCGCAAAGAGGCATGCCTTACTCGACAGCCCTTCCACTATATCACTAACAAAGATGTTAAAAAGAATCGGACCAAGGACAGAACCCTGGGGCACACCACTGGTAACTTCCTTCTCCTCAGAGTGAGCTCCATTTACCTGTACTCTTTGTCGCCTCCCATTCAACCAATTTCTAACCCAAGCAGTAACTTTAGGGTCCATTCCTAGGGTGCTCAGTTTGTTTATAAGTTGCCTGTGAGGAACGGTGTCAAAGGCTTTACTGAAATCTAAATACACCACATCGAGGGCTCTCCCTCGGTCCAACTCCCTGGTCACCCAGTCAATCAGATTTGTCTGACGACCTGCTTCTGATGAATCCATGCTGCCTCGGATCCTGTAATCTGCTAAACTCCAGAAACATCACTATTTTCTCTTTCAGCAGCATTTCCAATAATTTACTCACTACCGAAGTTAAACTAACTGGCCTGTAGTTTTCAACCACATCCTTACTTCCGCTTTTGTGTAAAGGCACCACATGAGCCTCTCTCTAGTCCTATGGCACCACTCCCGACTCCAACGAGGCATTGAAAAGGTAAGTCAGTGGAGCTGCTTGAACGTCCCCAAGTTCCCTCAGTAATCAGGGTGTATGCCATCCGGTCCCATCGCTTTGTCTACTTTAAGTTTAGCTAGCTAGTTTCTCAAAAGCACAGTCTTCTGAAAATTGTTCAAGATGCCCCTCACTTCTGTGTTTGTTTGTGGGTGTTTTCTGATGGCCCTGTTCCTGGTTCTTCATCTGTGAATACAGAACAGAAATATTTGTTAAGCAATTCCGCTTTATCCTCATCAGCTTCTACATATTCCTCCCCTTCACCCTTGAGTCTGACAATACCACTTTTGCCCTTCCTCTTCCCACTAACATATCTGAAAAATGTCTTATCCCCCCCATTTTTTGGTGGCAACCCTCTACATAGACTCCATCCTGTTTATATCCTTTGGAAAGTGTGGTTTCTAGAATTGCACACAATACTTCAAGGTCTCACCAAAGATCTATACAGAGACACTAGCACAGGGGTCTCAAACTCAAATTGCTTTGAGGGCCGAATGAGGACTTGTAAAGTAACCCGGGGGCCGCATAAGACACGGGTCCTCATTTGCATAAGGGGCCTCATTTGCATAAATATTTGCATAATGTGTGCATGGATAAAGAAAGACTAGAAATTTCTATATTACTATAATCCAGTGCCAACCGCCAGGCACATTAGGAACTACTACTAACACTGCCCATTTAGAACCCATAGCAAACCCCCCGTATCATAACCAGCACTACCAGGACTCACAAAGCACCAGACCCTACCTATCAAAAGGCAACACTGCAAATATTAAATCAATACATTTCAGAGAACAATACATGACCTACTGGGAAAAAAGAACAAGTAGCAATGTCAAATAGGAATTACACAGAATACCTCAGCACTGTAGAAATAAAACTATAAATTAATTTCTTGTACTAAAGCACAGACATAAATGATGCACATTTCCCAGAGCTGACATATTCCAGTTAATAAAATCAATATATAGTGATATTTTCATACCTTTTGTGCATTTTTTTTCAGTTGCAATTGTTCCGGCCACTTTCTTATGGTTTCTTCGTGTCTTCTGCTAACTCTCCATCGTCTGCTGTCCATTTGTCCTCTCTTCTCTCTTCTAGTTTTTTTTTTTCATGCAGTCCACTGGTAATGTGCTGGGGGGTTTAGAACTGGTAATGTGCTGTGGGCTGGGGGGGGGGGTCAGAACAGGTAATGGTTCTGACCCCCCCCCCCCAGCCCACAGCACATTACCTGTTCTGACTCCCTCCAGCCCACAGCCCCCCTCCCTCCCCTCCCTCCTTGGCAAAAAATCACAGGCCCCTCCTTGGCAAAAATCACAGGCCCCTCCCTCCCTCCCTCCCTCCCTGGCAAAAATCACAGTCCTCCCTCCTCCCTGGCAAAATCACAGGCCCCCCCTCCCCCTCCCTCGCAAAAATCACAGGCCCCCCCCCTCTCCCTCCTTCCCTCCCTCCCTCCCTCCTTGGCAAAAATCACAGGCCTCCCTCCCTCCCTGGCAAAAATCACCGTCATCCCTCCCTCCCTCCCTGGCAAAAATCACAGGCCCCCCCTCCCTCCCTGGCAAAAATCACAGGCCTCCCTCCCTCCCTGGCAAAAAATCATAGGCCCCCCCCCCTCCCCTCCCTCCTTGGCAAAAATCACAGGCCTCCCTCCCTCCCTCCCTCCCTCCCTGGCAAAAATCACAGCCCCCCCCCCCCCTCTCCCTCCCTCCCCCTCCTTCCCTTCCTCCCTCCCTGGCAAAAATCATAGGCCCCCCCTCCCCTCCCTCCGTGGCAAAAATCACAGGCCCCCCCTCTCCCTCCTTCCCTCCTTCCCTCCCTCCCTCCCTGGCAAAAATCATAGGCCCCCCCCCCCTCCCCTCCCTCCTTGGCAAAAATCACAGGCCTCCCTCCCTCCCTCCCCTCCCTGGCAAAAATCACAGGCCCCCCCCCTCTCCCTCCTTCCCTCCCTCCCTCCCTCCCTCCCTGGCAAAAATCATAGGCCCCCCCTCCCCTCCCTCCTTGGCAAAAATCACAGGCCTCCCTCCCTCCCTCCCTCCCTGGCAAAAATCACAGGCCCCCCCCTCTCCCTCCCCTCCTCCCTCCCTCCTCCCTCCCTCCCTGGCAAAAATCATAGGCCCCCCTCCCCCTCCCTCCCTCCTTGGCAAAAATCACAGGCCTCCCTCCTCCCTCCCTCCCTCCCTGGCAAAAATCACAGGCCCCCCCCTCTCCCTCCCCTCCTTCCCTCCCTCCCTCCCTGGCAAAAATCATAGGCCTCCCTCCCTGGCAAAAATCATAGGCCCCCCCTCCCCTCCCTCCCTCCTTGGCAAAAATCACAGGCCCCCCCCTCTCCCTCCTTCCCTCCCTCCCTCCCTGGCAAAATCATAGGCCCCCCTCCCCTCCCTCCTTGGCAAAAATCACAGGCCTCCCTCCCTCCCTCCTCCCTCCCTGGCAAAAATCACAGGCCCCCCCCTCTCCCTCCCTCCTTCCTCCTTCCCTCCCTCCCTCCCTGGCAAAAATCATAGGCCCCCCCCTCCCCTCCCTCCTTGGCAAAAATCACAGCCCCCCCCCTCCCCCTCTCCCTCCCTCCCTCCCTCCCTCCCTAAAATCGCAGGCAGGCAGGCAGGCTCGCTCCCTCCCTCCTCTCCTCTTCGGGCTTAGAACCGCGAAGGGAGAGTTCCTCCCTCGCGACTCTGTTAAGCCGGCTGAGGCTTATGGGAAATTTCCCCTCTGTCCCCTCGAGCTTAACAGAGTCGCGAGGGAGAAGCTCTCCCTTCGCGGCTCTGAAAGCCGAAGAGGAGAGGGACAGAGGGAGGCAGGGCTGGGCAGACTGCTTCCTTACCTGCCGCGGAGAGCTGTGCACCCTGGCGATTCTTCAAGGCTGTTCAGACTGCTTCTGGGCCCGGCCCCCCCCCTCCTTTTTCTCCTCCTCCTGCCTGTCGCTGATTGGTGGAGGGCAGGCGTGTGACGCGGACGTGAGAAACACCATGCAGCCCCGGGAATCACGCGAGGTAAAAAAAATATAGAAACAGCAGGAGGACAAAAATGCAATGTAAACAATACTCCGTGGTGTCGCGGGCCGCAGAAAATGCTCTCGCGGGCCGCGTGTTTGAGACCCCTGCACTAGCACCACCTTTTATTTTGCTGGCCATTCCACTTCCTAGGCACACATGCATTCTGGCGCTTGCCATCCTTTTTCTACCTGTTTAGCCACTTCAAGATCATCAGAAAAATCACACTTGAGTCCTGTTCTTTCATGGACAGAAGTACTTTTCCCTTACCCTGTACCATACTACAGGCATTTACGCATACCACTTTCCAGATGCCCCTTTTACCCATTTCTACAGAGGTATTTAATGTTTTGCTTACCCTGGGGGGGCTTTCTTCACCCATCCCAAATTTGGTTTAAAGCCCTCTGCCTTGGCCTTTACCCTCAAAAGGGAGGATTGAAGAGAACCACCTTCAAGTCCTCTGCTGCTGGGCAGAGTGGGGGGTGGGGGGGGCATCTGTGGCAGCTCTTGCCTGGTTGATTCAGTGACCTCTGGAGTCCTCTGCTGTTGCTAGTCTTATGGAATTGGAGTTGGGTTGCAAGATGTTTTCAGTAGTACAGCCTGGGTTTCTACCAGACTCACTTGCTGTGGGCAGCCTTACTAGTGCTTATAAGATTTCATGTGAACTACTGGTAGAGGGTTTTTAGGTGGTTATGTAAAGATGAATTATGATACCTAGCTGGAATTACTGACTGTGCCAGGAATGAATAAATTAATGAACGGAGTGGAACGGGTAAACATAGATCGACTCTTTACGTTATCAGAATATAGAAAGACTAGGGGACATGCAATGAAGCTACAGGGTAAACTATTTAAGACTAATAAAAGAAAATATATTTTCACTCAACGTGTAATCAAACTCTGGAATTTGTTACCAGAGGATGTAGTAAAAGCAGTTAGTGTAGCTGGGTTTAAAAAAAGGTCCATAAACCATTATTAAGAAAGGACCCAGGATATCAGTGATTGACCCAGTTCAAGCATTGCAGAACCTGTGTCTTTTGGGGAAACTGCTAGGTACGTATGACCTAGATTGGCCACTGTTGGAAACAGGATACTGGGCTTGATGGACCTTGGTCTGACCCAGTAGGCATATCTTATGTTCTTATTTTATTGCATTGGCTATTTCCTCCTCTTTTTGAATCTTTGCTTTCCTGTCTACTTTGCTAGCTACTCTAAGGGGCATGTTTACTAAACATTCCTAACGTGCGGGGCCGCGGTAGTGTGCCTGTGCCACATAAGGAGTGGGCGGTTCAGGCCGAAAAAGGAAAAAAAAAGACCGGATGTGTTCGCGTCGCGTTAATGTGCGGGGCCCACATTAGCGCATGGGAAGGCTAAGTGGGGCGCAGCTGTGCACATATAGGAATAGAGCCATAGCACAGCAGTGAAGACAATAACCAATGGTGCAGGGGCCATGGGTTCAATCCCCCAGTGTGTGCAGCCCAAAAAGGCTGGCTGAGGCACCACCTTGAATGTGGAAATGTGTGTCAGGAGGCAAAATAATTTTGGGGCGGCATAAGGTGGCGCATTCTTCATTTTGGGGCGGCATAAGGTGGCGCATTCTTCATTTTGGGGCGGCATAAGGCGGCGCACTGTTCATATTGGGGCGGCATAAGGCGGCGCACTGTTCATATTGGGGCAACATAAGGCGGCGCACTGTTCATTGTGGGCAGCAGGATGCGGCGCGCTGATGGCCACAAGGCGGCGCGCTGATGCTAAAGCAAAGGAACACAGCCACAGCACAATGGTTAAGACACTGACTAATGGTGCAGGGACCAGCGGTTCAATCCCTCACAATGCCCATTGAAAAAGGCTAGCTGAGGCAGTATATTTTATGTTGTGGAGTGCTTTAGGAGGCTTTTTAATTCTATTTAGTGATAACTACTAGCAAACGCACTCTCACAGCATGTTAACATAAGGCGGACCATAAGGCACATGTTACAGTGCACCGTCCGCCAAGGCACCCTAGAATGTCCCCTACAGGGCAGCATGTATGTTGCGACACAGGATAATGTATAGTGCACCCTATATGGATGGCACCCATAAGGTGGTCTATAGGGCGCCCTAAGGAGCACCCTCAGAGGCACCTTATGGGTACAGTATGCCAAGGGTGTGTTTGCTGTCATAAAAATATGTACAGTAAACAAAGATAATGCTCTGGACAACCCTATCACAGAACCCCACAGTGGGCTTGAACCCATGACCGCTGGCTGCAAAGGTAGTGACGTAACCATTGGGCTACAGCCCTATAGCTGTCAGCAAGCCCCTGGCTGCCTGTAGAGAGCCTGCACGTCACCTCACAGACAGTCTGCTGTTGTAAACAAGATAGGGTTAGGCCACCCGTACCCATGATGCACTGCACATGCAAATCAGCTGTCCACAGATGCACACAAGATGGGGAATGCACCCCAACAGCTACCCGGCCTGGTAGGGGAATTGTCCGTGTGCACCCACACAGCACCTCGGCCTAGTAGGGGGTCCTGAGCGGGTGGACTACCAGCAAAGAGTAGCTACACACCGTCACATTGTGCGGGTACTGTGCTCACCCTGAGGGTGTGATGTGGCGCCCAGGACCAGGTTCACAACACCAGCCATGGCTGAATGAGGCAATGACAGAGCTCCCAAACAGTACTAACCTGTGAGATAGGAAGATGCTGCAGAAACATCTTTGATATCTCTGTCTGTCTCAGTTAGTGGAAACCCCCATGTACCCCTAGGTGGTCAAGGTACCCACCAACCTGTTCACAGCTGGTATGTGTCTTGATGGAGTGCCTTGCAGGGTGCAGTGGCTGATGGCTTGCTGCAGGAGAATATCTGATAGTGCTGGGGTGCATCTTTGGATATCCAGGCCTAAAGTCTGTCTGATATTGTGTTATGGATGTGTGTGGAGCTGCTTGGACTGCCCTGTAGGGTGTCTGTTCCCCAGCAGGACTGGGGTTTGATGGTCCACTCTACTGCCATTGGGGGAGGAGGATGGGGAATCTGTTGGTGGGAGGCCCTGTTTGCCACCAGGGGGGGGAGGGGGTTGGTGGGTACCTTGGCCACCTAGGGGTACATGGGGGTTTCCACTAACTGAGACAGACAGAGATATCCAAGATGTTTCTGCAGCACCTTCCTATCTCACAGGTTAGTACTGTTTTGGAGCTCTGTCATGGCCTCATTCAGCCATGGCTGGTGTTGTGAACCTGGTCCTGGGTGCCACATCACAACCTCAGGGTGAGCACAGTACCCGCACAATGTGACGGTGTGTAGCTACTCTTTGCTGGTAGTCCACCCGCTCAGGACCCCCTACTAAGCCGAGGTGCTATGTGGGTGCACACGGACAATTCCCCCTACCAGGCCGGGTAGCTGTTGGGGTGCATTCCCCATCTTGTGTGCATCTGTGGACAGCTGATTTGCATGTGCAGTGCATCATGGGTACGGGTGGCCTAACCCTATCTTGTTTACAACAGCAGACTGTCTGTGAGGTGACGTGCAGGCTCTCTGCAGGCAGCCAGGGGCTTGCTGACAGCTATAGGGCTGTAGCCCAATGGTTAGGTCACTACCTTTGCAGCCAGTGGTCATGGGTTCAAGCCCACTGTGGGGTTCTGTGATAGGGTTGTCCAGAGCATTATCTTTGTTTACTGTACATATTTTTATGACAGCAAACACACCCTTGGCATACTGTACCCATAAGGTGCCTCTGAGGGTGCTCTTTAGGGCGCCCTATAGGCCACCTTATGGGTGCCATCCATATAGGGTGCACTATACATTATCCTGTGTCGCAACATACATGCTGCCCTGTAGGGGACATTCTAGGGTGCCTTGGCGGACGGTGCACTGTAACATGTGCCTTATGGTCCGCCTTATGTTAACATGCTGTGAGAGTGCGTTTGCTAGCAGTTATCACTAAATAGAATTAAAAAGCCTCCTAAAGCACTCCACAACATAAAATATACTGTCTCAGCTAGCCTTTTTCAATGGGCATTGTGAGGGTTTGAACCACTGGTCCCTGCACCATTGGTCAGTGTCTTAACCATTGTGCTGTGGCTGTGTTCCTTTGCTTTAGCATCAGCGCGCTGCCTTGTGGCCATCAGCGCGCCGCATCCTGCTGCCCACAATGAACAGTGCGCAGCCTTATGTCGCCCCAATATGAACAGTGCGCCGCCTTATGCCGCCACAATATGAACAGTGCGCCGCCTTATGCCGCCCCAAAATGAAGAATGTGCCACCTTATGCCGCCCCAAACTTATTTTGCCTCTTGACACACATTTCCATATTCAAGGTGATGCCTCAGCCAGCCTTTTTGGGCTGCACACACTGGGGGATTTGAACCCATGGCCCCTGCACCATTGGTTATTGTCTTCACCATTGTGCTATGGCTCTATTCCTATATGTGCACAGCTGCGCCCCACTTAGCCTTCCCACGCGCTAATGTGGGCCCCGCACATTAACGCGATGCGAACACATCCAGTCTTTTTTTTTCCTTTTTCGGCCTGAACCGCCCACTCCTTATATGGCACAGGCACACTACCGCGGCCCCGCACGTTAGGAATGTTTAGTAAACATGCCCCTTAAGTGCTGCTTTTAGTGCGCTATTTTGCGCCGCGCAAAATAGCGGTTTTTAGTAAACATGCCCCTAAGTTTTTCTAAATATAGATGCCTGTCTTCCTCTCTCTGTGATCTCTTGTATATCATAAAGGCCTCCCTCTTTTTCTTCACCTTTTCAGCTTCTTCTTTTGAAAGCCATAGTGGTCTCCTTTTCCTTTTATCTTTATTTACCATTTTATCAAAAAGGTTGGTTGCCCTTAAAATATTCCCTTTCAGTTTTGCCCACTGTTTTTCTACATTCCTCAGCTAACGACTCTCTGAGGTATTGGCCCATCTTGGCAAAGTTAGTTTTCCTAAAGTCTAAGACCCTCACTTTAGAATGTATTCTAACAGCCCTAGTCCTAGTACTGAACCACAACATCTGGTGATCACTGGATGCAAAATGATCTCCCACTATAACATCAGAAACACTTTCACCATTGGTAAGCCGCAAGTCCAGTATGGCCCTTTCACGTGTGGGGTCTGTTACCAATTGCCTGAATAGTTCTCCCAGTAGAGAATCCAGGATCTCCTTACTTCCAGATGATACTGCAGCAGGAATGTGCCAATCAACATCTGGCATATTTAAATCCCCTATCAGTAGCAATTCCCCTTTCCTAGCAATGCTGCGTATGTCTTCAATTAACTCTCTGTCCACCTATTCCTCTTGTAAGGGAGGTCTGTATATCACACCAATGCAAATAGATTTCTCTTTCTCTCTTTTTAGTTGAACCCACAATGCCTCTTCTCTCCCTTTTAAGCTCTGTAATTCCAAAGCTTTAATATTATTTTTTACATATAGTTCCACTCCTCCTCCCCTTCTTCCTACCCTGTCCTTTCTGAATAAAGTATAGCCTGGTATAGTTAAATCCGAGTCATGGTTTTCTGTGAACCATGTTTCTGTAACTGCCACAAAATCCAAGTCGGCCACTCCCACCAAAGCTTCAGGGATCTTATTTCCCATGCTACAGACATTTATACACACTTCTTTCCATATGTTACCCCTTTTACCCATTTCCATAAAGGTATTTAATGTTTTACTTACCTGGGGGCTTTCTTCACCCATCCCCAATGAATCTAGTTTAAAGCCCTCTTCAGTAGATTAGCCAGTCTACTACTGAAGACGCGTCAACCTTTCTTGGACAGATGGACACCATCTCTGCCCATAGAACAGCATCCCATTATCCAGGAAACCAAAGCAGGTTGAGGAAATGAAATAAAACATATTTTGAAATGCTTGCATACAAATGCTACAGTCTAAAAATAGGAGAGGAGATTTAGGATATACAATAGAGCTCTGAATGAAAAGGTAAATATAATTGGCATCTCAGAGACCTGGAGAAAGGAGGATAAGCAATGGGATAGCGTGATACCAGGTTATAAATTATATATAATGATGATAGAGTAGATCAATTTGGTGAAGGGGTAGCATTATATGTTAAAGAGAACATTGAGTCAAACAGGATAAATGTTTTAAAGTAAACAAAATGCACTGTAGAATCTTTATGGAAATTCCTTATGAGAAGGGGAAGAGAATAGCAGTGGGGATATACTACCGTCCTCCTGGCCAGAATGGACAGGTGATGAAATGCTAACAGAAATTAGGAAAGCTAGCAACATTGGCAACATAATTATAATGAGTGATTTCATTTATTCCAGTATGGACTGGGTCAATTTCACATCATAACATATTAAGGAGATAAAGTTTATAGATGAAATAAAAAACTGCTTTATGGAGCAGCTGGTTCAGGAACTGACCAAAGAGGGCTACCTGACAATAATGATCATAACATGATCAAATTACATTTCATAAATGGAGGAAATACATCAAGGAAATCTACTGCACTTACATTAACTTTCAAAAGGGAATCTATAATAAAATAAGGAAAATGGTGAGGAAGGCCTCTTGGAAGCCCAAATCAGATATATTTCAGACTTTAAAAAAGTAGAAGAAAGGCAAATGATTGCTGGCATGGTTTAAGGTTGAGAGGCTTTTCTAGTAATAAAAAAAAAAATCTTTCAAAAAATGAATAAAAGATCCAAATGAAGAAAACAGGAAACAGCACAAACACTGGCAAGATAGATACAAAGCGTTAATAAGGCAGACAAAGAGAAAATTTGAAAAGAAGCTTGTTATGGAAGCCAAAACTCATATTAAAAGCCTTTTCAGGTACATTCAAAGCAAAAATATTGTAGCGAATCATTTGGCTCATTAGTTGATAGATGGGTAAAAAGTGCACTAATGAAAGACAAGATCATAGTCGAGAGAGTAAATGAATTCTCCATTCCTTTCCTTTTGTTTCCTAGCATTCTATTTGCTTTCTTTACCACCACTGCACACTGGGTGGAGGGCAATCTGCTACCCACCGCTTTGAATATAGATTCCATACCATAAGAACATAAGATATTGCATACTGGGTCAGACCAAGGTTCATCAAGCCCAGTATCCTGTTTCCAACAGTGGCCAATCCAGGACACAAGTACCTTGCAGTTTCCCACAAAGTTTCCCTCTCAACTTCTGCAATATCATTCACAAAAATATTGAGCAGAAGTTGCCCCTTGATCAATACCTAAGGAACACCACTAATAAGCTTCCTCTCCTCAGAGTGCTTTATCACTAACCTCTGTTATCTAACACTCAGCCTTTTTAACATGTAGTTTAGTGACTCTGCCCTCAAGTGTATTATATATTTGCAGAACTGAAAAGAAACAGAAGTTCAGTTAAACAAAACCAAAGCAATTGCTGAGAGGAAAATCGTTTTTGATGACTGAGCCCAAAGCTATGAAAAAGATTTTGCAATATGTTAAAGATTTATTCACAAGGGCAATAGAACAAGATACGTATTGTGCAGGACATATGAAAACATCCTCAATACAGGTTTACATGTAATTTAAAAGAATTTCATCAATGAACGACTGCATGCATAATCTGTGACAGAATGTCTTGATGTGCATAAACCTTTGTAGAAGAAATAGACAGTGGGTGACAGATGAACATGATACAGCCTATGACTTAGGTCTTTTTTTTTTCCAAGCGGTGTCTATAAATTGAAGCATTATTACAAAAGATGCATTTATTGAAACTAAACCAAATGAACTTTTCATGGATGGATGGCAGTGTTTTACCCATCAAGGATTCCTGTCTATAAACGTTCTTCATTTGGAGTACTCTTAATAACAATAATGTATCTAGCCAATTGGAAGGTTATTTTATGAAGTCATTTTCACATGCATGTGGCAATATACTGTATGCACATAAAATGGTTCTCTAAAAAACTGCACGAAACATACAGTAAGGGGCATGTTTACTAAAAACCGCCAATGTGCGCAGCCGCAAAATAGCACACTAAAAGCGTATTTAAGAGCGCTTAAGCGCCCCGCAAATGTGTGAGGAACCCCCGCACCCTTGCGCGTCACACTAACGGGTGCCGCACAAGTACGGGCCCGCAAATGTCCGATAGAGGCGTGGAAAGGCTAACGGCGGGCGGAGGAAGGCCCGGTAGGGGCGGAGAGAAGGGGTTAATGGGCGGGGAAGGGGAGGGGAGAGGCGCCCCGCACATTATCGGGGCTGAATTTCAAAGGAAAAATAGCGCGAGTGAATCACTCGCGGTAGAATGCATTTAAAGGGAAGAGAAACCATTTCCGTCAGCAATGTACAGCAAAACCGGGGAAACCTGCAAAACGTGAGCAGTGTGATACATGTGCACAGCCCAAAAGTGGAATTAAA
The DNA here is from genome assembly GCA_033557465.1 of Ichthyophis bannanicus. NCBI lineage: Eukaryota > Metazoa > Chordata > Amphibia > Gymnophiona > Ichthyophiidae > Ichthyophis > Ichthyophis bannanicus. Next base: position 571,408,121 of record CM066032.1, read on the forward strand.
AATAGAAAAGGACCACAACAAAAATTGTAAAAATAGGAATTCAGCTGGGGAACAGTTATAGTAATGGGCAAAACTAAACAACACACCCAGGAAAGCTCCAACAAAAAGAAATGATTTTTGGAAAGGTGTACGGAGCGGAGACTCTTCCAAAAAACATTTCCTTTTTGGTGGAGCTTTCCTGGGAGTGGGTTTCTATGGTTGCCCATTAATATCACTGTTGCCCAGCATGGTGATATTGTGTCCCCCATTTTCCGTGGTCATTTCCGGGGTTTATGTGCACTTTTGTCACCAGACAGGGTGCATGTGCCCACAGTAAAAATGCGTAGAGCAGGGTTTGCGACTCCATCCTGCCAGGGGCTGCACTGTTTCTGTGGGCACAGTGTGGTGCAGCAGACAGAGCCAGTACCTCTAGGACCAGGGGGTCAGAGGTTCAAATCCCAGCTGGGGCACTTGCCAGCCCAGTCCCTATATTTTACCCACCACTAAACAAAGATAGCGCAGACACCCCTGTATTGCAGGGAACATAAGCATGGGGAAAACACCCATATTTTACCCAACACCGCACACACACCACAACAATGGGCATTACCTACAGACAAGTCCCCCAAATGCAGTCCCGTACTGCCACATTGCAATCATGTCATCTGCTTTTTCTGAGAGAAGCTCATGCCAGCATGTTGGCGGACGAGTACATGTGGTGCAGGGGGCAATGGCTGCTAGCCACAGAAGACAGAGGCCTAGCCATGTGCAGGCTGGCAGTCCACTGCAATAGACAGGCCCTGCCGGATCCACAGTCATGGATGTTCCAGGGAACCCAGCCAATCTGTGGCTACACGGTGGTGCAGTGCACACAGACAATACATGCAAGAACAAAAGGTCACAGGATCAAAGCCCAGCTGGGACTACCACCAATCCTGCCCACATATTTTTCCCACAACTAAACAGTGATAGTAAGGACACACCTTTCGTGGCGAGGACATATGCAATGGTACTATGTCTATGTTTTACCCCACTGAGCACAGACACCATGAACAGGGGCAGTACCTAGAGCAGAATCTTCCAAATGCAGTTCTGGTGGGCCACACACCAGTCGGGTTCCATGCTGCCACTCATACAAATGCCTGTGCACCACCCCCATGGCATGTAGATTTAGCTCATGCATATTCATGAGGGACAGCAGGAAAACCCGAACAGTGTGATGCAAACCTAGACTGGAGTTGGGAATCTCTGCTGTAAAGCAGCAGCCAACAGGGCCAGACACACCCACACCCACAGGCCCCATTGGCCAATGTCTCCTGGAGAGGCAGAAAAGTGGCCCCTGTGTGCATCTCCCAATACTAGCACCTGCATACCTTAGCAATGTCACCCTACACCTGAGGTATACGGTACACAGCTCTGAGACGTTTGCTAGGAGTACTGGCAGATGGATATCCATACGTTACGCACATACCGCTAGTTGAGCCCATCCGAACAATCTGTGAGGTGTTTGCGGTGCGTGCTCCAGGCCTGGTCTCTGACGGTGTTTACCACCCTGGGGAGTGACCCCCAGCAGTACTGCATACCATATCCATGCCTTGGTGTGCCCAGGACCGGTTTGGTGGGCAAGGCTAATTACCTCCACAATAGTAGCACCATGATGGCATAGGTGTGGAAGTGTGTGTCTGTCTATACCAGGGGTGGGCAAACCTGGTCCTGGAGGGCCGCAGACCAGTCAGGTTTTCGGGATATCCCTAATGAACATGCATGAGATATATATGCATTAGAGATATCCTGCCAACCTGACTGGTTTGTGGCCCTCCAGGGCTGGATCTGGAGACCCCTGCCTTACACCTCTGTCATTTAAGATTGTGAGTGGACAAGGTGCAGATGTCCAAGACATCAAAAAGGTTAGATAGAATTTGTCACAGTCCTCCTCACTTCTCACCACCACCAAAAAATTGTCTATTAGACAACTTTTTGGTGGTGGTGAGAATCGAGGAGGAATGTGACACATTCTATATACCCTTTCGATGTCTAGGACATCTGTACCTTGCCCACTCACGATCTTAAATGACAGAGGTGTAAGGCAGGGGTCTCCAAATCCAGCCCTGGAGGGCCACAAACCAGTCAGGTTGGCAGGATATCTCTAATGCATATATATCTCATGCATGTTCATTAGGGATATCCCGAAAACCTGACTGGTCTGCGGCCCTCCAGGACCGGAGGTGCCCACCCCTGGTCTATACAGTGGGTGTTGGCTGCAAGCCCCTTCCACAGCCCACATTGCCAGCACTGTTGCCAGTATTGGCCTGCCAATGTGCATAATGAGTAGCAAGGGACCATGGGTACATCCCAGACAGGGTGGGCTGACCAGGATGCAGCTGCACAGGGCATAGGGCACTGGCAGGGACATGGTAGTGGCCGGCCACCACCTACACAGACAGGGTGACCTCTGTATGTGCTGCTGGGGGATCACTCTCACCCTGAGTGTGCAGTGATGGCAGCATGGCTAGGCACCCCCATAGTGCTATATTGTGTTTCTCTCATGTGATATATATGGGTTTCTTGTTGGGGCCTCTTCACTGACTTATCTGCTTGTGTGTGCTGCCACCCCAGTTGTGGGTGCATGCATTTCCATCAGGACCAACCATCAGACTGTGCACAGATGGTATGTGTCTTGATGGAGTTCCTTGCAAGGTGCAGTGGCTGATGGCTTGCTGCAGGAGAATATCAGATAGTGGTGGGGTGCATCTGTGAATATCCAGGCCTAATGTCTGTCTGATATTGTGTTATGGATGTGTGTGGAGTTGCTTGGACTGCCCTGTAGGACTGGGGTTGATGGTCCACTCTGCTGCCATTGGTGGTGGTGGGGGGGGGGGTCCACTAGCTGAGGCAGACAGAGATCCCCAAGATGTTTATGCAGCACCTACCTATTTCACAGATTCTTGCTGCTTTAGAGCTCTGGCATGGCCGCTTTCAGCCATGGAAGGTGTTGTGGACCTGGTCCTGGGCGCAACATCACACACTCAGGGTGAGCACAGTTACTGCACAATGTGATGTTGTTTAGCTACTCTTTGCCGTTTGTCCACCCACTCAGAACACACCCTACCAGGCCGAGGTGCTGTGTGGGTGCACACGGACACGTCCCCCTACCAGGCCGGGGAGCTTTAGGGGTGCATTTCCCATCCTGTGTGCATCTGTGGACAGCTGATTTGCATTTGCAGTGCATCATGGGTATGGGTGGCCTAACCCTATCCTGTTTACAACAGTAGACTGTCTGTGAGGTGACGTGCAGGCTATCTGCAGCCAGCCAGGGCTTGCTTAGAGCTATAGCACAATGGTTATGACACTGCCTGTGCAGCCAGAGGTCATGGGTTCAAACCCACAGTGGGGTTCTGTGATAGGGGTGTCCAAAGCTTTTATTTTAATTTACTGTACATATGTTGATGCCAGCAATTACACCCTCAGCGTACTGTACCCATAAGGTGCCCCTGCGGGTGCTTTATGGGGCGCCCTATAGGGCACTTTATGGTTGCCATCCATATAGGGTGCACTATACATTATCCTGTGTCGCAGCATACATGCTGCCCTATAGGGGACATTCTAGGGTGCCTTGGCGCACGGTGCACTGTAACATGTGCCTTATGGGCCGCTTTATGTTAACATGCTGTGAGAGTGGGTTTGCTAGTAGTTATCACAAAATAAAATTAATAAGCCTCCTACAGCACAAAACATACTGCCTCAGCTACTCTTTTTCACAGGGCACTGTGAGGGATTGAACCTGTGGCCCCTGCACCATTGGTCAGTGTCGTAACCATTGGGCTGTGGCTGTGCTCCTTTGCTTTAGTATCAGCGCGCCACCTTGTGCCCATCAGCGCGCCTTCTTGTGCCGCCCAAAATGAACAGTGCGCCTCCTTATGCCGCCCAAAATGAACAGTGCGCCGCCTTATGCCGCCCAAAATGAACAGTGCGCCTCCTTATGCCGCCCAAAATGAACAGTGTGCCGCCTTATGCCGCCCAAAATGAACAGTGCGCCGCCTTATGCCGTACAAAATTAATTTGCCTCCTGACACACTTTTCCACATTCAAGGTGGTGCCTCAGCCAGCCTTTTTGGGTTGTGCACACTGGGGGATTGAACCCATGGCCCCTGCACCATTGGTTATTGTCTTCACTGTTGTGCTATGGCTCTGTTCCTGTATGTGCCCAGCTGCGCCCCACTTAGCCTTCCCACGCGCTAATGTGGGCCCGCACATTAACGCGACGCGCACACGTACGTCATTTTTTTTCCTTTTTCAGCCTGGTCCGCCCACTCCTTATATGGCACAGGCACACTACCGCGGCCCCGCACGTTAGGAATGTTTAGTAAACATGCCCCTAAGTGTGTATGATGGCATGTACCTCTGTGTGTTTACTGTAGGCATTGTCAGGGGAGCAGTCTGGATGGAACATGGATGGGGCTGCAAAGTATGTGCATAGATTTGAAAATCTTGAACAGTCGTGGAGCCCGATTCCATAACATCCAGCCCGCAAACAGGTCTAAATTAAAATGGGCCCTGTTTGAACCTAATCCCACATCTGAGGGTCTAGACATGTCCACAGGTCCATAATCGGGGAGGTAGATGTGTTTGCCGTAGCATGGACAAAGTGCTATTCAGCCGGCCCGTGCACACATCTGGTGCGTGGCCCATGTACGGATACAGGCACAGGCCATGCAATATAATGGAGCAACATTTCCCCTGTCAATATTATCAGACATGGGTAAATATTTTGGACGTTCCCACGTCCAATGTATTCTGCAAAGTTACATGTTTCGGATCCTGCCTGTCTCTATGATGTACCTGCAAATGCCACACCCGCCTGGAAAAATGTGCATCTCCTAAAGCTGCTCTTCACATTGATAGTAGTTTGCTGATGCAGAACAGACATGAATATTCAATCAGAAAAATGACGGCTGCTGCATCATAGACCCTATACCAGTCCTCTACGGGTCATGAAACGTGCTAGGTAATCTCAGTACACCCTAATATGGTATAAGATAATGTAAATATGAACATGTATGTCAGGACATACCTTGCATCAAATGGTACTTAGCATTATAAAATGGCACCAATACATGGTCATCACTACAAACAGACTTTAAACTGCTAAGAATGGACCCTTACCAAGTATACAAACCCCAAAACTAACATTGCAGTTCCCCAAAGGATGCATAATATTTCTAAACAACAAATGTATGCCCTTTTCATGTTATAAGTACACTCAATCTGCTGCTCTGTATTACCGTTCTTCTCTTATCTCTCTCTACACCCTCCTGGGGAACCCCGCTATTCTGGCAGATCACTTCTATCTGTGCCCTTCTCTTCAATTGCCAGTTCCAGACTTCATTCCTTTCACCTTGCTGCTCCCTATTCCTAGCACAAACAACGGTACCTGAGTCTGTACATCAGGCTTCTTCTCTGGCCCTTCGCAAATCCAGGCTGTGCACTGACCTCTTTGTTGTCGCTTTTGGATCTGATCCGCCTATTCCAGTTCATTCTGCTAGACCAGTCCAGACAGTGGGTTATGTCCCCCTGTCAGCAGATGATGAGACAGAGAAAAATTCTAGAAGTGATAACCTTGTACCCCTAGGGATCAGCTTCACTATTTTCTCTGTCTCACCATCAAGACGGTGAACTTGTCTTGTCTCATGGCTCCCTCTTTTGTGTTCTTCTATTGCAGAGTTCTATATTTGGGGGATTTTGAGTTGGCACGCTGCAGTGCTCCTTAAGATTACTGTTGGAAATTTCCCTCAGTTATCCCAGAGGTGTGCTGGTCAGGAGGATCAGAAAGCAACTCTGAAGGGACGGGCTCCTGCTCAGGAGGAGCAGTGTAACTCATTCTCAGCTTCAGATTTAGTTGATTTCTTTTGGGAACAACCAGCCTTTCTTGTTTTTTGATTAAAGTATACAACCCCCCCCCTGCTGACAGGAAAGTATGCATTATTGCAGCACGGCTCGCATATGTAGTACAAGGAATCACACTGGCAGCAGCTATCCGGCCTTACTGGCAGGCTCTGACAGACAGTGGACTGCAACCCCACCCCCTTTTTGCCTTGGGACAGATCCTTTCCCTTCTTCAGGCTCTCCCCCCTCTGGCCCCTCCCCACTTTGGCCTCCCCCCCCTTCGTGCTGTCATGTTCTCACCTTCCTGCTCTGCAACGGGGTAGATTTTTGCTTTGGGGGCAGTCCTTTTCCTATACATGATCAGTGTGAGCCCTCCAGAGACCACCACCTTGCCCAATTCTCTTGCACCGCTTTTGCGGTGCTTCCCTCCAAAACACCTCGTGGCGAGCAGCACCATCTTAGTCTGCACATTTCTTGCCTCCCATGGATCTCTAGGCTCTTAGATCAGGCCTGCCTAGTTTTACTATACCCTCCTCATTACAAAGCTGCCTCAGGTGTGGGAAGAAGCACTAGTTGTTAGCAGCTGATCTTTGCTCAGCTTGTGCAGCCAACCATGGAGACACTTCCTCAGGCTCTGCTCCTCCTGCACCAGTTGCACTTTCCGCGACACCTGTCACTATCTCTGCTCCTTGTGTCCACCTGCCTTTTACTACTATAGGAGTTCCCCCCTCTAATGCTCCTCCCAGAGCCACAATTTTCTGAACTCCAGAAGTCTCCTCAGTTTCAAGGATCCAGCCTTCAGCAGCAGCCACAGTTGCCACAGGTTCCTTCTCCTGATGGGCAATTTATGGATTTTATCAGTCAAGCCTGTAATATGTGATGCTTGGAGGCCTCTGCAAACCCAGTTGCATCAGCTCTTCTGCCTAAGAAGCAGTCCAAAGCTTCAGTGATGCCTAAAAACTCCTGTACCCTCAGGGGACTGGCAGTCTTCTGGGGAAGAACTTCCTGCGCTCGTTGCACAATTGCTGAGGGTCCTTCACCTTTTGGTCCCGCCAGCACAGCAAACTCAGGATCCCTCTAAGCTACAGTCGGACACCATTATTGTGGGTATTAAGAAACAATACAGGGTTTTTTATTTCCCTCCTGAACTCCAGTAAATGGTTTACTGGAGTGGGCCTCTCCATATGTCTCCTTAAGGTGCGCTTGTCATTTGGGCCAGCATAATCTATAGGACCTAGAAGATCTGGACTAGTGGTTGCAGTTTCTGAAGATCAATGTGTTGGTGATGGCTGTTACTAAACATACAATGATTCCTGTCGAAGGTGGCACCATCTTCCGGGACCAGACCAATCGCAAAGTCGAGGGTCTCCTGAAGACATGTTTTTCCTCATCCTCCCTATCTCTTCAAGTCTCAGTGTGTGGCGGCTTGGCTGCCTGTGTGCTGCTGCGCTGGCTACAGTCACTCCCAGATGACCATGCTTTCACCTGTTTAGAGTCCATCACTGCATTTGGAGTGGACGCATTGTATGATCTGTGTTTGTCAGCTGAAATCAAGCCCCAACAGTTGCCAGAGGATAAGCCCAAATCAGAGTCTCTTTCTGCCGTAGCTATGCCTGCTCCCTCCTCCTCCCACAGGGGGTGGTTCAGAGATACACGTCGCTACCGGCCGGGTAGATCCAACTCTTGGAGTCGGTGCAGAGTGTGGCTACTAAAATTGTTAATGGTCTTTGTTATGAAGCATATGAGGACAGATTTAAAAATCTTAATATGTATATTTTAGAGGAAATGTGGGATAGGGGTGATATGATAGAGACATTTAAATACCTCCGTGGCATAAATGCACAGGAGGATCTCTTTCAGTTGAAAGCAAGCTCTGCTAAGAGGGGACATAGGATGAGTGTGAAAGGGGATAGACTCAGGAGTAATATGCAGAAATATTTCTTTACGGAAAGAGTGGTAGATGCATGGAATAGTCTCCCAATGGAGGTGGTTGACAAGAGGACAGTATCTGAATTCAAAAAAGCATGGGACAAACACAGAGGATCTCTAAAGGTAAAAAGAGGATTATTGTAGTCGATATGGAAGGGCAGACTAAATAGGCCGTGTGGTCTTTTTCTGCCATCATGTTTCTACAGTATGTTTCTACTCCACTAAGGTTGGTTCTAAACCTCAGTCCTTTTGTGGGATCCGTCGCCACAATAACATTTCCTCTAACAACAAGTTTGCAGGTGCTGCTAGATCCTCCCACTAACAGGTTCAAGGTCCATTCCGAGGTGCTACCTGTGGGTGGTCAGTTTCAATTTTACTCCCGTGAATGGACCCACATCACGTCAGACAAGAGGGTCCTCGAGGTGATTACTCAGAGGTATGCTCTAGAACTCACAAGGCTGGCCCCACATTCTTTCTTTATCTCCACATGCAAGGCCGGGACAAGCCCCTGGCTGTGAGGGTGACTCTATAGCACCTTCAACAGCTCCAGGTGGTTTGCCCAGTCCCTCCTGCAGAGACAGACTCTGGCCACTATTCCATCTATTTTGTCGTGCCCAAAAAGACAACTCCTTCAAGTCTCTTCTGGATTTGAAAGGCATCAACAAATGTCTCCATGTCCCAAATTTTCGGATGGAGATGCTCAGTAGTCATAGAAACATAGAAACATAGAAATATGATGAAAGAAAAAGACCACATGGCCTATCTAGTCTGTCCTTCCATATCAACAACTACAACAGTTCCCTTTTTACCTTCAGAGATCCTCTGTGTTTGTCCCATGCTTTTTTGAATTCAGTTACTGTCCTCATCTCTACCACCTCAACTGCGAGACTATTCCACGGATCCACTACTCTTTCCGTAAACAAATATTTCCGCATATCATTCCTGAATCTATCTCCCTTCACCCTCATCCCATGTCCCCTCATAGCAGAACTTGTTTTTAATTGAAAGAGGCTCTCTCCCTGAATATTTATGCCACGGAGGTATTTAAACATCTCAATCATATCACCTCTATCCCGCCTTTCCTCTAAGGTGTACATATTAAGATCCTTCAGTCTGTCCTCATATGCTTTATAATGAAGTCCACTAATCATTTTAGTAGCCACCTTCTTCACCGACTCCATCCTGTTCACATCCTTTTGAAGGTGCGGTCTCCAGAATTGCACACTATACTCCAAATGAGGTCGCACCAAAGACTTATACAGGAGAGGCATTATCACCTCCTTTTTTCTGCTAGCCATTACTCTCCCTATGCACCCAAGCATCCTTCTAGCTTTTGCTGTCACCTTTTCTACCTGTTTTGCTACTTTAAAATCATCAGCCCTTCCTCTATATCACTAACAAAGATGTTAAAAAGAATAGGACCAAGGACAGATCCCTGGGGCACACCACTGGTAACATCCTTCTACTCAGAGTGAGCTCCATTTACTTGTACTCTTTATCGCATCCCACCCAACCGATTTCTAACCCAAGCAGTAACTTTAGGGTCCATCCCTAGGTTGCTCAGTTTGTTTATAAGTCTCCTGTGAGGAACAGTGTCAAATGCTTTACTGAAATCTAAATACTCCACATCTAGCGCTCTCCCTCGGTCCAACCACCTTGTCACCCAGTCAAAGAAATCAATCAGATTTGTCTGACAAGACCTGCCTCTGGTGAATCCATGCAGCCTCGGATCCTGTAATCCACTGGACTCCAGAAACCTCACTATTTTCTCTTTCAGCAGCGTTTCCAATAATTGACTCACCACCAAAGTTAAACTAACTGGCCTGTAGTTTTCAACCACATCCTTACTTCTATTTTTATGTAAAGGCACCACATGAGCCTCTCTCCAGTCCTTTGGCACCACTGCTGACTCCAACGAGGCATTGAAAAGGTCAGTCAGTGGAGCTGCTAGAACGTCCCCAAGTTCCCTCAGTATTCTAGGGTGTATCCCATCTGGTCCCATCACTTTGCCTACTTTAAGATGAGCTAGTTTCTCACAAACACAGTCTTCTGAAAATTGTTCAAGATGTCCCTCGCTTCTGTTCCTATTTGTGGGTGTTTTCTGAGGTCCTGCTCCTGGTTCTTCATCTGTGAACACAGAACAAAAATATTTGTTAAGCAATTCTGCTTTATCCTCATCAGCTTCTACATATTCCTCCCCTGCACCCTTGAGTCTGACAATACCACTTTTGCCCTTCCTCTTCTCACTAATATATCTGAAAAATGTCTTATCCCCCCCCCTCCCATTTTTTTGCATTGGCTATTTCCTCCTCCTTTTGAATCTTTGCCTTCTTGACTACTTGGGTTAGAAATTGGTTGGGTGGGAGGCGAGAAAGAGTACAAGTAAATGGAGCTCACTCTGAGGAGAAGGATGTTACCAGTGGTGTGCCCCAGGGATCTGTCCTTGGTCCGATTCTTTTTAACATCTTTGTTAATGATATAGCGGAAGGGCTGTCGGGTAAGGTTTGCCTCTTTGCGGATGATACCAAAATCTGCAATAGAGTAGACACCCAGTAAGGTGTAGATAACATGAGGAGGGATCTAGCTAAGCTTGAAGAATGGTCTAGAATCTGGCAGCTGGGATTTAATGTTAAAAAATGTAAGATCATGCATTTAGGCTGAAGCAATCCAAGGGAGCAATATAGTATAGGGGGTGAAGTACTTTTGTCCACTAAAGAAGAGCGGGACCTAGGCGTGGTTGTGTCCGATTATCTTAAAGTAGCAAAACAGATAGAAAAGGTGACGGCAAAAGCTAGAAGGATGCTTGGGTGCATGCGGAGAGGAATGGCTAGGATCTCCTTACTTCGAGATGATACTGCAGCAGGAATGTGCCAATCAACATCTGGCATATTGAAATCTCCTATCAGTAGCACTTCCCCTCTCCTAGCAATGCTGCGTATGTCTTCAATTAACTCTCTGTCCACCTCTTCCTCTTGTGAGGGAGGGAGGTCTGTATATCACACCAATGCAAATAGATTTCTCTTTCCCTCTTTCTAGTTTAATCCACAATGCCTCCTCTCTCCCTTTTAAGCTCTGTAATTCCAAAGTTTTAATAGTAGTTTTTACATATAGTGCCACTGCTCCTCCCCTTCTTCCTACCCTGTCCTTTCTGAATAAAGTATAGCCAGGTATAGTTACATCCCAATCATGGTTTTCTGTGAACCATGTTTCTGTAACTGACACTAAATCCAAGTCAGCCACTCCCACCAAAGCTTCAACATCAGGGATCTTATTTCCAATGCTATGGGCATTTATACACACTGCTTTCCATATGTTACCCCTATTACCCATTTCCATAAAGGTATTTAATGTATCACCTACCTGGGGGCTTTCATTTACCTGGGGGCTTTCTTCACCCATCCCCAACGAATCTAATTTAAAGCCCTCTTCAGTAGATTAGTCAGTCTACTACCGAAGATGCGTTGACCTTTCTTGCCAAGTAGTCAGTTTGGGAAGTTCCTGGTGTCTCTCAACCTTGCTGAAACTTACTTTTACATCCCCATTCGCCGAGCTCATCAGCAATACCTGTGCTTCACAATTCTGGGCCGACATTATCAGTTCAAGGCCTTACCCTTTGGTATGGCCATGGCACCCCATACCTTCTCCAAGGTCATGGTGGTAGTAGCGGCCACCCTGCATCACCAAGGCATCAGGGTTCATCCTTACATGGACGACTGGGTCATCAGAGTGATGTCCCATGACAAAGCGGTTGCAACAATGGCTCAGGTGGTCAGCTTTCTGGGTTGCTTTGGTGGGTCATCAATCACGCCAAGAGTTGCATACAGCCATCTCTGTCTTTGGAGTTTCTCAGGTCTCAGTTCGACACTTGAGTTGGTCATTTCTTCTATACCCAGACCAGATTCTAAAAACCTTTCACGCAGCTGTGAAACTTTCTTTGTTGTCAAGCTCCCTCAGCCTAGGATTAACTGCAAGTGCTTGGCACTAAGTCAGCTAACCTTGATGTAATTCCTTGGCCTTGAGCACATATACAGCCACTTTAGTGGGCCTTCTTGTCATGATAGTTTCCCTGTTCCCAAGATTACCATATCCGTTTGGCCCTCACACTGGGGGTGTGCCACAGCCTCAAATGGTGGCTCTCTCATCGCAATCTCTTGCAAGAGATTTCTCTGGAGACTCCACACTGGGTGCCCGTCACCACAGATGCCAGTCTGTCAGGCTGGGGAGCTCACTCTTTGGGACAGACAGCACAAGGCTCCTGGTCACCACAGGAAGCCTCCTGGCCGATCAGTCGCCTCGAAGCTCAGGCCGTTCAACTGGTGCTACTTGCCTTCTAGTCTCTTCTTTGGCACCGCACAGTCTGAATCCACTCAGACAATGTGACCACAGTGGCGTTCTTGAATCAGCATGGGGGCACCAAATGCCCTGGAATAGCCCGTGAGATGGCTCGCTTGTTCCTCTGGGCAGAGGACAATCTCCGGGCCCTCTCGGCACCACACATTGTGGGGATGGAGAATATTCACATGGATTTCCTCAGTCATCATCTCCTGGACCCCAGCAAGTGGGAACTTCTTTGGTAGGCATTCCAGACCATTGTGAACTAATGGGGCAGGTCAACCATCGAGGTGATGACCACTGCCTCCGATGTCAAGGCTCCTCTCTTTTTCATTCAATGGAAGGCAATGTCCTCTTGTGGTCCCGATGCGCTGATCCAACCCTGGCCTCCAGATTGGCTTTTTTATGCCTTTCCCTCGTGGCCATTGATGGCAGACTCCTCTGTCAGATCAAAGCCCTTCTCCAGTCAAATCATCCAAGTAGCTCCAGACTGGCCATTGCGTCCGTGGTGTGCTGACCTCATTCATCACTTGCAGGCAGTGCCTCTGCCCCTTGGCACATGCAAGGGACTTCTATGACAAGGACCAATTCTAATGGACGATTCTTACCCGCTTATGGCTTGGCTCTTGAGTTGCACCGCCTAGCACGTGAAGTGTATTCGCCGCAGGTTGTAGCTATTCTTTTGAAGGTTCAGATTGCTGCACTCACCTGTTTCCGGGGACCTATCCGGAGGTGCTCCCTCACCTCACATCTAGATCTGGTTTGCTTCTTGTGGGGAGTTCATACTCTGTGACCATCCCTTTGTCCAGTTGTCCCATCCTGGGACTTATCTTTGGTCCTTCGCGCGTTCACTAGATCACCTTTCAAGCCCCTGAGCTGCGCAATCTCTTAAAGATTTGACTCTTAAGACTGTTCTCCTTGTGGCAGTCACCTCGTCTTGGCCCCTCTCAGAACTTCAGGCATTTTCTTACTGAGATCCCTTTCTATCCTTTTCCCCAGAAGGTGTCATGATTCACTCCATTCCTTCCTTTTTGCCTATGGTGCTGTCAGATTTCCATGTAAATCAGTCCGTATTCCTCCCATCCTTCCTTAAGGAACCATAGTCCGGGGAGCTGTTGTTCTCCATTTTCTCGATGTTAGCAAGGCGTTTCGTCGCTACCTTAAACTCACCAATTCTTTTTGCATTTTTGATCGCTTATTTATTCTGTTCAGTGGTCAACGTAAAGGCTTAGCTGCCTTTAAAGCTACCATTGCATGCTGGATCAAACAAGCCATTGAATCTGCCTACATCCTTCAGAACAAGCCTGTGCCCGCTGGGCTGTGAACTTATTCCACTAGAGCTCAAGCCATCACTTGGGCATAGAGGGCGCAAGTCGTCCCAGTGGATATTTGCAGAGTGGCTACCTGGTCCTCACTCTCTACCTTCACCCAGCATTATTGCTTGGACCTCCATGATTGGGAAGCAGCTGAGTTTGGGGCCACCGTATTGGCTATCACCGTTTCTTCTCAAGCACAGGGGACTTAACTTTGGTACTTCCCACTTGTCTGGACTGGTCTAGCAGAATGAACTGTAAGGAGAAATTTGCTTACCATTAATTTCCTTTCCTGGAAACCTGCTAGAACAGTCCAGGACCCCCCTATTGCACTGTCTCTGTTTCTGACTTAGCCATGTCGATGCCAAAAGAAGTAATTGGCTAGTCTCTTCCTACATATTTCTTGGCATCAAGCCGTGTATATAAGTTTGAGAAGGTGCGCTTGGCATGCTCGTGTTCTCATTACTTATTAGGTTTCTTTCTAGCTGGCTTATTATTTATTTTTATTAATTTATTTAATATCTTTTCTATACCGCGCTCTTTAAAATCAGTGCAGTTTACAGGCAAACAATAACCTGTACAGTGCGGTGGAAACCTGCACTGTGCATTACAATGAACTAGTGGTGTAACTTGGGACTAACGTGGGTAACTATACAGTACTGACTAGAGTTGCTTAGCAACTATTTACAAGAATAGATATCTATATACATGTTGCTATTTCATAGGGCTGTTTCAGCCAATCTGCTTGCTATGAATATACTGAAGCTGACCCCTAGGGGTACAAGGTTATCTATCATGGGTGATCTCACTAATCTTCTAGAATTTTTCTCTGTCTCATCATCTGCTGACAGGGGGACACAACCCACTTGCCTGGACTGGTCTAGCAGGTTTCCAGGAATTAATGGTAAGGAAAATGTCTCCATCTTCCTTGTGTTTCCTGACCATTCCCCCTGGATGTATCCTGTCCACAGCTGCTATGTTATCTGTCTTGACTAGATTGTAAGCTCTGCTGAGCAAGGACCATCTTTTACATATGCCTGTGTAACACTGCATACGCCTTGTAGCACTAGACAAATGATCAGTAGTAGTAGTACAAGTAGTACTAGGGCCTTCTGGCTATGGCATCTGAGGCCCAGCTATCTGAGTACTGGCATTTCTCACAGCAACTACACCTTTCCCATTGTGGTGTATGTCAGTCTGTATACATCCGCTATCTGTGGGGCAACCCTGTCTGCCTTCTGTCAGTCTGCTTTGTGGCACTGCTCCCCTGGTCAGGCCTGTGTGGGCATGGGAGGGGGGATCCCTGTGCCATCACACCAAGTAGCCAGACTCCAGATATATCACCACTCTCTCAGCTTTCACAGATCCTGGCCTAGGTTGGGATGTAGGACTCATGGTACAATCCGGGGACTGTTGACACAACAACAGTCATGTCTCCCAGTGCCTGCCACAGTGAATGTATGGCTGCCCTATCACACTTCCAACAATATATGATCTTATTATAGTATCCTATGAAAATCAATCCAAAAGGAATCTGCATAGGTTCCCTATAACTAAATGTCAAAACACATCCCAGTCAATAATAAGGGACTCTCAGAATAAGAACATTCAGCAGTGAAAACAGCACTAATACATGCTCAACAGCAATTCCATTGATCTCAAATAATCTGCATTATGTGCTTGCGTTAGTGCTGCTTTCACTGCTGAATGCCCTTATTCTGAAGGTTGCTTATTATTATTATTTTTTTAATTATTTATTTCTAAATTTCAATCAAATACATCAAGCAATATTCCATACTTGAAAGAAATGGAAAGGTGAACATTACAGAAATCAATTAAACAAAAAGGAAAAAAAAACAATTACTCATAATAATACAAAACATTCACCTAAAACTACCAGCCCACCAAAGCGGGGGGGGGGGGGAGGAAACACAGAAAGAGGCTGATATTATACATATTCCTTAATCAAGAAACAATCATTATAAAAGAGAAAATAGCACCGTGAAGCGCAACTCTACATTAAATGCCCAAGATGAGTCGATCTAAGTGGGCTCCACTGCTACTGAGACATCTCGAGGAACAGCTCTCCCATCCAAGAACGTACGTAATTGTTTAGGATCATAAAAAATAAATCTAGGTGAAGCCGACTTTATACATTTACACGGACATTTCAATACAAAAGAAAAACCTAAGAGGACAACCTCAGGACGCATAGTCAGAAATAATTTCCTTTTTTCCTGAGTTACAAAGGAAACCTCAGGAAAAATCCAAACTTTCTGGCCAAAAAATATTTTGTTGGAATTTCTAAAGAACATTTTTAGGATCCAAGACCTATCTGGCTCTAGAACAAACGTCACTAAAAGGGTAGCTCTCCTAGTTATTTCCTCATCAGAAGTTTCTAATACTTGAGAAAGATTCAGAGCATCGAGACTATCCCCTTGTTCTCCACCTCATTAGAAACTGTATTAGTGGAGCTAGAGCGCTTTTTCATAGGTAAATAATATACTTTAGAGGTGGGAGGGAGGGCATTTTCCGGCAACCCCAAAACTTCCCTCAAATATTTCTTAAATAACTCTACAGGGGAAACAACAGATGAAACATGAAAATTAACAATTCGCAAATTTAACTTTTTGGAAAAGTTCTCCAACTTTTCCAACTTAGCATTAATTACCGTGCTTTCCCTACAAAGGGCAGAGCACTGTGTCTTCACATTAGCTACTTGAGTGGAAAACGCTTCTAAAGTTTGAACAGAGTCTTTACTGGCTTGTTCCTGTCTGTCCAACCTTGCCTGCAAGTCCTGTGCGGTCTTCTCCATAGTGTCCAGACGCTTGGAAACGGAGCGTTCCAACAATACGATCGCAGTCCAAATGGAGTCCAAAGTTACTACCGCTGGTTTCACCAAGGTGTTGCCGCAAACTGTAGCTCCGTCTCTCCCTGCATCTCCCAAGACAGACAAATCCTTCTCGCTAGACAGCTGGGACACCAGATCTTCTCCAGACACATTCGGTGCGGCCAGGTTACCCCTCCACTTCCTCCAAAAGTGTTTGGTGCACCCGTCTCTGGCATTCCTCCTGAAGGCGGCAAAACAGAGGCTCCCTCTTCGAGGTGCATTCGCAGCCGAGAATCCAGACCAGCAGGCAGCAAAGAAGGCTCACCAGGTGGAACACGTTGCTCGGGGCTCAGACTAACGTCCGAGGTTGAAAGGACCGCCTTCAAGTCAGCTCCAACACCGACCCTGGCAATACTCTGAGAAGCTCTGATGGCCATAAACTTGGTTATGGACTGCTGGTTAGGCAGAAGGTCTGCTTCAGGAAACTTAACCTTCCCCTTTCTTTTCCCCATCACGAGAAAAAAGAAGAAATAAGCACACAGGAAAATTTTATACGAGAAACCGCATCCACAGCACAAGCCGGTCGGCGGGGCACGCCTTACACGGTCGCCATCTTGGATCCTCCCCCCTTGCCAAGGTTGCTTATTATTGACAGGGATATGTTTTGACATTTCACTATAGAGGACTTTCTCTCATTTTGTCTGCCCAATCACACTGGCACCTGGTGAAGCTGCGGTCATCTATACAATCCAGGTACTGGCCAGACTTTCACTTCTCCTCTGAATTGCAGAAGAGCACACACCCATGCACCCCTCAAACCACACACACACTATCTTACTTTCAGTCACAAAAACATAATTCTGCCAAAAAGATTCTCTGAACCTATATATAGCAACTATGACATAACATTATAGCATTGGGTACCAACACTAAATATACGAGCTCCATTTCTGACCAAACAAGACTCCTTTCCCTACTCATGTTTCTACTATCCCTACATCAGTAGTCCCATTTTTCAGAACATGGGAATTGTTAGGGTCCCCTGGATTGGCTCCTTTAGCACAAACAGTACATTTCAGCATTGCCATAATACACCCTATTGCTCTTCTTAATATGTCTGTAAGGCTGCTTAGTAATGTTTCTTTACATTAGACCATTCTCTCACCTCTGCTCTCTGTTCCTTAAAACTGCATCTTGTGTTTTTCCAGACTGTAGTCACACCAGTTCAAAACATACTTGTCACAACCATTCTTCAATATGGGACGCATTACAGAGAAGAACAAATATCTTTCTAAGTCCTGGCCTTATTCCACATTTCAGCAGGAATAATGTGGATATTTCCGGGAAACAATTAGTACATACACGGGCCTTTCCTGAATACACTTTATACGTCTTCATGGCTGACCACACCCCATTCTACCCCTTCTGGGCATGTTCTGAGATCCCCATGCTGGCACTGTGTACATGTACAATAGCATTGTTTCAGAATATGGTCAGGAACATTTTCGGCACATAAATGTCCCCGCCGCATGTACAAAACCCTTATTCATATTCTGGAATGACCCCCATAATGTCCATGCCTGTGAAGATTTCTGCAGGATTTAAATTAGTATTTTACAAAGGCAGGTGCAAAATAGGTGTTTCTTGACTGACTTAACCTAAGCACCCTGTTATAAAGTCACCCTCTTGATACTGTTCTAGAAGGATTAAGGTTAATATAGGCATTCATAAAGCTGATGTTTTAGGGGGAGGGGAGTTTGGAGTACAGGTGATAGACAATTTCAATCTGTTCAGTGTAGATTAATGTAAACCCTTCTGAAGAGGCAGAGAGATTCTGGACCCTCTTCATGGAACTTTCCTTAGAAAACTAGTAATAGAGCCCACAAGGGAGGTAACAATTTGGATTACTGAACTTAAAATAGGATAAGTATTTTTAGGGTCCAAGCACATGGTCATGGAATCATAACACTGCACTTCTTCACATTAAACCTTATCTGCCAAGCATTAGACCATTTTTCCAGCTTTTGTAGATCTTTCCTCATGTTCTCCACTCCCTCAGGGAAGTCCACTCTGTTGCAAAGTTATGCACTTGGGAAGCAGAAATCCAAGGGAATTGTATACGATAGGGGGCGAGAGATTGGTGTGCACGGACCAGGAGAAGGACCTTGGAGTGATTGTTTCTGAGGATCTCAAGGTGGCGAAACAGTGTGACAAGGTGGTAGCAAAGCCAGAAGGATGCTGGGTTGCATGCAAAAAGGGATTACTAGTAGAAAGGAAGAGGTACTAATGCCACTATAACTGTAAGTCGCTGGTGAGGCCTCACTTAGAATATTGTGTTCAGTTTTGGAGACCAAATCTCACAAAGGATATAAAAAAGACTGGAAACTATTCAGAGGAAAGTGATCAAAATGATTTGGAGCCTGTGTCAGAAAAACCTATGAGAAGAAGACCTAAATATGTACACTCTGGAGGAGAGGAGGGACTGGGGAGATATGATTCAGACCTTTAAATACTTAAAAGTAATAATAAACAAACAAACAAACAAACCTTTTCCAAAAATGGGGAAGCTGTAAAACTAGAGGGCATATCATGAAGCTGCAAGGGGGTAAATTGAAAGGCAATGGCAGGAAATACTTTTTCATTGAAAGGGTGGTGGATGCTTGGAATGCCCTCCCAATGGAAGTGGTGGGGCAAATACATTGACACAATTCAAAATGACATGGGACTGACACAGTAGATCCCTGTATAGCAATAGAATAAAATCAAAATAAACATAACTATCTGTTCTATCTCAACAAATAGGTGTGACCTACACGGAGCAGTGGGTACACCCCTAAACAAAGGCATGGAGAGGGGTGATCTGCATGGAGCGGCAGGTGCACCTACTCTTGCCACCTTGCTGGGCAGACTAGATGGAGCGTGCTGGTCTTTATCTGCCATCATATACTATGTTATGTTACTATATATAAGCAGACAGTGTTGTTCGCTATGGAGGTCATTTTAGAAGTCGGATATATAGATGTCCCCAGTGCGATAAAGTCCATATTGCATGGGAGCACAATGGAGACATGTCCAGAGCGTTCTTGTAAAGATAAACATTCCACACATGATTTTAGACATGGAGAACACGTTTCAAACCACCATGTCTATTCCAGGTCCAGGGCATGAATAGGCATCAGAAAAACTTTTCTTCTGTTACCAAAATACCTGGAGGGGGTAGAGAAGAAGGTACTCTGATATCACCAATACTTTTCACAATTGTAAAGAAAACTGAAGTGAATGAGGACACCTCTTCTGGTCAGCATGCTGATGCACGGCTCTGCTTGCAAAATAGCAGGCAGGGATATGCATAAAGCATCGGATAGATGTTCCTGTACTAAATTTTGTTGTGGGGATAACTCTGTGACAATGGTCGCTGCCCTCCACTTCAGGAATGTTCATGTTTCTAAAACTGGGCCAAAACTCGCACATGACTGACCTTTTTTCGTATGTTTTGACCCTCGAAATCTCAGATTGCAGATAGATGTCATTTCTAAAATCTGCCTTTTTTTAACTCATGCTTTTCCAGTAGGGCAAGTTATATTCAAGTACAGTGGGTATTTCTCTGTCTCCACAGGGTATATAATCTAAGGTTGGGGGGAGATATTCAAAGCATTTTAGCTGGTTAGGATATCTGATACTCAACAGTCTGTGGGTGGATCAGGGGTGGTTTTAGTCGCTATATAGTAGCAGGCTCATTCTGTCACGGATGCAGATCCCCTCTGAACATCCAGTCTAAGCCAGACGTACAGAAGGGATCATGATTCTGAAGCAGCAGGGCACAAATATTTCTGTTCTGTGTTTACAGATGAAGAACCAGGAGCAGGACCTCAGAAAATGCCCACAAACAGGAACAGAAGCGAGGGACATCTTGAACAATTTTCAGAAGACTGTGTTCATGAGAAACTAGCTCAACTTAAAGTAGACAAAGTGATGAGAGCAGATGGGATACACCCTAGAATACTGAGGGAACTTGGGGACATTCTAGAGCTCTACTGACTGACCTTTTCAATGCCTCGTAGGAGTTGGGAGTGGTGCCAAAGGACTGGAGAGAGGCTCATGTGGTGCCTTTACACAAAAGCATAAGTAAGGATGTGGTTGAAAACTACAGGTTGGTTAGTTTAACTTCAGTCGTGAGTAAATTACAGGAAACACTGCTGAAAGAGAAAATAGTGAGGTTTCTGGAGTGCAGCGGATTACAGGATCCGAGGCAACATGGATTCACCAGAGGCAGGTCTTGTCAGACAAATTTGATTGATTTTTTTGACTGGGTGACCAGGGAGTTGGACCGAGGGAGAGCCCTAGATGTGGGGTATTTGGATTTCAGTAAAGCCTTTGACACTGTTCCTCACAGGCGACTTATAAACAAACTGAGCACCCTAGCGATGGACCCTAAAGTTACTGCTTGGGTTAGAAATTGGTTGGGTGGGAGACGACAAAGAGTACAGGTAAATGGAGCTCACTCTGAGGAGAAGGTGTGCAACAGGAAATTGTAGCTAAGATAGATGAGGTTATAATGAACTATGTGTGTCTGCTGAAAGCAGCAGAAACAGCATCCGGCAAGGTCTCCAGTGATCCCAGTGCAAAGCTCTTAGCTACTTAAAAGAACATTTCTATGTATGGCTTTGCAAAGGTAGATCATGACGTAGTGCCTGTTCTAGTTCATTTGTTCAGAAGCATTTTAAGAGATAGGGTTAGTCTGCCTACAATAACAGCCATGGTATTTGAAAGACAAGCTAAGAGCTTTGCACTGGGATCACTAGAGACCTTGCCGGATGCTGTTTCTGCTGCTTTCAGCAGACAAATGTAGTTCATTATAACCTCATCTATCTTAGCTACAATTTCCTGTTGCTGCATTTCAGAGATCATTTCTTTAACTAAATACATGCAGGCTTCTGTTAAGCAACAGAGGACTTGAAAGCTGGAAGTCATAGCTTGGAGCATCTCCTCTGGGCTTTTGTCAGCCATGGCCATTTACCTGCAGGCACTTCCCTCCTCCCATGCCCACACAGGCCTGACCAGGGGAGCATTGCCACAATGCAGACTGTGGGAAGGTAGGCAGGGTTGTCCCATAGATAGCAGAATTATACAGACCGACATAAGCCAAGGAGAGTGAACATTGTATGGGAAAGATGTAGCCACATGTAGGGAGTTGCTGTGAGAAATGCAAGTACTCAGATATGTGGGGAAAACATGTCATAGCCACAAAGTCATAGACATTACAGGAGCATAGTTTTGTCACTCTGCAATATAATGCATGCTTTGGGGAATTGTAAAGTTAGCTTAAGTTGTTGTGATGTTGGTAAGGGTCCATACTTAGCATTTTAAGGAGTGGTTTTAGAGATGACCAATGCAAGAATAATTGAGGTAGTGTTATACTGCCAAGTAATGTGCGATGCAAGGTATGTCATGACAAACATGTTCATATTTCCTTGATTTTGGGAATACATTAGAGTGCACTGAAATTACTTTGCAGTGTTCTGAGCATGCGGTCTAGTTTACATTTATGTAACATCACTCTTTATGTCTAATTTGCATCAGCAAAATACTGTAAGCGAGAAAAACAGCTTTGGAGATGCATATTTTAACTGAGGAGGCGTGGTGTCCACGGGTATATTTTGGAGACAGGTCCTATTTTGAATGTGCAACTTTTCAGAATACAGTGAGTGTGGGGACACCAAAAACAATTTTAGCATTTTTTCTGTGTCCTGTGATATTAACGGGGGGCATGTTTTTACTCTTCATTCTACGGCTGGTGCCTGCACCTGTGCATGGGTCTGCACTGGATACATGCACAGGCCAGCTGAACAGCATGTTAGATGTTCCATGCTGGGCAGGTCTATGAGGCGATTCCAGAACCGCAGGAATGTCTATACCCAAAGCTGCAGAATTTGCTCTGAATCGTGCCTGTGCCCGATTTAAATGTTTCTATTGGAGCTAGCAAGCCCATATGGAATCTGCTTCTTTGGTAAAAGGAGCCCAATATGTTTCTATGTGTTTTACATTGATGGAAAGCATTTTTAATGCAGAAAAAATTAGAATTGTATTTAGCCAAGTACACATAAAGATAATCAATGTTATTTTGTTTATGAGGTCTCTTTACAAATATGTATTATACAGTTAACTACATACAAGGGTCCACGGTAAATGTTACTGTGCAGGCAGGACAATTACCATGCACTAAAATATGCATTAATTGCACATTACACAATAGGGTGGGGTTGTTGCAGACAATGGGCATTGCCTGCACATTGCTGTTAGTGCAGGCAAATTGCTAATGCTACAGTTTGCATGGGTGAACTTAATGCCACCTCAAGAGGCTGGAATGCACACTAAGGGATTTGCCCACATAGTAACTGTCAAGCTCATGCTGGTCACACTCTTGACAGTTATCATGGTGCAGTTATATCCAGTACACTTTAGTAAATCTGCCCCATGTGTATTTCCAGCATGGTGTGGCTAGTGTAGGCATTAGTTGCTCATGCTAACCACACTTCATGCAGATGGTATGGGTGCAACTAACGCTGCCTCAGTGGGTGACGTTAGTTGTATCCGCGGCCCATTTGCCATATTAAAGCAGGGCGTGTTTGTGCTAACTGCAGGGAATGGATGTAAATCCTCCCATGCAGTTAGCTGGAAACCCCACATTGGTAATGCGGCCAACACATGTGTTACCAATGTGAGGCTAAGTAAACAATGCCTCTTCGGAATGAAGATCTGTAAAACACAAAGCATAGAACATTTGAAGTTCCAAAAGCCACTTGCTTGATCTTTCTTTAACAGAGCAGCAAACCCGAGTTTAAGATTTATAGCTATTTTTCATTAAACATTTTTCATGGTGACTGTCACGTGTTTTTGCCTTCATCTTGCTCAACCCCCTCTGTTTTCTTTTTCAAAGGTTGTGTTCTGACAGACTTTGAAACTAGATTATGAGAACCTTGCATTGTAAAACCATCAGGGAGCATAATTTATGACTCAAAATGGTATGACAAATCCTTTTAATTTTCAATTCACAGTTAGTTTCTGATGCACTGTAACACAGCATTGTGCATGACCTCATACTAAAACCTCCGTCAAGCCAGGGAAACTTAAAATTAAATGTCACATTAAACTTCTAAAAGCCTGAGAAACTTGTAGATTGAAGATAGGTCTGCAAACCTACCTTTACTTTTTGCGTTTTCCAGGGGTTACTTATCCCTAATTTGAATTATTCATAGGTCTTGCATTACATAATGCTATCTTCCTCAAAATCCCTATGCAGTAGCATATCACAGAGCTGTCTGTGCTATTGGGAAGTATTCATATTTTATGAATCTTCAGCAAGCTAAAATATTGCTTTCATTTAAATGATAACAGGAGAATTATTTACATTTCAGCTATTTTTGCAGCTTATTTTAACATTACATTCACATCTACTAAACTTCCTCTCCAGTGAGAGTTTCCTTTTTAATGACTTACACTATGTATTCCAGTTTTCTATCTACATACTAATTAGTTTGGAAGAGAGCAAACTAAATAATTGCCCTTCTGCATTTACCTTTCCATTTAATTATTAGCAAAGCTGCATCATATATTGTTCCAGGTAAGTAATTCTGAATGCTACATAAAATATTTCACAGGCTACGAATATCCCAATATTTTAATATTGTGTATGCAACATGAAATCATTTATTATGTTCCCCTCTGTCATTTAGGGTTTAATGATGATTAAGAATGTTTAATGAATTTCAATTCTCGTTGATAAATTGACCTTAGTTTTGGTCTTCATATTGAATATAAAGAATCTTTTTGAAAAATAACACATTATTATATAATTCCAGAAGAGAATAATTAAGTAGTGATATATTATTATACCTTGCTAGTCAGTGAAACACAGAAATTCAGCAGTTTGAAAGAGTAGATTTTAATTTTCTATCTGCTACGACTATATAGTAGATAGCAATTAAATTTTCAATATTGTGTTGCTATGAAGGAGCGCACCTAATTGATGCCTTGATTAAGTACAGAGGACATTTTCTTACCGTGATTTCATTTCAGAGAGGGGAAATAAAAAATTAGGAGAATACAGGGGCTTTCCCACTTAATCTCTTCTGTTTAGGAGATGGCTAAAAGGAGTACATTTCTAATCCTATTTGTTCACTGCATCTTCTCAAGTTGGGAAATTTGTCTCTAGGCACTAGCTTCCAAAACGATTCTTGCTCAGCACGGGTCATGAGAAAAATGTCATTTTTAAGGGTTAATATTTCGTTTTCAAGAGATGGCTTGTTCAATGAGTAATTTTTACTGATAGCAGCTGCAGTTTATTTAATGTCCACATCTACTTTGAATGGGTATGACAAGTACTCCACAACTGTTCCAATTTTTTGGAAGTCACAGAATTCCTGGATAACAGAACAGATTTCTGTCATATACTTCTTGTTCTGAAAAACAAAATTTGGATATTGTCCCAGATGGTCCTGCGTATTAGGAAAATGATCAAAAGTGTTGTTTGCAAGGTCAGTCATCATTAGCTCAAATTTGTTCTTGTAGGATGAAACTGTACTCATCATCTCGCCAATGCATTTGTTTTTACCTTGTAGTTCAAGGTTCACATCACTTAGTTTGCCTGTAAAGTCAGCGAGAAATGCCAGATCACATAACCACTCCCCATCTTCCAACTCTGCTTGGTCATCTCCCCTCTCCTTCAAAATACTTCTTATTTCATTCAGCAAATCACAAAATATTTGCAGAAATTGGTGCCTACTTAGCCACCTTACATCTGTGTGCAAAATGATTTCTGCTGCCCCTTCATCAAGAGTAAGATTAAAAAGTCATCTTTGAAGTGATCTTCCATGAACTGAATTTACACTTTCAAAGTGATGTCCATGACAGTCTTTGTATTGAGTCTCTTGCTTGCCAAAACTTGCTGGTGAATGATGCAGTGGTAAGAAAGAAAATCTGGGAAGTCATCATGCTGTCTACAGAGGGCTATGAAACCGTTAACCTCACCTGTCATTGCTCTTGCTCCATCAGTAGTGATGGAAACAAGTCTATGCAATGGAAGATTACATTTTGTCACAAAAGAATGGAAAGAACTGAATATTTCCTGACCGATAGTTTTCCCTTTAAAAGAAATCATGCCAAGTAGTTCTTCTTTAACACTGAAGTCTTCAAAAACCATCTGGATAAAGACTAGTAACTAGGCTATGTCTCATGTCTGTAGATTCATCCAGTTGGAGTGAGAAAGCAACACAATTTGAAACATCCTCCAACAATTGTTCAGTTGTGTCTCCACACATCTTTTCTATTCGCTGCACAATGGTTTTTCTTGACAATTGTACATCTTGAATAGCAGCTATGATCTCTTTCTTATTTTTAAATCCTTCAAAAAGATTGTCAGCTGCTTCAAAAAAACAATCTTTTACAAATTCCCCTTCAGTGAAAGGTTTGCATTTCTTTGCGATCAGGTTGCTGACCTTGAAGGATGCTATGGTTGCATTGACCGAATGTGACCTTGGCTTCGCCATCAACTGTTGCTGAGTAGCCAATTTCGATTTAAGTTCTTTGAGCTTCAGTTTACGAATTTCACTTTTGGGCAGAAAATCAGAATCAAACTTATTGCTATGCAGAGCCTTATAATGACGTTCCAGATTACCCTTTTTGGGGAAGGATACTGGGGCATTACAAATGAGATAACAACACTTTTCTTTCACCATGATGAAGAAGTAGTCCATTTCCCATTCATCATGAAAGTGGTAGGTTTTGCTCTTCTTTGGAACACTCATCTTCATTATACTGGGGTGGCTGGATGTAAGAAGGCCAAATCTGCTAAGCTAGTTTAAACACTGGCTGAATCTGGTCCAAAACTGTCACTATCCCAAAATATTAAAGATCAAAAGGAACTGAAGACCTCTGGATGATGTGCAATACAAGGACTGGAGATGCCAAAACCACACATGCAGTTCTAAAAGTAAAAATAAGAATTCATCATACTGGTACCAATAATACCACCAAACAATCATCAAAAAAACTCAAACACCTGTCCAGCAAACCAGATAAAATCAAATACCGCCAAACAAGTTCAAATACCACCACACGTGATTTAATAAATTCGGCACACAGTGTAGAATCAATGCAAAGGCAAGGTGAAAGAAAATTGCAGTGTAGAATCAACGCAAAGGCTAGGCAAAATAAAATTGGAGAGGCAAGCAAACGTCACAGTGGTTTGAACCAATTCAAAGGCAAGGCATAGGCAAGTTAGAACAAAATTGGAAAAGCCCGCCAAAATCACCAAATTCTTGACACTTTGTTGTGTCTGCCCGAAAACGTTTAATGAAAGCAAACTATAAAGCGACCAATGACCAGCACATGACACAACTAATACAGTGAGTGTATTCAGGTAAAGCCCGGGCGAATGTATATCGCCTGGTATATAATACACTTCTAAGAGGTGTTGGGGCAGGGGTAGGAATGGGTGATTCTGAGAGGCAGGAGACCAGGTATGACGCCGGGCCTGTGGCGTCTCGTTGCGGGGCGCAGGCAGCAGCCCCCTGGGGTACTCACAAACTATTGGCACGAAAACAACAAGCACCCCCAATACACCCGCAGGCAAGATTCCCGCAGGCAGGGAAAAAAGACAGGCAAAGGATCAGCAGCGGCGGCAAGCCCTCGCCAGACGACCTGCCAGCACGAGCTCTCTCCTAGCAACGGGGCAAGTTGCTGGAGAGATGGAGCCAAGTGGGGCTGGTGATCTACCTCTGACCCCTCCTTGATCTACAGGTAGATCGCGATCTACCTGTTGGACATGCCTGCCATACTGGAACAGATCAAAGGCCTATCAAGCCCAGTATTCTGTTTCCATCAGTGATCAATCCAGATCACAAGTACCTTACAGGTTCCCAAAAGATAGATTCCATGCTACTTATCCCATGGGTAAGCAGTGGATTTTCACAGTCCACTTTATCGTTTAAGCTTTGTTGGTGGAATGGCCGTAGACATCTCCCAGAAATGGTAAGAAACATGGAGGAACCATTCTGCTAGTCCAAAGGATATACAATGTTTTTTCCTATATGGAGTGTTGGATGCTGGTGTTTCACAGTTTCCACTCTGATAACTTTCCTGTATTTGATATAATTGTTGACTCATGCATGAAGAAGTTGTAAGAGAATTTTGTATGATCAACTTGAATGTGTCCATGACCCCTGATGTAGGCAATTATCCAAAACACCTCTATGTTAAGCACTACTAATTTTGTGTTTTATACCCCAGAAACACTTTGCACTTGTGCCACTGCTGGCCTCACCTGTCCTCACTTCTTTGTATGACCATTTCCACACCTACCCTTCCCAAGCATTATGATACAATCAGACTAGATTTTGAGCTCTACAGAACAGGGACTTTCTCTTTTTTAAGTGTTTTTATTTTGACATTCCTTTACCCAGTAGCACCATTGAATTTTGAATTATGACAACATGTACATCTTTCTTCACTTCAAATTCATGCTTGCTTCCTTCCAAACTGCCATAGTACTCGCCAAGCAAAACTACTATGTCCATCTAACTAAAGCTCTTGCCTCTGACCCCATCATCTCTTCTCTACTCTCAATTGTCTCCTCAAGCCACATTCACCTTCAACCCCCCTTTCTCATTCTGCCAAGACCCTAGCGGACTATTTCCACTACAAAGTCCACAAGATCGCACTCCAATTCCCCTCAAGATCAGCTTCATCTCCTCTTCCTCCTCTTCAATAACAACTTTTTCCCTCAATCTCTGTTGCCCTTTCTTCCTTTCCTAAGATCTCTGAAGATGAAACCTCTCTTCTTTCCTCCTCTAAACTCACTACCTGTGACTCTGATCCTATCTCCATCCATCTTAACTCTATCTCCTCCTCTGTCATCCCTTCCATCACACACATTCTCAACCTATCATTCTCTACTGCAACTTTCCCTGCAGCCTTCAAGCATGCTCTGGTCATACCTCTCCTCAAAAAAACGTTACTTGACCCTACTTATCCTTCAAATTATCGACCCATCTCTCTTCTTCCCTTCATTTCCATAATTCTTGAACTGCAATTCTCCACCGTTGCTTTGCATTTCTCTCCTCTCAATCCCTCCTTGATCCATTTCATTCTGGCTTTTGTCCCTTACACTCTATTGAAACGGCCCTTGCTAAAGTCTCCAGAGACTTGCTCCTGGTTAATTAAATCCAAAGGCCTTTACTTAGTCCTCATTCTTTTTTACCTTTCTGCTGCTTTTGACACTGTTGATCATCACCTTCTCTTTGATACATTGCTCTCACTTGGTTTTAGGGGCTTTGTACTGTCCTGGTTCTCTTCCTATCTTTCCCATCGCTCCTTCAGTGTCTGTTCTGGTGGTTCCTCCTCTACTTCTATCCCTCCTTCAGTTGGTGTACCACAAGGGTCTGTTATAGAACCTCTCCTTTTCTCTCTCTATACCCAGGCCCTTGATGCTCTCATCTCCTCCCATAGCTTTCAATATCATTTTTATGCTGATAACTCTCAGATCGATCTATCTAAACCTTATATTTATCTTGCACTCCAAGCCAGTATATATGCCTGACTATCTGACATCGCTGCCTGGATGTCTAACTGCCATTTGAAATTGAACATGGCCAAAACCGAACTTCTTATTTTCCCCCAAACCCTCTTCCCCCTTCCTCTCTTCTCTATCTCTGTTGAAAACAGTCTTCTGCTTTCTGTTTCCTCAGCCTGCAACCTTGAAGTCATCTTCAACTCCTCCCTCTCCTTCTCCACACCTAATCAACAGATTACAAAAAGATGTCATTTCTTTTTCTACAACAATAACAAAATTAGCCCCTTTCTTTCTGAACATAGTGCTAAAAACACTTATCCACTTTTTAATCATTTCTCATCTTGACTATTGAAACCTTCTCCTTGCTGGTCTCCCTCTGAGTCATCTTTCTCCCCTTCAGTCTGTTCAATACTCTGCTGCATGGCTTATCTTCCACTAGCCCAATATACTTATATGATCCCTCTTCTCAAATCACTTCAATGGCTTACCTTCTGTTTTCGTATCCAATACAACTTCTCCTTCTGACCTAAATGTATTCATTCTATTGCTCCTCACTACCTTTCCTCACTTCTCTCTCCCTACACCCCTCCTTGTGAGCTCTGCTCTTTCTCTGATTTACTTCTCTGTATGTCCTTCTCTTCAACAGCCAGTTCCAGACTTTGATCCTTTCACCTTGCCACTCCTTATGCCTGAAACAAACTACCCGTATCTTTATGTCAAGTTTCATCTCTTCCCCTTTTCAAATCCATGGTAAAGGCTCACCTCTTTCAGGCTGCTATTGGATCTTAATCTACATCTATCTCATTACCCTTCCCTACTGTACCCTTGTTCTCATATATTGTACTGTCTTATCTATTTATTTAACAGGTTTTATATACCGCTTTATCATTTCAATCAAAGCAGTTTACATTGTAAACTTAAACTTGATAATGTACATTAAACAGGGATATTGATAACTTGGATTTTTCTGAGGCAATGGAGGTCTTGATTAGATTGTAGGCTCTGATGAGCAGGGACCATCTTTTATATGTGTCAGTACAGTGCTGCGTATGCCTTGTAGTGCTATAGAAATGATTAATAGTAGTAGTAGTAATGTGCTATGATTTCTCAGATATTTATAGTACATTCCCCTTAAGAGCCTGGCTTATTTTTTTATTGTATTTAATTTTATTATTACATTTGATATACCGCTCAGGCCGAAGCATCAGAGCGGTTTACAATACAATATTAATGTTACAGAAAATATGAAAAGAACACCATTTATAAGATAGGACAGAATAAGAGACACAGTGATAGTCAAAGGAATAGAAGAAGCAAAAGGGAAGGAAACGGCAGATTACAACCACGATGTACCATTAAACTCACAGCTTTTGTTGTACGAGTTTGATCATTCGTCACGGACTCACGCTTAAGGGCTTAGATTCTTGAGTGCCCCATGCCCTGCCCTTTCTGCTGCTGCTGTTCCGCTCACATGGGAGACGACTTCTTTGATCTGACTGCTAATGCTAGTATCAGATTAGATTGTATGCTCTGTGAAACAGTGACTCTCTCCTCTATCCAATAGTGCTTTGGAGGTTGGAAGTACTGTAACCTCAACTAGGGCAAATTCTCCAAATGGGTGAGTTTTGTGCATCCCATGAGAGTCACGATCCTGACTTCTAAGCTAGAGTATGTGGAGTATGATCTCAGTCTCAAATTTACTGACGATTCTAAGCGTAGTACTTGCATCATGCTAAAGAGAGCCTCCCTCTGGAGTTTGTAAGATGTTATGTGTATGGGTAATTTATCAAGGTGTGCTTGCAAATTCATCTTAGTTAGACCTGTGGGACCCAGCACAATGGGAAATAACTCGGCGTCTTTATGCCACATTTTCTTGGTCTCTGACTGCATTTCTTGGTACTTGAAGATTTTCTCTCTCTCAATGCGATTCACAGAGTAGTTGCTTGGAAATGACACCCCCATAATCAATGCCATTCTGGTGTTTTTCTCCTTTACCACTATATCTGGCTTCCTCATATCCATCTTTTTATTGGTTAGGAGTGTCCTAAGTGATCATAACCTCTTCAGTCTCTATAATTCTTTTAGGGTCATGATCCCAGTGCTTTATAGGCAGAGTTTCCAATGGATGAGTGTGCTGCTTTATTATGTCTTTCTGTACAGAAATGTTCTGCCATAAGAACTTCACAGTCAGCTATGAGGTGAGTCACTGTTTCCAGCTCTTTCCCATAGAATCAAATATGTCTGTTTTGCCAGATTTTTCAATTCTTGCTGTAAGCCATCTCATCCATAAGCCGCTGTTCTGGGCTGCAACTATCAGCCTCTCATCCTTCGGTTTCAGTTCACCCCTCCTTAATCATTCATGTGTCCGTTCTTGATCGACAAAGGGTTCCTGGAGTAACACTTTGGGGCTTGTTTACAAAGCCGCGGTAGCGGTTCGCGGTCGTTATCGGAGCCGCAGCCCCATTGAAATCAATGGGGTCGCGGCTCCGATAACGATCGCAAACCGCTACCACAGCTTTGTAAACAAGCCCCTTTGTATTTCCCACTGTATTTGCGCATTTGCCACTTGTTTTTCCTCATTTGTTGATCGAATTCTTTGAAAATTCTGTTACTTCCTTCCTTGTGGAAGCTTGTGGATTCTCACTCATTCTTTCTTGTCCAAGTTTGATGATGGAGATAGATTCTGGATGTTTGCTTTCATATTTCAGCACTTTTTGTGTAATTGGATCCAGTGATGCAGTTAGGTAGACCTGGAGACCTATGATAGTAGCTCTATATGAATCTCTATAAGGCCTAGAGGAATCAACTACAGTAAATAGCATGTCTAGGTAGTATATAAAAACATCATTTTAAAAATCTTGTGTGGTATATTCACTTGTACGTAAATAGCAGCATAAGTTATCCAAATAGCGGTGATAATCATCCTGCTATCTGGATAGCTAATTACTTAGTTAAGACCACAGAAGGGCCATCCTACTTTTAAGTAGTGTGTTATCTGAATAGCGAGTTGAATATGGCCATGAGTTGGATACTAGTACCGGTCACAGTAATTCAGATTATTTCGTGTCAGCCATTATCTGGAAACTGGCGCAGCATATATGGATTTTGTTTAACCACAGCTGCCAGTATTTAAAAAAACATGTTGGTTCCCACAGTTAAATATTGTCTCTTAACATTTACATTTCAGTGCATTGCTATGGCACTTATGGGTATGGTTGCCTCTTATATGTGATATTAATGAAAAATGGTACTTCAATGTATAATTGCTGTGAATTTTCTGTGGAAGATGCTGAGTGATGCTGTTCTTTTCCTGAACATGTGGGTTGCTGAAATTGCTAATCCCATTTTATATGCCTTACGCATATTTTACAAAAGGCTAAACCTTTTTGAAAATACTGGGGAGATTATGAGCCTCTCAACCTGAACTGCCAATTCAAAATCCATGTATAGTTTTTTATTTTAAAAAAATTCTGCTTTTGAATATTTGCATCTTTTTATCTTATTCTGACTTCTTGGAATACTATAGAACTAAAGTTCTTCATTACTCCTGAAATTTCTTAATTCTTGCATAGTATTCCACTACTATTAAGGCTGATAAAAATATGATCCTTAATACTCCAGCACTGAAGGGGAGGGGTAACCTGTTAGCTAAAGCAATGAACAGAAATAACAATACGAAGAAATCGACATCTGACTGAGAAAAAGAAAGATGATCAGACGCGGTTAATCTCTGCCTTTGGAGATTCACTGTAACTTTCCAGACAGCAGAGCGGTATTGCTCATGTTTCAGTGTACAGAGTAGATGAAGCTCTATTAGGTGTTATTCACTGCTCTTCTGTATGCTGCAGTGGAGAAAATTGATATAATGTGCCTTGATAATTCACAATAATAGATTCTGCAGGTAGCCACGACTCACCGTGTCAGTTATTATCTATAAGAAGATGAGAATTGTGATAGTTTCTTTAGTATTTTATTAGATTTCTGCATCAGATAGCCTACTTGCTATAAACAATTACAGCAAGACGGTTATATTGATTAGGTCAGTGGTAAAATATCAAAAGGTTGCAAGAGTACTTTGGTTTTGGCGCTCTAACTCAAAATACCCTTCTTTGCTCCTGTAAATTTAATTCACTTTTTAGTGGTCTATAGTAATATTTTATTTTTAAACTATTTTTTCAACAACTGCTTTTTTAGTTTGTGTGCATTCTGGTTTATAAAACTGTGGGCCCGATATTCAGCATGAGAAGATAGTGGTGCTAACACGTTTAGCTGGCCGTGCTGAATACTAACCCAGATAGTCAATGCCGGGGTCATATACAGCCCCAGCATTGAATATCCAGGCTCACCGCATAGGCCACTCGCTAACCAGGCAGCAGTGATATTGAGCCACTATTCGGTTAGCGATACACAGCAAAGGTTTGGCTTTTGCCACGTATCACTAACAGGGTAGCGGCTCAATATCGCCACGGCCCAGTTAGCGAGCAGCGCCATCTCTGCTCTGCTCTGACACTCCCCGATCTAAGCATCTAGCAACAGGGGTTCTAGAGACTTCAGCCACTGCATATCCCGTTCACCATGACTAATGCGGTTAGCAGCTCTGCTAAACACGTTAATCACTTTGAATATAGGGCCCTATTGGGCTTTTTTGTATGGTAACTTTGTGAATCTGTTTTTTCTCTTCCTCAGGAACTTTTTATTATCATTTAATTATTCTATATTTGGGGATTTAATTGTAATGGAGTGGATATCTTATGGTTTTGGCAACGTCCCCTTGCGAGTGGGCAAGGGACGGCATAGCATAGCTGAGCCCCACAGGGGTGGGTGAGGGTCTTAGGAAGTAAAACTGGCAACAAAGGGAGCTGAGTAGGTTATTAGCTGGCCGGTGTTTAAGGTCCAGCTATTGACAGGAGGGTTCTGGTGGTTCTGAGAGCACTAGGGATGATGGAGTTTGTAAAAGAAAGTTGGTGGGAAGTGCAGATGTTATCTCTCTTGTGTTTTAATAATAATTGTTTTAGCTTCTTTTCCAAGTGCAGGATTGGTAGTTTTCAGTCCACTGTGGTTTATGCAGTGCTTTTTCTCAACGGACCAGTATGTGGCTTGCTCAGTTGTTCTCTTCTGTGGTCTGTGCTTGAAGTGTTGGTGGGTCTCATCATGGCCGTGGCTACTTTGTTCATGCTGAACTATTTTTTGGAAAGGTGAGTTCAGTCTATGGGAAAGTGAGCAGCCAGGGGTCTTTGCTGTTGCTAGTGGGGGACACTTCCTGGGTGATGGTTGAGTGTAGCTTTCACAGTGCTGACTAGTGCAGTGTTTTCTTGAGCAATGTTTCCTGAGCTACAGATGGGTGGGAAGCTACGACTGCACTGAGGAATTATTGCAATCTCATTCATAATTTATGTTATCCTCTGGGGAGCAATATGAATGTCTTCATTGATCCAGTTTCCTCTTCAATTCAATATGCATCCTTGGTTCATACTATTGATTAATTTAGGACTCTTGGTCATGGAGTGTTTCTGGCAAAAGCTGACAGTGACGCAGCATGTTGCCTTTTGCCTATTCAGCATGATTCATTGTATTTATTGGGTTTTAAGTTTGAAGAGAAGTTTTATTTTGATAAATGCATGTCAGTAACGTGATCTATGTTGTCTGTGTGTGCATTGAAGCTTTAACTACTTTCTTTCACTGGGTTGTTCAACAGCCATCAGAAATGTATTCCATAGTAGTGCATTATTTGGATGATTTTTTTTTATTCATAGGGGCATCTGAGGATTTCAGTAATCTGATGTTTTTTTTTCAGGCACTGACTCGGGATTTTGTCATCACATTGGTGGAAGTGAAGCCTAAAAGACTGTGGTCTTCTTGGCCTTTTTATGTCATGGGGATATGTCCTTTGGCAGTTTTGGGAGACTGGCTTCTGTGTAGGCCTTTTTGCAAGTGCAACTTAAGCTGGGCTTATTATGGTTGGTGCATGTCGATAGCATGCCTCTTACTCTTTTTCAGTTTGCTACTATTTTGAAGAGGGTTTTGCTGCAAGTGGGATTTAATCCTCAATGTTATGTCACCATTTTTTTTTAAACTGGCACAGCATTCTTTGTAGCTGCAAAAGGTTGTTCTGTGAAATGTATTCAACAATTAGGGTGCTGGTGATGTAGGAAATATAGGTGTTCTTTTTTTTTATTATTCCTTTTTATTGATAATTCCAAGAACAATAATACAAATTTACATTGAAAGAGAAAATATAGAAATCTATATAGTCCACATCCAGGGGAACTACCAATATCAATTATATACAATATAGAAAAAATAATCATTACAAATAGAAAATCATGCATGGAAGGGAGTCACTGCCCTAAATATTTATACAAAACTCTAATTATTTCAACTTGTTGAGTTATATAGCAAAATAATATACATTATATCTGTGGAACATAATTTACAATAAACGATTCTAAAGACTAGGCCTCAGAGAAAACATACTTGGTGCCCCCTAATGTAACCAAACATTTACAGGGAAACCTAAGGAAAAAGGATGCACCAAGTGCTAGAACGCACGGCTTCAACAGCAAAAAAGCCTTGCGCCTAAGCTGAGTTTGCCTTGAGACATCTGGAAAAATATTAATTTCCCCCCCCAGAATTCAGTATTCTTATTTAGAAAAAACAAATGCATAACTGTATTTTTATCAACCTCAGAGGAAAAAGACACAAGAAGAGTGGCCCGAGTGGGAATCACATCCTGAGAAGATTCAATAAACTCAGAAACATCTAGGGAATCCAACGAAGGGATAGGAGCGGCTCCCTGGGAAGCGCCACCTGGAGATGCCCCTATCACAGGCAAATAATAAAGCTTATTAATAGCCGGTTTAGTGTTGTCTTGATACCCTAAGACTTCACATAAATATTTGTCAAACAATATCTGAGGGGACAACAAGCAGGTATAGGGAAAATTTAAACATCTGATATTCGTTGCCCTCAGGGTATTTTCTAATAATTCTTGCTGGGTATGCAAGACAAGACTATCTTTAATAAAAAACAAAGGAATTCTGCAAAGTAACACACTGAGTTTCCAATTTCTGACATTTAATATCTAAAGCTGCTAATTGAGAATCATGCTGAGCCATCTTAGCTACTGAGTCTTTCGAAAACTCTGAGAACTGAGATACAACAGTAGTTAAAGAAGCCTCAATTCGTGAGAGGACAGACCATACATCGGACAAGGAAATATTCTGAGTGTCCACAGGTGTACCATCTGGATGTGCCCTCACAAGATCCTCCGGTACCTGAAGAGCCTGTGACATAGGAACAACCACAGGTTCTAAAGGGCTCCCAGGAAGGACAGATGGAGATAAAACATCCCCACATTGAGACTACTCCTCCACCAGAGGAGAAGAAGTCACTGGGCCGATGGAATCCAGATCAACAAGTGGGGCAGAGTTAAAGTCCCCCAATAGCGAGGAGCCATCTGAGAGAGGCAAAGTCTTGGTGGCAGCAACAGGAATCACAACTGCACCATTCACAGGCACAATGTGTCTATCCATAGGCCC
The DNA here is from genome assembly GCA_033557465.1 of Ichthyophis bannanicus. Lineage (NCBI taxonomy): Eukaryota > Metazoa > Chordata > Amphibia > Gymnophiona > Ichthyophiidae > Ichthyophis > Ichthyophis bannanicus. The sequence goes on from CM066032.1 coordinate 571,444,493, forward strand.
GACAATTTTAAAAACTTTAGAGGGATTCACTGTACTCACATTAAGATGGCATTTTCTACGCTTGCCCATCCCAAGAACACAAGCTCTAGAGCTCCTTGAGCGCCGAAGGAGCGCAAAAGGAGCTTAACAAGCCCCTTTAAAATGCGCCCCTTCAAAGCGCGACTGCTATCGCGTGACCGCAGAGCAAGCCAGGATTTAAGGCCCCCGAGATGACGTCAGGGCCAGGCGCTGCGTTGGTGTACTGGGAAGTCCTGCAGGTGCCTGAAGAACCAGCGCTGGACGCGGAGCACAGGTCGGGCAGGGACTCCTCCTCCTCACATGCTCCCTGGAAATATAGGTGTTCTAACTGTTAACTCTTTGCATTTGAATTGATGTCTGTTTTTTTCAGTTTTTCTCCCAGCTGCCGTGTTTCCAGAAATTTATTTATGGATATATAGATATTCTTTTATCTTTTGGGATAAGAAATATGTGGCAGAATCCCATATTGGTGTCAACTTGGGTTTGGCTTCTATAGGAGTGCAAGTGAGCTGGTTTGGTATTCGAGGAATGATATGGGACCAGTTGCATATACTGCCCAGATGGAGTGTTCTTTGCCAATATTGGCTTAGATATTTTTCTGAGATGCTGCAAGATCCCCTCTGTATGTCTGGTTCAGACCAGACATTCAGAGGGGATCTACATCTGGAACAGAATGAGCTCTTATGTGTTTTTGTAAAATAACCACACAAAACCTGTCAGATGTTCAGTTAAATGTAGCTTCATATACTTACACTTGCTCAGGAGCAAAAAAAAACCAAAACAATTTTATTTCATTTACTGGTATTTATAGCCCACCTATCACCAATTTTTAAGCAGGCAAGATACAAAACGTATGGGAGGGGGGAATATTTAAAGTGATTAATGTGGTTAGGAGATGTGCTAACTGCGTTAATCATGGTCACTGGGATATTCAGCAGCAGTAATGTGGTTGGGGCCACTGAAGATCTGCGAGTGCTACTCCTGCGCATCCTGCAGCCAGCTAGCATCGGGACATTCTGGGGGAGAGAGCCGGGGGGCACTCAGGAATGACTGGGCAGTGGCCATATTGAGCTGCTGCCTAGTTATCATTCAGTGGCAAAAGTTAGTCACCAAAGCTAACTAGGCAGCAGCTGAATATTGTCACCGCCCGGTTAGCTTCAACGCTATCTGGCTGACCCAGATTTCCAATGCCTGTGGTTGGATATGGCCCCAGCATTGACTATCTAATTCTTTCATTTCACAGCGATTGCTAGTAGCGCTAGCCACTGCCACTGAAGATCAGGCCCATATAGCACATAAAAGTCACCTACATAAAAAATAAGGCAAGCAGGCTCATCAAACATATCATATCATATATCAAAACAACCCCAGAAACTTGCCCCACCCACCCAAAGAAAAAGCTAAGAATAAACTGACTCCCGCATATATGTAAATAGAAAGTTTATACGTTTGTTTGTACAATATGTTCTCTGTAAATAGTTAATACCACTGTTCCATGTAAAAATTGTTCAATTGTTAACTGTAAACCGCCCTTGATCTCTGGAAGGGGTGGTATAGAAGAAATGCATAAATAAATAAATATGTCTTAAGCAACATTAAAAACAACTGTAAACAAATACATTTTTAATTTCTTTCTAAAAATTAACAGATCTGATTCCATCGTATCTCGGAAGAGTATTCCAAACACTGGGAGATGCCAATGTAAAATCTCTGTTATAAGTATGAACTCTCTGAGATGATCTAACCAGAGGTAATGCTAATAAAGTTTCTCTGCTTGAGCATAATACCCGCTGAGGAGTACACATTTAGAACAGTTGATTCAATTCTGTTTTCTTCTCATTGAAAATACATTACTGCATTAAACATAATGGGGCCAATATTCAACAGTGGCAGTAAGTCTGAGTAAAGCGGCTGGGCATCACCGCTTTAAATGAGATCCAGATGTTGAATATCCGGTATGACCGGATAGCATTTTAGCTAACTAGGCAGACACAATATTCAGTTGCTGCACAATTAGCTAAACTGACTAAAGTTAGGCCTGCCATTTGTGTTCCTAATCTTAGCCAGTTTCTTTTACCGGTCATTGGCTGAATATCACCACTAACTGGTCAACGGGAGCACTGCTCCCGGAGTGCCTCCGAATGCTCTGATGCTGCATGGTTGGCATCGGGACATGCAGCGGCATTAGGAGGGGATATTCCGTGGCACAATCCAGAGTATGTGCCGCTGAACATCCCACTCATTGGCCTTAGATCAGTTAGCAGGTCTGCTAACCACATTATTCCTTTTCAATATGCCTCTAACATCGTAAACTGCACGCAATATTTATTTGGTAACCGATAAAGTTCTTAAATTTTGGGTTTAATAAGATCCGTGTTTCAATCCATAGCTTTTTGTACTAGTTGTAGAAGTCTAAAAGCAATATCAGGACATCCAAAATAAACAGAGTTGCAATAGTCTAAATGAGGCAGCATGATAGCTTGAACTACTCTACAAAATAACTCCTGGCCAAGGTAGTGCTTCATATCTCGCTAATTTTAACTTATAAAATATAACTCACACTAATATCTTTACTTGGGGAGAAAAAGAGAGTTGTGAGTCTAAGGGGTATGTTTACTAAACTGCGCACGCGTGCGTGGCACACAATAGCGTACGCTAATGATGCACTTAAGTGCTCTTAAGTGCCGCGCACGCGTGCGCATCACATTAACGGGCCGGCGTACATGTGCGGGGCGCTGATGTGCGATAGAGGCGGGGAAAGGCGTACGGGGGGCGGAGGAAGGCCCCCGAGGGGCGGAGGGACGGGGTAAATGGGTGGAGAGTGGGAGGGGAGAGGCTCCCCGTACAGGAGCGGAGCTGAATTTCGGCAATAAAAATACCGCGAGTGAAACCCTCGCGTTAGAGCCGATTTAAAGGGAAGAGAAACCATTTCCGTCAGCAATGTACAGCAAAACCGGGGAAACCTGAAAAACGTGAGCAGTGTGATAAATGTGCACAGGACAAAATAGCAAATATAAATTGAAAATGACCACAACAAATTCCAAATAAATTATAATCCAGCTTGGAAACAGTGATATTAATGGGCAACCATAAAAAACACTCCCAGGAAAGCTCCAAAAAAATAAAATGATTTTTGGAAGGGTCTACGCTCCGTAGACCTGTTCAAAAAGCACTGCATGTTAATGGAGCTTTCCAGGGAGTGTTTGTCATGTTGCCCATAGATATCACTGTTGCCCAGCTTGGTTTTGTTTTTTTTCCCCTTTTTTGGAGGTCATTTCTGAGGTTTAATTGCACCTTTGTCCCCATACAAGGTAAACGAGCCCACAGTAAAATTGTGCAGAGCAGGGTGTCTGACTCGTGCGGCCAGGTTTCCTATCTCCTATCTTCCTGTCTCTGTGGCCACAGTGTGGTGCAGCAGACACAGACAGTACCTGTAGGATCAGAGAGTCACAGGTTCAAATTCCAGCTGGGGCTACTGCCAACCCAGTCCCCATAGTTTTACCCACCACTAAACAGTGATAGTAGAGACACTTCTTTATGGCAGAGAACATAAGCATGGTTCCAACACCTATATTTTACCCTACACCGGACACAAACCATAACAATGGGCATTACCTACAGCCAAGTCCCCCAACTTCAGTCCTGGAGTGCTACAACTCAATCAGGTCATATGCTTTTTCCCAGATAGCGACATGTCTGCATGTTGGCAGAAGGGTACAGGTGGTGGAGGGGGCAGTGGCTGCAAACCACAGCAGACAGTGGCCTAGGCCTGTGCAGGCTGGCACCGTCCACCGCAACAGACAGGCTCTGTCGGATGTACAGTCATGGACTCCCCAGGGAATGCAGCATATCTGTGGCAACACGGTGGTGCAGTGCACTCGGACAGTGTATACAGGAACAGAAGGTCATAGGTTCAAAGCTGGGGTAACTGCCAATCCATTCCACATATGTTTCCTACAACTACACCATGATAGTGCAGACAAACCTTTATTGCTGAGAACATACGCATGGTTCTTATGCCTATATTTTACCACACCAAACACAGACACCATAAACAGCTGCATTACCTAGAGCAGAGTCTCCCAAATGCAGTCCTGGAGGGCCCCACACCATTCAGGATCCATGCTGCCTCTACGAAAGATGCCTGTGCTGCATATCTATGCACCACCCCCATGGTATGCTGATGTAGCTCATGCATATCTATGAGGGACAGCATGAAAACCCGAACAGTGGTTGGAACACCAGGACTGGAGTTGAGACACTCTGCCGTAAAGCAGCAGCCAACAGGGCCAGACACACCCACACACCCCACACAGGCCCCATTGGCCAATGCCTCCTGGAGAGGCAGGACATTGGGCCCTGCCTGTATCTCCCAATACTAGCAGTTGCATACCTTAGCACTGCCACCCTACACCTGGGTATATGGTACACAGCTATCAAATGTTGCCCATGATAACTGGCAGATATCAATTCCTACGTTAAGCACAGTTTGCTCATTGATCTCCACCATAACAATCATTGTGATGTCTGCGGTGTGCGCTGTAGGTCTGGTCTCTGACAGTGTTTACCACCCTGGGGAGAGACCCCCAACAGCAGTGCGTACCATATCCATGCCTGTACTGTGCCCAGGACTGGTGTGGTGGGTATGGCTGCTGGACTCCTCTATAGTAGCACAATGCTGGCATAGGTGTGGGGTTGGCTGTCTGCCTATCCAGTGTGTGGTGGCTGCAAACACCTTCCACAGCCCACACTGCCAGCAATGTTGCCAGTATTGGGCTGCCAATGTGCATAATGAGGAGCAAAGTACCATGGGTATAGGCCGGACAGGGTGGCCTGGCCAGGGTGCATCTGCACAGGGCATAGGGCACTGACTGGGACATTTTAGTGCCCGGCCACCACCTACACAGACAGGGTGACCTCAGTATGTCCTGCTGAGAGATCACTCTCACCCTGACTGTGCAGTGACCACAGCATGGCTAGGCACCCCCATAGTGCTGTATAGTATTTCTCTCATGTGATAAATGTGGGTTTCCTTTTGGGGCCCAGTCACTGATTTATCTGCTTGCTGTGTATGCTGACATCCCAGTTCTGGGTGCATGCATCTCCACTGAGAACATGCACTGTGGATTTGCTAGCACACTGTTTGCAGCTGGTATGTGTTGTGATGGAGCAGCTTGCAGTGGCTGATGACTTGCTGCAGGAGAATATCAGATCGAGGTGGTGTGCAGCTCACCATATCCAGGCTTAATATCTGTCTGCTATTGTGTTATGGATGTGTATAGAGCTGTATTGACTGCCCTGTGGGGTGTCTGCTCCTCAGCAGGATGGGGGTTGATGGACCCCTCTACTGCTACCTTTGCAGGGAGGTAGTATATGGATCTACTGATGGGAGACCCTGTTTGCCACCCTCAGCCAAGGAGAAGGGAGAAAGTTGGTGGTGCATGGCCCACCTAGAGATCCATAGGGGCTACACCTGACTGAGTCAGACAGAGATATCCAAGGTATTTGTGCAGGAACTACCAATCTCACACATTAACACTGCTTTGGACCTCTGGCATGGCCCCTTTCAAACATGGAAGGTGTTGTGGACCTGGTCCTGGGCGCCTCATTGCACCCTCAGGGTGAGCACAATGTGACGGTGTGTAGCTACTCTGTGCCAGTAAAACACACGGTCAATACCCCCTACCAGGCCGAGGTGGTGTGTGGGTGCACATGGTCACTTCCCTCTACCGGGCCGAGGTGCTGTGGGGGTGCATTGGCCATCTTGTGTTGATCTTGGACAGCTGATTTGCATGTGCAGTGCATCATGGGTATGGTTGGGCTTACCCTATCCTGGTGACCACAGCAGACTGTCTGTGTGGTGACATGCATGCCCTCTGCAGCCAGCCAGGGGCTTGCTAGCAGCTATAGAGCTGTAGCCCAATGGTTACTTCACTGTCTTTGAAGCCAGAGGTCATGGGTTTAAACCCACAGTGGGGTTATTTGATAGGGTTGTCCAATGCATTATTTTTTTTAATGTACATATTTTGATGCCAGCAAAAACACCCTCAGCGTACTGTACCCATAAGGTGCCTCTGAGGGTGCTTTATAGGGCGCCCTATAGGGCACCTCATGGTTCCCATCCATATAAGGTGCACTATACAATATCCTGTGATGCAACCTATAGAGTGCCCTATAGGGGACATTTTAGGGTGCTGTGGCTGACAGTGCAATTTCTAATGTGCCCTATGGAGTGCCTTGTAGGGTGCCTTATACGGCACCTTCAATTACGGCACGTGAGGGCATGTTTGCTGGAAGCAATTAATAACATAAAAATAAAGTGCTGCAGGACAAAATATGTACAATGCAAAGCTGATGCCACAGCCAGCCTTACGTATTAGGCACACTGGGGAGCAAACTCATGACCCCTGTATCAGCCTTAACCATTGTGCTCCACTGCTGCTCCTCCTTGCCTGTCAGCGCACCTACTTATGCGTTTCATTCCTTAAACTGCACAGTGCTGCCATAAAAAACAGTACACTGACCTTGCGGTACCTCATACGGCACCCTCTAAAGCGCCCTATAAGCAACATTCTAGGGTGCCTTGGCTGACAGTGCACTTTTAAATGTGCCTTATAGGGCGCCTTATGTTAACACGCTTTGAGAGTGCATTTGCTAGTAGTGATAATTAAAATATGAATAAAATGCCTCCTAAAGCAATCTTCCCCATAATATGTTATGCCTCAGCCAGCCTTGTTCAATGGGCACTTTGGGGGATTGAACCGCTGATCCCTGCACCATTGGTCAGTGTCTTAACCATTGTGCTTTGGCTCTGCTTTTCTTCCTGCACAGCAGCGCGCCACTTATACCGCGCAGTATTATAATGCCTCCATAAACATCAGCGCTCCGCCTTATGACACCCAGTATTTCTGCGCCTTATAAATTAACACCTCAGCCAGCCATCTTCATTGGGCATTGTGGGGGATTGAACCCCTGATCCCTGCACAGTTGGTCAGTGTCTTAACCATTGTGCTGTGACTCTGCTCTTTTTTTGGTACTTCAGCGTGCCACTTATGCCTCCCACGCAGCTATCTCATGCGCTAAGGTGCGGGGCGCACATGGGCGCCGCACACCTTAGCGCATATGTAAATTCCGCCTTTCCTTTTTCAGGATGGAACGCCCACTCCTTATATGGCACCCACACACTACCGGGGCCCGCACTTTACCGGGGTTTTAGTAAACATACCCCTAAGAACACCTAGACACCATACCTTTGCCAGCAGTAGAATATAACTAGCAGACAGTTTAAGTTCATAGGGAAACTGTACTTCAGCACTTCTTGTAATCCCTCTGACATCTGATAGTTCATAAGCAATCCACTGTTTTCTAATCAAGATACAATATACCTAAAATACAGTATATCAAAGGGAGCAAACAGCAGGATATCATCCACATAAATTTGAAATTGAATCCTAAGATCTCACAATTGAAGGCAAAATGCAATAAGACAAATATTAAATAATGTCATTGTGCATTAATTTGAAATGACATAGGAAATGTCAACAGTGTTTCCTATATCATTTCATGTAATTTTTTATTTAAAAGGGAAGTGAAAAACACAAAACTGTTTCATTTAGTCGTGTGCCTTATGCATCAATAGCATGTATTATTGAGCAACAGTGCACACATACACCAACACAAATCATATGTGCATTTGTGCATATAGTCGTGGTCAACATTATTGGTACCCTTGAATTGTCGATAAGTTGTGTATAGTATCTTGAGCAATATAATTGGAAATATTCCAACTGTATGTCATCAAAATATTTTAATAATATGTTCAAAGGTATACAACAACAAAAAAATATGTTTGTACAACTAAGACATAGTAATTTCTGAGAAAAAAATAAAATATGAACTGGACAGGGTTAACAGCACCCTTCACTAATATTTAGTTGCACAACCCTTGGCAGTAATGACAGCCTGCAAATATTTCTTGTAGCCACTGATAGGCTGTCTGCTGGTAGATTCTACCACTCTTCAATTGCAATTTGTTCCAGCTCATTAATGTTTTCAGGATTCCTTTTATCAGTGGCAGATTTCAGCTCTTTCCAAAGGTTCTCGATTGGATTGAGATCAGGACTCATTGCTGGCCAGTTTAAAACAGTCCATTTGTTCTTTTTAAAACATTCTTTTATACTTTTGGATGTATGTTTTCAGTCATTATCCTACTGAAGGATCCACGACCTTCGGCCCAGACCTAGCTTTCTAGGTAGCACATTTCACTCCAAAATGCCTTGGTAGTCCTCTGAATGTATCCTTGAAGGATACTACCAAAAGCATAGAAGTTCCAAAAAAGAGTAAAGTAGCCCAAATGCCCTCGAGTATGGAGCAGACAGAGCTTAAAGATCCCAAATTACCCATGCCTACCAATAGCCAAATTAATATGAATAAAATACAATCTCTAAAATGCGTGTATGCAAATGCTAGAAGTCTAAAAAATAAGATGGGAGAGATAGAATATATAGCACTAAATGAGTGGTTAGATATGATTGGAATCTCAGAGACATGGTGGAAGGAGGACAACCAGTGGGACACTGTGATACCTGGGTACAAACTATATCATAATGACAGAGCTGATCAAATTGGTGGAGGGGTTGCACTCTATGTTAGAGAGGGCATTAAGTAAGAAAGGATTAAAGTTTTGCAGGAAACAAAATTTGCTGTAGAATCTCTATGGATTGAAGTTCCATATAAAAAGAGGAAGATGATGGCAGTGGGGGTGTACTATCGACCGCCTGGCCAGAATGAACAAATGGATGATGAAATGCCCCGGTATCGACTGGGTCAGTGTCATGGCAGGACATACTAGGGAGATAAAGTTCCTAGATGAAATAAATGACTGCTTCTTGGAGCAGCTGGTTCATGAACCAACCAGAGGGGAAGCCATATTGGACCTAGTCCTTAGTGGAACACCAGATCTGGTGGAAGAGATAAGGTTGTTGGGGCCACTTGGCAATAGTGATCATAGCATGATCGTGTTTCATCTAATTAATGGAGGAGGGATGGTAAGGAAATCCACAGTACTACCTTTTAACTTTTGAAAGGGAGACTATGATAAAATGAGGAAAATAGTTAAGAAAAAAATAAAAGGAGCAGTTGCAAATGTTAAAGACTTACATCAAGCTTGGGTGTTGTTGAAAAATATTATCTTGGAAGCTCAGACCAGCTGTATTCCAAGCTTTAAGAAAAGTGGAAGGAAGTCCAAAAAACTGCCAGCATGGTTTAAAGGTGAGGTCAGAGAGGCTGTTGTTGCTAAAAAAGCATCTTTCAGGAAATGGAAAAAGGAGCCAATCGACGAAACCAGGAAACAGCACAAGCCCTGGCAAGTTAAATGCAAGGCATTGATAAGGCAGGCAAAGGGAGAATTTGAGAAGAAGCTTGCTGCAGAAGCAAAAGCGCATAATAAAGACTTTTTCAAGTACATTCATAGCAAAAAACCTGTGAGAGAATCAGTTGTTCCATTAGATGTTAGAGGGGTTAAAGGGGCACTAAGAGGTGACAAGGCGATAGCTGAGAGACTGAATAAATTCTTTGCTTCGGACTTTACTGAGGAAGATGTAGGAATATTACGCATGACTGAAGTGGTATTTAAAGTTGCGGAAGAATTGAAGGAAATATCAATACATAGTGAAGATGTATGACAGCTATTAGTTAAAATGAAGAGCAGCAAATCACCTGGGCCGGATGATATACATCCAAGGGTGTTGAAAGAACTGAAATATGAGTTTGCAGACCTACTATTAGTAATCTGTGAACTATCATTAAAATCATCTGTAATACCTGAAGATTGGAGGATGGTGAACATAACACCAATTTTTTTAAAAGGCTTCCAGGGGTGATCCGGGAAACTACAGACTGGTGAGCCTGACTTCAGTATCGGGAAAAATGGTAGAAACCATCATAAAAAGCAAAATTGCTGAACATGTAGATAGTCATGGCTTAATGGGAGACAGCCAACATGGCTTTAGACAAGGAAGATCTTGTATTACTAATCTGTTATGTATTTTTGATGGTGTGAATAAATAGGTAGACAAAGGTGTGTCAGTTGATATAGTGTATTTGGACTTTCAGAAAGGCTTTGACAAAGTCCCTCATCAGAGACTTTTGGCAAACCTAAAGAGTCATGGGATAGGAGGCAGTGTACTATTGTGGATCAGGAACTGGTTAAAAGATAGAAAGCAGAGGGTAGGGTTAAATGGCCAATTTTCCCAGTGGAGAAAGGTGAATTGTGGTGTATCCCAGGGATCTGTGCTGGGTCCGCTGCTTTTTGACATATTCATAAATGACCTGGAAAAGGGAATAACGAGTGAGGTTATCAAATTTGCAGATGACACAAAACTATTTAAAGTTGTTAAAACCCAAGAGGACTGTGGAAAATTGCAAGAGGATCTTGATAAATTGGAAGACTGGACATCAAAATGGCAAATGAAATTTAATGTGGACAAGTGCAAAGTTATGCACCTAGGGAAGAACAACCAAAACTATGGTTACACGATGCAAGGTTCCACATTAGGAACCACCACCCAGGAAAAAGATTTAGGCGTCATTGTGGATAGCATGTTAAAACCCTCCGCCCAATGTGCAGCGGTGGCCAAGAGAGCAAACAGAATGCTAGGTATCATAAGGAAAGGAATGGAAAATAAAACAAAGGATATTATAATACCTCTATAACGTTCCATGGTGAGACTGCACCTTGAATATTGTGTGCAATTCTGGTCGCTGTATCTTAAAAAGGATATAGTGTTATTAGAAAAGGTTCAGAGAAGAGCCACCAAAATGGTAAAGGGGATGGAAGGATACCCCTATGAAGAGAGGCTAAAAAGGTTAGGGCTCTTTAACCTGGAAATGAGATGGCTGAGGGGAGATATGATAGAAGTCTATAAATTAATGAACGGAGTAGAACAGGTAAACGTAGATCGATTGTTTATGTTATCAGATTATAGAAAGACTAGGGGACATGCAATGAAGCTACAGGATAAACTATTTAAGACTAATTAAAGAAAATATTTTTTCACTCAACTTGTAATCAAACTCTGGAATTTGTTACCGGAAGATGTAGTAAAGGCTGTTGGTGTAGCTGGGTTTAAAAAAGGTTTGGACAAGTTCCTGGAGGAAAGGTCCAAAAACCATTATTAAGAAGGGACCCAGGATATCACTGCTTGACCCAATACAAGCATTGTGCAACTTGTGTATTTTGGGGAAAGTGCTAGGTATGTATGACCTAGATTGGCCACTGTTGGAAACAGGATACTGGGCTTGATGGACCTTGGTCTGACCCAGTATGGCATATCTTATGTTCTTATGTTCTTATTATTTTAATACATTCTATGCCTCCCGTTCCTGAGGCAGCAAAACAGCCCCACAACATTATGGAACCTCCATTATATTTATCTGTAGGAAGGGTGTTTTTTTCCTTATAAGCTTCATTTCTTCACCTGTAAATGAATTGCTGGTCTGTATTGCCATAAAACTCATTTGGTTTCATCTGTCCACAGAACATTTTCCCAGAAAGATTATGGTTTCTTACGGTGGGTTTGAGCAAAGATCAGGGGGCTTGTTTACAAAGCCGCGGTAGCGGTTTCATTTAGCTGTTTTTTTATTTAGCTGTATTTATATCCCCCTTTTCACTGGGTCAAAGTGGTCAATTGGGGGATACATTTAACACGAGGGGATGAGAGACACATACACTCATACTTACAGGGAACATGGGCAATGGAGGGTTAAGTGGCTTGCCCAAGACCACAAGGAGTGCCTATAGGACTAGAAATTCCAGTCCCTCCGGCATGAGATTGCTGTCCCCAGGTGGGATTTGAAACCATGGCCCTCTGGCCTGAAGTTCCTTGTCCTAGCCACTAGACCACTCCTCACCTCCATTCAATGAAATCAATGGTGCCGCGGTTCCGATAATGATCGGAAACCGCTACCGCGGCTTTGTAAACAAGCCCCCAGGTATGCCTTTTTTAGCAGTGGGGTCCTCCTTGGCTTTCTCCCATGAAGTCCTTCTTTGTCTAGTGTGCAGCGTATGGTGCAGGTTGAAACCACCACTCCAGATTGCTCCAGATCAGCCTTAATCTCTTTGGATGTTGTACATAGTGTTTTCCCAACATATTGCACTAACCTTCGAAGACTTCTTGGATTCATTTTCCTTTTCCCACCATGTCCTGGTAGGTTCTTGACAGTTCCATGAGCAGAAAACATCGTAATAACATTGCATACTGTAGATGCAGGAATCTCAAGGTCGTTGGAGATGGTCTTGTACCCCTTTGAAGTTTGATGTTTGGTGATAATGGTTTTTCTGAAGGTCTTAAGCAGTGCTCTTGTCTTTAGTATTGTAAAAATGGAACAGGGAGTGAATGTGGCCATTTTAAACATTAGAGCTCTCATTCATTGGTTAATTCAAGTCATGTGAGTACTGACATTGATCACAGGTGCGTCTAACTTTACTGCAAAGGAAATGTGGTTCTTCTTTTCAAACTGATCTGAATTGTTTGTAAGGGTGCTAATAATTATGTCCTAAATTGAAACACTAAGCCCAAAGAAATCACCAATATATATTCCTAAATCAAGATGACTTCATACCCAAAAAAACCCACCTCCATTGCAACCAAACCGGTGAAACATATACAGAATGTCTATTTTTTGTCGGATGACCCACCTTGAGAGGAAAACCTCTCTTGTGGTGGGTCCTCCTTTTAATCAAATTTCAAATAAAACCCAAAGGCCTAAAAACAAGACGGAACTGGCCGCATGAATGCATGCCGCTCCTTTACTCACGATCAATAGCGATGACATAAACTGTCCCAAACATGTTTTCAATAAAACTCCCTAATTCATAGGTGTATATTTTATAACCCACATGCATATTTTGTGACATTTATTGTATTTCATTTTATTTATATGTTTTCATGTACTGCCTTTTCCAGAGATCAAGGGTGGTTTACAATTAACAAACCAATTACATTAAACTTATAATTTAAACTTAGAATAGTGATGTTACACTGAAATGATTTGTGGAGTATATATAGGGAGGATCATGCCTTATTTATATAAAAATATATTACAATCAACATATTTACAAGAGTTGCATATATATGAGCTTTGAATCAAGCAGTTAGTTTAGGTAGTGGGATATTAGTAGATAATATTGATTGGCTGGGTTCAGAGGAGATTCTTTTAAATGTGTATTGTTATGTTGGGAATATTTTGTTCCCAACAGTTGAGTTACCAAAATATTCTATGAATAGATATGGTTTAATTTCCTTTCGGAAATCTTTAAAGTCCTTGATGCCTCTTAGGGGCTTGTTTACGCCAGATATCGGAGCCGCGACCCCATTGAATTCAATGGGGCCGCGGCTCAGATATCGAGAGGAAGCCGCTACCGCGGCTTTGTAAACAAGCCCCTTAGCTTATCTGGTAGGGCATTCCAGAGTATAGGTGAGAAATATGTGAATGCGCTGTTGCTCATTGAGCAGTTTGTTTTGTGGTATTTAGAAGGAATTGCCAAGGCATTTTTATCACATTCTCTTCTAGTTTTCTCATTAGATGGGATGCTAATTAGGGAGGACAGAAATGAAGGGGCTATTTCTCTAATGAGTTTAAATGTAATCATGAGTATTTTATATTTAATACAGCTCAATATAGGTAACCAATGTAAGTTGTAAAGTATTGGTGTAATGTGTTCTGTGCTGACATCACCCCTGAACACACCTGCACACAGGTGACATTAAAGTGCCAGTTGTCTTGTCACCATGTGTAATTTGATATGTATATCCCTTGGGCTAATGATACTGAAATCCCTTTTTTGGAATAAAACATGGATTACATATAAAAAATGCTCTGAACAATTACCCTGAAAGAGTAGAAGGAGGACAAGAAAGAGAAAGGTGTGAAAATAGAGAATAACATTAGGCAGACTCATGTCAGAGCTTATTCTTTTTTCACACTGACTATAAAACAATTTAGGAAGCAATCCGGACTGCTTTGCTTTGCTTCTTTGCACTTGTCTTTGTTCACTACAAGTTGACAGAAGCAGAGGAGGGAAACTCTTGAGGGATATAAGAAGTTGCTTCTCCTTTATTTTTTTCCCCTGATAAGATTGTTACTGCTATTCAGAACCAGGAGTTTGAATAGAAACATAGAAACATGACAGCAGAAAAAGACCACATGGCCTATCTAGTCTTCCCTTCCATATCAACTACAATAGTTCCCTTTTTAACTTTAGAGAGCCTCTGCGTTTGACTCATGCTTTTTTGAATTCAGTTACTGTCCTCCACTCTACCACCTCCACTGGGAGACTATTCCACGGATCCACCACTATTTCCGTAAAGAAATATTTCTGCATATTACTCCAGTCTATCCCCTTTCACTCTCATGCTATGTCCCCTCATTACAGAGCTTGCCTTCAATTGAAATAGATTCTCCTCCTGTGCATTTATGCCACAGAGTTATTTAAATATCTCTGTCATATCACCCCTATCCTGCCTTTCCTCTAAAGTACATATATTAAGATCTTTAAGTCTGTCCTTATATAGTCTGTCCTTATATAGACAATGGTGCAGAGATGAGGGTTTTGGATTTGTTAGGAACTGGGGAACATTCTGGGTAAAGGAGGGGCTCTTCCAAAGGGATGGGCTTCACCTTAACCGGGATGGAACCAGGCTGTTGGCATTAACCTTCAAAAAGGAGATAGAGCAGCTTTTAAACTAGATATTAGGGGAAAGCCGACAGTCGCCCAAGAGCGGATGGTTCGGAAGAATGTATCCTTGAAGGATACTACCAAAAGCTGAGAGGTTCCACAAAAGAGTAAAGTAGCCCAAATGCCCTCAAGTATGGAGCAGACAGAGCTTAAAGATCCCAATTTACCCATGTCTAACAATAGCCAAATTAACATGAATAAAATACATTCTCTAAAATGCTTGTATGCAAATGCTAGAAGTCTAAAGAATAAGATGGGAGAGTTAGAATATATAGCACTAAATGAAAGGTTAGATATGATTGGAATATCAGAGACATGATGGAAGGAGGACAACCAGTGGGACACTGTGATACCTGGGTACAAACTATATCGTAATAATAGAGCTGATCAAATTGGTGGAGGGGTTGCGCTCTATGTTAGAGAGGGCATTGACTCAGAAAGGATTAAAGTTTTGCAGGAAACAAAATCTGCTGTAGAATCTATATGGATTGAAATTCCATATAAAAGGGGGAAGGCAATGGCAGTGGGGGTGTACTATCGAGCACCTGGCCAGAATGACCAAATGGATGATGAAATGCTCAAAGAAATCAAGGAAGCTAACAAACGTTACAGCGCAGTAATAATAATGTGTGATTTCAATTACCCCGGTATCGACTGGGTCAGTGTCACGGCAGGACATGCTAGGGAGATAAAGTTCCTAGATGAAATAAATGACTGCTTCTTGGAGCAGCTGGTTCATGAACCGACCAGAGGGGAAGCCATATTAGACCTAGTCCTTAGTGGAACACCAGATCTAGTGCAAGAGATAAAGGTGTTGGGTCCACTTGGCAATAGTGATCATAGCATGATCGCCTTTGATTTAATTAGTGGAGGAGGGATAGTAAGGAAATCCACAGTACTACCTTTTAACTTTGAAAGGGAGACTATGATAAAATGAGGAAAACAGTTAAGAAAAAACTAAAAGGAGCAGTTGCAAAGGTTAAAGACGTACATCAAGCTTGGGTGTTGTTGAAAAATACTATCTTGGAAGCCCAGACCAGCTGTATTCTATGCTTTAAGAAAAGTGGAAGGAAGTCCAAAAAACTGCCAGAATGGTTTAAAGGTGAGGTCAGAGAGGCTGTTGTTGCCAAAAAAGCATCTTTCAGGAAATGGAAAAAATAGCCAAACGACGAAACCTGGAAACAGCACAAGCACTGGCAAGTCAAATGCAAGGCATTGATAAGGCAGGCAAAAAGAGAGAATTTGAGAAGAAGCTTGCTGCGGAAGCAAAAACGTGAAATAAAGACCTTTTCAAGTACATTCGTAGCAAAAAACCTGTGAGAGAGTCAGTTGGTCCATTAGATGATAAAGGGGTTAAAGGAGCACTAAGAGGCGACAAGGCGATAGCGGAGAGACTGAATGAATTCTTTGCTTCGGTCTTTACTGAGGAAGATGTAGGGATGTTACCCATGACTGAAGTGGTATTTAAAGGTGCGGAAGAATTGAAGGAAATATCGATAGATTGGGAAGATGTCTTACAACTATTAGATAAACTGAAGAGTAGAAAATCATCTGGGCCGGATGGTATACATCCAAGGGTGTTGAAAGAACTGAAATATGAGATTGCAGACCTGCTATCAGTAATCTGTGAACTATCATTAAAATCATCTCTAATAACTGAAGATTGGAGGATCGCCAATGTAACACCAATTTTTAAAAAGGGTTCCAGAGGTGATCCGGGAAACTACAGACTGGTGAGCCTGACGTCAGTACCAGGAAAAATGGTAGAAACCATCATAAAGAATAAAATTACTCAGCATGTAGATAGTCACAACCTAATGGGAGACAGCCAACATGGCTTTAGACAAGGAAGATCTTGTCTTACTAATCTGTTATGTTTTTTTGAAGGAGTGAATAAACAGGTGGACAAAGGTGAGTCGGTTGATATTGTGTATCTGGACTTTCAGAAAGCCTTTGACAACGTCCCTCATCAGAGACTTTTGGCAAAACTAAAGAGTCATTGGATAGGAGGCAGTGTACTATTGTGGATCAGGAACTGGTTAAAAGATAGAAAGCAGGAGGGTAGGGCTAAATGGCCAATTTTCCCAATGGAGAAAGGTGAATAGTGGTGTACCCCAGGGATCTGTGCTGGGTCCGCTGCTTTTTGACATATTCATAAATGACCTGGAAAGTGGAATAACGAGTGAGGTTATCAAATTTGCAGATGACACAAAACTATTTAAAGTTGTTAAAACCCAAGAGGATTGTGAAAAAATTGCAAGAGGATCTTGATAAATTGGAAGACTGGGCATCAAAATGGCAGATGAAATTTAATGTGGACAAGTGCAAGGTTATGCACCTAGGGAAGAACAACCCAAACTATGGTTACTCGATGCAAGGTTCCACATTAGGAACCACCACCCAGGAAAAAGATTTAGGCGTCATTGTGGATACCATGTTAAAATCCTCGGCCCAGTGTGCAGCGGTGGCCAAGAGAGCAAATAGAATGCTAGGTATGATAAGGAAGGAATGTAAAATAAAACAAAAGATATTATAATGCCTCTATATCGTTCCATGGTGAGACCGCAACTTGAATATTGTGTGCAATTCTGGTCGCCGTATCTTAAAAAGGATATAGCGATTTTAGAAAAGGTTCAGAGAAGAGCCACCAAAATGGTAAAGGGGATGGAAGGATACTCCTATGAAGAAAGGCTAAAAAGGTTAGGGCTCTTTAACCTGGAAAAGAGACGGCTGAGGGGAGATATGATAGAAGTCTATAAATTAATGAACGGAGTGGAACGGGTAAACGTAGATCGATTTTTTACGTTATCAGAATATAGAAAGACTAGGGGACATGCAATGAAGCTACAGGGTAAACTATTTAAGACTAATAAAAGTAAATATTTTTTCACTCAACATGTAATCAAACTCTGGAATTTGTTACCGGAGGATGTAGTAAAGGCTGTTAGTGTTGCTGGGTTTAAAAAAGGTTTGGACAAGTTCCTGGAGGAAAGGTCCATATACCATTATTAAGAAGTGACCGAAGATATCAATGCTTGACCCAGTACAAGCATTGTTGAACTTGTGTCTCTTGGGGAAACTGCTAGGTACATATGACCTAGATTGGCCACTGTTGGAAACAGAATACTGGGCTTGATGGACCTTGGTCTGACCCAGTATGGCATATCTTATGTTCTTATGTTCTTATGCTTCATAACGAAGACCACTAACCATTTTAGTAGCCACATCTGCACCAACTCCAACCTCCTTATATCCTTTTGAATGTGTGGCCTCCAGAATTGCACATAATATTCCAAATAAGTTCTCACCAGAGTCTTATACAGAGGCATTATCACCTCCTTTTTTCTGCTGGCTGTTCCTCTCCCTATACACTCAAGCATCCTGTTGGCTTTTGCAATAAAGTTTTCTACCTACTTAGCTACTTTAAGACCATCAGACACAATTACGCCTTAGTCCCGCTCTTCTTTCATGGGCAGAAGTACCTCACCTCCTACACTGTACCACTCCTTTGGAATTTTGCAGCCCAAATGCATGACCCTGCATTTTTTAGGATTAAATTTCAGCTTCCAAATTCTAGACAATTCTTCTGCTTAGCTAGATCCCTCCTTATGTAATCTACTCCTTTCTGGGTGCCTACTCTATTGCAGATGTTGATATTATCTGCAAACAAGCAAACCATAACCAACAGCCTTTCTGCAATATCACTAACAAAGATGTTAAAAAGAATCGGACCAAGGACAGATCCCTGTAGCACACCACTGGTAACCTCCTTCTCCTCAGAGTGAGCTCCATTTACCTGTACCCTTTATTGCCTCCCACTCAACCAATTTCTAACCCAATCAGTAACTTTTGGGTCCATCACTAGAGTGCTCAGTTTGTTTATAAGTTGCCTGCATGGAACAATGTTAAAGGTCTTACTGACATCTAAGTACACTGCATCAAGGGCTCTCCCTCAGCCCAACTTCCTGATCACCCAGTCAAAGAAAGTAATCAGATTTGTTTGACAAGACCAGCTTCTGGTGAGTCCATGCTGCCTCGGTTCCTGCAATCCATTGGATTCCAGAAACCCCATTATTCTCTCTTTTAGTAGCCTTTCCAATAATTTACTCACTACAGAGGTTAGAATAACCAGCCTATAGTACTCAATGTCATCTTTGTGTCTGCTTTTGTGTAAAGGGACCACATGTGCCTTTCTCCAGTCCTCTGGCACCACTCCCAACTCCAAAAAAGCATGGAAAAGATCAGCTGCTAGACCGTCCCCAAGTTCCCTCAGTATTCTTTGATGTAGCACATCTGGACCCATTGCTTTGTCTATTTTTAATTTAGCTAGTTCCTCACAAACACAGTCTTCTGAAAAATTGTTCGAGATCCCCATCGCTTCTGTTCCTATTTTTTTTTTCTGAGGTCCTGCTCCTGGCCATTCATCTGGGAGTTTTTAAGCAGCAACACCAGTCAATTTATACATCTTTAAGGTAATTCAGTTAAGAGTTAAAATAATCAGTATTCCCGTTTTTATCTTGATGTGTTCCAATTAAGTATTTTGCTAGGCGGGAGTAAAAGAATGGCTCCCTTTCCTTTTCAGAAAATATAGTTCATTAATCATGATTGAAAAAATGTAGAAATAAAGGTCAACAAACAAGCTGTGAACAAAATTGTTTTACTGGGCTGACATTGGTGAGTAGCTTTTAGAAGTTACTGTATGCTTCCTTCATCAGATCAGTACCTCATGATTCGATATGAATTTACAGGTAAATGAATTTATATTGCAATACTATTAACAGCTGGAATAATATCAGGGAGCATCCACCCTTAGTGCTTCTGATACCTTCCTTCCCTTATCCGTTTACAACTTCCTTTAAATCCTGAGGTAACCCAACCCGGAAATGCCCTTTCACATTGAGATATTATCATCCTCCGCTTATCTTACACTCAACTGATGGAGTGTAACTTTTGAAAGGTAGACATAAATGTATTTTGTATCTGCTTCCAAGGCAAATTGATGAAAAATAAGTGCTTTTCAGAGAAATAAACACTTATCCTCAATTTGCCTTGGAAGCAGATACAAAAGAGTACACATTTATAACTCCAAAGGTCTTCACCAAGGTACGCCAAGACACCTCAAGAAAAGCACTATCAC
Source organism: Ichthyophis bannanicus (assembly GCA_033557465.1). Lineage (NCBI taxonomy): Eukaryota > Metazoa > Chordata > Amphibia > Gymnophiona > Ichthyophiidae > Ichthyophis > Ichthyophis bannanicus. The sequence goes on from CM066032.1 coordinate 571,464,385, forward strand.
TGGCAGCACCAACACTCTGGAACTCTCTCCCTGATGACCTATGATCAGAAAAGGACATCAACAACTTCAGGAAAAAGCTCAAGAAGACGCTCCTTGTTGAGCAGTACAGTGATGTGACATAGTCCCCCTTCAGCTCATGACAGTCAAAATTCCCCCACGCTTCCCCGTGTACATATCTCCATGTAATTAGCTCACCCTGTAAATAGTTCACCACTAATCATCACCACACAGCAACTTACACTCTCTTTGATGCCACTGCATGCCCACAATATGACACCACAATATGATTGTTTGCTGTGTAAACCGCTTTGATTACAGGAGAAGGCGGTATATAAAGCCTCTTAGATAAATAAATAATAAATAAAACTACCTTTCAAAAGTTACAGCTGACAAACCAAATAAGTTAAACTGTGTTACTTCTATCTAATATTTTCCAGGATATGAGCACTAAGAAAAAAGTGACTGAATTAAGGCTAGTAGTACCTCAGTAAAACTAATTTCATTTCATGTCCAGTGGCAAATGACCATCAGAGTTGATTAAGGATAGCCAGGATATGCTAACTGAAAAACTATTACAGATCATTTGCATGTCTTTGAGTGATGCAGTATTTCCTGGGGATGTGCATAGTCAAGAAAATTTTGATTCTTTTTTATTTATTTTCATTAACTTTTCCTGATTTGGGGGGGGAAGGGGGGGTTGGTTAGTTTCATACATTCATTTTTATAGGGCATTTTTAGTGTGCACTACATTCATGTAATATACAAACTGAGGAATTAACGCATGCTAGTTCAATTAATCAGCCCTAATCAATTTAATGCACACTGAGGGGCATGTTTACTGAGGTGTGGTAAGTATAAAGCCTGTGTGGTAAATGCAGGGGGTGTGCCCAGCATCTGCCTGCATTTACCGCACAGGAAAGACATCCCATTTTATTGGGAGCCCCTGGCCTGATTAAGAAGAATTTCCAATTGCACCTTGACAAGTTGCCTATATATGTTACATCTTATGAACTGCAGAAGGAGGTTCTCTTTGGTGTGATGGAAGTACTACAGCGATAGAGGGGGTCCTGCACAGAGTGACAGGTACATGTATAACCTTAAACAAAAGCATAGAAGGGGTTAACCTGCATGGATCGGCGGGTACAACTCCAGCCACCTCAGTGGGCGACTAGATAGAATATGCCAGTCTTATTTTTTTTGTAAATTTGTATTTAATTAATTTTCCAATTACAATCCAAGATACAACTCTTTTACAGAAAATGGTACTTTTTGTCATATAAGAAAATTATAACCAAATTCAAAATAATAAAATACCCATCAAGACATCTGACAAAAAAATATAAAGTTTTATATAAAATTGCCCTTATTGAGGCCAATTCCATATAGGACATCTCGCTGAAGCAGAGACATTTAAATTGGGCATGTGTGCAATTCCCACCTGATTCTGGAAACACGGGTTTAGACGCATCCGCGTTTCTGGCATTGGGATCATAGACATGTTCAGCATGATGTGTCCAACATGTTATTCAGCAGGCCCGTGCACGTGTCCAGCACGAGGCCCTGCTCATGGATACAGACACAGGCCATAAAGCAAAGCAGAGAAACACGTCTTCAGCAATAGTGGGAGATATGGGTAAACGGTGATCCGGTTTTGGACTGTATTCTGTGAAGTTAGACATCTCTGATTGTGCCCATTGCCGAGCTGGCCATGACTCTGCTGTAAAAAACATACATTTCCTAAGCTGCTGTTCTCACCGACAGACGTTTGCTGATGCAAACAAGACACAAGACATAGAATTGATGATAAATGCATGCTGATGCATATTAGACCGTATCCTACATGCACAGAAACAGTGCTAGGTAATCCCAGCAGAATCTAAGATAGTATAAGAGAAGATAAATATGAACATGTATGACAGAACATAGCTTGCATCAAATGGTACTTGGCATCATAAAAAAGGCTTCAGCTCTACATACACCCTAAAAGATGCTTAGTATGGACCCTCATCATGTGCACAAAAACCAACATTAACATAATAATTCCCCAAGGGATGCATATGATTGCTGAGCCACAAATGTATACCCTGGGTATGGCATGCTGCATGGCACAATCTGGGGACTGTTGGTGCTACATCAGTCATGTCTCCCAGTGCCTGGCCCTCCTCCCTGACATGGAGATCAGCACATCAGATCCTCCCATACAACCCTGAAACCACACAAACACACACACACACACACACACACACACACTTTCTCACTTGCTGTCACAGAAGACATAATTCTGTGAAACAGATGCTCAGCACCTATAGATAAAAGCTGGAATACCATAAAAGCATGGAGTGCCAGGACTGAAAATCGGATCCCTCTCCCTCACTCAAATAAACTCCTGTGGCAGACTCACTCACTTCTAGCATCAACAGTCCCATTTTACAGAACACAGGACTTGTTAGAGTCCCCCTGATTAGCTGATTTAGCACAAACAGCAACTGTCAGCATAGCCACTGTATGCACTATTGCTGGTTTTCAAATATCTTTAGGGGTAATTATTAATGCCCCTTAGCTTACAAGATTCTCTCGCCCCTGATTACCATCCATTATACATCCTTCTAGCTGTGTTTTACAGACTGCAATCAAACCAGTTTGAAGCATACTTGTGACATCCTCTATATAAGCACAGCAGAAATATTTCTAAGTACTGGCCTTATTCCACGTTTCTGCAGGAATAACGAGCACCTCTCTAAGGGACACAGAAAACATACATGGGCCTTTCCTGAATACGCTTTATACGTCTCTGTGGCAAACCATGCCCCTGTTCTGCACCCCCCTGAGCACATTCTGAGATCCCCGTGCTAGCACCATGGGCATGCACGGGTGCAGGATTTCAGAATACGACAGTAGACATTTTTGCGAGAAAAATGTCTCCTGCGCATATCCAAAAGGCCTATTTGTGTTATGGAATGACCCCCATTGCATAAATCCAAAGCTTTTTTAATGTTTTTGTGGGCAATTAATAAAGTCTGAGTGTTTGAAGTGCACTGGTCCTGCTGTCATCAGAGCTGTTGTCTGTGGGGGATCTGTGATTTACAACAGGCTGCAGCCTGAGGAGGCAGATGTTACTGAGCACTGAGACTGATAATACTGACCTCCAATTAGTAAGTCTCCTGGGAGTTTTCTTCATTTTATTTTTTTATATTTATAACTTTCCAATACTGTATAAACACAGTGAGAAAACAAAGGAAAACTTACAATCCTAAAACATACAGAAACAAATTAAATATTAATAACATAGACCACATTATGGAAATTGGAGAGGATTCATCATACAGGAGAACTAAATAGTAACACCCAGAGAGCAAAAAAATCCCACCTGAAAAAAAGAAGAAAGAGAATATTCCCACAGTTTTAGGGAGTGACAGAACCTAGGAAATTAAACTTTCCCATGCAAAAAATTCTCCAACTGTAATGGAACAGCAAAACATAATTAGAACCCTGGTAGGAAAGGAAAGGAAGCATTTATTTGGGAAATGAAGAAAAGAGTAGCATCTAATTTCCAATACACGAGGTTTAAGTTAAAAGAAACTTTCTCCACCATCTCTGTTTACACATGTGAAGAACATCACGAAAGCAATTTACCATAAGGTCCGGATACTACGTCACCTGCGCCCCTATTGGACTTTAATGACTACCGAACTATCTTCCAAGCCTTGGTGCTCCCACATCTAGACTTTGCAAATATTATCCTTCATGGCCTCCCTCAGTCAACACTAGGACCTCTTTGCCTTGCAATGAATGCTGCAGCAAGGGTACTTGCAGGTACATCAAGAGCTAAACATATAACCCCAGTCATGATGGATCTCCACTGGCTTCCACTTCAGGCTAGAATCCAGTATAAGTCCCTAGTACTAACATTCAAAGCCCTAAGGAACCAGATCACCTCACCCATCAGCAAACTCATTCAAAGACGGCCGTTCAACAGGATCAGGAGATCTAATCAAGCAAACACTCTAGAGATCCCCAACATTCTAACTAAGTGCAAAAAGGCTACTGCCAATAGAGCCTTCTCCCTATTTGCACCCATGACCTGGAATGCCCTCCCCACTGAGCTTCGTTCCACCCCAGACCTATTGTCATTTAGAAAAGCCCTCAAACAACACCTTTTCCTCATCCATTACCCAGAATCCAATCCCAGAAACAACCACCCATCCTCACATCCTACACCCTACTCCACCCCACCCAAAATCCAACACCATAAGAAAATGACTAGCTCTACCACCATATCCCCTCTCTTATTTATTATTGGTACTGATCACACATCTTATTGATTAAACCTCTTATAAATATGTTGAAACCAAGCTATACTATATGTATAATTTCTCACCATACTATATGTATAATTTCTCAACATACTCCATGAATAATTACTCTGTAATTAGTTACCCCTGTTACCTCCAGGTTATCTCGTCCATGTTCAATGTAAAAACTCAATTGTCGTGTGACATTGCAGTATGTTTTTTGTTCAATTGTAAACCGCACTGATTTTAATAGCGCGGTATATAAGAGAAGTAAATAAATAAAAATAAATAAATAAAAATCTCCACCAACTTTCTTCACCAGCTCCAGCAACATCAGGAAAGTCTGAGACCTTCTGACCACAGATTCCTTATTTGCAAAATAAGCCTTAAATATCAAGGATTTATTCATCTTAGACTGAAGTGTCACCATCATAGTGTCCTTGGAGGGGATAACATCCTGAGAATCCTCAAGAAATTTAGTTAGATCTAAAGAAACTGACAAGATACCACCTTCAGGAGTATCTTTCAGACCTGCTTAAGCACAGGGCAAGAACTCAAATAATTAAGATTAGGTATCATTATAACATCTACATTAGTTAACTTTAAACATTCAGAAAATATTTATTAAACAAAATCCTGGGAGATAAAAAGTGAGTCTTTAGGAAATTAATACATTTCAGGTTTTTCTTTTTCTTATTGTTTTCTAAGGACTCAATTGAGCCTGTACATAAAGGCTATCTTTAAATGTAGAAATATTTGCAGCCCGAAGAGTCGCAAATTAAGAATCTTCTCATAGGCCTAAACAAAGATGGCTATGATCTCATGGTGCTGCCCCCTACTGAGAGGCTAGAGGGAAGCACCTCGTGACAATGGCTATTTTGATCAGGTCGCTAGACTGGGCAAGAGCATATAGGATCTCTCCTGTCGCTAGATGGGGCAGGAACATATAAGATCACTCCTGCACCATTCTTCTACTAGCCACCAAGGATTTGTGGGTATGTGCGGAGGGGGGGAGGGCAGGGAGATGGGGATGCCTAGCAGCAGCAAAGAGCTGTAATTTAAATCAAATCAGAATATAACTTAGCATAAAATACAAAACAGGGTCAGTACTCTTTGAGCAACAAATAAAGTCTTCTACATAGGGGGCAAGAGACCTGTGAAACATTTTCAATAGGTGTTAACAACAGGTGGCAGGTCAAAAGGCCATTTTGAAAGACTCCTTCTATCCAAGCAAGGACTGTTAATCACCCAGCAAGTTGGTCACAGCTTACCTCAGCAGCACAGGCATAAATAGCTCAACCAGAGCTCTGTGATCCTCAGTCTTGAAGGACTAGAAAAAGGGACTGCTACTTCTGGAGAGAGATCTGCAATTGTGAGTGTATACTTCTGGGAATTTTCTGAAAGGACTTCTTTGTATTAAATGTAATTAATCTGTGAACCCAGTGTTTTTTGTTAAATCAGTCAGGGCCTAGTAGCAGCATTTTAAGTTTAAATTCCACAAAGCCCAGGACAATATTCCACAAAGCAAAAATGATACAACGGCTGAGACCACTCATTAATCCACAGGACTTCAGAACTGTCATGCAGGCTATGACGCTCCCCCACCTGGACTACTGCAACATAATCTATCACTGACTTCCTGCGACCCACACCAACCCACTACGGACTGCCTTGAACACCACCGCCAGAATCATCTGGAATGCAAAAAACACAATCACATTCCCCCAGTCCTGAGGGAATTACACATACTGCCACTCGAAGCAAGGATCAAATACAAAGCTGCCCTGCTTATCCACAAAGCCCTCTATCAAACACAGACTTCCCACCTTCACTCCCTACTACCCCAGCCCACCCACAATAGACCAACCCGACAGACCACCAACAACATCCTTACCATCCCCTATGAGCAAACAAAATATAATCAACGAACCTGCAACAGAGCTTTCGAACTATACGCACTCTCCCTCTGGAACTCATTACCGAGCCAAATCAGAAACACTGGTGATCTATCCGCGTTCCGGAAATAACTAAAAAACATCCTCTTTCATGAATACCTTGGACGAGAAACAGACAACCTTCACTGACAACCCACAGTCCTTCTGCCAAATCCCCAAAATACCCTATAAGAGACTCATGTCTATTGTCTAAGCCTTTACTATCTGTTCGGATCATCAATGTTGGCCCCCCGGTGATGGCTCTCCCCCCTCTCTATAATTATTACTGTCCACCCCCCCCCCCCCTCTTTGTTAAACTGCTTTGACCCGGTGAAAAGCAGTATATAAATGCAGCTAAATAAAATAAATAAATACATAAAATAAATTTAAAACACAGAAGAGAACTTTCTGGTTACATTTCATACCCAGCAGAGAGTTTGTAGTTTAAATTTAATAGACACTCAGGGCCTAGTATCAGCAAAGTACTTTTAGTTTAAATTTAAAACACAGAAGATAGCTTTCTGGTTAAATTTAGAACCCAGCAGAGAGCTTGTAGTTTAAATTTCATAATACATCGGAGCCTAGCAGCAGCAAAGAGCTGTAATTTAAATCAAATCAGAATATAACTTAGCATAAAAGGCAAAACAGGGTCAGTACTCTTTGAGCAACAAATAAAGTCTTCTAGAGACCTTTACAAAGAGGCCTTCTACCTAGGGTGCAAGAGACCTGTGAAACATTTTCAATAGGTGTTAACACCAGGTAGCAGGTCAAAAGGCCATTTTGAAAGACTCCTTCTATCCAAGCAAGGACTGTTAATCACCCAGGAAGTTGGTCACAGCCCTCTTTTAATACGTGTTATTTCCCTCCCTCCCTCCCCAACACCCACCCCTGGGATAATCGTAGCTTTATAGGTACTTGCACATCTTAAAGGAAAGGAGGTGCTCTCAGGTGAAGCTCGTTATCCAGATCAATTATACACTAAGGACCTGAGATTAATTAAGCTTCAGGTAAACAAGGTATATTAAACGTAATAGGTACAGTTTTATTAGTATAAATATCCATAGCAACCCTTAGTAAGTAAAGAACTTAAAGATCTAAACACAAGCTTAAAACTAAGATGCAGATAGCAGTCCAGCAACGAGCTGGGGGTTTTCCAGTCTTTTGCATTGAGTGTCACATGTATGATTTTCTCCCAGTGGTGAGAGGTCTTACGTGTGCACTAGGTGCAAGGAGCTCTTTGCTCTCAGGGAATGAGTCCATTCTCTAGAGGCTAGAATAGCAGACTTGGAACACATAAGAAAGACAGAGAGGTACATAGACGAGACCTACAGGGATATAGTCCTGAAGTCCCGCCTCCATTCTGGCAGCATCCCTGTTGCCATGGAGGAGAGAGGTCACGTGACAGGAGGGCGTCACCCTGGTGTGGCAGGAAGTGATCCTGTAACTAGGACCTGTCCTCCAGGTGATGTAAAACCCTCTCACACCAAGGAGGCTTCTCCAGGGCCATGTGCCCATGAGGGAAGGGTTAGGACAGCCATTATAGTTGGTGATTCGATCATTAGGCATGTAGATAGCTGGGTGGTTGGTGGACATAAGGATCACCTGGTAACATGCCTGCCTGGTGTGAAGGTAGCGGACATCACTCGCCACTTAGTTAAGGTCTTAGATAGTGCTGGGGAGGAGTCTGCTGTCTTGGTACATGTCGGTACCAATGACATAGGAAAATGTGGTAGGGAGGTTCTGGAGGATAAATTTAGGCTTTTAGGTAGGAAGTTGAAATCCAGAACCTCCAGGGTAGCATTCTCTGAAATGCTTCCCGTTCCACATGCAGGACCCAAAAGGGAGGCAGAGCTCAGGAGTCTCAATGGGTGGATGAGACAATGGTGCAGAGATCAGGGGTTTGGATTTGTTAGGAACTGGGGAACATTCTGGGGAAAAGAGGGGCTCTTCCGAAGGGATGGGCTTCACCTTAACCGGGATGGAAGCAGGCTGCTGGCATTAACCTTTAAAAAGGAGATAGAGCAGCTTTTAAACTAGATAATAGGGGAAAGCCAACAGTCACCCAAGAGCACATGGTTTACAGAAAAATGTATCCTTGAAGGATACTACCAAAAGCAGAGAGGTTCTAAAAAAGAGTAAAGTAGCCCAAATGTCCTCGAGTATGGAGCAGACAGAGCTTAAAAATCCCAAATTACCCATGTCTACCAATATCCAGATTAATAGGATTTAAAGACAGTCTCTAAAATGATTGTATGCAAATGCTAGAAGTCTAAAAAATAAGATGGGAGAGTTAGAATATATAGCACTAAATGAGAGGTTAGATATGATTGGAATATCAGAGACATGGTGGAAGGAGGACAACCAATGCAACACTGTGATACCTGGGTACAAACTATATCGTAATGATAGAGCTGATCAAATTGGTGGAGGGGTTGCGCTCTATGTTAAAGAGGGTATTTAGTCAGAAATGATTAAAGTTTTGCAGGAAACAAAATTGGCTGTAGAATCTTTATGGATTGAAATTCCATGTAAAAAGGGGAAGGCGAAGGTGAAAAGTGGTGGTGTACTATCGATCGCCTGGCGAGAATGAACAAATGGATAATAAAATGCTCAAAGAAATCAAGGAAGCTAACAAAAGTTACAGAAGAAGCTTGCTGCGGAAGCAAAAACGTGAAATAAAGACTTTTTTATTAGAGAGGGCATTGAGTCAGAAAGGATTAAAGTTTTGCAGGAAACAAAATTTGCTGTAGAATCTCTATGGATTGAAATGCCATGTAAAAAGGGGAAGGCGATGGCAGTGGGGGTGTACTAACGAACACCTGGCCAGAATGAACAAATGGATGATTAAATGCTCAAAAAAATCAAGGAAGCTAACAAAAGTTACAGCGCAGTAATAATAATGGGTGATTTCAATTACCCCGGTATCGACTGGGTCAGTGTCACAGCAGGACATGCTACGGAGATAAAGTTCCTAGATGAAATAAATGACTGCTTCTTGGAGCAGCTGGTTCATGAACCGACCAGAGGGGAAGCCATATTAGACCTAATCCTTAGTGGAACACCAGATCTAGTGCAAGAGATAAGGTTGTTGGGGCCACTTGGCAATAGTGATCATAGCATGATCGCCTTTGATTTAATTAGTGGAGGAGGGATAGTAAGGAAAATCCACAGTACTACCTTTTAACTTTTGAAAGAGAGATTATGATAAAATGAGGAAAATAGTTAAGAAAAAACTAAAAGGAGCAGTTGCAAAGGTTAAAGACATACATCAAGCTTGGGTGTTGATGAAAAATACTATCTTGGAAGCCCAGACCAGCTGTATTCCACGCTTTAAGAAAAGTGGAAGGTGAGGTCAGAGAGGCTGTTGTTGCCAAAAAAGCATCTTTCAGGAAATGGAAAAAAGAGCCAAACGATGAAACCTGGAAACAGCACAAGCACTGGCAAGTCAAATGCAAGGCAGGCAAAGGGAGAATTTGAGAAGAAGCTTGCTGCGGAAGCAAAAACTCAAAATAAAGACTTTTTCAAGTACATTCGTAGCAAAAAACCTGTGAGAGAGTCAGTTGGTCCATTAGATGATAGAGTGGTTAAAGGGGCACTAAGAGCGACAAGGCAATAGCGGAGAGACTGAATGAATTCTTTGCTTCGGTCTTTACTGAGGAAGATGTAGGGATGTTACTCATGACTGAAGTGGTATTTAAAGGTGCGGAAGAATTGAAGGAAATATCGATACATCGGAAAGATGTATTACAACTATTAGATAAACTGAAGAGTAGCAAATCATCTGGGCTGTTTGGTATACATCCAAGGGTGTTGAAAGAACTGAAATATGAGATTGCAGACCTGCTATTAGTAATCTGTGAACTATCATTAAAATAATCTCTAATACCTGAAGATTGGAGGATCGCCAATGTAACACCAATTTTTAAAAAGGGTTCCAGGGGTGATCCGGGAAACTACAGACTGGTGAGCCTGACGTCAGTACTGGGAAAAATGGTAGAAACCATCATAAAGAATAAAATTACACAGCATGTAGATAGTCATGGCCTAATGGGAGACAGCCAACATAGCTTTAGACAAGGAAGATCTTGTCTTACTAATCTGTTATGTTTTTTGAAGGTGTTTATAAACAGGTGGGCAAAGGTGAGTTGGTTGATATAGTGTATCTGGACTTTCAGAAAGCCTTTGACAAGGTCCCTCATCAGAGACTTTTGGCAAAACTGTGGAAAATTGCAAGAGGATCTTGATAAATTGGAAGACTGGGCATCAAAATATCAGATGAAATTTAATGTGGACAAGTGAAAAGTTATACACCTAGGGAAGAACAACCCAAACTATGGTTACACAATGCAAGGTTCCGCATTAGGAACCACCACCCAGGAAAAAGATTTAGGCGTCATTGTGGATACCATCTTAAACTCTCGGCCCAGTGTGCAGCGGCGGCCAAGAGAGCAAATAGAATGCTAGGTATCATAAGGAAAGGAATGGAAAATAAAACAAAATATATTATAATGCCTCTATATCGTTCCATGGTGAGTCCGCACCTTGAATATTGTGTGCAATTCTGGTCGCCGTATCTTAAAATGGATTTAGCGATTTTAGAAAAGGTTCAAAGAAGAGCTACCAAAATGGTAAAGGGGATGGAAGAATACTCCTATGAAGAAAGGCTAAAAAGGCTCTTTTCCAGGTTAGGCTCTTAACCTGGAAAAGAGACGGCTGAGGGGAGATATGATAGAAGTCTATAAATTAATGAACAGAGTTGAACAGGTAAACGTATATCGATTGTTTACATTATTAGAATATAGGAAGACTAGGGGACATGCAATGAAGCTACAGGTAAACTATTTAAGACTAATAAAAGAAAATATTTTTCACTCAATGTGTACTCGATCTCTGGAATTTGTTACCGGAGGTTGTAGTAAAGGCTGTTAGTGTAGCTGGGTTTAAAAAAGGTTTGGACAAGTTCCTAGAGGAAAGGTCCATAAACCATTATTAAGAAGGGACCCAGGATATCAATGCTTGACCCAGTACATGCATTATGGAACCTGTGTCTTTTGGGAAACTGCTAGGTACATATGACCTAGATTGGCCACTGTTGGAAATAGAATACTGGGCTTGATGGACCTTGGTCTGACCCAGTATGGCATATCTTATGTTCTTATGTTCCCCCCATCAAAATTTCACCTGTAGCGTGAACTCGAAATGTTTCTAGAAGATCCTGCAGCGACATCGCTATATCTGCGGGAGGAATATAGACATTAATCAAAGTAATTGGAAAATTATTGCAAGACCTTGAAATGAGAAGAAAGCGCCCCCTTGGATCTGAAATGTGAGATGAAACTACAAAGGGGCAGTCTTTGGATATTAAAATCGCTACCCCCCCGCTTATGTGAAGTAAAATTAGAATAAAAAACCTGAGGTTATGCTCTAGAGGATAACCCTGACTGTGCTCCTGGTGCCAAATGAGTCTCTTGGAGAAACACAATGTCTGCTTTTTCCCTTTGGATTTGGGCTAACACCCTACGTCTCTTAATCGGGTGATGCAGCCCTCGTATATTCCATGTTATTAATTTAAGCATTGTTTCTATAAATTGGTCGCTTACCTGAAACAGCACGTTGATACCATACCGTCACTGTGTTATTGCTCACTTTGTTGTATATTTGCCTAGTAATCCCCCCATATACAGAAATACTCCAAAAAAGAAGCTGCTGAAACTCACAAACTTGCTTTACCCACACCCCTACCCCCTACCCCTCCCCTTATTTCCCCCCTTCTCCCTTTACTACCCCCCTCCCCATAACCCTGGTCCTGGAATTAAAGGACCTCTCTCCTTCATATTAAAGTTTCAAGAACTTGAGCGATGTCTATGTTGCCAAAGGGGTAAAAAGAACCACATTTAAACCACAGCCAAATACATCCCTCCCCCTAACATATACGGCTCATCCCTAGACGAACAAACTACATATGTAGGAATAGTTCCTCTCCCCCCTCATTATATTGTAAGAATCTGCAATGGCAGCTAAGCAAAGCATCTACTCTGTACTATCTTAATCTTAAGTAGAAAAGATAAGGCATACAGCACCCACTGAAATCTAACATACAAAGGAACACAGTTTGAGTGACTTTATGGAGGAGCAGCAGTGTCCATAGCCTTAAGGGCCTGATCATCAGCATCCGCTTCAGATTGTCGGTGGGAGCATGGGATCTTCCTCCGTTTAGGTGTTGAGACTTCCCATTCCTGACATATGCTGTACATGTGCTGTACATGTGCTGTACAAAGCATTACGATTCTGTAGAGTAAACCGCTGCTGATCGTAGGAAGCAGCGGTATACAAATGTTTACTAAATAAATAAATAAATAAATATGCTGCGCTGGTGTAGAGTACGATTATCTCCATATTGGATCTGATCGATAAAGTCCATAATACAGATAAGTCTGCAATTTTTTGGGTTTGATTGTGCCACTCAAAAATTAAGGCAAATGGAAAGTTCCAGCGATATTTAATCTGCTTTTGTTGTAGAATCTGTGTTAGTAGTTTGAAGCTCCGATGTCTTTCAAGTGTGAAGGCTGATAGATCTTGATAGATTTGGAGTTCCCAGTCTCTAAAGAAAAAGAAACGTTTTCTGCGAAGTGCTCTCATTAGCATTGCTTTATCTTCAGAACATTGGAAGCAGGCGATGATGGGTTGAGTTCTGATATTCCCCCCTGCCTTAGTGCTGCCACTCCGATGCGCTCTTTCTATGTTAACTGGAGTAGATCTCTCCGGTACACAAAATGCATATATCTCTTGAACTAATGCAATAATGTTACCTACTGTGGTAGGAGATTCCGGTACCCCCCAAATTCTGATGTTATTTCTCCTCTGCCTATTTTCTATGTCATCCTGCCGTTCCTTTAGATCTGTCGTTAGTTGTTCCAGCTTATATATCTTAGCTTGGAGCTCCACTGTAGAATCCATCTGTTCACCTATATTTACTAAAGTTTGAGTTACTCTATCATCTAAAGATTTGAAATCCGACCGAAGATCCGTGATGGCTTTAGAGAATTCAAGGCAGAAGGAGCGCAATTCCTGTAACACTTCCATCAAATCTGCCTTGGACACTGGTTGTGCTTCCATATTCTGATCCACTCCAGAGTCAGGTGTCGTAATAGAGGTTTCTGATGTACCCATCGGTGAACTGGACCCTGTTTGTTCAGTTTTCCTGGAGAATTTTGAAAGCGCCGAAGCGTATTGATCTTAGCAGACATTCTGAGCCACACAGGTCTACTCAAAAAAATGCCAACTCAAGCACAGTAGCAGGATTAACTGTTTGAAGCCTTCTGAAACTGGGTTCTGGTACATTAACAGGATATCCCAAAGGAAAGCAGAATAAGCCTTAAAAGTATTTCCTCTGAAATCAAAATTAAGATCTGGTTGTATTTAACCTCAGCTTTGGCATTACTTAGATGAGTATAATGCCAGCTCTCCCCCAAAGTTAGGCAGAGCTGTTAAAAGAAGGAAAATGTGAAAAGATTATGTCAGTTATAACAGCAGCCACAAGGTGGTGCTAAACGCTCATCCGAATGTAGTGGAGCAATCCAGAATGCGATTCACAGCACCGCGGTACAGACTTTAAAAACTGAATAAATAGGTAAGTTTGCCAATGGCCTGATACTTTCTCCAACTCCTCAAACTGGAGCTACCTGCTTTTGAAGTTCATATGAGATAAGACTGATACAGAACATTTTTATTACCTCCTGATATAGACTGCCAAAAAGTAAAAAACTGTCCCAATCATAATAAAGGTTCTTCGCACCACACAAAGGGGCAAAAGACTATCAAAAATCAGAGAGGCAAAAAGCGCTAAATTCTGAGGAGATTCAAAATATAAGTTAGCATATCCTCTGAAGTTGAACTGAAGGTACCGCTGGTCTCCGCTGTGATCAACCTGTTGTTTGTCGATCGCCTTCAAATCTATTGGCATAAGTTTTCCTTTGCTTTTATTAAATAGTTCAGATAGGACCAAGTTATCTTTTACATATAACTCTGTAGCAAGGCGTCCGTGCTTCTCTACTCGGTTATAGGTGATCCACCTGCTATTTTCTTTTACCGGTACTAATGAAGAGAACTTGGTTTGCAGCGGATCAGGATCTTCACGGAAGGCAATTAATTTTCCACTCAAATTATATCATAAAGGATCCTCGTTCCTTACAACACTATCAGTAAGTACTTCTCAAATTCGTGCCTAGACGCTATACCACCATCATTACATTAAACAATATGGAGGAAGATCAGTCACGGATTGCAGGTACTGTCAGCATAATGATGACACAAAATGGATGATGCCCTCGCTGTCATCAACATTCTAGCATTACATGGCACGGCCATGTGGTAATGGCCGCCCTGTCATTTCCCGCTGCAAGATCTTAACAAACTGAGGGAAGCTTGTCACTCACCGATCTGATGAAAAAAGACATCAAAATCTTACCGGAATTCACGATCTTCAGAGATATTAACAGGAAGATTCTGTTAAATAAGTAAAAACATCATCTTCCTCACACCTTATGTATCGGGAATTACATTTGACAGGAACACTCACTATTAGCGATAACATGCTGACACACTGGTTTGTACATCGCTAGAGTTTCAAATCTTTTATCTCACATGAAGGTAAATAGATCACATCAGTAGGTGAGAGCTTTCCCGTTAATCCTTAGGCTCACCAAGAATCATAATTAGAGCCATTTGAGAGCCGATAAAACACTTCCGCTCCACAGGATGACATCTACGGTGCTCGGTACAGACTTTTAACAAATTTCACATCGAGTCACTTCCCACATTTGCAGCTATAAGCTGATAATTTAAAAAAATTACATTTCACCAAATTTTTGTGGGGACAAGATGATCACGGCTCGGAGCTTCAGGGAAACCCAACCATTCCTCTGTGGGCTCACTAGCGCCCCCCATCTGTTATGTTTTTTTGAAGGTGTGAATAAACAGGTGGACAAAGGTGAGTCAGTTGATATAGTGTATCTGGACTTTCAGAAAGCCTTTGACAAGGTCCCTCATCAGAGACTTTTGACAAAGCTAGAGTCATGGGAAAGGAGGCAGTGTGCTATTGTAGATCAGGAAATGGTTAAAAGATAGAAAGCAGAGGGTAGGGCTAAATGGCCAATTTTCCCAATGGAGAAAGATGAATAGTGGTGTACCCCAGGGATCTGTGCTGGGTCCGCTGCTTTTTGACATATTCATAAATGACCTGGAAAGGGGAATAACGAGTGAGGTTATCAAATTTTCAGATGACACAAAACTATTTAAAGTTGTTAAAACCCAAGAGGATTGTGGAAAATTGCAAGAGGATCTTGATAAATTGGAAGACTGGGCATCAAAATGACAGATGAAATTTAATGTGGACAAGTGCAAGGTTATGCACCTAGGGAAGAACAACCCAAACTAAGGTTACACGATGCAAAGTTCCACATTAGGAACCCCCACCCAGGAAAAAGATTTAGGCGTCATTGTGGATAACATGTTAAACCCAGTGTGCAGCGGCAGCCAAGAGAGCAAATTGAATGCTAGGTATCATAAGGAAAGGAATGTAAAATAAAACAAAAGATATTATAATGCCTCTATATCGTTCCATGGTGAGACTGCACTTTGAATACTGTGTGCAATTCTGGTCGCCATATCTTAAAAAGGATATAGCATTATTAGAAAAGGTTCAGAGAAGAGCCACCAAAATGGTAAAGGGGATGGAAGGATAGTCCTATGAAGAAAGGCTAAAAAGGTTAGGGCTCTTTAACCTGGAAAAGACATGGCTGAGGGGAGATATGATAGAAGTCTATAAATTAATGAACGGAGTGGAACGGGTAAACGTAGATTGATTGTTTATGTTATCAGAATATAGAAAGACTAGGGGACATGCAATGAAGATACAGGGTAAACTATTTAAGCCTAATAAAAGAAAATATTTTTTCACTCAACGTGTAATCAAACTCTGGAATTTGTTACCGGAGGATGTAGTAAAGGCTGTTAGTGTAGCTGGGTTTAAAAAAGGTTTGGACAAGTTCCTGGAGGAAAGGTCCATAAACCATTATTAAGAAGGGACCCAGGATAACAATGCTTAACCCACTACAAGCATTGTAGAACCTGTGTCTTTTGGGGAAACTGCTAGGTACGTATGACCTAGATTGGCCACTGTTGGAAACAGGATACTGGGCTTAAAGGATAATGGGCTTGATGGACCTTGGTCTGACCCAGTATGGCATATCTTATGTTCTTATGGGACCCTCCTTGCAGACTGGCTAAGCAGGATTCTCTTTTTTTGTAAGGGGAGGTGCGCACTATTAATGAAAAATGGGAAGTGATGAAACTTCAGCATTTACCATTTTGTTTTGGTTCAAAAATGATACATAATGAAATAGGGCATATTGCTGACACTTCCTATTCCATTTCAAATGAATGCACATCCCTATGCAGAGTGGATGTTGGGCATACCCCCTGCATTTACTGCACAGGAGTTAGACTTACTGCATCTCAAGATTTGCGCTCACCTTTCTTAATCAATGCACTTAACATGCAGTAAGTGCAAATCCTTACCACTCTTTAGTAATTCCAGGAAGCAGCCAATGAAGATTATACAATGGATGGGTTATATGATCATTACACAGGTCTGCGACTAAAAAGCTGTTTGATTATTTTCATCTAATTTCCATGTATTTTGGTGTGCTGAAAACAAATAAAATATTGAAAAAACTCCTAGACGTCATGATTTGCCACAACATGCAAAATTGTCTTCAAATTTATCAAATTTTTTCAAATTACTATTAATTAATTCAAATTACTATTAATTAATTCACATAAGTGCATTTAAGATATAAAATGCCAAAAAAACCTTAAAGGGGTTGCCCAAGTTATGTAAAAAAAAATATAGCACTGTAAATCTGATGGTCAGCAATATATACATAAGCTAAGCAAGTTTTAAGTCCGTGCTTCTAATGGTAGAAGGGGTTAATCTTTCCTGAAGAATCCAGTGGGAGGGAGACACAGGGCAGATAGCAGCAGCTCCAGTCAGTGCAGGGGGGCGTGGCCAGCACTGTGATGTCTCATGTACAGACACAGAGCTGCTCTCTCCTGCATGCCACACTTGTGCACAAATCATCAGCAGGTTCTTGGTTCTAGGCTTTTCACACTTTTTCATCGCAATTCGTGTTAGCTCGTCATTCTTCAACCATTATGTTATGGCTCCGCGAAAGGGTATTCATTCGCCAGTTTCTGTTTCATCTGTGGTGAATATACTGTGTTGAAGCAACAGCAGAATATTACAGACTTTGTGAAAAAAAGTATACTTTGCATACTTTGGACTAAAAATTGCAGATCAAGATAAAGTCTGGGCGCCTCAAAGTGTGCAAACGGTGTGTTGAGGACCTCCGAAACTGGTTCAAGGGTAAGAAAAAATCTTTCCATTATGGGATTCCTATGGTATGACGAGAGCAAATGAACCATAGTGACGACTGTTACTTTTGTTCATGCGATGTGAAAGGGTTTAATGCCAAATGGAAGCATTCCATTTCAAATCCCAATCTTTACTCGGCAATTCGTCCCATCTCCCATGGCACAGATATACCAGTACCCAAGCCCCCTGCTACCTTGGAAGAGATACCTAGGTCTGATGAAGGTGAAGTCATACCTGAACCAGATGACGAATCAACTTCTGACTTTGAAGATGATACAAGACCAAAATTGTTTTCTCAGGAGGAGATGAATGATTTGGTAAGAGATGTGAATCTTCCCAAAGATGCCGCTGAGTTACTCGGATCAAGGCTGAAAAGCAGGAATTTATTGTTGCCAGGAGTGTCATCTTCATGGTTCAGACATTGTGAAAAGGAGTTCGTTCCTTACTTCGCCCAGGAAGACAAGTTGGTTTATTGCATCAATGTCGAAGGTCTGATGGGTCAATTTAAAATCCAATATGATTCAGAGCAATGGCGTCTTTTTATAGATTCTTCAAAAAGAAGTCTCAAAGCAGTTTTACTCCACAACGGTTTTTACGCTTCCATATCTATAAGTCGTTCCGTACACTTGAAGGAAACCTACGAGAACTTGGAATTGGTTCTTCGTAAACTTAAATATGAAGACCATGGTTGGCAAGTGTGTGGGGACTTGAAGGTCTTGTGCATGCTGCTCGGGCAACAAGCTGGGTATAACAAATATCCTTGTTTTCTGTGTCTATGGGACAGTCGAGACTGACAAAATCACTGGACCAAGAAGAGTTGGCAGCCGAGGGTGCTAACAGTCGGTGAAAAAATGTCCTCCGAGAAAACTTTGGTACCTTCCCATAAAGTTCTTCTACCACCTCTCCACATAAAATTGGGATTGATGAAGCAATTCGTAAAATCACTTCCAAGAGATGGAGAATGCTTCAAATACTTGGTCACCAAGGGGCTTGTTTACTAAGCCGCGGTAGCGGTTTGCGATCGTAATCGGAGCCGCGGCCCCATTGATTTCAATGGGGCCGCGGTTGCGATCGCGATCGCGAACCACTACCGCGGCTTTGTAAACAAGCCCCTAAGTTTCCAGGCCTGTCGGAGGCAAAATTGAAGGAAGGTGTGTTCGTCGGACCAGACATTAGAAGGCTTATACTTGATCAAGAGTTTGTCAATACCATGACGGATCCTCAAAAAGAAGGGTGGATTGTATTTAAAGAAGTTGTACAGAACTTTTTCGGCAATAACAAAGATCCTCACTACAAAAAGATTGTCGGACAAATGCTGAAAGCATTTCAAGCTTTATGTTGCCTGATGAGTTTGAAAGTGCATTTTTTCCAGTCCCACCTTGATTACTTTCCTGAAAATTTATGAGCTGTGAGTGAGGAACAAGGTCAACGATTCCACCAAGACATTAAAGAGATGGAAAGGAGATACCAGGGAAAATGGAGCATTACAATGATGGCAGACTACTGTTGGATGCTTCAGAGAGACATTCCAGATGCTACTCACAAGCGTAAATGCATCAAGAGGAGCCTCACAAGGAAGAAGAATCAAGTTTAGTGTGTGTAGGTGAGCTCATTTCAGTTCAAAAAAGGATTTTCATGAAAATATTGTAATAAAACTTTAATTTTATAAGTCTATTTCCATTTATTTTGAGGCATTGCCTTATTTAACATAGTTACCTAAATTGTCAGGAAATGTGATCTCCTATGACAAAATGGAGATCATTTCTGGATTCAGCGCAACAAAAAACATAAAGATTACGTGGAATAACCAAAACAGCTCTCGAAAAATTTTTTTTTTCAGACCTGTGTTATTCTTCTCATTCAACGGTAAGTGAGCAGCTGTGTCCCTTACCAGCTGCACATTTCGCAATTGTTGTTTTTTCAGTAAAGCCTCATACAAACTGTTACAGTACAATCAGCTAATCATGTTGTCATGAGAGCATGAGTCAAAGTAATTAATTTCTTCTGAAGTAAATATGTCCTAATAATTCTCAGTGCCCATGATTTTATTTATTTATTTATTTAACAGTATTTCTAAACCGCCTTATCATAATAATCAAGGTGGTATCACAGCAAACAATCTGGTAGTGTGAGTGTGTTATACATGCAGTGAGGGTGGAAATTTAGTTGGGTGTGTGTTGTATTGTGTGCTAGATTGGTTTGAGCTATGTACAATGTGGGCTATATACAGTGGTGCTAAAAACATTTTATATACATATAGGGGCTTGTTTACAAAGCCGCGGTAGCGGTTTGC
This sequence comes from Ichthyophis bannanicus, assembly GCA_033557465.1. Classification (NCBI taxonomy): domain Eukaryota; kingdom Metazoa; phylum Chordata; class Amphibia; order Gymnophiona; family Ichthyophiidae; genus Ichthyophis; species Ichthyophis bannanicus. The sequence goes on from CM066032.1 coordinate 571,484,338, forward strand.
GATCGTAATCGGAGCCGCGGCCCCATTGATTTCAATGGGGCCGCGGTTGCGATCGCGATCGCGAACCACTACCGCAGCTTTGTAAACAAGCCCCATAGTGTTAGGCGGTAACGTGTGCTGCTATACAGTGTCATGATGCGGGCACTAATAAAGCTGATTTTATGAAAAGAAATCCTGATTTAGAGGAACTAGAGGTGCAGTTACCTCCTGGCACACATAGAGGGAGCGGGAGCAGACATACTGATCCTAGTGAATCTAATCACAGTAATGACCTGCAGCTGACAGAGAACCAGGAAGTCAGTAACAAAGGTTCTCTTTAAACCAGAGCAGAACGCTCTTGGAGGGCAGGAGGAGAAGGAGAGGCAAAGGCAGGAGGAGAAGGAGAGGCAAAAGCAGGAGCAGAACCGAAAGACACAGCAATGGAGATGGCAGCAGTTGCAAAGAAAGCCATAGACAAATAAGCAGTGGGAACAACAGCAGGAGCTGAGAAAGGAAGGAACTGGAACCGGAGCTGAACTAGAAGCTGAACCAACAGTAAAGCCTAGAAGCTATCAGAGGTACAAACCTGTTTGCTGTGAAAGAGGCCAAGCTGGAAGTTGGAACAGAAACAGACCACACGAGGTGGGAAGCCATAGAATCCAAACTAAGCCTATTGGGCAAGGAGAGTTTGGTAGAAGGTGCTCCAAGGTAAGAGGCGGTGCCACGCCTAGTTCTTTTACTCTGCCTGTTTATGATACAAGGAGAAGGAAGCTAAGAACCAGAGGGGAAGGTTCTGTAAGGAGTTTATCTCCAGAAAAGCACTGCTCAGTTTTACCCAGTCAGAAGGAAAAACAGTTGTATAAACACCAGAGGTTTTTACTCCATGAGCCAAGGTTTGAAACAGTAAGGTTTAACCCTAAGCACTGCACTGCTGGAAGCCATCCGCAAAGAAAGCTTCTCTCTAAAAACAACCTGAATAAAGATTGGTATTCTAATTTACCACCAGCCATAAGAGTTCCCGCTTACCTAAAGCAAAACTCCCATGCTGAAGATTGTCAGGCTAACATAGACAGGGATAGTGAAACCCCTTTGACCCAAAATGAGGAAGAGGATATGATGGAGGTGGATTTCCCCCATACTATTCCCTCATCTTTGCCGGAGGACATGGAGTGCGATTGGTGCACGGCCTACGCTCCCAAGTGTGCCTGCTGTAACGAAGAATGAATGTAAATATACTTTTGGTTGTTTATTGTGAAGAATATTACCTTTAAGAAAAACCTGCTATAAACTGTGAAGTAACAGTTCTCAAGCCAGAGAGCCTTGGCACCTTTTGAAACAAAGGACTATTTTGTTAAGCAACGTATCTCTAATTTGAACCCATGCATTATAACGGGGAATAAAGCCTTTTATTACCCTTCACTCAGGTCTTATTGTTCTTTATAGCGCTACATAGTGGCGCACAATCTTTGTGTCACGACACCTTGTGGCAACAGTTACTTAGTTTATGTGATGTGGCCATAGTGTTCTCTGAACAGCATGGTTTTCAGCTGTTTTCTGAAGTCTTTGAGGTCTGGAGTTGCCCTCAAATCGTCCGGTAGATTGTTCCATATTGTTGGAGCAGCCATGGAGAGTGCTCTGTCTGTTGTGTCCTTGCGTGTATGTTTGTATTCACTTGGGGTGCTGACTCGGTTGTGTGTTTGTTTTCTTCTAGGACGTGTGCTGGTGTCTGGTTGTATGAGGGTGTGCAGGCTGTTGGCTGATGTTTGCTGTTTTATCTTAAATAGGTTTATGATAGTTTTGTATCTACAATCATATGCTGATATCTCCAGTTTGATGTCATCAAAGATGTTTTAACCATGCATATAATTGATTTCATCATTGAGAAATTTTCATTATATGTGAATTATATCATTGCATGCAAAGAAATAGGAAGAAAATGAACAAAAATCCATCCCTACAGAGAAAATAATCTATCCTTGGCACCTAAACCCCCATTTCCACCAACATATCACAGAACTGGAGTGAGAAAATGATCTGGTTAGTGGTTAAAAAAACAGGGTTCGATTCTGCTTCTCCCGCGGATGCCTTTAGCAATCTTGGACAAGTCACTTCACCCTTTATTATCTTCGGTACAACTTAGATGGTGAGTCCATTCAGCAGGAGAATGATTCATGAATCTGAATGGAACTCACCTTGAACTTGGATGTGGAAAAGGCAGGTAATAAATCCTAATCCAGTAATGTTCTCAAATTCATCCTGAGACTTTGTTTAGTTAGCTGCCAGCATAATACCCTTGCTAAGTACAAAGGACCATTGCTCCTCAAAAAACAAAAACATCATTCCTCCCCTCTCAGGACCCTGTTGTTGTGTGTCCTGCTTTAGAATTTGTTTTGTAAATTGCTCTGCTGAATTGGCTGTTTTAAGGGTGGTGTAATAGATGATGGGAATAAATAACATATGCCCAGGCACTAATTGGAAATTAATGTATTTTCTGCAAGCGTAACACCGCATTAGTTCTTGATGAATCATCATTTGTGGTGTAACATTTCATATTTATTTATTTATTTTATTTATTTATTTTTATTTAACACTTATTTATATACCGCATCTTCCAGTGATCAGTTGCGGTGTACAATCAACAACAGTCAACAATGCAGAGCTTGTTTTACATAGAACAATGATAACTTGCAGTCTGTATGCAAGTCTTACTAAGGGTCATGTTTATGAAGATGCTGCAAGTTGCACAGGTGCCCAACAACCTAGGCTGCAATAAACAGGAAGCCAGGCCTCTGGGGGGGAGGGGGGCTGGAGGTCGGGACCCTTCCCTGTCACTCCCTTCATTCCCCTGCACTGAACTCTTGTAATGAGGAGTGCGGGCTCCCTTATATGGGTGAGGGGAGGGGGGTTCAATGGCCTGGTGTACAGATCTGCTAGTCCAACACAGATCACCCACTGCTGCATTGCTGCTGGTGTTGTGCCCCCCCCCCCCCTGCTATCCATTTGCCACTCAGGCTTGTGCAATCATCTGCCCTGCTTCAGATAATGACATGTGGGCATGGTCTATGGGTGCCAACCTGCTTCTGTTGTCTGTGTGGTTGGTATAAGGGAATTAGACACCTAAGGTGACTTTCCAGCCTATGGGCCCTCTTCAGCTGATCACCATAGCAGCCCTCACAAACATATCCAGTGCATATACACATCGTGCTTTCAAGACCAATGTTGCTTTGTATCTCTGTGTGCCCACTCTCCCAGCAGCTACAATCATATGCTGATATCTCCAGTTTTTATGGCTATCAGAATCTATTATTTTGATGTCATGGCTGCTGCAAATTGCTGCCCCCAAATGTTAACGCCCTAGGGAACCACCTGGTTTGCTTACGGACACTGTCGGCCATGCTTTTCTAGGATGTTATACTGCATATGTGGGCTGGCTCTGGGCTGTGAACGGCAAGGAAATCATGCCCATATCACACCACACAGATGGTGCGCTGGCATGGCAGGTGTAACTAGTACCTGGTCAGAGGCTGACCTTACTTGCACTCTTGCTAGCAGTATCTTTTGTGGTCAGAAGTACCACTAATGCAGCTGCTCATGCCCATTCTCCACCTCAAGTCTACCCTAACCCCTCCTTTTTGCACATTATTCTAGTAGCATGGGATTTTCAGCATGGATGTTTTTTTTTGCCCTGAGCTCGTCGTTACCAAGGGACTAAACCCTATGTCCTAGCTACCACACTTTTATAAACATTCCCCTAGAGGACCTACATGTAGACTGTTCAGGGGTATATAGATTTATAAACACCTAAAGCTAGAAGCCCCACATACAATTTCATTTCTCTTGCTTTATTATAAATTGATCTCTTGTTGCATGTGAAACTCATTAGGAAAACATTTCTCTCTCCTGTTGATTCTGCCCAATCTTTATTCATTGTACATTCAGTCCAGCTCATTATCTTTTTCCTCTTTGCACTCTCCTTTCTTAATCAATGTTGATGTTTGTTAAACAAGTGATTTATATGGTGTCACTAATTAATACAATGTGTTAAACAGTGGCTTTAGCATCTTATAATATTGATTCTGTTCACATTTAGAAAATAAATGAACAACTTCATGTATTCACAGTGAGTTACTACAACAAACTTGATTTATGAACACGAGAGCTACTGTAACTATATATAAAAGCGAGAAAGCAAGAAAGGAACAAGCAAGAGAAAATGTGCGAATATGTGGAGGTGATATAGAAAGAGGATGGAAAAAAGGAAATGTAAATCAGGAACAAGATGGAGGATGTCTGTGAGAGGAGTAGAGGGTCAAAGAAAAGGATTAAAATAAATACAAAAGGAAGAAGGGATACAAAGAAAGAAAGTATTGAGACATTCACAAAGTATTTGGAAGGTAACTAACCCGATCATAGCAACACCAGAGAGGCAAAGACTTATTGCAAAATACCGACTGAAACAAAGGAGCAGAGAGAATGAAATAAAACAAAAAAATAGCTGAATAAAACCATAGGTACTGAACAGCTCCAAAGGGAATGGCTACTTCGAAAAAATGACTTTATTATTACAAAAAATAAGGACACAAAGTGGATTGGAAAAGTAGCCTAGTGATTAGAGTAGTGGCCTGATGATCATCAAGTAACTAGAGTTGAATGCCCAGTGGCATTTCTTCTGGCCTTGGGCAGGTCACTTAACCCTCCATTGTCACCAGCATAGATGTCTTTGCATAGATGCTATTTGTGCAAACATTTTATAAAGATATATGGATGCCTGTGTCTTTATGAAAGAGGCTAAAAATAGACCCATTTTCTACCTCCAGCTTAGGTACCTGTTATAAAATTACTATCAGTGAATAAATCTATATACAAATAACCATAAAAAAACAAAAGCCTATCATAAATAAATCACCTTCTGCTCCAGAAAAAATAAAAATGTAAGGAGGGAAGCGACACTAGAAACACTTAAGCTATTTGGACTTCCTGCCATACAGGAAAATAAACATCCTGAAAGCCATTTATAAAATTTAAACTCTCAAAACCTTAAAACACAGAGAAAGAAACCAAATACATACACCCTTAGAAAACTCCCAGTGTGGCTGGAGAGAGTACTGGGGTGCGGGGTGGAGACTCAAATCGTGCATTATCTGTGCACTCTCAAGTGGGAGGAGAATACTGAGGGGTCCGCCCACTCAGAAGTGGCAACATCATTGGCTGCTCCTGGGACCTCATAAAATCAGCATTGCAGCGTCCCTCTCTGTGACTGGAAAGGGTACTCAGGAGGGGAATCAAATCACGGCAGTTGAAGCCTGCAGCAAGTAGTTTCTTGGGCATTACCTGTGTACTTTCAACCCAGGAAGAGAATGCTAAGGGGTCCGCCCATTGGGAAGTGACATCATAATTGGCTGCTCCTGGGACCTCATAAAATCAGCATTGCTGCATTGTAGTCCCAGGTATGTGGTCATGGGTGTGCGGCCAAATCACTGTGAGACCAAAGGACCACTCCGCTTTGTTGCCACTTGGGGAAGAGGGGCTCTGATCCCGGGTGAGAGGGAGTATGCTCAGGGGTGGTAAGAGGAAGGAAACCAAAAGGTAAAAAGAATCCTATTCGGGTTTCTAGGATTGTATGTCTGATGGATAAGCATGTGCTTAATGTACTGACTGAATCTGGACCATCTGGATCTGCTGTGGTGACTTTATCTACTTCTTCCCCATTGGGTGCTTTTTTGAGCCCCACTGAGAGAACTCCCCCACCATGTCCGGGGGATAGGCAGCTTTCTGAAGCTGGGGTGATTCCCCCTCTCCGAGGCTAGTCCTCTGGCTTCAGACTTTATTTCCAGGGCTAAGGCATTTCTTCCTTTGCCAGAAGTGATTTCTAAGGTAGAGAGAGTTTAATATCTGAAATACCTACTGAATCTAATGCTGATTTAACCTTGAAAGATATTTGGAAAGTGGTACTGCAGACTAATGATTTGCCTAGGGAAAATTGAACAGATTCATAGTTTTTCTAGGGAGACTGTGGCTAAACTACAAGAGCAAGATAGAGTAATAGGCTGCAGGAGTTGGAACAAAAGACCTTGCGATTGTGTGTCAGAGTGAAGAGAAACAGGCATGCGGCACATTTGTGAAGACACCCCAAACCTTAGGTTTGGGACTCCCCCATTCTTCATTCTCTAGACCAGTGGTCCTCAGCTCAGTCCTCAGGGTGTATATAGCGTGTCAAGTTTTCAGGATTCCCAAAATGAATATGCATAAGATAGGATCACATACAATGGAGGCGGTGTATGCAGATCATTATGGATATCCTGAAAACCCGATTCGCTGGGTGTAACCGGAGGACTAGGATGAGAAGCACTGCCCCTGAAAACTCCCTTTCCCACTTGTTCTGTGCCTATGATGTCATAATCTTAAATCCAGCTCCGTTGCTATCTGCTGAGCCCTCACCTGTTACCCTTTCTGCGTAAGAGATGCAGGCCATTTCCTTTATTATTTTTGTTGTAGTTTCTGAACCTTTTCTAGATCTACAATATTCTTCTAGAGGTAGAGCTACCAGAACTGCAAACAACACACAAGGTTCGGTTGTACCATAGGTTTATAGAAAGTTCAGTCAACTTTCAAACTTTATGAAATGTTATCAAAAATAATTAAAGTAGCTGTGCATGCATCATTAGTATTGGATTACATTAAAAGGATCTTTTTATAATAGGTCACGTACATTGCGAGGCTGAATAGGCACCTATTTTAGGCCTATTTTATAAAGACATGTAGGCACCTGTGCGTTTATAAAATATCAGCACAAAACCTGATGTAATTATAGCTACATGCTTAGGAACTGGTGTAAGGAAATGTGCACAGCTGAATTATGCATAGCGGTGTCTATTTTATATCCTATACATGTACTTTGTGACTCACCCAGGTCTGCCTAAGCTCCTCCCTCAAATAATTTACACCAGGTCACCTATAAGTTGCATTGGGTGAATCATTTAACCCTCCATTGACTCAGGTTCAGACTTAGATTTTAGGCCCTCCAGGAACAGGGAAATACCTACTGTACGTGAAAGTAACTCACCTTGAACTAGGCATGAGATAAATCCATAAATAAATAAATCCCTAAATTATGAACAGTAGAAAGGCCCGCTGCTGGCCCAAAGAGGAAATTATACTCTTTGTTTTGTAATATAACTTCAAATGTGGCTTTTTCACTTCCTAGTAAAGTAGAAGGATTTCAAAACTATATGGTGTTCACACATAGGTGACGTCATAAAATTATCCTTATGAAGTCCAAGATAGCTTGGTACCTTATATGAAATTCTAACTGAGGATGCAATGTGTGTTTGTGAGTCAATGCTGACTCCTAGTGACCTAGCAGCTCCAGAGTATTCTTGGCAGTGTGAACTGAAATAGATTGTCAGGCCTTTCTTCCCAGGCAATGGAGGGTTAAGTGATTTGTCCAAGGTCACAATGCGCACTAGTGGGAATCACACCCTGGTCTAATTGTGAGGCTACTCCTCCACTCCAACTGAGGATAAGCAGACACTAAAGAGAGAATTATTCCAATGGTCTTACAGGCTTAGCACCATTCTGACTTTGACATAATTAGCTACTGCAATATCCTTGGAGAGGGAGGTGATGCACATCAGAACACAAAGGAGTTAAGATATATGATTTTAATGTACAAGTCATTTTAAGATATTGATCTAAATTAATAATTCCTATCTTTATTATTTAAGCCTAGACACAGCCTGTGTAACATCTGTACAAGTTTCAGATTATGTGAGAGTACTATTTCTCAGAAGATAAATAGATTATTGTTAAGGTTGTCCCCTAAACTGACACTTCAATGGTATAATTCCCAAAGACGTCCTGAGCTATTTCATCTTATGGTATAATGTGTCAGTGATAAAAAGGATTCATAATTGTCCTCTGTTCTGATCATTTACCATCTGTTTTTACCATCATCATCATTGCTTTGAATGATCTCCTCTGCTGACAAATGAGGTGAAGCACAGAATCACTACACGCTTTGTATGTTTCTTTTCAAGAATACTAATCAGTCAACACTGGCATTGGCAAACTCCTTTCTGCTGAGGAATGGACCTGAAATCATTGAATATATAATACCAGTAAGGATGAGAAAGTGTGAAAAATGTTACCAAATACTGGTTTATGAGGGCCATTTTGAATTGCGAGAGTTGTTTGCAATGTACAGTACCTGGGTACTTTTAGCCCTGTAGATCATGATGAATTTTTACGTGTGTGTGTGTGTGTGTTCACAATTTTAAATTATATTTTGAAACAAAAGCCCTCATCAATAAGAAGATAATAAGGACAATTCATTTATAAGAAAAAACATAAATAATTACTAGGCAAAGTTAAATATTTCATAAAAAGCTTGCAACGTCTAAGCCAACTTTTCATTTTGCATAAACTCATTCATATGTTGCCAAGTATAGACAAAGCATCTTACTTCATTATGTTTGCTGGTTCCACCGACTCATTAGATATTTAATGCAATATTTATCCCATCATTCTAAACTCATTCAGAGTGGTTTGCAAAACAATATGGGGTCATTCTGAGCAGCATTAAGTGAGGATGTATGTGCAGTTTGGATGTACATCCCAGCTAAAAACTTGGCCCGATGCCAGATCCAGAGCTCCCCACACATACAGAGGGGGCAGGAGGTGGCGGGCTGGAGGACGAGGGAAGGCAGGGTGGAGGCGGGGCACTCAATCCATTCCAGTTGCAGCCCTTATGCCCAGGTACTGAAGGTTAGATGGGAAACTTATTCCACTTCAGAGGTGGAATAAGTACCCCCGAAGTTTTGCGGTGGTCATCGGAAGGAACCGGCAAGGAGATGAGCAGGGGCAGGGGTTCCCTGCAGCCCAATCCTAGCCTTGTCAGGCCCATCTGGGGGTCAGGTGGTGGGGAATAGGGAATTTAGGAGGCTTTAGGGCAATCGGGGCTCCTGCATGATGTCCCAGTGCCATGGAGACAGGATGGCATGGCACAGGGCTCCATGCAGGGGCCTTGGGTGGATTGGATGGGGTGTTCCCTGAACATCTAGGCCCTCAGAATCAAGCTACGGTCAGGTTGTCCAAGCCCTCTGCACCTGATTCTTCTGCCATGGGAACGTATAGCTCCCGTGGGTGCAGAATTGGGTGCAGATCCGGACCTCCAGAGTTTGGACATCCAGATGGTCCGGACGTGCCCCGTTCAGAATTGGCCTCCACAACAAGTCAGCTTATGTAATGGCAATGCCTTATGAAAATGAATAGATAAGGGAAGATGAGCCAAAATGTCCAACCAAAGCATTGAAATGGGCCAGAAGAAATCATTTTATTCAATTATCAGATCCCCATTGCTTGTCCCAGAATAGCAGCAATAGTAAGGTTACCAGATGTCCACAATTTTTGAGGAGTACCGATTTTAGAGCTGTGTCCCTGACTCTCACCTGTTTGGTAGCCTTCTGTCCAAGATTCCAGAAATGGCGATAGAGGGGATAGAAATAAAATGCAATTTTCAATGTAGTCATTGAAAATGTCCGAATTTACATTCATTATCTTTGCATTTTGCATAGTACGGGGGAAATGTATCACCATTTTTATTTCTCTGTCAATTTATCTGCTTGGAAGTGATATTGTTGCTTTCATGGGATAGATTGGTGTGTGTGGGGGGGGGGGGGGAGGGGGGAGCAGGATAATGATGCCTCTTCCTTTCTTCATATCTTGTTACTTAAACCTGAAACCAATGTGTCCCTTCCTACCTCACACCTCTGGAATACTCTCCCCTCTGACCTCAGACTGGTACTTTGCTACAAGCCCTTCAAATCTCAATGAAAAGCTTTTCTTGTTTCAAGTTATGACATCCCCATTACATGACCTGCTGGAGCCCCCTGCTAATGATATCTGTTCTATCCCCCCCTCCCTCCTCCTTATCTAGTATGACTGTGCTTTTCTATCCTACGATTTTATAGAGTTCTTTTCTGCCTTTTTAACAATTTTCTTTTATTGCAAACTGCTCTGCTATTTCCTTGAGGGGTGGTATATCAAGTTTTAATAAACATCAACATCACCTCACCCCACCCTCACTTTGAATAAGTGTTCCAGATTTGCCTGCAAAAAATCGAGTAACCATAGGTTTGAAGCTATAAAGGGAATTTGGAAAAAAGAGGAAGAGCAGATGCTGGTTTGTTGAAATCCCAGTGGTTACCTTTGTTCCTGTGCAATTAGGAAATAGAAGGTATAGAGAGGTTTATAATTCTAAATGTAGAATGGAAAACAGATGTCTTAATGTGAAAGGAATTCATATAGTAAGAATTGTTTGGCTTCAAGGTTTAGTTTGTTCATTGAAACACAGTATAAGGTGGAGGTGATTTATGATATGATTAAGGATTCAGCTGTATATGTGGCCTTTATCACTTAGGAGAATGACATATGATGTTGGACTCACTGCTCTGTCCCAGTGAATGTTCCTACTTTACATGTAATCAAAGATATTTTTAAATGTATTCTCAAAGTTCATAGGAATTATTTGAAGGAACTAGAGAGTTAGGAACCTACTTTTATAAAGTGGGCTTTGAGTGAACGTGTGGGTATTTTAGTATTTTATATGACTCCAGGCTGTGATCCTACATTTGTACTGTTTCACCTACGTGAAGAAGCATTACTATTGGATGAAATTTGATTGTCTTGGGAGATTTCAGTATTAATTTTGCAGAACCTTAAGAGAATTATTTTTTGCTAAATAAGATTTACCCAGATAATGAAGAGTCTTATACAGGAAGGACTTGAAGGACTGCAAAAGGGGACTGCTACTTCTGGAGAGAGATCTGCAATAGTGAGTATATACTTCTGGGTATTTTTCTGAAGGGAATTATTTGGATTAAAGGTGATTAATCTGTGAACCCAGTGTAATTGTTAAATCAGTCAGGGCCTAGTAGCAGCAGTCTAAGTTTAAATTTAAAACACAGAAGAGAGCTATCTGGTTAAATTTAGAACCCAGCAGAGAGCTTCTAGTTTAAATTTCATACTAAGTTGGAGCCTAGCAGCAGCAGCAAAGAGCTTTAATTTAAATCAAATCGGAATATAACTTAGCATAAAAGGCAAAACAGGGTCAGTATTCTTTGAGCAATAAAGTCTTCTAGAGACCTTTACAAAGAGGCCTTCTACCTAGGGGGCAAGAGACCTGTGACATTTTTAAATAGGTGCTAAAACTGGTGGCAGGTCAAAAGGCCATTTTGAAAGACTCCTTCTATCAAAGCAAGGACTGTTAATCACCCAGGAAGTTGGTCACAGCTTACCTCAGAAGCACAGGATAGGGTACTGTGTAGCAGCCCTCTTTTTTAATAAGTCTTTTTTCCCTCCCTCCCCAACACTCAACCACTCTTGGGATAATCGTAGCTTTATAGGTACTTACACATCTTAAAGGAAAGGAGCTGCTCTCAGGTGCAGCTCTTTATCCAAATTAGTCATACATTAAGGACCTGAGATTAATTAAGCTTCAGGTGAACAAGGTATTAAACGTATTAGATAAACCTTTATTAGTATAAGTATCCACAGCAACCCTTAGTAAGTAAAGAACTTAAAGATCTAAACACAAGCTTAAAACTAAGATGCAGACAGAAGTCCAGCAGTGAGATGGGGATTTCCAGTCTTTTGCATTGAGTGTCACATGTATGATTTTCTCACAGTTGGTGAGAGGTCTTACATGTGCACTAGGTGCATGGAGCTCTTTGCTCTCAGGGAACGAGTCCGTTCTCTAGAGGATACAGTAGCTGACTTGGAAGACATAAGAAAGACAGAGAGGTGCATAGACGAGACCTACAGGGATACAGTCTTGAAGTCCCACCTCCATTCTGGCAGCATCCCTGTTGCCATGGAGGAGAGAGGTCACGTGACAGGAGAGCATCACCCTGGTGTGGCAGGAAGTGATCCTATAACTAGGACCTGTCCTCCAGGTGATGTAAAACCCTCTCACAGCGAGGATGTTTCTCCAGGGCCATGTGCCCATGAGGGAATGGTTAGGACGGCCATTATAGTTGATGATTCGATCATTAGACATGTAGATAGCTGGGTGGATGGTGGACATGAGGATCGCCTGGTAACATGCCTGCCTGGTGCAAAGGTAGCGGACCTCACTCGCCACTTAGATAAGGTCTTAGATAGTGCTGGGGAGAAGTCTGCTGTCTTGGTACATGTAGATATGAATGACATATGAAAATATGGTAGGGAGGTTCTGGAGGCTAAAATTAGGCTTTTATGTAGGAAGTTGAAATCCAGAACTTCCAGGGTAGCGTTCTCCGAAATGCTTCCCGTTCCACGCATAGGAACCAAAAGGCAGGTAGAGCTCTGGAGTCTCAAAGCATGGATGAGATGATGGTGCAAGGATGAGGATTTTGGATTTGTTAGGAACTGAGAAACATTCTGGGGAAAGGAGGGGCTCTTCCAAAGGAATGGGCTTCACCTTTACTGGGATGGAACCAGGCTGCTGGCATTAACCTTTAAAAAGGAGATAGAGCAGCTTTTAAACTAGATAATAGGGGAAAGCTGACAGTCACCCAAGAGCACATGATTTGGAAGAATGTATCCTTGAAGGATACTACGAAAAGCAGAGAGGTTCCAAAAAAGAGTAAAGTAGCCCAAATGCTCTTGAGTATGGAGCAGACAGAGCTTAAAGATTCCAAATTACCCATGCCTACCAATAGCCAGATTAATATGAATAAAATGCAGTCTCTAAAATGCTTGTATGCAAATGCTAGAAGTTTAAAAAATAAGATGGGAGAGTTAGAATATATAGCACTAAATGAGAGGTTAGATATGATTGGAATATCAGAGACATGGTGGAAGGAGGACAACCAGTGGGACACTGTAATACCTGGGTACAAACTTTATAGTAATGATAAAGCTGATCAAATTGGTGGAGGGGTTGTGCTCTATGTTAGAGATGGCATTGAGTCAGAAAGGATTAAAGCTTTGCAGGAAACAAAATTTGCTGTAGAATCTCTACGGATTGAAAAGGGGAAGGCAATGTCAGTGAGGGTGTATTATCGAGTGCCTGACCAGAATGAAAAAATGGATGATGAAATGCTCAAAGAAATCAAGAAATCAAGGAAGCTAATAAAAGTTACAGCACAGTAATAATAATGGGTGATTTCAATGACCCCGGTATCGACTGGGTCAGTGTCACAGCAGGACATGCTAGGGAGATAGTTATTAGATGAAATAAGTTCCTAAATGAAATAAATGACTGCTTCTTGGAGCAGCTGGTTCATGAACCAACCAGAGGGGAAGCCATATTGGACCTAGTCCTTAGTGGAACACCAGGTCTGGTGCAAGAGATAAGGGTGTTGGGGCCACTGGGCAATAGTGATCATAGCATGATCACTTTAGATTTAATTAGTGGAGGAGAGATGGTAAGGAAATCCACAGTACTACCTTTTAACTTTCGAAAGGGATACTATGGGGTATGTTTACTAAAACCCCGGTAAAGTGCGGGCCGCGGTAGTGTGCGGGTGCCATATAAGGAGTGGGCGTTTCCCGCTGAAGAAGAAACGCCGTAATTTACATATGCGCTAAGGTGCGTGTCGCCCATGTTCGCCCCGCACCTTAGCGCATGGGATAGGTGTGCGAGAGGCATAAGTGGCGCGCTGAAGTGCAAAAAACAGAGCAGAACCATAGCACAATGGTTAAGACACTGACCAACGGTGCAGGGATCAGGGGTTCGATCCCCCACAGTGCCTTATGAAAACTGCTGGCTCTGGTGGTAATTTATGAGCACCGAAATGCTGGGCATCATAAGGCAGCACGCTGATGTTTTTGGCAGCATATTAATACTGGGCGTCATAAGGCGGCACGCTGATGTTTTTGGCGGCATATTAATACTGGGCGTCATAAGGCGGCGCGCTGATGTTTTTGGCGGCATAGTAATACTGGGCGGCATAAGGCGCTGATGTCTATGAAGGCAGTATAATACTGGGAGGTAGAAGTGGCGCGCTGAAGTGCAAGAAAAAGAGCACAGCCACAGCACAATGGTTAAGGCACTGACCAATGATACATCAATCAGGGGTTCAATCCCCCAAAGTGCCCAATGAACAAGCCTGGCTAAGGCATAACATATTATGGGGAAGATTGCTTTAGGAGGCATTTTATTCATATTTTAATTACCACTACAAGCAAACGCACTCCCAAAGCGTGTTAACAGCAGGTGCCCTATAAGGCACATTTTAAAGTGCACTGTCAGCCAAGGCACCCTAGATTGTTGCTTATAGGGTGCTTTAGAGGGTGCCGTATGAGGTACCACAAGGTCAGTGTACTGTTTTTTATGGCAGCGCTGTGCAGTTTAAGGAATGAAAAGCATACGTAGGTGCGCTGACAGGCAAGGAGGAGCAGCAGTGGAGCACAATGGTTACGGCACTGACTGCTGATACAGGGGTCATGCGTTTGCTCCCCAGTGTGCCTAATACGTAAGGCTGGCTGTGGCATCAGCTTTGCATTCTACATATTTTGTCCTGCAGCACTTTATATTTATGTTATTAATTGCTACCAGCAAACACGCCCTCACGTGCCGTAATTGAAAGTGCCGTATAAGGCACCCTATAAGGCACTCCATAGGGCACATTATAAATTGCACTGTCCGCCACAGCACCCTAACATGTCCCCTATAGGGCACCCTATAGGTTGCATCACAGGAGAATGTATAGTGCACCTGATATGGACGGGAACCATAAGGTTCCCTATAGGGCGCCCTATAAAGCACCCTGAGAGGCACCTTATGGGTACAGTACGCTGAGGGTGTTTTTGCTGGCATCAAAATATGTACATTACAAAAAGATAATGCATTGGACAACCCTATCAAATAACCCCACTGTGGGTTTGAACCCATGATCTCTGGCTTACAGAGGCAGTGCAGTAACCATTGAGCTGCAGCTCTATAGCTGCTAAAAAGTCCCTGGCTGGCTGCAGAGAGCATGCACGTCACCACACAGACAGTCTGCTGTGGTCACCAGGATAGGGTTAGCCTACCCATACCCATGATGCACTGCACATGCAAATCAGCTGTCCACAGATTAACACAAGATGGGCAATGCACCCCCACAGCAACTCGGCCCGGTAGAGGGAAGTGACCATGTGCACCCACACACCACCTCGGCCTGGTAGGGGGTACTGACCGTGTGTTTTACTGGCACAGAGTAGCTACACACCGTCACATTGTGCGGGTACTGTGCTCACCCTGAGGGTACAATGAGGCGCCCAGGACCAGGTCCACAACACCTTCCATGACTGAAAGAGGCTATGCCGGAGATCCAACACAGTGTTAATGTGTGAGATAGGTAGTTTCTGCGCAAGCACCTTGGATATCTCTGTCTGTTTCAGTCAGGTGTAGCCCCCATGGATCTCTAGGTGGGGTATGCACCACCCCCCCCCCCCCCCTGGGCTGAGGGTGGCAAACAGGGCCTCCCATCAATAGATCCACATTCTACCTCCCTACAAAGGTGGCAGTAGAGGGGACCATCAACCCAGGTCCTGCTGAGGAACAGACACCCCCCAGGGCAGTCAATGCAGCTCTATACACATCCATACCACAATAGCAGGCAGACAGACATTAGGCCTGGATATGGTGAGCTGCACACCACCACTATCTAATATTCTCCTGCAGCAAGTCATCAGCCACTGCACCCCATAAGCTGCTCCATCAAGACACATACTAGCTGCAGTGTGCTAGTTAGTCCACAGTGCATGTTCCCAGTGGAGATGCATGCACCCAGAACTGGGATGTCATCATACACAGCAAGCAGTTACATCAGTGACTGGGCCCCAAAAGGAAACCCATATCTAACACATGAGAGAAATGCTATATAGCACTATGGGGGTGCCTAGCCATGCTGTGGTCACTGCACAGTCAGGGTGAGAGTGATCTCTCAGCAGGACATACTGAGGTCACCCTGTCTGTGTAGGTGGTGGCCGGGCACTAATATGTCCCAGTCAGTGCCCTATGCCCTGTGCAGATGCACCCTGGCCAGGCCACCCTGTCCGGCCTATACCCATGGTACCTTGCTCCTCATTATGCACATTGGCAGCCCAATACTGGCAAGATTGCTGGCAGTGTGGGCTGTGGAAGGTGTTTGCAGCCACCACACACTGGATAGGCAGACAGCCTCCCCCACACCAATGCCAGCATTGTGCTACTATAGAAGAGTCCAGCAGCCATACCCACCACACCAGTCCTGGGCACAGTACAGGCATGGATATGGGACGCACTACTGTTGGGGGTCACTCCCCAGGGTGGTAAACACTGTCAGAGACCAGACCTGCAGCGCACACCGCAGACATCACAATGATTGTTATGGTGGAGGTCAATGAGCAACATGTGCTTAACGTAGGAATTGATGTCTGCCAGTTATCATGGGCAACATTTGATAGCTGTGTACCATATACCCAGGTGTAGGGTGGCAGTGCTAAGGTATGCAACTGCTAGTATTGGGGGATACAGGCAGGGCCCAATGTCCTGCCTCTCTAGGAGGCATTGGCCAATGGGGCCTGGGGGGGGGGGGTGTCTGCCCCTGTTGGCTGCTGCTTTACGGCAGAGTGTCCCAACTCCAGTCCTGGTGTTCCAACCACTGTTCGGGTTTTCATGCTGTCCCTCATAAATATGCATGAGCTACATCAGCATACCATGGGGGTGGTGCAGAGATATGCAGCACAGGCATCTTTAGCAGAGGCAGCATGGATCCTGAATGGTGTGGGGCCCTCCAGGACTGCATTTGGGAGACTCTGCTCTGGGTAATGCGGCTGTTTATGGTGTCTGTGTTTGGTGTGGTAAAATATAGGCGTGTGAACCATGCGTATGTTCTCAGCAATAAAGGTTTCTCCTTACTATCTTTGTTTTGTTGTAGGATAAATATGTGGTCTGGTTCGGGATTAGCCCCAGCTGGGCTTTGAACCTGTGGCCTTCTGTTCCTGCACCACCTGCACCACCGGGTTGCCACAGATATGCTGTGTTCCCTGGGGAGTCCATGACTGTACATCCGACAGAGCCTGTCTGTTACGGTGTACTATGCCAGCCTGCACAGGCCTAGGCCACTGTCTGCTGTGGTTTGCTGCCACTGCCCCCTCCACCACCTGTACTCTTCTGCCAACATGCAGACATGTCCCTATCTGGAAAAAGCATATGACCTGATTGAGTTGTGGCACTCCAGGACTGAATTTGGGGGACTCGGCTGTCGGTAATGCCCATTGTTATGGTTTGTGTGCGGTGTGGGGTAAAATACAGGTGTTGGAACCATGCTTATGTTCTCTGCCATACAGGAGTGTCTGTACTATCACTGTTTAGTGGTGGGTAAAGCAATGGGGACTGGGTTGGCAGAAGTCCCAGCTGGGATTTGAACCTGGGACCTTCTGGTTCTACATGCACTGGCTGTGTCCACTGCACCACACTGTGGCCACAGAGACAGTGCAGTTTCTGGAGATAGGAAACCTGGCCGCATGAGTCAGACACCCTGCTCTGCACAATTTTACTTGGGCTCTTTTACCTTGTATGGGGACAGGGGTGCAATTAAACCTCAAAAATGACCTCCAAAAAAGGGGAAAAAACATAACCAAGCTGGGCAACAGTGATATCAATGGGCAACATGACAAACACTCCCAGGAAAGCTCCATTAAAATGCAGTGATTTTTGAACGAGTCTACGGAGCGTAGACCCTTCCAAAAATCATTTCTTTTTTTGGAGCTTTCCTGGGAGTGTTTTTTCTGGTTGTCCATTAATATCACTGTTGCCAAGCTGGATTATGATTTATTTGGAATTTTTTGTGGTCATTTTCAATTGATATTTGCTATTTTGTTCTGTGCACATGTATCACACTGCTCACGTTTTGCAGGTTTCCCCGGTTTTGCTGTACATTGCTGACGGAGAAAGGTTTCTCTTCCCTTTACATGGGCTCTAACGCGAGGGTTTCACTCGCGGTATTTTTAATGCCCAGATTCAGCCCCGCTCCTGTGTGGGGAGCCTCTCCCCTCCCACTCTCCAGCCATTGACCCCGTCCCCTTGCCCCTCGGGAGCCTTCCTCCGCCCTCCGTAAGCGTTTCCCCGCCTCTATCGCACATGAGCACCCCACACGCGTGCGCCGGCCGTTTAATGTGACGCGCATGCATGCGCGGCGCTTAAGAGCACTTAAGTGCATCATTAGCGTCCGCTCTTCTGCGCCACGCAGGTATGTGCGGTTTAGTAAACATACCCCTATGATAAAATTAGGAAAACAGTTAAGAAAAAACTAAAAGGAGCAGTTGCAAAGGTTAAAAGACTTACATCAAGCTTGGGTGTTGTTGAAAAATACTATCTTGGAAGCCCAGAAGAGCTGTATTCCACGCTTTAAGAAAAGTGGAAGGAAGTCCAAAAAACTGCCATCATGGTTTAAAGGTGAGGTCAGAGAGGCTGTTGTAGCCAAAAAAGCATCTTTCTGGAAATGGAAACAAGAGCCAAATGACAAAAACTGGAAACCACAAGCACCGGCAAGTTAAATGCAAGGCATTGATAAGGCAGACAAAGGGAGAATTTGAGAAGAAGCTTGCCATGGAAGCAAAAACACGTAATGAAGACTTTTTCAAGTACATTCGTAACAAAAAACCTGTGAGTCAGTTGTTCCATTAGATGATAGAGGGGTTAAAGGGGCACTAAGAGGCGACAAGGTGATAGCGGAGAGATTGAATGAATTCTTTGCTTTGGTCTTTATTGAGGAAGATGTAGGGATGTTACCCATGACTGAAGTGGTATTTACTGTAAAGGTGCAGAAGAATTGAAGGAAATATCAATACATCGGGAAGATGTATAACAACGAATTGATAAACTGAAGAGTAGCAAATTACCTGGACCGGATGATATGCATCCAAGGGCGTTGAAAGAACTTAAATATGAGATTGCAGACCTGCCATTAGTAATCTGTGAACTATCATTAAAATCATCTGTAATACCTTAAGATTGGAGGATCGCCAGTGTAACGCCAATTTTTAAAAAGGGTTCTAGAGGTGATCCGGGAAAGTACAGACCGGAGAGCCTGACATCAGTACCGCGAAAAATGGTAGAAATCCTCATAAAGAACATAATAAACCACCATTGTATTTAGTTTCCCCTATTTCGCCAAGTTATACCTCCTGTTAAATGTAATGACCAGACAGATGTAAACTGTTGGATGTTTTCTGTTTAATGTAAACCGCGCTGATGTCTAATAGTGCGGTATATAAGAATTGTTAATAAATAATAAATAAATAAATAATTGCTGAACATGTAGATAGTCATGGCTTAATGGGAGACAGCCAACATAGCTTTAGACAAGGAAGATCTTGTCTTACTAATATGTTATGTTTTTTTGGAGGTGTGAATAAACAGGTGGACAAAGGTGAGTCGGTTCATATAGTGTATCTGGACTTTCAGAAAGCCTTTGACAAGGTCCCTCATCAGAGACTTTTGGCAAAACTAAAGAGTCATGGGATAGGAGGCAGTGTATTACTGTGGATCAGGAACTGGTTAAAAGATAGAAAGCAGAGGGTAGGGTTAAATGGCCAATTTTCCCAATGGAGAAAGGTGAATAGTGGTGGATCTGTGCTGGGTCCGCTGCTTTTTGACATTCATAAATGACCTGAATAACGAGTGAGGTTATCAAATTTGCAGATGACAGAAAACTATTTAGAGTTGTTAAAACCCAAGAGGATTGTGGAAAATTGCAAGAGGATCTTGATAAATTGGAAGACTGGGCATCAAAATGGCAGATGAAAGTTAATGTGTACAAATGCAAAGTTCTGCACCTAGGGAAGAACAACCCAAACTAGGGTTACAACGATGCAAGGTTCCACATTAGGAACCACCACCCAGGAAAAAGATTTAGGCATCATTGTGGATAACATCTTAAAACCCTCCGCCCAGTGTGCAGCGGCAGCCAAGAGAGCAAATAGAATGCTAGGTATCATAAGGAAAGGAATGTAAAATAAAACAAAAGATATTATAATGCCTCTGTATCGTTCCATGGTGAGACCGCACCTTGAATATTGTGTGCAATTCTGGTCGCCGTATCTTAAAAAGGATATAGCATTATTAGAAATGGTTCAGAGAAGAGCCACCAAAATGGTAAAGGGATGGAAGGATACTCCTATGAAGAAAGGCTAAAAAGGTTAGGGCTCTTTAACCTGGAAAAGAGACGGCTGAGGGGTGATATGATAGAAGTCTATAAATTAATGAACGGAGTGGAATGGGTAAACGTAGATCGATTGTTTACGTTATCAGAATATAGAAAGACTAGGGGACATGCAATGAAGCTACAGGGTATACTATTTAAGACTAATAAAAGAAAATATTTTTTCACTCAATGTGTAATCAAACTCTGGAATTTGTTACCTGAGGATGTAGTAAAGGCTGTTAGTGTAGCTGGGTTTAAAAAAGGTTTTTACAAGTTCCTGGAGGAATGGTCCATAAACCATTTTTAAGAAGGGACCCAGGATATCAATGCTTGACCCAGTACAAGCATTGTGGAACCTGTGTCATTTGGGGAAACTGCTAGGTACGTATTACCTAGATTGGCCACTGTTGGAAACAGGATACTGGGCTTGATGGACATTGGTCTGACCCAGTATGGCATATCTTATGTTCTTATGAAAAGGACATGTCATAAGATTTAAGGAGATGCTTACTAAAATGTGGTAAGCTAGGTGCAAAAGCTAATGTGCAATAAGTGCAAAGATTGTGTGCTGTTTATTTATTTAACCAGTTTTCTATACTGCCTTATTCTTCAATCAAAGTGGTTTATATTATGTGTTCATTACAAACAGGTACTGGATACATTTTCTTGTCCCCAAAGGGCTCACATTCTATGTGTACCTGAGGCAACAGAGGGTTAAGTGGCTTGCCTATAGAACTAGAAACCTAGTTCCTCCAGCCTGAGATTGTTGGTCTCCCAAGTAGGGATTGAACCCCTAGCTCTCTGGCTTGAGATACTGTGTCCCAACCACTAGGCCATTCCTCCCCAAGCTGTTGCAGTGTGGTCAGCAAATTCCCTGCAGTTAGTGCCCAGGGCACACACTTACCACAAAGGCCTGGATTAAATGTATGAACAGATAGCGAAGAAGTACTCAGCACTGTGTGCCGATGCATTCATCTTGGGACTCAGTGCTGCCCAAAACAAATAAAGATATTTGCAGTGAAATACCCCAATTCCCTCCCCATCCCCAAACCTCCAAAGACATAAACTACCCATGATGCAACCCCAATCCTTCTGAAGACATCATCATCTCCCTAAGATCAACACTAGACCTTACCCCCAACAATTGACCCTCTCCCCAGCACTGACCTAAGAGTATCCCTGGTGGTATAGGGTTAGTTGCAGGAGCAAGCCTCCTATGCTCTCATCCCATTGCCACCTGGGTTCAAAATGGTGGCTGTAACACCTAGTGGAAGCACTACGAAACTACTGTTAGGAGTCAGGAGCAGGTGTAAATGTTAGCATGTACGGAATGTACTACATGTGTATTTTGTAAACAGTGTATGTAAACTGCAGATCTGTCTATACTCTGTTCAAACTTTATACCTGAACATGCCTTTATGAGTGTTGTATTAGTGTGCATGTTCTTGTGAGCTCATATACCTTTAAACACATCACCCCTGGGGTTGTTATTGTTGTTAAGTGAAGTGCCATTGAGTCAGTGTCGACTCATGGTGGCCTTCTGGATAGTTGGCCAAAATTGTGTTCCATCTTCAGTCAGGCAGCTCATTGTTGACAGAGTGGTACCCATAGCTGCTGTTATTGTATTGATCCATCTCATTGCTGGCTTCCTCTTTTGCGCTGACCTTCTACCTTAATTTTATAAAAATACTTTTTATGCTGTGAAAAATGCCTTTATGCTGGACATATCCTTTTATAAAATTACATCGTAAATGCTTAATGCACTTTAGTAAAAGGATCCCTAAATATATCTTCTTTGACCTCTTAACTGGGGAAGCAGAGTTAACTTGCCTTACCCTAGCCATTCAGCCCATGGGGAAGCCGAGTTAACTCGTTCCACACAGTGATCGCTGCTGCTCCCGCTGATCACTGATCCCCCTGCTTCTCTCTGCATACTCCCTCTGGGATCTGCTGTGTGTTCTTGCCTATGGACAACAGAACCTTATATCTGGCCCTAATTAATGATATAGCAGAATGCATACATATAAATATTTTGTGAAACTGTACACAGAAGAGGAGCCAGTTAAGGAACAGAGGGCCTGGTATTTAAAGCAATTAACTTGGTTAGCTGAGCGTTAGTGCTGCTGAATATCATATTCATAGCGATTAACATGGTTGTGCTACTCAAAAGCCATGGCCGCCAGCTTTACACACCCTGTTGCTAACCGCTTAGCATTGTTGAAGCTATTTCTGGGTGGAGCGGAAGTGGCACCGATCGGTAACCAGTCAGCAGCGATATTGGGCCTCTGCTCGTTTAGTTATTTTCGGTGAAAGCCAGGTGCAGGTGACTCTGGCCTAACTTCCACTACATATTGCTAACCAGGCAGTGGCTCAATATTGCTGCTGCCTGGTTGCCGATCGGAAGAGCAGCTAACCCGGATATTCAATGACAGAGTTGGATATAACCCTGGCATTGAATATCCCGGCTTACTGTTCAGTGCCGGCGGCTAGCTGCATTAGCAGGAGCACTAGCTGCTGGCGCTCAATATCGGGCCCTGAGTTCTTTGGCTTTTTGTGGTGGTTTTTAAGACTAGAAGGATAAGCAGAACTGCCACCCACTTGTCAAAACCGCAGATATAAATGAGCAGTTTTCCCACTCTTATATGTGATTTAGATAAGATGTAAATGTCCCTAGAAATTGTTTTAAATGTATGTGCATGCATTCCCCTTATGCAATAGGCAGTACATGGAGGGAGAGGGGGCTATTCAAAGCCATTTAGGCAGTTTGCAGACCTGCAAACCCCCTAAATGGTGTTTAGTGGGATATTCAGTGCCACTAATGTGATTAGTACCGCTGAATATCCCCAGGCACCATCATTAGACCAGCTAGCATCAGGATATTCCAGGGGTAGAGCGGATGTGACACCCAGTGATATTCAGCCACCAGCCAGTAATCCCAAAATGATGAAAATTAGGCACCTAAAAGCTTCACCTAACTTTCACAGCTTTAGCTAATCAGCCAACAATTGAATATCACTGCTAGTTGGTTAGCTAATGCTCTATCCAGCAAGCCCCCATATTCAATGCTAGTGGCTGGATATGACCCCGGGATTCGATATCCGGTTTCAAAGTTCAGTGGCAATGGCTATCTGCTTTATCAGTGCTAGCCACTGAATATCACCCCTGTATATTTTAAAAATCCAGATGCACCATGTCCCTTTGAAATATATACATGCCACAAATATACACATACTGTAGAAGTAGATGCTTTTTAAAATTAGCTATTGAGGGAATCTCAAGGTGCGGTTTGTGCCAAAGGGGGAGGATACAATCAGAGATGGGGGGCAGAGATAGCATAGCTACTCACCTGTAACAAGTGATCTCCAGGAACAGTTTCACATATGGGTGACGTTGGCACTGACGAAGCCCGTGCAGGAACGCTCCCCAATGACCTATAGGAAAGCCTTTGGGAGAACTCCACTGCACCTGCGTGACTGCCTTCCTTCTCTTCTGACTCCCTCTCCTCAGTTGGTTTTGTAGCTGAGAAGGAAGAGTAAATATAACCCTACAACTCCTTGGTGAGGAGGGTGGGTTGTGAAGATTAAATTCCTGCTGTTCCCAGAGATCACCTGTTACAGGTGAGTAACTGTGCTATCTCCAGGAACAAGCAGGAATGTAATCTTCACATATGGGAATCCCTATCTCCCAGATCTTCAGGAGACTTGGAAACCAGGTCAGAAAGATTGGACTGGTTTCAGTTGGACATAGACATCCTCACTATAGAGATCTGGAATAAACAATGTGGGTGGGGGGAGTTGTTGTACTGCAGCTATGTTCCAAAGAGATGTTGGAGGACCGCCTTGCCAAAGGCCGCATCCTGGTGGAAGTCTTTATCCAAGCAGTATTGGGCTGCAAAGGTGGAATGGAGGACCAATTTGCTGCCCAGCAAATTTTGTCAATGGCCACTGAATGTAGGTTGGCTACAGAAGCTGTCATGACTTAGACATTGTGAGCAGTGACATGGACTGTGAGGGAGAGTCCTGCTTTATCATAAGCAAAGGTGATTGAGTCTGCTATCCATCTGGAGGGCATACACTTTGTTACAAGAAGTCCCAAAAAAGTGGGGTGAATGGAAACGAAGAATTGAGAGGACTTGGCAGAGATCCTGAGTCCTCTGCAGATAGAAGGCCAGGGCTTATTTGCAATCCAGGGTGTGAGGGTTGTTTCTGCATGGGAAGAGTGCGGTCTTGGAAAGAAGACTGGAAGTATTACCGATTGATTGATGTGGAAAGGAGATACTACCTTTGGCAAAGTCGTCCCTTCCACAAGTAAGATGACTTTGTCATGATGGAATCTGGTCTATGGTGGATGGGCCACCATGCTTGTAATTCACTGATCTGCCTGACCGAGGTCAGACCAACTAGGAATATGACCTTCCAAGACAAGTACCACAGGTGAGCAGTAGCTAGGGGTTCAAATGGGGGTTTGAGAAGCTGTGCCAAGACCACATTGAGATCCCACACCACTGGAGTGGTCAAATGGGTGGCTTAGAGAGGAGGAAGCCTCTCATGAAATGCACCACTAGGGAGTGTACCGAGATGGATTGGCCATTGATTGGTTTGTGAAAAGTCACAAAGGCAGTGAGGTGAACTCTAACTGAATTGGTCTTTAGTACTGAGGAAGACAAGTATAATAGATATTGCAGAAGTGCAGGCACTGGTGTGTTGAAGGGATTGAGGTTGTCCCGTGAGCACCACAATCCAAATCTGAGACATTTGAAAGCATAGGCTCACCTGGTGGAGGGTTCTCCTGAAGCTAGGAGAATATTCTTTACCTCCTGAGGAAGGTGGGGATGCTGGAGCATCATCCCTTCAGCAGTCATGCAGTCAGACAAGAGATTGCAGATTGGGATGTAGGACTGTTCTGTCATTCTGGATTGAAGACCCTGATTGCAGCCCAGACAGATTGGTTAAGTGTGTTGCAGTCGAAATAGAAGGGTTAAACCAGGATTAATGGGGTCAGAAGGGGGCTATGAGAATCATAGTGCCTCTGTTCAGCTGCAGTTTGAAAAGGGTCTTCGGAATTAGGGGTGTGGGAGGAAATTCATAAAGCAGTTCTTGACCTCAATGGAGGTGAAAGCATTGTTTGCTTAGCTTAGCTTCAACGGAATGCTGGAACAAAACTGGGGGAATTTGCTGTTCTGTGGAGTGGCAAAGATGTCAATGACTGGAGTTCCCCAGGCCTTGAAGATTTGTGCCACTGAGCGAGGGTCTAGACTCTCGTGTGGGTGGAGAATCCGACTGAACCTGTCTGCAAGGAGTTTCTGATCTCTGGGAATATATACTGCACGAAGGTGTATGTGGTGAGAGATGGCGAAGTTCCACAGGCAATGGGCCTCTTCACAGAGGAGAAGTGAGCCTGTCCCGCCTTGCTTGTTCACATAGAACATTGACACCTGGTTGTCTGTCCTGATGAGCACCTGGCTGTTTGAGAGGTGGTGTTGAAACACCTGCAGAGCATTTGTGATTGCCTGGAGTTCTGACAAGTTGATTTGTAAGGATAACTCCTGAGTTCTCTACCACCTTGTGTGGACACTGACTCCAGGTTGGCTCCACAACCCAGTTTGGATGCATTTGTGGTCAGGGTGTGTTGAGGTTGAGGCATCCAAAAAGGTCACTCTTCTAGCAGGTTTGCTGGAGTGCACTCCATAAGAGGTATTGAACTAGAGGTTGGGTGGTCTGAATGATGTCCTGTAGGCGTCCTGTGGATTTTGTCCATTGGGATGCTAGGGTCCATTGTGTTAGGCGCATATACAGTCTTGCATATGGTGCCACATGTACTATGGATGCCATGTGGCCTAAAAGACAAAGGAAGTCTCGAGTTGCTGAGCTTGTCTGTTGATGCTTGTGGGTGACTATGGATACTAGTTGGTCCACATGATCTAGTGGTAGAAAGTCTCTGGAAAGCTGAGTGTCCAGCATGGCCCCTATGAATTCCAATCTGGGTTGGGGTTAGATGAGACTTTGGGCAGTTTACAATAAATCCCAGTTGTTTGAAGCATTGCGAGAGTAGTTTTGTGAGACATGCAGACTCCTGGAGAGTCTGCCTTTATCAACCAGTCCCCAAGTAAGTGAAGACAAAGAACCCCTTGCTTCACAGGTAGGCTGCTACCACTGACATGCATTTTGTGAACAACCTGAGAGCAGATGCTAGTCCGAAGGGGAGGACTCTTACTGCTAGTGAGTCCCTTGAAAATCAAAGCCAAGATATTTCCTGTGTTCTGGATGTATCAGGATATGGTTATATGCATCTTTGAGATCTAGGGAACATAGACAGTCTTGTTTCTGCAAGTAGGGTAGGAGGGTTCTGAGGGAAATCATTTTGAACTTTTTCCTGACCAGGAATTTGTTTAGATTGCATAGGATGAGGATAGGCCTGTATCCTCCTGACTTTTTCAGTAGGTATGGAAATTCTTGTTTAGAACCTTCTCTATAGCACCCCTGGGTGAGCAGGTTGGAGATTTCCTCTTTGAGTAGGTCCCTGAGCATAGGTTGGAGAGGATATTTGCCTCTGAAGTGAGGCAGAGGAGGTTGTATGAAGTTTAATTGGTACCCCTCTTGAATGATGCTTAGGGTTCACTGCTCTGATGGGATCATCTACCAGTGGCTGGCAAAGAAACAAAGCCGACCTGCTATCTTGGTTGGATTGGGTGCTTGCAGGGATAAGATTACTCTATTCCCCAGGACTGAGTCAAAAGCTGGGTGTCACTTGTGGCTGAGCTGCTGGTTGTTGCTTAGCAGTGCTGTTTTTTTTTAGCAGGTTTGGGCCCCTGCTATTTGCCTTGATGGTAAGAAGGTTGTGTATAAGAAGGGTAGAACCCCTTTTTTTAGGAAAGAAGAGTTTCTTTGTTGCTGGTTTCTTTTTTGAAGGGTCAGCAGTCTTTCTGGAGAGTCTCTTTAGAGTGGTATCATCAGTTTCAAACTCTTCAGCTTTTTCTCTTCAGTTTTTGCTGAAGAGATTCTCCCCAGTGCAAGGGATGTTACCAAGTTTATCTTAGACTCATTGTTCCAGGTCTGAGGCCTGTAACCACACCAGCCTTCAAGCCCCAATGGCAATAGTTGATGCTCTGTTAGTGGATTCAAATGCATCGAAGGCCGCCCTGTTCACAAATTTGGAGACATTCTGGTTGTTCTTGAGGATTGTCTCAAAAGCTGCCTCTTTTCTTCTGGAATGAAGGGCACAAAAGCTTCCCAATCCTTATTAATGTCCTTAAGGAACATTCCCATATATAAGGTATAGGAATTGATCCTACTAGCCAGTATAAAGGCCTGGAACAACCGTCAAAAAGGCATTGAGGTTTCTCAATTTTCTGCTGGGGGGGGGGGGGTTCAATGCATGTGTTTTACCATTTTTTATGTGGCGCATCATTGATTCAACTACCATCGAATGATGTGTTAGCTGCATCTGTTGGAAACCAGGGACCTCCGGTACTCGATACATTGTATCGAGGCATCTGCTAATGGACTGTAAGTGGGGTCTCCCACATGCAAAGCATCAGATTATGTAGGATTTTATGAACTGGTAAGATTGTTGCCTCCTTTGGAGCTGTGGGGTACTGTAGCATTACCAGTACCTCCATCCAAGACTCCAGTTCTGCAGCAGCTGGTATCAAAAGCCCTGCTGCCATGTCCCAAATAAATTCTTGGAAGGACATGTCCTCTGGTGGTGACTTTCGATAGGAGATGGTGCATGGAGGTGATGGCTCTGATACCGATGTCATATTCAGAAGCTCCTCAGTCAAGGGACCAATGGTCTGAATCAGAGACCTCAGAATCTGAGCTTGGTGAGTGTTGTCAGAGGCAATGACCATGTGAACGGTGCTGCTGGTACTGATTGTGCTCAATGCTCTCCCTTTGCTACCTGGCCAGTGGTCCAAACCTGGAATTGAACAAGTTGATGGGACTCCGAACACCGGTTCCTGTGGTGAAGCAGAGGTATGGGGGAGGTAAACGTCTAGCAGAAGCACCTGTGGCAATACTGAGGTCGGTACTGATACTGCTTCTGCTGTCAGTACCAATGTCTATACTGATGAAAGCGTCCTGAAGTCATCAGTGCCTGTGGTACAAGGCTGCAAGAAGAGCCTCTAAAGTCTTTTCAATGGATAGCATGCACTGATCCAATGAGATTGCTGGTATCTGGTCCAGAGACAGAACAGGTCTTGCAGCCACCATACCAGAGAATGGCACCAGTGGCTCTGCTGAGGTCAAAGCCTCAGAGACCTCCTCATTTCCAACCAAGGCTTTGGAGGACAAGTCCTCCCATCAGGGGCATTTGGTTTCGTGGCCAGCTTCAGAGGATATCTTCAGGGAGTCTCTGTGTTTTGAACAGGACCTCTCCTTCGATCCTCTCAATATCTCTTTGGATTCCTTAGATGAAGCTCAAAACTTCTTCGGATCCCATGGAGATTTCTGTGGGGATCTCAACGTCTTTTTTCTTTTAGAGTCCAAACAATGCTTTGAGGTCTTCGAGGTTTTAGGTACCTTTGAAGCTGATGAAGTTCGGGAGGATGTCGATGCCAATGAAACTGAATACGATGGAAAAAGTTGCAACAACTTCCTGGCCTAGTTTCCGAGACCTCTCATAGTCATCTGCTTAAAGAAGAGTCAAGAGTCTGGGTCATGGTTGGGACCAAGGCACTTAAGGCACCACTCATGTGTGTCCATGACTGAAATTGTTTGGGAACACTTGGTGCATTTTTTGAAACCATTAGAGCATTTATCCATGGTGGAGAGAGTAGGCCTAAGAACTATTCAGGGCCCGAGGTCCTCAAAGGGAAAAATGAAAAAGAAAAAAATGGAAATTGGGGCAATGCAGGTGAAAAAAATGGGAAGGCAGAAGCGCTATACTGAGAAATGTTCTGCAGTGATAGGAAAAACAAATACTGATCATGCTGGCTCTGTGGAAAAAAGAAGAACTGAGGAGGAGTCAGAAGAGTGGGAAGGCAGTCACACAGGTGCAGTGGAGTACTCACAAAGGCTTTCCTATTGGACACTGGGGAGTGTTCCCGCGTGGGTTCCATCGGTGCTGATGCTGCTTGTTCCTGGAGATAACAGCCACTGCCACTTGCCTATCAGTGGCACGGTACTATGTTGCCTGCCTTGGCAGGTATCACAGGTGCTCCTGCACTATCTGCCGAGGCAGGCAAAGCAGCTCCTACTTTCAATGTCTTCCCAATGCACTAAATGCACACCCCTATATTTACCATATAGGTTTGGCACTTACCACGCCTTAAATTTTGCCAGCAAACACTTATCACACTTTAGTAAAAGGGTCGGATAGCACGAACTTGGCGTAGGAAGAAAAAAGAAGTCTTAGTAACCTGAGAAATGTGATCCCGAAAAGAAAGGTCCGAATCAAAAAGAACACCTAGGTAATGGAAACAAGATACCAAGGGAACAAACGAGCCAGAGAGAGAGGGTGACACAGAGGGGGAGGGACTGCCGTAAGTGAACTAGATAGCGAGAATCTTTGTTAGATTCAGATGTAAACAGTGAGTGGTGAACCACTCGGCGACAGCAGAAAAGAAAGGAGTTGAGGGGGAGAAAGGTTAGGATGTAGAGGAGAGGTGTGATAAAGATCATCAGTGTAGTAGAAGGCAGAAATTCCATATTGTTGTACCAGAAGAGCTAGTGGAGTCAGGAAAAATATTAA
This sequence comes from Ichthyophis bannanicus, assembly GCA_033557465.1. NCBI lineage: Eukaryota > Metazoa > Chordata > Amphibia > Gymnophiona > Ichthyophiidae > Ichthyophis > Ichthyophis bannanicus. Next base: position 571,514,163 of record CM066032.1, read on the forward strand.
AGAGAAGGGGAGCCAATACGGAGCCTTGAGGTACACCACAGAGGAGAGAAAAGGGCTCAGAGGAAACCGCCGGATCAGACAAGGAAAGAACAGTGCAGGATCTGGAGGAGAGTTAAGAATGAAACCAGTTACAAACCATGCTGCAGAGGCCAGCCTCCCTTAAATGAGTGAGAAGGAGAGAGTGATCGACCAGATCAAAAGCCGCAGAGAGATCCAAGGACACCGCTACCGAGAAGTCACCACGATCGTGAGCTACGTGAAGTTCATTGAGGAAAGCTAGAAGAACCGTCTCCACACTATGACCAGGTCGGAAGCCTGATTGACAGGGGTGAAGAAAGTGAGTAGAATCTAGGTGATGGGATAACTGTGCAAATACTGTTTTTTCCAAGATTTTAGAGAGGAAAGAGAGATTAGATACAGGGTGATAATGGGCAGGAATCTGGGGGTCAAGTGATGATTTCTTTATGATGGGACAGATAAGAGCATCCTTCGAGGAGTGAGGAAAGACTAGTATTAATCATGGTTAGTTAGTTTCCCTTGTTTACCTCCATTTTATCTCCCTGTTATCTGTAAACGAAGGCCAGTCATCTGACCTATGTGTTTTATTGTTACACTGAACCGCACTGATGATAAATAGCGCGGTATATAAGAAATATTAAATAAATAAATAAATAAAATAAATGGTAAGTATAAAAGGGATAAGAGCCAGAGAAGGAGTAAGCAACCAAGAAGAGGGGATAGGGTCAAGTGAACAAGTTTTATTAGAGGAAGAGATTAATCCAATGAGCTCAGAAGTAGTAATAGGGTGAAATGAGGCCCAGGCATGTGATAGCTGAGATACCAGGGGGGGGGGGGGAGAGGGAGAGGGATCAGAAATAGGGGGGGGGGGGGAATGGGGCAGAGAGAGCCGAAGATCCAGAACCTTAGTATTGAAATAGGTTGCTAGTTGAGCAGGAGAAGGAGAGGATGAGGGGGGAGTGGGAGTAGAGTCAGGGTGAAGAGATGTAAGGAACTGGAGAACAGTATAAAGTTGACAGGGTTTGATTGGGTGCAGAGGAAATAGCTGTTGAGAAGTAGGATTGTTTGGCTGTAATGTACTTGGGATCAATAGTGGGCATGGCATTCCTTAAAGTGGGATAGTGGAGGAGTGCTGCCTGTTCCTGAGAATTACTATCTGACCTGATTGGTTCCCGGAGACCGGAGGCTGCTCTCTGCGGTGGGCGGAGCCTTCCAAGGGCTATTTCAGCATGCCCTGCTCGCGGGATATCGAGGAGTGCTGCCTGTTCCTGAGAATTACTATCTGACCTGATTGGTTCCCGGAGACCGAGGCTGCTCTCTGCGGTGGGCGGAGCCTTCCAATGGCTATTCCAGCGTGCCCTGCTCGCGGGATACCGAGGAGTGCTGCCTGTTCCTGAGAATTACTATCTGACCTGATTGGTTCCCGGAGACCGGAGGCTGCTCTCTGCGGTGGGCGGAGCCTTCCAAGGGCTATTTCAGCGTGCCCTGCTCGCGGGACGCGAAGCGGGCGCGTCCTGTGGGCGCGTGCCCGAAGGGGCATTACCAAAGGGGCGGGTCTGCCCCTTTGGCGCCCCTTCGGTGCTAGTTCGGTGCAGGAGATTCTCTGTGATGGGGAAACGACGAAAACATTTTTCCCAAGCAGTTCTACCTAAAGCAGTAAAAGTGGTAGGTCCGATGGATGCCCATGTTGTTGTGGGAGACAAACTTACTTTATCCTCGCCTACTGCCTTGTTGGACGCTGGAGTTGAAAATCTTCTTTCTGTAAGTACTGTGCCCTCCTGCGACGATTCCCGAGGAATGGGGTTATCTCCCCCCATTCAAGAGGCCAAGCAATTGCCTGCATTAGCTTCGTCTTTACTTCCAAATGGTTGTGATGTTGGAGAGACCGAAGTGCTATTGGGGTCTTTTTACGTTTGGAAAATGATCTGTCCCCTCCTTTACCCTCTGTGATATCTTTTACGGTGCCTGGGGAACCTCAAACCCCGCCTGCAGATTTGTCCCTAAAAGATATATGGATGGCTATCTCTCGTATTGAATCAGTATTGAGGGCTTCTCTGCAGCAGGTTTCTGAGTTCTTTAAGGCAACGGTTCAGAAGCTTGCTGATCATGATAAAAGGTTGATGTCTATTGAATCTAAAGTTGATTCGCTTGAGGCAGAAAGTTCCGCTAATAAAGCTGTATCAGCTTCACTAGTCCAAAATTTTAATTCTTTGCATCGGCAAGATGAGGCTCTAGAGAATTTGATGCATTCTCGGAATCTTCGGTTATTGAATTTTCCTTGTACACATTATTTATCTCCAATGATTCTTTTTCAAAAATATTTAAAAGAGATATTGTTGATTACCGATGTTCAAGTTTCTTCAATTTCTTTTTTTTTTTTTTTTTTTATTTATTTGAATTTCACCAACTTACAAAAGCAAGATATAAGCAACATAAGTATCATTATACAAATAATAAATTGAATATTAACCATATTCTATAGGAAATACACAAGTTTCTTCAATTTCAAAAATGTATTATGTCTCCTTGAGGAATCCAAAACAACAAGTTGGGGATTAAGGGGGTGCTTCTTTGGTTCCCGGGAAGGCTGCAACTGATAAAGTTCTTTCTTCTACTTTGGATATTTCAGCCTTTCTGGAAACCACTTCTGATGATATTTCCTCTAGAGCTACTCTTTTGGTCTCTTTTATTTCTGAATTGGATAAAGAAAAAGTACTGCGGGCTTATTTTCCTAAAAAAGTTTGAAAAGTTTTGTGGTCAATTAATTCAAATATTTCCTGATGTGTCTAGGACCACACAGCTGCGGCGCAAAGCGTTTTTAGAGCTGCGTTCGCATGTGTTGGCCGTAGGCGCGGTTTTTCATCTTCGTTTTCCATGTAAATGTCTTATTGTTTATCAGGGTAACAGATATTTGTTTTTTGACCCTGAACATTTGATTGAATTTCTTAAGGATAAAGTTGGATAGGGTCTCTTTTTGGAGTAATTTGTATATTTCTCCTGGAACCATTTCTTTTCCGTTGAATTTAAACAGCACTCCTCCTTGAAGTGGTTTATAACTTGACTTTTTGTTTTTCTTTTCTTTTCTGGTTTTGTTTCCTATTACAAATTATGTTATGTACATGATTGTTTCTATTGTAAACTTGAAAACTTGTATAAATAAAGTGGGATAGTGTGGGTGTGGAGGGTGTTTTCACGCCAGAGACGCTCAGCTCGATGGGGTTGGCTATGGAGGAGATAAAGGCCGCTATGGAACCAGGGCTGTGAGGGGCGACGTGATGAAGGGCGGGGCTGAAGGGGGGCTAGGTGATCGAGGGCAGCCGAGAGAGAGCAGGACCAACAGGAGGCTTGTGAGACCACTGCTTTAAGAGACCACTGATCCAGCCTTCCTGTTCAAACCTCAGCTTACCTTTCATTGCTCCCAATATTACCTAGGTACTGAACTGATTATTTAACCAGTTGCATTTTGACAGGTTTACTTTAAGGGGATTTTTTACTAAATGCTGCTAAGGTTTCATACTTTATGGGTGTTACAAATGCATGTTAAGTGCAAAGTCTTTGCGTTAGCTGTTGGGGGCATGCCCAGAGCTATTGCACAACAGGGCACCATAACAGAGATGGAGTTAAGTGAATCTGCACTAAGTAACATGCTGATTTCACTCGCACTCTGTGTTCACCATGCCCATGCTCTGCCTCTAATTCACCCATTATCCGCATTATCATGACATTCATAACTTTATAGGCTCTTAAACCTCTTAAAAGGAAGGAGGTCCCATATTCACTCTCAGGTGCAGCTGTTTATCCTCAAGCATACATTAAGGACCTGAGATTAATTAATCTTGAGGTGAACAAGTCCATTAGCTATATTCAATATAGTTTTATTAGTATAAGTATCCCCAGCAAATCTACAGCTTAAATATATAAACACAACCTTAAAACAAAGATGCAGGGAGCAGTCCAGCAGCAAGATGGGGGCTTTCCAGTCTTTTGCACTGAGTGTCACATGTATGATTTTCTCCCAGTTGGTGAGGGGTCTTACATGTACACTAGGTGCAAGGAGATCTTTGCTCTCAGGGAATGGATCCGATCTCTGGAGGCTAGAGTATCAGACTTGGAAGACATAAGGAAGACAGAGGAGTACATAAATGAGATCTAAAGGGATGTAGTACTGAAGTCCCACCTCCAATCTGGCAGTATCCCTGTTGCCATGGAGGAGAGAAGTCATGTGCTAGGAGAGCATCACCCTGGTGTGGCAGGAAATGATCCTGTAGTTAGGACCTGTCCTCCAGGTGATGTAAAACCCTCTCACACCGAGGAAGTTTCTCCAAGGCCATGTGCCCACAAGGGAAGTGTTAGGACAGTGGATATAGTTGGGGATTCAATACCTGTAGATACATGTAAATAACTAGGTGGCTGGTGGATATGAGGATTGTTTGGTAACATGCCTGCCCGGTGCAAAGGTAGCAGACCTCATGTGCCACCTAGACAAGGTTTTAGATAGTGCTGGGGAGGAGTCTTCTGTCTTGGTACATGTTGGTACGAATGATATAAGAAAGTGTGGGAGGGTGGTTCTGGAGGCCAAATTTAGTCGTCTAGGTAGGAAGCTGAAATCCAGAACTTCCAGCGTAGCATTCTCAGAAATGCTTCCCATTCCACGCACAGGACCCAAAAATTAGGCAGAGCTCTGGAGTCTCAGTGCATGGATGAGGGGTTTGGATTTGTTAGGAACTGGGCAACATTCTGGGGAAAGGAGAAGCTTTCCCAAAGAGATGGGCTCCACCTTAACCAGAATGGAACCAGCTGTTGGCATTAACCTTTAAAAAGGAGATACAGCATCTTTTAAACTAGATAATAGGGAGAAGTTGACAAGCGCCTAAGGGCGCATGGTTCAGAAGGATGCGTTCAGCCATATTTGTACTTTGTGTGCAAATTATTATAGACGCTTTTACATTTTGGGAGTATGTATGTGAAAGGATGTATGTAGAGAATGTATGGTAGGTGATGATAGAGTATTACTTCAGATAGGTTTTGACAAGACTTTTCCCGTTGAAAATTGGGTGGTTAAGTGTAATGGTGATATTTAATAAAGTTAGGGATATGGAGGAGGCTTGACCATGATGCGAGCGTTTATCAACACCCTATGGTGAAATTCGCCACATGAGGGGTTGTGCCTATCTGAGGTCATTATGCCTGGTATTGGTAATTGAAGTAGTTTTGTGTATTAAATTGATTTAGTTTATAATAGATAGTATTGAGAGCAATTGGGGGATGTTTGGGTTATTTCAGAAGGATGTATCCATGAAGGATACCAGCAAAAGACTGAAGTTAGGACATATCGACAGAAAGGTTCCAATAAAGACAAAAGTAACCGAAATGCCCTTAAGTACAGAACAGACAAAGCTTAAAGATTCCAAATTACTCCTGCCTACCGGTAACCAGAATAATATGAATAAAATACAGCCTCCAAAATACTTGTATGCAAATGCTATTAGTCTAAAAAATAAGATGGGAGAGTTGAATATATAACACTAAATGAGAAGTTAGATATGATTGGTATCTCGGAGACATGGTGGAAGGAGAACAACCAGAGGGCCACTGTGATACATGAGTACAAATTATATCACAATGATAGAGTAGATCAAATTGGTGGAGGCAGGGGCTCAATACCACTGCTGCCTGATTTGTGATGAGCTCTACCTCTTCTCCACTCCAGAATGCCCCTGATAGGGCCGGCCCATCCATTGAGCAAGAATGTTTTTTGCACAGGGCCCCGCGTTTCAGGGGGCCCCGCGCAAAGAACATTCTGCTTTTTTCAAAATGAAATAAAAAAAAAATGCTGGCTGCTACCGCTGCCGCCGCAACAGTGGCAGAATGGACTGTCCGACGGGGCCCCCTCTGCCCGGCTGAATCCCTCCCTCCGTGACGGCTGAGCCTCTCCGTGCCGGCTTTGAGAGTCACGAAGGGAGAGTGTCTCCCTCGCGTCTCTGTTAAGCCTGCAGGGGCAGATGGGAAATTTCCCATCAGCCCCTGCGGGCTTAACAGAGATGTGAGGGAGACACTCTCCCTTCGTGACTCTCAAAGCTGGCACAGAGGGGCTCAGGCGTCGTGGAGGGAGGGAGGGATTCTGCCGGGCAGAGGGGGCCCCGCGGGACAGTCCATTCTGCTGCTGCCGCGGCGGCAGCAGCAGCGGTCGCCGCCAGCGTTTGATTTCTTCATTTACATTCCCTTGAGCCGATGGGGGGGTTAGGACTGGTAATGGGCTATGCGGGAGCTAGGACTGGAAATGGGCTGGGGGGGTTAAGACTGGAGGTGGGCTGATGGGGTTAGGACTGGTAGTGGGCTGTGGGCTGTTGGGGGGGTTAGCACTGGGAATGGGCTATGGGGGGGGGGTAAGACTGGTAATGGGCTATTGGCTGATGGGGGCTGTCTGGTAATGGGCTATGGGGGGGGTTAGGACTGGAAATGGGCTGGGGGGCTTAAGACTGGAGGTGGGCTGATGGGGTTAGGACTGGTAATGGGCTATGGGGGGGATAAGACTGAAAATGGGCTGTGGGGGGGCTAGGACAGGAAATGGGCTGATGGGGAGGGTTAGGACTTGAGGTGGGCTGATGGGGTTAGGACTGGTAATGGGCTGTGGGCTTTTGGGGGGGTTAGAACTGGTAATGGGCTATGGGGGGGTTAAGACTGGTAATGGGCTGTGGGCTGATGGGGGCTGTCTGGTAATAGGCTATGGGGGGTTAGGACTGATAATGGGCTATGGGGGGCTAGGACAGGAAATGGGCTGATGGGGAGGGGTTAGGACTTGAGGTGGGCTGATGGAGTTAGGACTGGTAATAGGCTGTGGGCTGATGGGGGAGGGGGGTTAGGACTGGCAATGGGCTATGGTGGACTGACTGGAAATGGGTTGATGGGGTTAGGACTGGAAGTGGGCTGATGGGGGTTAGGACTGGTAATGGTTTATAGGGGGGCTTAAACTGAAAATAGGGTGATAGGGGGTTAGGACTGGAAGTGGGTTGATGGGGGGGCTAGGACTGGTATTGGGTTGGGGGGTTGCTAGGACTGGAAATGGGCTGATGGGTGGCTAGGACTGGAAATGGGCTGATGCAGGGACTAGAAGGGAATGGATGCTGGGTGAGGCTGGAACTAGAAGGGAGCTGATGTTGGGGGAGGATTAGAATGGGATGGGGCTGGAAGAGTAAAATGGAGAAGGGGAAAATATTTTGTGTGGGAGTGATAAAATATCTACAATTGGCCGGGTATTGGGAGAGTAAGTGGGGATTGAGGATGGAGGGGTAAAATTTGAGTGGATGAAATAGGAATGAGGAAAGAGCAAAAGGAGAAAAATTAGTATGGTAAAGCAGATGTAGAGAGAGAATGGAAAAAAAAAACTAGAAGAGAGAAGAAAGGACAAATGGACAGTAGACGATGGAGAGTTAGCAGAAGACACGAAGAAACCAGAAGAAAGTGGCTGGAGCAATTGAAGCTGAAAAAAAATGCACAAAAGGTAGAAAAATATCTCTTTATTTTGAATTTATTAATTGGAATATGTCAGCTCTGGTAAATGTGCATCATTAACGTCTGCGCTTTGTTTAGTACAAGAGCAAATTAATGTATAGTTTTATTTCTACAGTGTTGTACATTCCAAGTTTGGCTTTTGGGATTCCCAGTTTAATTATTGTCTTCCTGTTTCTAAATTGTGATTACTTGTTTGGTGATGGTCTATGTTCTGCATGTGCAACTGAGCTGAGGTGTTCTGTTTATATAATTCCTATTTGACATTGCCACTTGTTCTCTTTCCCCAGTAGGTCATGTATTGTTGTTCTCTGAAATGTATTGGTTTAATATTTGCAGTGTTGCCTTTTGATTGGTAGAGTATGGTGCTTTGTGAGTCCTGGTAGTGCTGTTAGGATACGGCGGGTTTGCTATGGGTTCTAAATGGGCAGTGTTTGTAGTAGTTCCTAATGTGTCTGGCAGTTGGCACTGGATTATAGTAATGTAGAAATCTTTTAGTCTTTCTTTATCCATACACTCATTAAGAGGCACGTTTACTAAAAGATAGTATATGGTAACATTATGCAAATATTTATGCAAATGAGGCTCCTTATGCAAATGAGGCCCCGCACCGAGTCTCCGCACATGGCCCCGCACCCCCCTTGGGCCGCCCCTGGCCCCTGACATGCCTTGATGCTAAGCAGTTAGTCTGGGATATTCAGGGATATTCTGGGATTAGTCTGGGATATTCAGCGGCACTAACTGTGTTAATGCTGCTGAATATCCTGCTTAGGGGCATTTACACAATTTACAGCTCTGTAAACTGTGAAAATGCCTTTTAATATCAGGCCCATTGTTTTTGCTATTTTATACTACTTTGACTTCTAGTATGGGTCAATTTCAGGTTGTCACTCATGATAAGAACACTTCCACAGTATCTACCACCATATTGTGCCTGCATTGGAAATCAGAACCTATGAAGACATCATTCATCAGGCACTATATCTCCGTAGCTTGAAAAAGATCGTTCCCTGTTTAAAATTGTATTTTTGTAAACTGGTAATCCATTGTTGTAGCACCTGCTAAAGTAGAAAAATGTGTAGCTCCTATGGAGTGTGAATAAAGCTAGTGAGTGTAACAGCAGCATTGTGATGAAACTGTCCTGTTTCCATATCCTTCCCCCTTAAAAGCCTATCATCTGGGTCCCACTGCAATTTGCAGAGTGCCGTCCACTAGGCAAAGCTTCAGTCAAGGTCAGAGGCCTCATCACATACTTCATAAAAGTAGGGACATACATGAGGGACTGAAATTCAGTGCTTGACTCGGTTAAAGATAACAGCTATAAATCCCTCCTTCTTTGAAGAAAGATCTTCCTTTTCGATGAGTTCCCATTATAATGAGCTACAATGTCAGTGCCATGTGGGTACTGGCATATTTTTGTTTGTTTTGGCTTTTATCCCAGCATGAAGTTCTCACCATGAGATTTTAAAATATCACATTCCTGCACATGCATTTTCTATGTCTCTGTACTGGGGTGCTGGATTTTGAGTTGGGTGCTTTCCTTTTTACATTATGGCCTGCATTCTGAGAGAGGTATAGCAGGGTTGTATGTCTGGCTAGATTGTAAAACCTCCAAACAAGGCTGGGACCATATTTATTTATTTAACAGTTTTTATAAACTGCTTTATCATTTCAATCAAAGCAGTTTACATTGAAACTTAACTTGGTAATGTACATTAAACAGGGATATTGATAACTTGGACTTTTCTCAGGCAATGGAGGGTTAAGTGACTTTCCCAAGACCACAAGGAGTGCCAGTGGGAATTGACCCCTCGTCTCTGGGTTCCCCAGCCAGTGTTCTTAACTATTAGACTACTTCTCCACTCCACATATGCTGCCTTTCCTGCTCTCTGCATGTACATGGCTGTTGTGCAGGGAGCTCTGGATGGGGTGGGAGGGGGCAGGACAGAGGCAGAGCGAGGGTGAAGCATTGTGGCTGGACGTACAGGGCCTATTCAGACCAGGACCCTGTACATCCACTGGTTGCCTGCTGCATGCCCGGTTTATTCCACCCCGAAGTTGGGATAAGTGCTGGGCATCACAGCAATCTTGGTCCCCTGCCCCTCTACCCCAGTGTGCCGTCTGGGCTTGGGGTACCCCCAGGGGCTGGGCAGGAGCATAGGGCAGCCTGGCCAGGCAGCTTACAGGATGTCTCCAGCAGCAGCACTGGGTGCACACCGGCCTGTCCAGAGGCCCTTATACTGCAAACCGTGGGAACAATAGCTTCCACCGATGACGAATCAGGTCCAGGTCGGTCCTGTACATATTTTGGCCATCTGGACAGGCCGGACATCTCCCTGGCAGAATCAGGTTCTTTGAGGTTAGATCAGAGTACAAAATAGGGCAATCAGTGCCACTTGGCATGAAGCATATGAAGATTCACTGTTTTCACACACACAAGTCATTAGCTGACACAGGCTTAGCTGGTATCCAAGAAAACAAAGCTGTTGCTACAGTTGGATACAAGCCCAACAAATTTCTCAGTCTCCACTCTGCAGTCTAAGAGATCCTGTGACAATTTGCTTTTTTGAATCTTTCCTATAAACAAGCCAAAGTCATCCCAGTCATCACTAACAACAAAACTGCCTTTTGAACATAATCTTTGTTCCCCTTATTCTTATGCTGTTAGCACTGATGACACCATAGGGGCAGTTTTATCGTCATTTTCACACATATATAGCCACACACGTATTAAATACTTACAAAATGACTGGTGGAAAGGTATGTGCATTGGTATGAATTTTCATACTTTACCAGTAAGTGTAGTGAGGATGCAGTATGGATAGAGCATGAGTAACACTCCAAGTACATACATTGATTATAAAATTATTATTATTATTATTAAATGCCTAAACTTATTCACATACTTGCATACTTTATGTGCATTCATTTAAAGTTGCTATAGAGTGAGAATAGATATCTAGCCTGCATTAAAGGCAGTCCCTTCCACTTAACGCTAATATTTTATAAAGACAAATAGACACCTATGTGTATTTTTAACATAGGCTTAAAATAGGCACCTGCTCACCCTCTTTTCCTAGGTGCCCTGTTATAAATAGCCCTTTATGCCCAAAGAAACAAATTCAGCTTCTGCAAAGTGGAGTAAGAAAATCCTGCTTACTTCCCTACACTAACTAGGACAGTGGACAATGTGATGGGCCTGGGCAGGATTTATCTGCAGGTATTGAAAGAACTTAGGGACGTACTGGCAGCTTCACTGACTAACTTTTTAAATACATCTTTACAGATGGAAGTGATCCTAGAAGACTGGAGATGGGCATAGCAGAAGAAAGGAAAACAATAGAAAGTAGCAACTAGTTAGGCTGACCTTTTTGGTGACTAAAATAATGGAAGCACTGCTAAAACAGAGGATAGTGCAGTTTCTGGAATCCAAGGGACTACAGGATCTGAGACAGAATGGCTTTTCTAGAGGTAGCTGTTGCCAGTCAAAGCTGATTGATTTCTTTGATGGGCTGACCGGAGAATTAGATCAGGGGGGAGAACTCTAGATGTTGTATACTTAGATTTTAGCAAGGCCTTGGACACCGTTCTGCATCAGTGACTTATAAATAAACTGCGTGCTCCTGGAATGGACCCTAAAGTGACCGAATAGATAAGTAACTGGTTGAATTGGAGGTGCCGGAGGGTTGCAGTAAATGGAGTTCTCTGTGATGATAGGGGTGTTACTAGTGGCGTTCCTCAGAGAGCGGTCCTTAGTCCTGATCTTTTTAATATTTTTTGTAAGTGATACTGTATTGCAGAATATCTGTCAGGGAGGTTATGCTTCTTTGCAGATGATACCAAAATCTGCAACATGGTAGACACCTTGGAAGGTGTGGATAGCATGAGAAGAGATCTAAGAAAGTTTTAAGAATGGTCAAGATTTAATGCTTAAAAAATGGAAGGTCATTGTACTAAAGGAACGGTATACAGTAGGGGGTGAAGTACTTCAGTGTGCGAAAGAAGAGTGGGACCTGGAGTGATCGTATCAGATTATCTTAAAGAGGCCAAATAGGTAGAAAAAAGAATGGCAAAAACCAGAAGGATGTTTGGGTGCACAGGGAAAGGAAAGGCCAGCTGGAAAAAGGAGGTAATAGTGTTTTTGTGCAAGCCTCTAGTGAGACCTCATTTGGAGTACTGTGTGCAATTCTGGATGGAGAAGGTCCATAGGGAGACTACTATGAAACCCCTTGCTAATCACAATGTTCTTTTCACACCCACTCTCCCACTGTACAATAAGGAGCTGCCAGTCACCTCCCTATTGTACAGTGTGCCGTTAATGTGGGAATTCACACACGGTAACTGTCATGCCAGTGTGGTTTACAAGAATCCAAAAAAGATAAACCTACTGGAATCAACCTAAATAACCCAAAAATCCTAAAATTCCAAGAAACTAATACCCCCACAAAACACAAATTGTTTGTGCACAATTTCTTTTGTCGGAGCACGCCAACACAGTGCCGGGTGTGGTTTACAAAGCAGGCAGCAGGTCCATGCTGACAGCTATTGTGCACTAATTCCCACGTTAACCACTTAGTGAGTTTAGTAAAATGATTCCTGTGTTGTTGTTTTTTTTTTTTAATGCAGTCAAGTCAATGCTGATTCCTGGTAACCCAGCAGCCCCTGGGGTTTTCTTGGCAAGGTATAACCAGAAGGAGAATGCAAGACCTTTTCTTCTAAGGCAAGGGAGGGTAAAGTGAGTTGCCCAAGGTCATAACACATGCCAGTGGGACTTGAACCCCAGTCTGCTGAGGGTGAGACTATTCCTCCACTCCAGCTCCTTAGTTAGGTTTTCTCTTATTGAGTTTTCAAAGTCAAGCAATAGGGAGCCACACCAGCTGGGAAACCAAAAGCCAGAAAATGCAGAACCTTAAAGAGGAGAAAATCAATATAACTAGGAAGAACTACAACAGTAGAAGCTGAAGGTAAGTGCGCATCAACACACCAACACTGGCCAGTGATCGAATTATTTAAAAACAAAATACTTCGGAAAACAAAGGTAGATTGTTTTCTTTTGGGTCTTGGACAATCTTTATTGAGGGATTGTGCAGTATGCGGGAAATGACACATATGAATACACATATAGGGGTATGTTTACTAAACTGCGTTAGTGTGATTCGCGTTAGGAGCCGCGTTAGTGGAAGAACTGCCAAAAAAGGACATGGGCGGTACATTGTTAGTGATAACGCGCGCTATAATGCGCCGTGCAGCAACGATCGTTACAGGGCGCGTTACTGCGCGTTAAGCGTAAGAAGGCGCGCAGACACCCAACTACAGAAATGGAGCTGTAGCACAATGGTTACTACACAGACTGATGGTACAAGGGTCATGGGTTCAATTCCCCAGTGTGCCTAATGACTAAGGCTGGCTGAGGCATCATGTGTAACCCTTTGAAGGCCTACTATAATATTTTAATCTGCAGCCGGGTTAAAGTTTGCATATGTCAGGAAAACTGTACCCGTCTTATTCAATATGTTCCAATAGTGACGTTCCCTCTGCCATGGTCATGTATTATATACCATTTGATAGGAATATTTAGGCAGAGGTGTGGATCCCGAAAGTGTTGGGCTTGGCCTGGAAAGGGTTAGGTATTGGGCTGTGAGGAAGTTTAGGTGTACTGTAATAGTGCTGCCAGCAAACACACCCTCACAGTGGCGTAACCTAAGGTGCCACATAAGGCACCCTAGAAGGCACTCCATAGGGCACATTATAAAGTGCGCTGTCTGCCAAGGCACCCTATAATATCCCCTATAGGACACCATATAAGGCACCTTATAAGACGCTTTATAGTGCACCGTATGAGCCACCCTAAGGTGACAGTACCCTGACAGTGGTTCTGCCAGCAGCACTAATACACAATAAAAATAGACAATGCCTAAGACAGCCCTATCGATGAACCCCACTGTGGGTTGTGAACCCATGACCGCTGGCTCCATGGGCAGTGAAGTAACCAGTGGGATAGTGCTGCTAATAAACACCTGGCTGGCTACAGGAGGACTGCACGGCACCACACCCACATTCTGCTGTGGTTACCAGGGAGATTACATACCACCACCTAACGCACCCTCTGGGGCTCAGGGTGGGGGACAGGATCCCCCACCAATAGATCCAATGGTGACAGTAGAGAGGACCATCACCTCAGTCCTGCTAGGGATCAAACACCTTACAGCACAGGCAATGCAGAGCAGTACACATCCATAACACAATAGCAGCCAGACGGCAGGTCTGGAAATGCTCAGCTGCCCCCCCACCATTATCTGACATTCTCCAGCAGCAAGCCTCCAGCCGCTGCACCCTGCACAGTGTTCCAGCAAGACACATACTAGCTGCAGACAGTCCGCCAGCTAGTCCATAGTGCATGGTCCTGGAGAAGATACATGTACCCAGACTGGGGATATCAGCATACACACCAAGCAGATAAATCAGTGATTGGGTCCCAAAAGGAAACCCATAAATATCACAGACAAAAATTGCTATTTAGCACTATGGGGGAACCTAGCCATGTCATGGTCACTGCTCAGTCAGGGTGAGAGTGACCTCCCAGCAGGACATGCTATGGCCACCCTGTCCATGCAGGTGGTACCGGGCACTACAATGTCCATCCATTGCCCTATGCCCTGTGCAGATGCGGCCAGGCCAGGCCACCCTATCCAGGCTATTCCCACGGTACCTTGCTCCTCATTATGCACATTGGCAGGCCAATACTGGCAACAGTGCTAGCAGTGTGGGCTGTGGAGGGTGTTGGCACCCACCACACACTGGATAGACAGACACACACTCCCCACACCTATGCCAGCATTGTGCAATTATAGAGGTGTTGGGCATCCCAGGCCACCGCACCAGTCCAGGGCACAGTGCAGGCATGGCTATGGTACGCAATATTGTAGGAGTCACTCCCCAGATTGGTAAACACTGTCAGACACAAGACCTGTAGCACACTCCACAGACATCAGAAAGGTTGCTATGATGCAGCTCACTCCGAAAATTGTATTTAACCTAGGAATTGCTATCTGCCAGTACTCATAGCAACCTTTTGATAGCTGTGTACCATATTCCCAGGTTTAGGGTGGCATTACTAAGGTATGCAAGTGCTAGTATTGGGAGATGCACGCAGAGCCTGCCTCTCCAGGAGGCTTTGGATAATGGGGCCTGTGGGTGCAGGTGTGTCTGCCCCTGTTGGCTGCTGCTTTACGGCAGAGGTTCCCAACTCCAGTCCTGGTGTGCCAAACATTGTTCGGGTTTTCATGCTGTCCCTCATGAATATGCATGAGCTACATCTGCATACCATGGGGGTGGCGCATAGAAATGCAGCACAGGCATCTTTTTTTTTTTTTTTTTTGAACTGTTTATTTAACATTTTCATAACGTTACAAACAAGATATAACAATAAAAACAACATCGCAATCAGAAGGGATATCAAGCGGAAACCATGACTACCACAGACAGGTATATGTTACTAGTTCTATCGTCTTCCACCCCAATGAAGAAGAAAGAAGGAAAAGGGGGGGGGGGGAGCCGACCACGAATGCCACTCCTCCATATGGAGGCATATCTATTTTCGCGTTTTCATTAGATCGTGAGGATGTCCCACTTATCAATCATTCGGCTGAAGCAGGGGTTCTGTTGAACATAGACAAGTTCACACAAACGATGATAGCCCACCAAGTTCCACCAGTATTCTACATTCAGGGAACTAAAGGACTTCCAGTGACTCATTATAGCCTTCAGCGCCATGCTCAGAAGCAGATCAAACAAGGCATGGTGTTGTTGCTGGAGGCCCAGCACGTCCGCCGAAGACTTATATACAACAATCTGGAAGGTTAAAGGTGTGGCAATCCCAAATAGCCCCTGCATCCGTCGCCAGACCCCGAACCAGTATGCTGCGAGTTGGGGGCAGTAGTATATCATATGCGAGAGGGTTCCAGGTTCCATGCCACACGACCAACAGCGGTCGTCTTTGCTCTCCTGCCATTTGGACACCCTCACCGGTGTCAGGTAGGCGCGATGCGCTAGGAAGAACAGCATCTGCGTCAACGACGCTGACCTAGATATCCGTATCTGAGAACCCCAAAAGGTGGCCCAGCGTTCCGGAGTGGGCAAGGGTCCTACTTCGTGTTCCCATATTAGTTGAGTGCCCTTTGGGCAATGCTCAGTCGCCGATCTCAGAAGCGTCACCAGTTTCGATATTTGCCCAGAGCACAGCCGAAACTCCTGGAGCCAATGATGTGACGGGCGCCCTTCAGTCATTAACAGAGGTATTACACCTGCTTTGCTTAAGCAATGCCGAAGCTGACCCCATTGGAAGAAGCATTTGTTTGGTAGGTGAAAGTCTCGTTGTAGTTCGGCAAAGGTCTTGTAGCGTTGTCCGCTGAAAAGGTGTCCCAGACAGAGAATTCCATGACGCAGCCAAGTGGCCCATGCGAAACTGGCCCCTGCAATTTTGAAATGCTGGTTTAGCCATAACGGCGTGTTCACCGTAAAGACGTGTTCGTCTCCAACGAGCGGCAGTACTACATTAAAGGCACGTTGAGTGGCATAAAGAATCTCGTTACCCGCCTGGGTATGCAATATCGGGACAGCAGCCCCTATGCGGTAGCACAAGGGAAGAGGGTCACTCACTGCGGCTTCCACTATGAGCCAACTTGGGGCACCTGGAGTATCCACCTCCTCTGCCCACCAAGAACCTTGTTTGGTTATTGCAGCCACATGAAACCAATAAAAATCCGGAAAGTGAACACCTCCTTGTTTCTTGGGGAGCTTAAGTTTCCAAGCAGCAATACGTGAAGTTTTCTTTGCCCAAAGAAAAGCAAGCAGTTTCTTCTCTAAGGTTTTATAGAATTGCTTCGGAAAGAAGACCGGAAGCATTCCCAAAATATATGTGATCTGGTGGACAACCACCATTTGATGGTTTCTAAGCGGCCCCACCATGTCAGGTGCAGCAGTGTCCACTTTTGCACACAGTCCTGTATGATCTTAATGCATCGATTCTCGTTGAGGCGAATTGTGTCTTCCATAGTCTTGCCGTAGAGTACTCCCAGATTTTTGAAAGATGAGTTCTCAACCTGGAAGGAATATCTACGTAATTCTTCTACCGATACGGTGGATGTTAGTGGTATACTGGTGGTTTTGTCTAAATTCAATTTGTAACCCGACACATGAGCATACTCGTTAATAGTCTCCAAGACGGTGTCTACTGACGATACTTCCAGGAAGAGCAGGAGATCATCTGCGTAGGCAGATATCTTACAATGGTATCCCTCCAACGAAATCCCCTTTATGTCGGCTGTTTGACGAATTTTAAGGATCAGAGGTTCTAGGGCCAAATTAAACAAGAGAGGGGATAAAGGACAACCTTGTCTGGTGCCTCTGGTGAGCTGGAATTCCTGAGATGCTGTGTTATTCGCCACTACCCGGGCGACCGGATTGGCATACAACAGTTGGATACTCTTAAGAAAGTTGTCCGGGATTCCCATCCATCGCATGGTTTGGAATAAGTAGGAGAATTCAACCCTGTCAAAGGCTTTCTCGGCGTCGAGTGCTAGACCCACAATTGGTGTGCCTATCTGCTGCACTCTGTGAAGAACGTGGGCTAGCATATGACCATTATCCGCCGTAGATCTACCCGTCATAAATCCACACTGGTCGGGGTGTACGAGAGATCCCAAGACTTTTGTAAGACGATTAGCTAACACTTTAGCATATAGTTTGTAGTCTGCGTTCAGTAGGGAGATGGGTCTGTAGTTCTCAACCCGTTCCGGGTCCCTGCCGGGCTTGGGATGTATCACTATTGTGGCTGCTGCAAAAGCGCCCACGGCAGGACATTCTTCTTTGATACTGGCATAGTATATTAGCAGCTCGGGTATCAACTGGTCAGCAAAGGCCTCGTAAAATTCCAAGGGGAGCCCGTCCGGACCACTCGCCTTCCCCTTGGCCAGCTGTTTGAGAGCGTCGCGGAGCTCCACCGAGGTGACCTCTGCAGATAGTAGTTGCTGCTGCGCTTTAGAGAGTTGGGGGCCTTCTATAGAGGAGACAAAGTTAGAGAAAGCGACGGTATCATCGGTGGTCTCTGATTGGTATAGTCGGGAATAGAAGGTTTCACAGAGCGCTAGGATCTCATCATCTGCCATTCTTAAGACCCCTGTCGCATCCCTTAATCCCGCGATGCGGGCCGCTGCTTTCTTCATCTTTAATGTTTTGGCTAATAACGAACTCGCTCTGTTACTTTCATGATAGTATTTGCCTTGCTGCGTTCTAAGCATATCACTGACTTCAGCCTGTAGAAGCGCGTTATATTGGTACCGAAGCTTCTGAAGCCGCAGCAGGACAGTCGGATCTGCCCAGCGAGCAAGGAGCCGCTCCCCGGTTTTAATTTCGGTCTCTAGCTCCTTTCTTCTTGCTGCCTCTGCTTTAATGTTTGCAAGTCTTGTAGGAAATCATACTCCCTCTCACGTATGCTTTAAAGGCCTCCCACCAGGCCCATGTGGGAGTATCCCCACAGTGATTAGTGTTAAAGTATTCAGCAGTAGCAGCCTTTATAGTTGTACGGAAGTCGCCGTCCGCCAACCATTGTTTCTCAAAGAAGAACCGCCTTTGGGGCTTCTTTCCGTGACCTGAACTAAGGTCCAACAGGATCGCTGAGTGATCGGAAATTGTTCTGGGGAGCATGGTGGCATCAACAACCGCAGGGAGCAGTGTCTTGGAAATAAGTTAATAGTCTATCCGGGTTTGTGAGTTATGAGGCAGGGAATAAAAAGAGTTACTCTTTGCTATTGGGGGACAGTAGTCTCCAGGGATCAACCAGCCCTAGGAGCTCCTGCATGCCTTGCACCGCCGCTGAGGAATGCGGTTTATGTTGCGGTTTGTAAGGGGTTCTGTCAAGGAGAGGATCAGGTATGAGATTGAAATCTCCCCCCAGGACAATACGCGTAGAGCCGGATTCTATAAGCTCCTGGTTTATTTGAGTGAAGAAATGCGGGTCTTCAGCGTTGGGGCCATACACCGTCATGAAGGTATAGAGAGTCCCCATCAGGAGTGCTGTCATCTTGGCCCAGCGGCCGGCAGGGTCCACCTTGGTCTCCCTAACTTCCATCGAGAGAGCTTTACGTGCTAATATGATGACCCCACCTTTTCGTTTAAGAGCAGGCGCCGAGAGGGTGTTCTGGTATGTCTTATCTGCCACTTTCAAGGACTCCGTGTGAGACAGGTGGGTCTCTTGCAGGTATACCACATCAGCATTTTGCTGTTTGCAATAGAGAAGGATTTTCTTCCTTTTGGCCGGTAGCGAGATGCCATTGACGTTCAGGGACAAAATCCTCACTCGGTTACTAGCCATTTGTATTTTTGCATAGGGGAGGGGGAAGGGCATTCGCGGTCAGCTGTCCCTGAAACAGAGTAGTAGACATATTATCAACAGTATGCCTATGACCTGACTGTAAAGAGTCATAACCTAGTAAAACTTGTGTGGCGAAAATCCCACCGCCCATCGTTAACTCCTCCAACTCCCTCCCAGCCCTAGGATGAAGTACAACAGTGCCCTTTGGTACAGGGTAACTTGACATACAATAGCCAGGGAGAGATGTCGCCTATGGCTGTCTAACATTGTTCTAAGTATACAACATGCATAGAACGGGATCTGTTAGTAATCTAAACAGTGCACTACAAATAGCCTCATTTTAAGAGCTAAATATACGAGAGAGAATAGAAAATTATAGGTTGCAGTACAGAGTAATGACGGCAAACCAGCTTTCTGGTCGGTTGTTGCACCAACCGGGAGTCCAAACTGTAATAGCTTTGCCCGTGTGGAGAGTCCCGCGTGATCTATTTCCCGACCTCCATCTTGGCCCGGTCTTGGAGAAAGGCGCGAAGCAGATGACCCTCTGTGAAGGTCCGAGTCTGGTTGTCGAGGGTCACTCGCATATTTGCTGGGTAGAGGAGCCCAAAACGCGCCTGTATTTGCTGCAGCATTGGCCTGCAGGCTAGAAGATCTTTGCGACGCAGGGCTGTCTGCTTGCTTAAATCAGGGAAGAAAGAATGCGGTGCCCATCAAGTTGTAAGTTTTGCCGCCGCCTGGCCGCTTCCATGATCTGCAAAACGTGTTGATAACGTAAGACTTTTATTACAAACGGTCGCGGCCGCTGATTCTGTGGAGAAGGATGTGACGGCACGCGATGGGGCCCTCTCCAGTTCCAAGGCCCTTTCAAATACGAGGCCCAGCATGTCTGGGTATGAGCTTTTCCAGGTATGCTATGGCGTCGGTCCTTCTCGGCCTTCAGGGACCCCGACAATTCTAATGTTGCTCCTCCTAGCCCTGTTAGATTGATCTTCTACCTATATTACTGATAGTTCTAGCGCCACGACCTCTGTAGTAGTGGGTCTACCTGCGCCGTTTTGGCAGACTGTCGGTTGATTTCGGCCTCAAGCTCCGACCATGCGCTGAGTCATGCTGCCGAGTCGGTCTTTCACTTCTCGTAGATCTTCTTGTACTACGGCTAGCGTGCCTGAGTAGCAGTGATTAGGTCCTTTAAGACCCGAAGTTCTTGTAGAATCTCGCGCATGCTTTCCCCGCTTTCCCCCGGGTACCCGGTCATGCGCCATTTTCACCGGGGACGGAAGATCTTGTTTCGCCCTTTTATTAGACTGTCCCGCCGCCTGTTGAAATTCTAACTTGGCCGGTTTTAGTGTAGTCATCTCACCGCTGGCTATGGTGATTCAGGGCAGTGTTTAGGGCACCCGTTGCCTAAGTTATCTACGGATTCTGCAGTGCTGAGAGGGAGCAAGCAATCTATGCAGCCATTTTCTACCGCGGCTGACTCCGCCCCCCCAGCACAGGCATCTTTATCAGAGGCAGCATGGAACCTGAATGGTGTTTGGCCCTCCAGGACTGCATTTGGGAGGCTCTGCTCTAGGTAATGTGCATGTTTATGGTGTCTGTGCTCTGTAGGGTAAAATGTAGGTGTTTTGGGCATGTTCACTTCATCTGCACGAAATGTTCTGTCTGTATTAACACGTTATAGTAGTGGGTAAAACATGAGGACTGGGTTGGCAGAAACCACAGCTGGGACTTGAACCTGTGACCGTTTGCTTCTGAATACACTGGTTTTGTGCACTGCACCACCATGTTATCACAGATAGGTGCATTCCCTGGTGATACCATGACTGTTGGTCAGACAGGGCCTGTCTGTTGCAGTGCTTGGCACCCACCTACACAGGGCTAGGCCACGGTCTGCTCTGGGCAGCTACCACTGCCCCCTCCACCACCAGTATCCCTCAGCTACCATGCTGACATGCCTTTCTGCTGGTGGAGCTGGTGGTGCGCAGTCTCAGGCCATCCAGTGTGCAGGTCGGCGGCTGCCTATGGTGCTGGTTCTGGGGTAGGGGTGCCTGCATAGATGTCCACGCTTCCCCCCAGCCCCGCCTGCCAATGTTCCGTGCCCTTGGGGGTAGCTGTTGGGTACTATCCCCTGTGACACTTTGGGAAACCCACTCGTGCCCATGTTGGACCTTCAGCAGTTGCTGTCTGGCTGCTACGCTGTTTCAGCATTCGTATGGGCCACCTAGGCATCACCCTAGTCCGCACTGTGGCCCAGCTCCACCACAGCATGTGCCGCCTGCGGCCCTCTGTATCCCCTTCTCCGGCATCTATCCAGTTGCCGTTCTGACATGCCCGCCCTGCTGTTGCAGGACATGTGCATGCCATAGGAACCCTGTCTGATGGTGGTGAAAACCCTGAGCAGTGCTATTTCACTGTGGGCCCATTCACCTTGTATGGGGACGGAGTATAGACCCTTCCACGATTTATATCTGGTCTATGGAGCTTACTCGGGGGGGGGAGGGGTTGATGTTTCTTATTGATACCACTATTGGCCAGCTTGGTTATTGTTTCTTTCCAGTTTGTTGGGGTCATTTTCAGTGTTTCTGTGTCCTTTTGTTCTGTGCACATGTATCACACTTATCACTTTTTTTTGTTTCCTTGCCTGGGCTGTACATTGCTGACACTTAAATGGTTTCTTTCCCCTTTAATATGCCTTTAACGGCAGGTTTTCATTCGCGTTGGAATTCAGCTCTGAAAATCAGCACGTTAGTGTGAAGGGAGCCTCTCCCCGCCCACTCTCCGTCCATTGACCCCTTCTCTCCGCCCTCTCTCCACCTTCTGCGGTGTTTTACCGCGCCGTGGGGCATTACGATCATTAGCGTGTCATAACGATCGTTAACGTTACATAACGCATGTTATTCACGATTACCGCAGTTTAGTAAACATACCCCATAGTATACACATATCAGGTGTCTTGAATTCCCGTGAAACAAAAGGATGCACAAAGTATCAATACTGTTTTTAAGCTAGATACTAAAATAACAAAGTCACTCATACATAAATGTAAAAATTGACAGCGATATTTATCTGATGTGATTTGCCTGTGGTTAACTAGAAAAGTTCACTGGAATGTTAGCAACACGGTATAAGAGAAGGAAAAGGAAATAGTAAAATATTGTTGTGTTAAAGTCAAAGATATATTTGTGGATATACAGAAAGCTTTTACTGAATTATTAACCCTTGTGCTTTATTGGGAAAGACATTACTACCATCTGGTTCAACAAAGAAAATAGAGAATTTATTATTTTAATTAATTTTAATTCTCCAGATTGCACCATTACATTTATTTTAAGTTGGAATTTCCTTTTGTGAAAACTTCTCTGAGTGTTGCATCTGGCATGGACCCAGCCTCTGTCTTCCCTACACATCTCTCAGCCATCACTGAATTACTTAGTGGGGAGGGTCCCAGCTCAAGAAAGAGCTTACGTTATATATATATATATATTTTTTTTTTTTTGGGGGAGGTTAGAGATATTGCGGCAGTTTCAGCATATGAAATGAAATGAGTAAATCTGAGTATCTGTTAGCCTGACTCTTTGAAAATTCATTTGCCGATGATTTAGAATCATTTGAAACTACCTTTGCTTGGCAGCTCGGACAGACCCTGACTTTGTTTATTAACCCTGTTTGTTTATTAACCCTGTTTTATGTTTTTGTCTAAAAGTATGAAATATTTGTTTCTGTTCAGTTCCCTTCCTATGGGCTCTTTATTGATAATTATTATTTTGTGACATATTTAATTCCTGGAATGTAAACCACTGTAATGTGCATTTGTGCTTCGAACAGTGGTATAGAGCAAATATTAATAAGTAAAATGAGTTAAAAGACTAAGGGGTATGTTTACTAAAACCCCGGTAATGTGCGCGCCGCGCTAGTTTGCGGATGCCATATAAGGAGTGGGCGTTTCAGGCTGAAAAAAGCAAAACCGGGATTAATTATGCGCTAATGTGCACGGCGCTCAAGTGCACCCCGCACATTAGTGAATGAGAAAGCTGCGCGGGAAGCATAAGTGGCGCGCTGATGTGCAAGCACAGGAACAGAGACACAGTACAATGGTTAAGACACTGACTAATAATGCAGGGATCATGGGTTCAATCCCCCACTGTGCCCAATGAAGAAGGCTGGCTGAAGCATTACCTATTATGGGGAAGATTGCTTTAGGAGGCATCTTATTTTTATTTTAATTATCTCTACTAGCAAATGCACTCTCAAAGCGTGTTAACATAAGGCATCCCATAAGGCACATTTTAAAGTGCACTGTCCACCAAGGCACCCTAGAATGTTGCTTATAGGGCGCTTTAGAGGGTGCCGTATGAGTTACCACAAGGTCACAGCACTGTTTTTGATGGCAGCACTGTGCAGTTTAAGGAATGAAAATCATAAGTAGGTGCGCTGACATGCAAGGAGGAGCAGCAGTGGAGCACAATGGTTGAGACACTGACCAATGATGTAGGAGTCATGGGTTCAAGCCCCCACTGTGCCTAATGAAGAAGGCTGGCTGAGGCATTACCTGTTATAGGTAATAGTGCTGTGGGGCATATTATTTTTATTTTAATTAGTGCTGGCAGCAAACACACCCTCAAAGTATTATAACATAAGGTGCTGCATAAGGCGCCTCATAGGGTACCCAAGAGGGCACATTTTAAAGTGCAGTGTCCGCCACGTCACCCTACAATGTTGCTGAAAGGGCGGCCTAGAGGGCGCCATATAGGGTACCCTATGAGGAACAGCAAGGTCATAGCACTGTGTTTGATGGCAGCACTGTGCATTTAAACGCATGGAAATCTGAAGTAGGTGCGCTGACAGGCAAGGAGGAGCAGCAGTGTAGCACACTGGTTAAGGCACTGACTACTGATACAGGGGTCATGAGTTTGCTCCCCAGTGTGCCTAATTCATAAGGCTGGCAGAGGCATCAGCTTTGCAATGTATGTATTGTTTCCTGCAGCTCTTTATTTGTATTTTCTTAATTGCTGCCATCAAACATGCCCTCACGTGCCGTAATGGAAGGTGCCGCATAAGGCACCCTATAAGGCACTCCATAGGGCACATTATAAAGTGCACCGTCTGCCACGGCACCCTAAAATGTCCCCTATAGGGCACCCTATAGGTTGCTCCACAGGATAATGTATAGTGCACCTTATATGGACGGTAACCATAAGATGCCCTATAGGGTGCCCTATAAAGCGCCCTCTGAGGCACCTTATGGGTACAGTACGCTGAGGGTGTTTTTGCTGGCAGCAATAATGTACATTAAAATGAAATAATGATTTAGACAGTCCTATCAAATAACCCCACTGTGGGTTTGAACCCACCATCTCTGACTCCACAGGCAGTGAGGTAACATTGGGCTACAGTTCTATAGCTGCAAGCAAGCCACTGGCTGGCTGCAGAGGGAGTGCACATCACCACACAGACAGTCTGCTGTGGTCACAAGGATAGGGTTAGCACAAACATACCCATGATGCAATGCACATGCAAATCAGCTGTCCACAGATAAACACAAGATGGGGTATGCACCCCCACAGCACCTTGGCCTGGTAGGGGGAACTGACCATGTCCACCCCCACAGCACCTCGGCCTGGTAGGGGGTACTGACCATGTGTTTTACTGGCACAGAGTAGCTACACACCGTCACATTGTGTGGGTACTGTGCTCACCCTTAGGGTGCGGTGAGGCGCCCAGCACCAGGTCCACAGCACCTTTCATAGCAAAAATAGACCATGCTGGAGGTCCAAAGCAGTGTTAAAGTGTGAGATTGGTAGCTTCTGCGGAAACACCTTGGATATATCTGTCTGTCTCAGTCAGGTGTAGCCCCCATGGAGCCCTAGGAGGATCATGCACCACCACTCTCCTTCTCCAGGGCTGAGGGTGGTAAACAGGGTCTCCCATCAACAGATCCACATTCTACCTCCCTGCAATGGTGGCAGTAGAGGGGACCGTCAACCCCAGTCCTGCTAGAGAACAGACACGCTACAGGGCAGTCAATGCAGCTCTGTACACATCCATAACACAATAGCAGACAGACATTAGGCCTGGATATGCTAAGCTGAACCCCACCACTATCTGATATTCTCCTGCAGCAAGCCTTCAGCCGCTGCACCCTGCAAGGCACACCATCAAGATACATACCAGTTGTAAACAGTCTGCTAGCTAGTCCATAGTGCATGTTCCTGGTGGAAATGCATGCTCCCAGAACTGGGACATCAGCATACACAACAAGCAGATAAATCAGTGACTAGGCCCCCCAAAAAACCCCATAAATATCACATGAGCAAAATACTATATAGCACTATGGGGGTACCTAGCCATGCTGTCGTCACTGCACAGTCAGGGTGAGAGTGATCTCCCAGCAGGACATACTGAGGTCACCCTGTCTGTGTAGGTGGTGGCCGGGCACTAAAATATCCCAGCCAGTGCCCTATGCCCTGTGCAGATGCATCCTGGCCAGGCCACCCTGTCTGGGCTATACCCATGTTACCTTGCTCCTCATTATGCACATTGGCAGGCCAATACTGGCAACAGTGCTGGCAGTGTGGGCTGTGGAAGATGTTTGCAGCCACCACACACTGTATAGACCAGGGGTGGGCACCTCCGGTCCTGGAGGGCCGCAGACCAGTCAGGTTTTCGGGATATCCCTAATGAACATGCATGAGATATATATGCATTAGACATATCCTGCCAACCTGACTGGTTTGTGGCCCTCCAGGGCTGGATTTGGAGACCCCTGCCTTACACCTCTATCATTTAAGATCGTCCTCCTCACTTCTCACCACCACCAAAAAATTGTCTATTAGACAACTTTTTGGTGGTGGTGAGAATCGAGGAGGAATGTGACACATTCTATATACCCTTTCGATGTCTAGGACATCTGTACCTTGCCCACTCACAATCTTAAATGACAGAGGTGTAAGGCAGGGGTCTCCAGATCCAGCCCTGGAGGGCCACAAACCAGTCAGGTTGGCAGGATATCTCTAATGCATATATATCTCATGCATATTCATTAGAGATATCCCGAAAACCTGACTGGTCTGCGGCCCTCCAGGACCAGGTTTGCCCACCCCTGGTATAGACCAGTGGTTCTGAACCAGTCCTCCTTGAACCCCTAGGCCAGTCGGGTGTTCAGGATAGCCCTAATGAATATGCATGAGATATATATGCATTAGAGATATCCTGCCAACCTGACTGGTTTGTGGCCCTCTAGGGCTGGATTTGGAGACCCCTGCCTTACACCTCTGTCATTTAAGATTGTGAGTGGGCAAGGTGCAAATGTCCTAGACATCAAAATGTTAGATAGAATGTGTCACATGCCTCCTCAATTCTCATCACCACCAAAAAGTTGTCTAATAGACAATATTTTGGTGATGGTGAGAAGCTAACAGGCATGTGACAAATTCTATTTAACTTTTTAGATGTCTTAGAGATCTGCACTTTGCCCACTCACAATCTTAAATGACAGAGGTGTAAGGCAGTTGTCTCCAAATCCAGCCCTAGA
Source organism: Ichthyophis bannanicus (assembly GCA_033557465.1). Classification (NCBI taxonomy): domain Eukaryota; kingdom Metazoa; phylum Chordata; class Amphibia; order Gymnophiona; family Ichthyophiidae; genus Ichthyophis; species Ichthyophis bannanicus. The sequence goes on from CM066032.1 coordinate 571,540,592, forward strand.
GGGTCACATACCAGTCAGGTTGGCAGGATATCTCTAATGCATATATATCTCATGCATATGCATTAAGACTATCCTGAACACCCAACTGTCCTAGGGATTCAAGGAGGACTGGTTCAGAACCACTGGTATAGACAGACACACACTCCCACACCTATGCCAGCTTTGTGCTACTATAGAGGAGTTTAGCAGCCCTGCCCACCACACCAGTTCTGGGCACAGTACAGGCATGGATATGGTATGCAATACTGTTGGGGGTCACTCCCCAGGGTGTTAAACACTGTCAGAGACCAGACCTGAAGCACACACCGCAGACATCAGAAAGAGTGTCATGATGGAGCTCAATCAGCAAACTGTGCTTGTAGGAATTTCTATCTGCCAGTACTCATAGCAAACGTTTGATAGCTGTGTATCGTATACCCAGGTGTAGGGTGGCATTGCTAAGGTATGCAAGTGCTAGTATTGGGAGATGCATGCAGGGCCCAATGTCCTGCCTCTCCAGGAGGGATTGGCCAATGGGGCCTGTGGGTGTGAGTGTGGGTGTGTCTGTCCCTGTTGGCTGCTGCTTTACGGCAGAGGTTCCCAACTCCAGTCCTGGTGTAGCAAACACTGTTCGGGTTTTCATGCTGTCCCTCATGAATATGCATGAGCTACATCTGCATACCATGGGGGTGGTGCATAGATATGCAGCACAGGCATCTTTATTAGAGGCAGCATGGAGCCAGAATGGTGTGGGGCCCTCCAGGACTGCATTTGGGAGACTCTGCTCTAGGTAATGTGCCTGTTTATGGTGTCTGCTCGGTGGGGTAAAATATAGGCGTATTAACCATGCGTATGTTCTCAGCAATAAAGGTTTGTCCTTACTATCACGGTTTAGTTGTGGGAAAAATATGTGGACTGGATTGGCAGGAGCCACAGCTGGCCTTTGAACTTCTGTTCTTGCACACACTGTCTGTGTGCACTGCACCACAGTGTTGCCACAGATATGATGCATTCCCTGGGGAGTCCATGACTGTACATCCGACAGGGCCTGTTTGTTGCAGTGCACGGCAACCACCTGGACAGGGCTAGGCCATGGTCTGCTGTGGGCACCAGTCGCTGCCACCTCCACCATCAGTACCGCTCCATCCTTAGATTGGAGACAGCATAAACCCTGATGGATTTGTGGCCCTCCAGGACTGCATTTGGGGGATTCTGCCATAGGTAATGCACATTTCTATGGTGTTTGTGCTGTGTAGGGTAAAATAGAGGTTTTTGACCCATGCTTATGTTCTCAGCAATAATGGTTCAGTCTTTACTACCATGTTTTCTTCATGGGTAAAATAAGGGGACTGGGTTGGCAGGAGCCTCAGCTGGGCTTTGAACCTGTGACCTTCTGTCTCCAAACACACTGGTTGTGTGCACTGCACCACCATGTTGCCACAGAGACAGTGTGTTCCCTGATGATACCATGACTGTTTGTCCGGCAGGGCCTGTCTTTTGCAGTGCATTGCACCCACCTACACAGGGCTAGGCCATGGTCTGTTCTGGGCAGCTGCCACTGCCCCCCTCCACCTCCAGTACCCCTGTGCCACCATGCTGACATGCCCTTCTGCTGGTGGTATGCAGTCTCAGGCCATCCTGTGTGCAGGTAGGCAGCTGCCTATGGTGCAGGTTCTGGGGTAGGGGTGCCTGCATATCTGTCCGCACGTCCCCCAATCACCACCTGCCAATGTTCCGTGCCCTTGGGGGTACCTGCTGGGTACTATCCCCTGTGACACTGTGATAAACACTCTCATGCCCATATTGGGCCCTCATCAGTTGCTGTCTGGCTGCTGTTCAGTTTCAGCATTCCTAAGTGCCATCTAGGCATCTGCCTAGTCCGCACTGTGACCCAGCTGCACCACAGCATGTGCCGCCTGCAGCCCTCTGTATCCCCTTTCCCAGCATCTGTCCAATTGCCCATTCCAACCTGCCTGCCCTGCTGTTGTGGAAATGTGCATGCCATAGGTAACCTGTCCAATGGAGAGGGAAACCCTGATCAGTGCTATTTCACTGTGGGATCATTCACCTTGTATGGGGACGGAGCGTAGACCCTTCTAAAATTCATATTTATTTTTTGTGGCTTTCTTGGGAGTGTTTTTTGATGTTTCCCATTACTATCATTATTGCCCAGCTAGATTATAATTTTATTATATTGTGTTGGGGTCATTTTTAATGTTTATTTGCCTTTTTGTTCCGTGCACATGTATCACACTGCTCACGTTTTGTAGGTTTTCCAGGTTTTGCTGTACATTGCTGACAGAAATGGTTTCTCTTTCCTTTAAATCGGCTCTACCGCGAGGTTTTCACTCGCGGTATTTTTTTACTTGAATTTCAGCCCGCTCCTGTGCAGGGAGCCTCTCCCCTCCCACTCTCCACCCATTGACCCCGCCTCTCCGCCCCTGGGGAGCCTTTCTCCACCCTCCGGGAGCCTTTCCACGCCTCTATCGCTCATTTGCACGCCGCGCACATGAGCGGGCCCGTTAGTGCGGCGCGCACATGTGCGGGGCACAAAAATGCATCATTAGCGTGCGCTAAGGTACCTTAGCGCACGCTATTGTGTGCCGCGCACTTGAGCGCGGTTTAGTAAACATACCCCTAAATGGTATGAATTAAGTGATCCAGGAGATATGGATTCTTTAATCCAGGTATGAGTTGAGAACTATGAGCCATTATAGGATGCATGTGGCAGGACAGGTGTGTAAAATGACTCTTATAAAATTATCAGTTCATCAGAAAACATGCTGCTGGCAAGTCAGTATAATTCCAATCAACACCTATTTTTTTTTATCAATATCATTTATTACTGGAGGAAAAATACCTCAGAATGTATCTTGTGCAATCCTTTCTTGTTCTATCAAAACGTATCTTTAAAAACTCTTTTGATTGAAATCAGGATTAATTGACAGTATAGTGGCCTGCTGATATCTCTTTTGCATATTGGTCGTATAAAATTTTGCTAGGCACAGGCATAGTTTGGAGGGGAGTGAGGGGACATTGGCCTCCTAAATGAGCTGGCTTTCATGTTGATACAGGTACAGCCTACCCCCCACCCATGTGCTGACACTGCCATTGCTTTTTCTATGTCTGCAGCTGTCTCTGATTTATTTATTTATTTATTCATTCAAGTGATTTTTATGCCACCATTTCAGGTAATCATAGAAGTTTACATACAGAACAGCTGAGGTGCATGTGTACAAACAATCTAGAATATTTACTTGATTCTTGGGATTTAATTTAAGTACAATCAAGAATATTTACACGATTCATAGAATTTAATTTATATGCAATTCAGGAGGGTAAGAAAGATATAAAAATGGTTTTAGTGAAATTCCTGGATAGTTGAGAAGTGGGTGTATTAGTGAAAAAGTGTGAAGTGGATGGGTTGTAGTGAGAGGCTAGTATAGATGTAGGAGGGAATGCATCAATTATGCAGCACTGAGAAATGTGTGCTATGTTCGGTCCGCATTTAGATTTGGTTCATTTTCTCCAAAATGCTCAATGAATAGGAACATTTTAAGTTGAGTGCAGAATGTGGATAGATATGTAATGCTTCTAGAGAGTTCCAGAGCATTGGGGATAAGTACTCAAACGCTCTGTTACTAGTGAATTGCTTTGTTTTTTGGTAGTTAGATGAGATTGAAAGAGTATTATTCAGTTGGCCACTTCTTTAGTGGCCATTTGATGTGATCTTAATTAGTTAAGATAGGATTGTGGGTGCTATATTTCTGATAATTTTAAATGAAATCATAATTAATTTGTACTTTATTCTGCTCTGTACAGGTAACCAGTGCAGGGCTTTAAGGATAAGTGTTTTATGATCCATGTGGTGTGCGTTATAGAAAATGCATGCCGACATATACTGTGCCATTAAAAGGAGGACAAAGCGATTGTTTAGGGAGTCCGTGAAGTAGACCTTTACGAACGTCAATATGTGGGGTTATCATAGCTTGCATCAATGCTCTGAAATCATTGATATGTAGTAGGGGCTTCATGTGTTGCAGTAGTCTGATCTTATTAAATATTGCCTTTGTTGTGTTTTTGATGTGGGTTTTGAATGAAAGATGTTTGTCAAATGTCGCACAAAGGTATTTTACTTCTTTGTTGACTTCAAGATTAAATTTGTCGATAGTTATTTTACAAGGTGGAGTATAGTTTTGGTTTTTAATAATTACACTATTCAACACTGAAATCCTTACTGACTTTAAAAGGCCCTAATCTGTAGTATCTTGGTGAGCTGAACACGAATATAACATTAACAATTTTTTATTGGCTTTCATTTTGAAGATATTGCATGTAGTTCATTTTTGACGTTTCACCATGTACATTTATCCAGTAGGACATCAACAACATCCCAAATAAGCCTTGAATGATGTAATATTGCATCACATTGCATAATACCAGCATGCACACATCATCCAGAGTTGATTGCATCATTTTCTGATGCAATGCAATACTACTGCCAGATGGCTGCTGAAGCCATCTGACGTCAGCAGTTTATTATACGCAGTCGGAAAAGTTGAGCATTTCAAATATTTCAGACTGTGTGCGAGACAGTTTAATCTACTGTTACATGTAACTTTTATTAATCATATAATTTTAGCCATTTAGGTACAATACAGAACAGTAATGCCACGCAAATGCGTTAATACCATTGACAATTTCTCTTACATTTGTGGGGAAGTGACATTTGCCAACCAGAAGAAAAGTATCACTTCTTAACCGAAGAAGGCATATCATCTTTACTTCAGTTGCAAGATGGTGACCAAGACAAGCCTTGGGCCCCGCATATATGCTGCACTACATGTACAACACAGTTTTCACAGTAGTTGAATTGCAAAAGACCATCAATGCCGTTTGCAGTCCCCATGATGTGGAGTGTTACTTCTGCTTGGATCCTCCTCTTTCCAACGGAATAACGATGCAAAAGAAGTCAAGCATAGTCTACCCAAACATTCCGTCTGCATTGAGACCAGTTCCACATGGTGAGGGACTTCCTATTCCAGAACCTCCATCAGAATATTCTCTTGATTCATCTGATGAGGACCTGTTCTTCTCCTGGTCCGTCAGCATGCAGTGACCCAGATTTTCACTGGGATGCATATCAACTCCACACATAATAACACAGGAAGAACTAAATGACCTGGTTCATGATTTGGACTTATCCAAGAACAAGGTAGAATTGCTAGGATCAAGACTCCAAAAATGGAATTTTCTAGAAGAAGTCATCAACATTACTTCATATCGAAAGCGCCACCAGCAGTTGGAGCCTTTCTTCAGAAAGGAAAGGAATCTGGTATTCTGTTCCGATATTGAAAGCCTCATGAATGCCTTAAAAATCACTCATGACCCACAAGACTGGAGACTATTTATAGACTCTTTAAAACTGAGTTTAAAGGCTGTGCTTTTGAACAATGGAAACCGTCTTCCATCTATTCCAGTAGCACATGTCGTCCACATGAAAGAGACATACGATAACTTAAAGCATCTACTGACTTCCATTAACTATAACAAGTACAGCTGGCAACTCTGTGGTGACTTGAAGGTAGTTGCCCTTTTAATGGGACTGCAGCAGGGATATATAAAATACATGTGTTAGATGAAAAACTTTGTGAAAGCCATGGACCACACTTCGCCAGCTTTCCGATACCTGCATGGAAAATTCTCTCGACTCAGCGAAGCAAAGATTAAAGAGGGAGTTTTTGTGGGTCCTCAGATTTGAGAACTCTTCAAAGGTGACCGGTTCAACAAACTTGCTGCAGGGTGATGCGAAACAAGCATGGAATGCTTTTCGCCTAGTGTCAACAAACTTTCTCAGAAATGTTAGGGCAGAAAACTACAAGGAACTAGTAGAAGACATGCTGATGCAGTATCAGAAACTTGGCTGCAATATGTCTCTAAAGATCCATTTCCTTGATTCCCATCTCAATTTCTTTCCTGTCAACTGTGGTATGGTTAGTGATGAACAGGGCAAACGTTTTCACCAGGATATCGCAACGATGGAGCAAAGATACCAGGGAAAATGATCCACTACAATGTTGGCTGACTACTGCTGGACAGTCCCCAGAGAAGCTCCCGAACAGCTGTACAAGAGACAGGTGAAAAAATCTAAGAAGTAGTCTATTACTTGTTTTTTACAGGTATTAACAGAAGACCCATTATATTTACTATTGACATGCATTTTGTGATGTAAACATTAATTCTTGTAGATTACAAAAAGACTAGAGCCAACTTTGCAATTTCACTGTCATATTTGTATTCAGCATATAAAAATTGATAAGAAATGACTATTTTTATTTCAGTAACATTTATTTATTTATTTATTTATTTAACATCTTTTATATACCGCGCTATTTGTTGTCAGTGCGGTTTACATATAACAAAGGTTGCACATTCAGAGGACAATTGTGGGCTTACATTATAACAGGAAACTTAAACTTGGAACAACAGGGTAAAAAACGGTAACTATGTACAAAAACATATTAGATTCTTTAGTATTCACAGGAGGGCTGAGGCAAGACCGCAGAGAACTTGAGGTGGAATTGCCTATGAGGGAATTGGGAGTGGAGATTGAGAGTTTGTAGGTTTAGGAGTGCTGATGATTGGATGCTTGTACAAAGTGGAGAAGGAAAATGTGGTGCTTGATTGCCTTGCGGAATTGAGTGAGGTCTTTAATTGCTCTTATTTCAGGTGGGAGGTCATTCCAACATTTAGGTGCATAGAAGGCGAAGGTCCTTTTCTTGGTTGTCTGGGTGCATTTGATGGACTCTTTAGGGATGATCAGGGTGTTGTCCGTTGTTGACCTTCTCGTTCTGTTTTTTGGGGTGAGGGAGATGAGATCATTGAGGGGCGTGGGGGCAAGTTTGTTGATGATCTTGAAAGTGATGAGGAGGATTTTATAGGTTAACCTGCAATGAATTGTTAGCCAGTGGAGTTCCATGAGAATCGGGGTGATATGGTCTGATCTTGTTAGACCACAGAGCACCCTAGCAGCCGCGTTCATAGCGAGTTGCAGCGGATTAATGATGTTCTTGGGGAGTCCGTATAAGACGACCTTTGCATAATCAAAGTGAGGTAGTGTGAGGGCCTGGAAAATGGTCCGGAAGTTGTTATGAGGTAGCATGGGTCTGAGGTGCCTTAGCGTTCTGATTTTATTGTAGACAGATCTGGTGGTGTTCCGTATGTGTTCCTTAAAGTCAAAATGCTGATCCAGTGTAATGCCTAGGTAGCGAATAGATGGTTTACTAGGGAGTTTCCGCATCTCTTACTCTTAGGGAGGATGGGGGGGGGAATTCTTTGTTTCTTGATATGAACAGAACTTCGGTCTTCTTGAAATTTATACGGAGGTTTTGAGATAATAACCAGTCTGTGATGGCGTTGAAGCAGTGAATAAGGTTGGTGAAGTCTGGTTGTTTGACTTTAAATGGTGTAAACAGTAGGACGTCGTCAGCATAGATTAATGTGGAGATATCGAAGGTGCGTATGATGTCACATATAGGCTGTATATATACATTGAACAGAAGCGCAGATAAAGAAGATCCTTGCAGAACACCTTGATGTTGGTGGAAAGGTGTGGATGTGGTGGAGCCGACTCTGATATGCTGCCAGCGCTCCGATAGGTAAGACCTACACCAATCCCAGGCGAGGCCACGAATTCCCTTCTCCAGGAGGCGGGCGAGGAGTTGATTATGATTAACGGAATTGAAGGCAGCGGAGATATCTAGGAATATTAGGGCAAAGCTGTTTTCAGCCTTATCGAGACCTCTGTTCAGTGCGTTAGTTAGGGTGGTAAGGAGAGTTTCTACACTGTGTGATTCCCTGAAGCCATGTTGACAAGGATCAAGCGGTGAGGCTATATCGATGTGATGTTGTAACTGTCTCTGTACAACCTTCTCTATTATTTTGGCTAATAGAGGTATGCTCGAGATTGGGCGGTAGGAGTCGGACTTTAACGGGTCAAGTCTAGAGTTCTTCAGGAGTGGTCTTATGGAGGTTTGTTTGAGGAAAGAGGGGAACGAGCCTGTTGCAAAGGATAGCCCGATGATGTTGATTAGAATTGGACTCAGTTCGGCACGCAGAGATCTGACCCAGTATGCTGGGCAGGGGTCACTTGGTGCTGTAGAGGTGTTGATGGAGGTGATGAGGTCTTGAATGTTTTTCTCAGTTGGTGTGGTGAACATTGTGATAGGAGGAAGTGAGGTGTGAGAGTGGGAGAACGCTGTAACTGAGACTGTGTCAATTAAGGAGGTCTTGGATTGAAGGTAGTCGGCATAAGACTGGGGGGAAATAGGAACAAGTTGATTTGCATTTTAGGTATGTTCTATATAATATCTTGAGAAATAATTGGAAATATTCCTACTGTATGTCATCATAATATTTTAATAGTGTGTGCAACTGAGACATAGTAATTACAGAGAGAAAAAAAAACAAAATATGACCTGGACAGAAATAATAGCACCCTTCACTAATATTTGGTCGCTTAATCCTTGGCAGTGATGACAGCCTCCAAATGTTTCTTGTAGCCATCTGTAGGTTTCATACATCTGTCTGCTGATATTCTCCTACTCTTCAACTGCAATTTGTTCCAACTCATGAATGTTTCCAGGATTCCTTTTACTGGTGGCAGATTTCAGCTCTTTCCAAAGGTTCTCGATTGGATTGACATCAGGACTCATTGCTAGTAAGTTTAAAACAGTCCATTTCTGGTTTCTTCTGCATCTTGTTTTCTCTTAACTCTCATTTCCAGAGTCTGCAATCCGCCTGCCATGTCTCTCCACTCCTGTCTTCTTCACATGCTCCCCTATATCAATCTCTGTCATTGATCTTTTCATTTCAGCTTTCTTCTATTTATTTTTATCTTTATCAATTCAGATTTCATTTCTTCTTTTTATATCAATTTCTCAAGCTCTCCCTTTTTACTGTGTCAACTTAACACTTTTCAACCTTTAACATAGCCCTTTAACTCCATCTCTCTATCCTTCCCAGCCATGTATTCCATAGTCTTTAACTAACTCTTTCTCTCTTCCACAGTCCCCATGTTCAGCATCTATCCTCTTCTCTCCTATCCTGTCTTGTCTCCCCTCTCTCCCCAATCTTGTCTTCTCCCCATTTACTCATCCGATCACCCAAGTCCAGTATTATATCGCTCTATACCCCACCTCATATCCAGCAACTCCCCATCTCACCCCACCCCATGTTCAGCATCACTTCTCTCTCTCTCTCTCTCTCTCTCTCTCACTCCATGTCCAGCATCTGTCCTCCACTCCCCCACTGTGTCCAGCATCTGCTATTTATCTTCTTATGACCCCTAGGCTTTGTTCAGCAGCATCTGCTTCCTATCCCCTTATGACCCCTATCCCATGTCAAGCCTCTGCTCTACCCTATGTCCATCATTTGTCTTCCACCCCCACAATGTTTGTCCAGTATCTGTCCTTCACCCCCTTTGTGTCCAGCATCTGCCCTGTGCCATCCCCTCCACACTTTCTGTTCATCTGCCCTCTGTCCTCCCTCATGTCCAAATTTGCCCAGCATTTCTATTCCAGCCATTCCACCCCTCCCCTTCCATCTGTCCAGCATCCCCTTCCAGCCATTCCACCCCCCTTCATGCCCATGTGTCCAGTATTTCCCTTTTGACCATTACACAAACACACACACAAACACCCACACATGCATACACACACACACACACACACACACACACACACACACACACACACACACACACCCCACTGCTGACACTTTCACTTTTTTTGTGTCTGCAGTGGAAGTGGTAATCTCCAATTTAAAAAAAAATGAAAAAGAAGTGGCTCTATGTACTTCCATGCTAGGAAGGCTGGTCTAGACCTGCCCCTTCTGATGCGAAGCATGCATCAGGGAGAGGCGGGACCAGGTCAGACTTCTCAGCTCAGTAGAGCCTGCAGGGTTTTTTCCTTCTAATCAACACTTATCACCAAACAACAGGACTTCCTCAAGGCCCCACACTTTCCACTCTCCTTTTCAAGGAACAATAGGAACATGACTTTTGTAAAAATTTGTTGACCAGTGTTATTGATACTTTGGTCTTTTTGTAGTTTATGTTTAAAGCAATGTTTTTGAGCCATTTTGCTAATTCCTTTAAGCATGAGATTATGGGTTCAAGGTTAGGTGCAAGTACATTGAAGGGAATATACAACATTATATCATCTGTGTAGATGTCATAATTAATATTGCATTTTTTATTAGATGACAAATTGGCTGTATATAGATATTGAAAAGGAGAGTGGAAAGTGTTGAGCCTTGAGGAAGTCCTGTTGTTTGGTGATAAGTGTTGATTAGAAGGAAAAAACCCTGCAGGCTCTACTGAGCTGAGAAGGCTGACCTGGTCCCGCCTCTCCCTGATGCATGCTTCGCATCAGAAGGGGCAGGTCTAGACCAGTCTTCCTAGCATGGAAGTACATAGAGCCACTTCTTTTTCATTTCTTTTTTTAAATTGGAGATTACCACTTCCACTGCAGACACAAAAAAAGTGAAAGTGTCAGCAGTGGGGTGTGTGTGTGTGTGTGTGTGTATGCATGTGTGGGTGTTTGTGTGTGTGTTTGTGTAATGGTCAAAAGGGAAATACTGGACACATGGGCATGAAGGGGGGTGGAATGGCTGGAAGGGGATGCTGGACAGATGGCAGGGGAGGGGTGGAATGGCTGAAATAGAAATGCTGGGCAAATTTGGACATGAGGGGGGACAGAGGGCAGATGATGAACAGAAAGTGTGGAGGGGATGGCACAGGGCAGATGCTGGACACAAAGGGGGTGAAGGACAGATACTGGACAAACATTGTGGGGGTGGAAGACAAATGATGGACATGGGGTAGAGCAGAGGCTTGACATGGGATAGGGGTCATAAGGGGATGGGAAGCAGATGCTGCTGAACAAAGGCTAGGGGTCATAAGAAGATAAATAGCAGATGCTGGACACAGTGGGGGAGTGGAGGACAGATGCTGGACATGGAGTGAGAGAGAGAGAGAGAGAGAGAAGTGATGCTGAACATGGGGTGGGGTGAGATGGGGAGTTGCTGGATATGAGGTGAGGGAGAGAGAGAGAAAATACTGGACATGGGGGATAGGATGAGAAAAAGGGGAGAAGACAAGATTGGGGAGAGAGGGGAGACAAGACAGGACAGGAGAGAAGAGGATAGATGCTGAACATGGGGACTGTGGAAGAGAGAAAGAGTTAGTTAAAGACTATGGAATACATGGCTGGGGAAGGATAGAGAGATGGAGTTAAAGGGCTATGTTAAAGGTTGAAAAGTGTTAAGTTGACACAGTAAAAAGGGAGAGCTTGAGAAATTGATATAAAAAGAAGAAATGAAATCTGAATTGATAAAGAGAAAAATAAATAGAAGAAAGCTGAAATGAAAAGATCAATGACAGAGATTGATATAGGGGAGCATGTGAAGAAGACAGGAGTGGAGAGACATGGCAGGCGGATTGCAGACTCTGGAAATGAGAGTTAAGAGAAAACAAGATGCAGAAACCAGAAATGGACTGTTTTAAACTTACTAGCAATGAGTCCTGATGTCAATCCAATCGAGAACCTTTGGAAAGAGCTGAAATCTGCCACCAGTAAAAGGAATCCTGGAAACATTCATGAGTTGGAACAAATTGCAGTTGAAGAGTAGGAGAATATCAGCAGACAGATGTATGAAACCTACAGATGGCTACAAGAAACATTTGGAGGCTGTCATCACTGCCAAGGATTAAGCGACCAAATATTAGTGAAGGGTGCTATTATTTCTGTCCAGGTCATATTTTGTTTTTTTTTTCTCTCTGTAATTACTATGTCTCAGTTGCACACACTATTAAAATATTATGATGACATACAGTAGGAATATTTCCAATTATTTCTCAAGATATTATATAGAACATACCTAAAATGCAAAAGTGGCAATAATTTTGACCACAACTGTATATTGCTAACCCATATCACAAAACGAATGGACACCCAAAACATGGCTCTAAATATAGAAATATGAAATAGTGTCAATATCTGAATATCATGTTGGCAAAGCAGTGACTACTGAAACCACTACAGTATCAGCAACAGAAAATATAGGTGCAACCAATGTGTCATGCACTGCAATCTGTTATTTGATGAAGCTGGGCAAGTAGTCAGTGACGCTCACCATAAAAAAGGGTAGCACAAACTATCTGGCAAAAGGTCCAGTGTCCATTCTCTGATAATCATAAATTCTGCATACAGTAATTTATTTAACAGGTTTTTTATACCTCTTTATCATTTCAGTCAAAGCAGTTTATGTTTCAACTTAAACTTTGGTAATGTACATTAAAAAAGGAGATTGAGAATTTGGATTTTTCCTGAGACAATGGAGGGTTAAGTGACTTGCCCAAGGCCACAAGGACTGCTAGTAGGAATCAAATCCTGGTCTTTTGGTTCCCAAGCCAGTGTGCTAACTGTTAGGCTACTCCTCATGTAGGCTATAAGCTCATTGAAACATGATGGATTACCGTATTATGGAATAAAAAAGACTGATGGACTATAATGCTGGAAAATAAAATAATGCATCTGAGGCCATATCTTGGATCAGATAAGTGAATTGCCTTTGAATTGTTAAAAAACCTTGCTCTATAATAAAAACAATTGGTACGAAAAATGCTCTAGCCCTGAAGCAGAATTGCATTATATCTATTCGAAACACGACAGTCACAGTTGGCAACTATTGATTCATGTACCAGTATATAGCAGTTGAGCTGGTTTATTGTTTTAATTATATATAATAAGAGAATTAGCACTTTTGATTTTCTGACACTTGATCACTTTAAAAAGATAAATAGTGGCTAATATATGACAACTTTGAATGAAAGAGTCCCACATATCATATGTTTATTAAGCAATTACTGTATGCAGAGTTTGTGATTGTAACACTGTGATAGTTATGGGCATGTGTCAGCTCTGTGTGTTTTGGATTGGCTACTATTGAAAAAGGGATAGTGGGCATTCTGCAGCTTGGTCTGACCCAGTATGGCATAGCCAATACACTCATGGAGATTCATGGTCTTTTCCTGTCCAAAGATGCTTCGACAGCAGAAGCGGCAGCATGACCAGCACCAAGGCAACCCTGAGCATAGCTAGCCTCATAGTGCTATCCAGTCCCTTCCCTTTGGAAGACATAGAAAGGATGATGAGGTTGCCCTCATATTGACCAAGGTGACTGGTGCTCCTGAAGGGGAGGGGATAGATAGCACCTAGCAGCCAGAGGATAGGTCCCTGTGGGAGAGTGCCCAGATGCCAGAAGAAGGTGCCCTGGAGGAGGCAGCATCACTGTAGGAGTTGCCATTTGCTGCAGAGGTAGAGCACTGGCAGGAGGGGTATATTGAGAAGGAGGATGAGAAAATGCTGGAGGAGGGAGAGGTTGCTTAGTAAGCAGAGCCCTAGGATGGGGCTGATGTGGAGTCCCTGGAGGAGGGGAAGATGAGGGATGAGGAGTGGCCTGGGGATCTGGTGGATGGGGATGAGGGAAGGGAAGGGAGTGAGCTGCGGTGGAGGGAGGGGATGGCAGGTGCAGTTGGTGTGGCCAAGGGTAACATGTATATTGATGTTAGTAGACCACTATCATGGTGAACAGGATGTGTGAGTGACTGATGTGAGGTCTCAGTGATGGGACAGGACTGTCCGGGGGCATGGAAGGGTGCTAGACCTATGAAAGGGCTCCACAGGGGACACCACTCCACAGGGTCTTCATATATGCAACTGTTTGGGGGAGGCATGGGGTCAGGGGAGTGCATTCTGGCAGTCTGGCAGGCACACTGAGGTACAGTCAGCTGCCTGGCAGGCACACTGAGGTACAGTGCCTGGCAGGCACACTGAGGTACAGTCAGCTGCCTGGTATTTGATGTTGGGTGGGCCAGGCACATTGCTCCTGCCCAGGCACTGTGGCCCACTCCAGTTCCACACAGAGACACCTGAAATACATACCTAGCAGGATGTGACATGGGCCTAATGCACGACCTCTTGGACCAGCACATTGCCTATATGACTCCATTGCCACCTACCTTGCACATCCCATGACTGCTGGAGACTCCATCTCAGCTGTGTCAGCTCTGTATGTGATTGGCACTAGGTAACTATTGGGTATGTCGTAATACTTCTCTAAGTGACAACCATCGATGAATGCACAGACAGGATTCTTGAACCGGAAACGTAGGCCTGACCTACATAGCATTATATACGCACTTGTGTCCGGACGTCCACATGCGTAACATAAGAACATAAGAACATAAGATATGCCATACTGGGTCAGAACAATGTCCATCAAGCCCAGTATTCTGTTTCCAACAGTGGCCAATCTAGGTCATATGTACCTAGCAGTTTCCCCAAGGGACACAGATTCCACAATGCTTGTATTGGTTCAAGCATTGATATCCTGGGTCCCTTCTTAATAATGGTTTTTGGACCTTTCCTCCAGGAACTTGTCCAAACCTTTTTTAAACCCAGCTACACTAACAGCCTTTACTACATCCTCCGGTAACAAATTCCAGAGTTTGATTACACGTTGAGTGAAAAAATATTTTATATTCTGGTGATTTCCACATCACCGCGCATGCCCTTCTATATGCTGTAAAATGTGGATGCAATTGGTGCCTCCTCCCCCCCCCCCCATGTGAGCATCTGGTTGCCCTCTGCTCTGACAGGGGCATGGCTCCCAAGGTGGCCTCACGTAAGCCTAACTTCAGTGATGGGAGCTGACACTCATGCACGAGGAGATCATTGGGGACTTTCAGATCCTCATGGGTACAGAGGAGACAAAGGTTGGCACCTATGAGCAGCAGAGGAGGTGGCTTGCCATATCCATCAAAGTTAACACAATATATCACAACAACCGTGACATTGAGGATGTCAAGTGGAAGTGGCAGCAGGTGTGGAGAGATACCTGCAAGAAGGCCAGATGCATGGGACAGGATGGATAGGCTGAGCCCTGATTGACCTTGAGCAGTGGTTATTGGCCACTGTGGACCCTGCTGCTATGGAGGGCGTTGGTACGCTGGAGACATTACGGGCCTCACAGGACCAGAGTGAGTAGCTGCTATATGTCTTCTTCCTTCACACACAGGTTCTGTTCCACACCTGTGTCTCTGGTTTGGACCGCACATCCTCCCACCATTGCCCTCTGCATAGTGTTCCAGATGCTGATCTTGTAGTATCCACACACCTGTTGGCCACTTGAAAGGAATACAAGTAGGTCTGACACAAAATCATTTATTTGCGGCATAAGCATGGGTCCATCACCAGACAACCACCAAAGGCATGCAAATACAAATACCTGCCCCCGCCCACCCCCCACACCCCACAGTCAAACCCATCTGCAGCACAGACCCCAAGTTTGCCCTTACTCCCACATCCCATATCCCCCCCCCCCACATATCCCACCATACATCACAGGCAGCAAACAACACACCCCCTCACCCACACCAACAGAATGGCAACCCCACCCCTTGCGAGGCACACACACCAGGTTCCCTCCTGTGACATATACTTTGGCCCTCCACAACCCCTGCCTCTTCCCATGACCCTCCCCCTCACAGAGGACACATGTACAACAGCTGCTGCTGTAACAGTATTCATAGGTGTGGACAGTGGGGTACCATCAGACCCGGAACTATCACTGTCCCACTCCCCTCCCCCATACCCTCATAGAAGGGTGGGAATGTCAAATGAGGGCCTGTGCCCACTTTGCATGTGTCCACATTACATTTCATCTGCCATTTGGATGCCCAGTCCATCCCTCACCTGTTTGATATACTGGCTGCCTATTCATCTAGTGTTTTTTTTAAATAACCATAATGAATATACAAATGATATGCAATATGTCACAACAACCTTTGCCCCCCAAATGAAGCAGTCAAACTATGCCCATGTTGCCAGGTGTACAAGTACATGAAAGGGCATACACGTCTGTCCTATTAAAGGGTATTTCTGGGGGTACAATCTGGGCAGAGCAAAGGCAGACTCACAAAGTAGGCATTTATATTATAAAAATGCCTTATTTAATGTACATACTTTAATCTATTCACAGATACTTGCCCCTGATCTCAAGAAGACATAATGTCCATGCCTGCACTCTACAGAATTTATGCTAGCAATTTATATAGACAAATAGACACAAAATAGTTGACTTCTGGCTCAGTTAACCTAGGTGTCCTGTTATAAAATACCCTTCACATTTCTGCCCAGTCTAGGATTCAACCCATGGTTATGACTGTGGAGGAGGAACCCTGTGACCTGATGTGTGTGAATTTTCCCTTTGTATGTTGTATGAAGTTGTCTAATCCGTGCATGCTGAGTATTCTCTGATGTCTGTCAATTTGGAAGTCAGAAATAGCTGTCTGATAGAAACATTGCAATTCTGGAACAGGGCCACCTGGAGTTGTTAGGACCAAGAACGCTAATATAAAAAAACCTACCAAACCATGTAAACCCTTTGTATTACAATCTTTTGTCGGAAGAAGCCGAAGGAGGAAGGAAAAAAAATGTCCAACCACACCAGACGGCTCATTCCATTTTAATCATTTTCTACTTTTTATATATAGACTTCCAAAACTTATCTGTATCAATGAATTTTGCTGTTAACCATATTTGATAAATCCTCGTGGCAAGATCATCAAGCAAACACACGACGTGCACATTTCGGGACTGCTGCCCTGTTTCAAGTGCAGTCACCAAAAAGGTTTTATAGGTCTTTATAGGGTTCTGTTGTAACAATGTGGCTGGAATAGCTACCAGTGGAAATTCTGCTTCTACTACTGCATTTAGTTCTCTCAAATCATGAAAACCCCCCAATTGCCATTGGGTTTCCTAACCGGAAAAAGTGGTGTGTTAAATATTGAAGTACTTGGTTCAATTTTATTATCTAACAATAGTTGGATTTCTTCCTGAGCTCCCTTAATAGCTTCAGGTTGAAGTGGATACTGGGCTGTTTTTGGACCCTTTTTCTCAGATTTTATTTTAATCCGAACTGGCTCCACAGACTGGTTCTCTGGACTTGTCCAAACTTCCCCTGGTACATTTTTTTTTTTTTTTTTTTTAAATTTAAATTTTCTGAATTTACAAAAACAAATCAAGAATACATCTTGAAACGGAAATAGGGATGAATAACAAGAAAACAACAACATAAATCAATATGGAACAATATGAAACATCTGTCCCCACAGAAGAATATCCTTATAATCCAACCCACTCTAGCCCTCGAAATAAGGGGATACAATGAATAGATAATGACATAATCCATTATAATAAGGAAAAGGAGATAGTCTAAACAATGGCATATAACTAATCACTCAAACCGGAACAGGCATGGTATCTTCCCCCCCCCCCCCCTTCCGAAACCTGGGCATTAATAAAGCACAGCAATTGGGAGGGTTCATAAAATATATACAAATGAGATTGATACTTGATCAAACATTTACATGGAAACTTCAGGAAAAAAAGCCCTCCCAATTGCTGAATCCCAGAACGCAACAAAAGGAAATCTTGTCGCCTCCTCTGGGTCTCCCTAGATAGATCCAGAAACATTCGGACAGCCAGACCTTTAAACAGCATATGACGTTTTTTAAAGAATAATTTCATAAGCCATTCTTTATTTGATAATAGTGCTAAAGTAATTAATAAAGTAGACCCTACGTTTTTTAAGTCTTCTTCTAAACTGTTCCCCTCACTTATAACAAAAATGCTTTTCTGTGGAAGGAATGTCATCTGCACTTCAAATGCAGTGAGTAAATCTCTGCTTAACAAATTTACTGGACAGTGTGGAACATATAAAAATAATTTTTCACTTAATTCAACACATGATTCAGTCATTTTGGTATTTATTGGTTTTCCATCAAACCCCATAGTGACTGAAATTTCATTGGACAATTTTACACCTGGAGGAAATTTTTTCAAAACTGAAGTTGTGGCGCCGGAATCTAACAACATTTGGACAGGATAACCATTAATGTGAATAATTTCTAAAAGCTCTGATTCATCCACAGTAGCCTGCATTGTCATAGACAGTCACTGTGGAGATTGTGGTGGATTCCACATGGGGACCCTGCTTTGTGGTCTCCCATTCCCATTCCTCGTTGGAATATTGGTATTATTTGGGGGACATCTACACTCCCTGCTAAAGTGTCCCCGTCTCCCACAATTCCAACATATTACATTAAACCTATCTCAACCTTGTGATCTCCAATTTTGCTGCCCTTGTTGCACTTGCTGTGCTGGTCCCCTCCTATTGATCCATGCCTGAACAATACCTTCAAAACCTGACCAATAGGGATCAACTATCTCGGTGTCTATTTCATCTTTTAATAAGTCTGCAAGCACTTTCTTTTTGTGTTTGGCCACTTCTTGCTCTTCTTGCATATCTTTTAACTGCAAAGCCATTAATTTATGTTGAAGTTCTTTTAATTCCTTATCTGGTTTCACTGCTCTTCTTCTACTAATCTCACATAATGAAAGATATGTGACTGGATTTCTAACTATGGTTTATTTTCTAATCCTACAATTACATCAAGTTTTGCCTGTACGGCCTTGGAAGTGTTTGCTTCAATGTTTGATAAAATAATGGTGACGTTCCGGGATCATTATGAATAACATCTGTTTGTGATTACTATTGTTCCTGAAATTTAGCTATGTATGCCATTAAATCTTCTCCCAACTTATGTTTATTGCTCAGTAAACTTTCCAAATTATTTTGTGTGGGATATAAGAACATAAGAACATAAGAAATGCCATACTGGGTCAGACCGAGGTCCATCAAGCCCAGTATCCTGTTTCCAACAGTGGCCAATCTAGGTCATACGTACCTAGCAGTTTCCCCAAAAGACACAGGTTCTGCAGTGCTTGTACTAGGCCAAGCATTGATATCCTGGGTCCCTTTTTAATAGTGGTTTATGGACCTTTCCTCCAGGAACTTGTCCATCCTTTTTTAAACCCAGCTATACTAACAGCCCTTACTACATCCTCCGGTAACAGATTCCAGAGTTTGATTACACGTTGAGTGAAGAAATATTTTCTCCTATTTGTCTTAAATAGTTTACCCTGTAGCTTCATTACATGTCCCCTAGTCCTTCTATATTCTGATAGCGTAAACAATTGATCCACGTTTATCCGTTCCACTCCATTCATTAATTTATACACCTCTATCATATCTCCCCTCAGCCGTCTCTTTTCTAGGTTAAAGAGCCCTAACCTTTTTAGCCTCTCTTCATAGGAGTAGCCTTCCATCCCCTTCACCAATTTGGTGGCTATTCTCTGTACTTTTCTAATAACTCTATGTCCTTTTTAAGATACGGTGACCAGAATTGCACACAATATTCAAGGTTGCGGTCGTACCATGGAGCGATACAGAGGCATTATAATATCCTTTGTTTTATTCTCCATCCCTTCCTTATGATACCTAGCATTCTATTTGCTTTCTTGGCCGCCGCTGCACACTGGGCGGAGGGTTTTAACATGTTATCCACGATGACTCCTAAATCTTTTTCCTGGGTGGTGGTTTCTAATGTGGAGCCTTGCATCGTGTAACTATAGTGTGGGTTGTTCTTTCCTAGGTGCATAACATTGCACTTGTCCACATTAAATTTCATCTGCCATTTGGATGCCCAGTCTTCCAATTTATCCAGATCCTCCTGCAGTTTTCCACAATCCTCTTGGGTTTTAAACAACTTTAAACAGTTTTGTGTCATCTGCAAATTTGATAACCTCACTAGTTATTCCCTTTTCCAGGTCATTTATGAATATGTCAAAAAGTAGCGGACCCAGTACAGATCCCTGGGGTACTCCACTATTCACCTTTTTCCATTGGGAATATTGGCCATTTAGCCCTACCCTCTGCTTTCTATCTTTTAACCAGTTCCCGATCCACAATAGTACACTGCCTCCTATCCCATGACTTTTTAACTTCGCCAAAAGTCTCTGATGGGGGACCTTGTCAAAAGCTTTCTGAAAGTCCAGATA
Source organism: Ichthyophis bannanicus (assembly GCA_033557465.1). Taxonomy (NCBI): domain Eukaryota; kingdom Metazoa; phylum Chordata; class Amphibia; order Gymnophiona; family Ichthyophiidae; genus Ichthyophis; species Ichthyophis bannanicus. The sequence continues at coordinate 571,560,598 of CM066032.1, forward strand.
CACTAAATCAAACCACTCACCTTTGTCTACCTGTTTATGCACACCTTCAAAAAAACAGATCAGATTAGTAAGACAAGATCTTCCTTGTCTAAAGCCATGTTGGCTGTCTCCCATTAGGCCATGACTATCTACATGCTGTGTAATTTTGTTCTTTATGATGGTTTCTACCATTTTCCCTGGTACTGACGTCAGGCTCACCGGTCTGTAATTTCCCGGGTCACCCCTGGAACCCTTTTTAAAAATTGGTGTTACGTTGGCGACCCTCCAATCTTCAGGTATTACAGATGATTTAAATGAAAGTTCACAGATTACCAATAACAGGTCTGCAATCTCATATTTCAGTTCTTTCAACACTCTGGGATGTATACCATCCGGTCCAGGTGATTTGCTACTATTCAGTTGATCAAATAGTTGTAATATATCTTCCCGGTGTAGCGATATTTCTCTCAATTCCTCTGCAGTATCACCTTTAAATACCACTTCAGTCTTGGGTAACATCCCTACATCTTCCTCAGTAAAGACCGAAGCAAAGAATTCATTCAGTCTCTCTGCTATAAGCCTTGTCTCCTCTTACTGCCCCTTTTACCCCTCTATCATCTAATGGTCCAATTGACTCTCTCACAGGCCTTTTGCTACGAATGTACTTGAAAAAGTCTTTATTTCGTGGTTTTTGCTTCCGTAGCAAGTTTCTTCTCAAATTCCCGCTTTGCCTGCCTTATCAATGCTTTGCATTTAACTTGCCAGTGCTTGTGCTGTTTCCAGTTTTCATCATTTGGCTCTTTTTTCCATTTCCTGAAGGTTGCTCTTTTGGCAGCAACAGCCTCTCTGACCTCACCTTTAAACCATGCTGGCAGTTTTTTGGACTTTCTTCCACTTTTCTTAATGCGTGGAATACAGCTGGTCTGGGCTTCGAGGATAGTATTTTTAAATAACACCCAAGCTTGCTGTAAGTCTTTAACCTTTGGAACTGCTCCTTTTAGTTTTTTCCGAACTATATTCCTCATTCTATCATAGTCTCCCTTTTGAAAGTTAAAAGGTAGTACTGTGGATTCCTTTACTATCTGTCCTCCACTGATTAAATCAAACATGATCATACTATGATCACTATTGCCAAGTGGTCCCAACACCCTTATTTCTTGCACCAGATCTGGCGTTCAACTAAGGACTAGGTCCAGTATGGCTTCCCCTCTGGTCGGTTCATGAATCAGCTGCTCCAAGAAGCAGTCATTTATATCATCTAGAAACTTTATCTCTTTAGCTTGTCCTGCTGTGACACTGTCCCAGTCGATACCGGGGTAATTGAAATCACCCATTATTACTACTCTGTTGTGGCTTTTGTTAGCTTCCTTGATTTCTTTGAGCATTTCATCATCCATTTGTTCATTCTGGCCAGGTGGTCGATAGTATACTCCCACTGTCATCAACCTTCCCCTTCATAAATGGAATTTCAATCCATAGAGATTCTACAGCAAATTTTGTTCCCTGCAAAACTTTAATCCTTTCTGACTCAATGCCCTCTCTAACATAGAGCGCAACCCCTCCACCAATTTGTTCAGCTCTATCATTACGATATAGTTTGTATCCAGGTATCACAGTGTCCCACTGGTTATCCTCCTTCCACCATGTCTCTGAGAGTGCAATCATATCTAACCTCTCATTTAGTGCTATATATTCTAATTCTCCCATCTTATTGTTTAGACTTCTAGCATTGGCATACAAGCATTTTAGAGACTGTATTTTATTAATATTAATCTGGCTATTGGTAGGCATGGGTAATTGGGAATCCTTATGCTCTGTCTGCTCCTTACTCAAGGGCATTTGGGCTACTATACTCCCTTTTGGAACCTCACTGCTTTTGGTAGTATCCTTCAAGGATACCTTTGTCCGAACCATGCGCTCCTGGGTGACTGTCGGCTTTCCCCTATTTTCTAGTTTAAAAGCTTCTCTATCTCTTTTTTAAAGGTTAATGCCAGCAGTCTGGTCCCATCCTGATTAAGGTGAAGCCCATCCCTTCGGAAGAGCCCCCCCTTTCCCAAGAATGTTCCCCAGTTCCTAACAAATCCAAAACCCTCATCCTTGCACCATTGTCTCATCCACGCATTGAGACTCCGGAGCTCTGCCTGTCTTTTGGGTCCTGCACGTGGAACAGGAAGCATTTCGGAGAACGCTATCCTGGAAGTTCTGGATTTCAACTTCCTACCTAAAAGCTTAAATTTAGCCTCCAGAACTTCCCTACCACATTTTCCTATGTCATTGGTACCAACATGTACCAAGACAGCAGACTCCCCCCCAGCACTATCTATGATCCTATCTAGGCGGTGCGTGAGATCTACCTTCGCACCAGGCAGGCATGTTACCAGGCGATCCTCACGTCCACCAGCCACCCAGCTATCTACATTCCTAATGATTGAATCACCAACTATAACAGCTTTCCTGACCCTCCCCTCATGGGGACATGGCCCTGGAGAAACATCCTTGGTGCGAGAGGGTTTTACATCACCTGGAGGACAGGTCCTAGTTACAGGATCACTTCCTGCCACACCAGGGTGATGCTCTCCTGTCACGTGACCTCTCTCCTCCATGGCAACAGGGATGCTGCCAGACTGGAGGTGGGACTTCAGGACTATATCCCTGTAGGTCTCGTCCATGTACTTCTCTGTCTTTCTTATGTCTTCCAGGTCTGCTACTCTAGCCTCTAGAGAACGGACCCGTTCCCTGAGAGCAAAGAGCTCCCTGCACTTAGTGCATATGTAGGACCTCTCACCAACTGGGAGAAAATCATACATGTGACACTCAATGCAAAAGACTGGAGAACCCCCATCTCGTTGCTGGACCTCTGTCTGCATCTTAGTTTAAAGCTTGTGTTTAGGTCTTTGAAATTCGGTATATAATAAGGATTGGTGTAGATGCTTATACTAATAAAAGTGTATCTAATACCCCTAATACACCCTGTGTACCTGAAGCTTAATTAATCTCAGGTCCTCTGTGTATGACTGATTTGGATTAAGAGCTGCACCTGAGAGCAGCCCCTTTCCTCTAAGATGTGCAAGTACCTATAAAACTACAATTACCCCAGGGGTGGGTGGGTGCTGGGGAGGGAGGGAGGGAGATAAGTCCTATTAAAGAGGGCAGTTACAAGGTACCCTGTCGTGAACCCTCAGCAGGGGGATGGGGGTACCACACAAAGCCCAGTTAGTTGAGAGAGGCAAGGTAAGTACAGCTGAGAAGGCTGAACTAGCACACCACTAAGACAAACAATAAATAATTAAACAAACAAACAGTTAGACAAACAGTAAATAATTAAATAAACAGCTAGAACTCACAGTAAGATGTCCCAGGAGGCAAATATCCACTCACTAGCAGAGCTCTGTAAAAGTTCAGCCCTTCTCTGATCAGAGAAAAGCAAACTAAAACAGCCTATGCACACGTGGAGAAAACAGGAAGAAGGCTACACAATACCTCAGGGGGGGAGGGGGAGGATTCACTCAGGCAGGCAAGGACAGGAAAAAAGCTCAACAAACAGCAGGTTCTGGGGAGAGAGATTTAATTCAAAATGGCTACCACACAAAGCCCAGTTAGTTGAGAGAGGCAAGGTAAGTACAGCTGAGAATGCTGAACTAGCACACCACTAAGACAAACAATAAATAATTAAACAAACAAACAGTTAGACAAACAGTAAATAATTAAATAAACAGCTAGAACTCACAGTAAGATGTCCCAGGAGGCAAATATCCACTCACTAGCAGAGCTCTGTAAAAGTTCAGCCCTTCTCTGATCAGAGAAAAGCAAACTAAAACAGCCTATGCACACGTGGAGAAAACAGGAAGAAGGCTACACAATACCTCAGGGGGAGGGGGGAGGGGGAGGATTCACTCAGGCAGGCAAGGACAGGAAAAAAGCTCAACAAACAGCAGGTTCTGGGGAGAGAGATTTAATTCAAAATGGCTACCCACAAAGCCCAGTTAGTTGAGAGAGGCAAGGTAAGTACAGCTGAGAAGGCTGAACTAGCACACCACTAAGACAAACAATAAATAATTAAACAAACAAACAGGTAGACAAACAGTAAATAATTAAATAAACAGCTAGAACTCACAGTAAGATGTTCCAGGAGGCAAATATCCACTCACTAGCAGAGCTCTGTAAAAGTTCAGCCCTTCTCTGATCAGAGAAAAGCAAACTTATAATTCTTTTAAATCTTGCCTTATTTGGAGTTGTATGTATTAAATGCTGCTCCATCATGTAATGTATTAGTGGTGGTGACAGTGCTTAATTGAGCTGCCTGGAAGATAGAATTAGTATTGTGAGATCCTAATATACAAGTTAGTAATGCTTTAATATCTCCTAAACAGAGAGTATATCCTGCTGTTATTTTTTCAAAAGCTTGTATCCACAGTCCTCCTCCTCTCGCTTGCAGAGGTAAAGTTTTTGCAACTGTATCTGTATCTGTAAAATTCCAAGGAATGTATGTAGAATTACCACCTGCTCCATGTAAGAGCAGCATAATATTTTGTCCAAAATCTTGTTCATATTTTTCCCAAACTTCCAATCCTGCTTGCATATATTTTTGATCGCATTTGGGATCTCCTGCCTTGCCTCATATACAAAATCTGGCTATATTCATATGTGCTGTATCTAAGGAACCTTCCCGAGGGCACTGTAACATTTGAGACTGATTTGCAAGTGTCCAGCCATACAAATTATCCCACTCCATCATTTAGCAAAATAACCTCTCCTCTCTCCTGCGCACACTGTTTCTAAAGGTGTAGGCATAGTATCTATCCTAATGCTCTGTTTCTTTCTTACAAGAGCAGTTAAGGAAGATACTTTCTGACCCATCTTACTATGAGTGCTCATTCTTTCCCCATCGGCTCCAGGCTCCTACTCTAGGAGACCCAAACAGTTTGCATCTGTCTCTTCTATCTCCTCCGTTTGCATTCCTTTAGAGACTTCCCCTTTACATTGTTTAAGCTTTATACGTAAATCATCTTGTGCTTTCTTCTGTCGTGCTACTCCCCATTGTGCTAATTTTTCCTCATGTTCTTTTATAATTTTATCTATTTCCCTGTCTTGTGCCCTGCTTGTCTCCCCCTCATCTTCGTCACTTGCTTTATCAATTTCCTCATCTGACACCCTGTCTGCTTCTCCAGCGAGACCCATTTCTCGTTTAACCCATTTCTCTGGACTGTCCAAATAGTCCAGCTTCATATAGCCAGAAACTTTTACCCATTGTTCCTTTTCATTTTCTATGTCTTTATAGACTCTCTCTAAAATGGAACTGGTTGTAAAACAATTTTTCTTCTTATCTCTTGGGGGTGCCTCATATCCTTGTGCTACCAAGGGTGCTTGTAGTAGTCTCAAGATTGCAGTTATACTAGTCTTAATTTCTTTCAGGTCAGGATATATTTTCTGATATTCTTTCCCTCTCCCTTTATCTTTTAAGTCTGTCGGGGTTGTGGGATTATACGGGTGGTGGCAAATCACTCTCCCTTCCTGTGTCTAACATGCATCTAACCTGCTGCCATAAATTAAAATGCTGAAGGTATTTATTTATTTATTTATTTAACTGCATTTTTATCCCGCTTTTCACCGGGTCAAAGCGGTGTAACATGTAACATAGGGAGGGGTAATTTCTTTTAGGGTGGGGCCATCACCAGGGTCAACAATTAATGATTATGGGTAGACATGGACATGATTTACTTCTGCTAAATCTAAGTATTAGGTCATGGTGGTGTTTCTGTTGAGAGATGTTCACGGAATAGGATTGTCTTCAGCTGTTTCTTAAATGATGTGATGTCGTTGTTGTTCTTGATGTGGTTTGGTAGAGAGTTCCAGAGGGATGGAGCATAAAGTTCGAATGCTCTGTTGCAGGTCCGTTGTGTGGATTTGGTTCTTTTGTGGGGGACAACGATAGAGTTATTGGAGGAATGTCTGGTTGATCTGTTGTGGGATGGTCGAGGCAGTAAGGAGTGTAGTGAGGTGTTCCGTGCTTGGTGGAGAGTTTTGTGGATGAGTAAGATGGCTTTGTACTTGATTCTTGCTTGCAGTGGAAGGAGGTGAAGGTCTCTTAGGATTGGGGTGATGTGCTCCCGTTTTTTTGCATTTTGAATAATCCTTGCTGTAGTATTTAAGGCAGTACGGAGGGAGTTGGTGTGCGAGGCAGGAAGTCCATGATAGATTATGTTGCAGAAATCCAGATGAGGGAGTGTCACAGCTTGCATCACTGTCCTAAAGTCGTGAGGTTCTAGGAGGGGCCGGAGTCGTTGGATAGTTTTGGCTTTGTGGAATATCATCCCAGCGGTTTTGTTGATTTGTTGTTTGAAAGTGAGCGCTTGATCAATGATGACGCCCAGATATCTTATTTGAGGCTGGATTTGTATTTGTGTGGTTCCCATGTTGAGGTGGGTAGGTGGTTTAAAGTCATGTTCTTTTGTTACTATTAGGGCTTCGGTTTTCTTTATGTTGATGGATAGATTGTTCTCCTGTAGCCAGTTGGCCACGTCGTTGAAGCAGGCTGATAGCTGTTCGTTTTTTGGGTTGGTGGTTGTAATTGGTGCGTAGAGCATTATGTCGTCCGCGTAGATGTGGAAGTTGATGTTGTGGGTGCGTATGATTGAGCATAGTGGACGGAGATATATGTTAAACAACATGGCTGATAGGGTGGATCCTTGGGGTACTCCTTGAAGTTGTTGGTAGGGGGGCGAAGTTGTGGAGAGGGTGCGAATCCGTTGCTGTCTGTTAGTTAAGTAGGACCTGAACCATTGGAGTACAGTGTCTTTGATTCCGATTGTTTGTAGTCTGTGTATGAGGATTTCGTGTGAGATTGTGTCGAAGGCCGCTGATATGTCTAGGAAGATCAGGATGTATCCTGAATTTTTCTCTTGTGTTCCGATGATGAGTGTGTTCATTAGGATGGTCATGAGGGTCTCAACTCCATGTAGTGGCCGGAAACCGTGTTGCTGTGGGTCAAGTATGTCGTTGGTGTCTAGATGATCTTGGAGCTGGTGTTGGACTATCTTTTCTATTATCTTGGTGGCGAGGGGGAGGCTTGCCACTAGTCTGTAAGAGGTGGGGTCCTTGGGGTCCAGGTTGTTCTTCTTTATGGTTGGTCGGATGATTGATGTTTTGAGGGCATCTGGCATGTATCCTTGTTTAAAGGATTCGTTTACGATGTGAGTTAGTGGGGTACTCAGGTCTTCCTTGGTTTTCTTTATCCATTCGGTGGGGCAGGGGTCCAGTGGGGAGGTAGTGGTGTTCAGACAGAGATGGTGGAGGATATTTCTTCCTTTGAGGTGTCATTGAATGTGTTCCAGTTAGCGCTTATGGTGATTCCTGGGTTTGTTCTTGTGGCTGTAGCGCAGCGGTAAGGTTGTTGAGGTTGCTGAAATTGTTTGTATTGTCGGGCCAAGAGATCCGAGGGGATATCTGGGGGTTGATCGGAAGTGGTTGGTGTCTTTGTCAGTTTTTGGCAATTTGGAAGAGTTCTCGAGGTTTGTTTGCAGCGGTCGTGATGATTTTGGTGTGGTAGTTTCTCTTTGCATTGTCGGTTTCTGAGTGGTAGGCAGCAAGTTCATATAGGTATTGCTTTTTGTTTTGTCATTTTGTTTTTTTCTCCATTTTCTTTCTGTTCTTCTAAGTTTTGTTTTCAGTTTCCGGAGGTCAGGGGTGAACCAGCGGGCCTTTGAGGAGATGGGCTTGTTGCTGTTCTTGTTTACAGTTGCTCTGGATGCTGAGGAGATTGTGGTGTTCCAGTTGTCCATGAGGTCATCAAGGTTATTTACTAGGTATAATACTAATACTTTATCCTTCTTTCTAGATTGAATATGTTTCATTAATGGTTTCTAGAGAGCCTTTCTCTGGACAGAAGAAAGAAACATCCCTCAAAGCCCATTTGATCCATTTCTAATTGTACTGTTCAAAGTTGCTTATTTAATGGATATTTCTCTAGTACTTTTTCTAAAGGAGTCTTATCCATTCCTCCTATATTTTTACTTATCAAGAATAATAAAAAATACTTTTTACCATACCAGAAGTCTTCTGCAGGAATCCAAAGAAATTCTTATAGTTAATCAGTGCTTTCCGGGTTTCACTTCTTCACTCCATTGACCAGCGATAAGGGTGATAACGTTATCATGTTGGGGTCACCAAAATATTGGGGCTCTTTCTTTTGTGCCTTAGTACTGGTGGTACCTGGATATAGGACCCCACCTACTTATAAGACAGGACAACTTATAAGTAGAAACCAATCTAATTTATTGAGCTAGAATACACAGGTCTACAGAAACATGTTAGAATATTCTGCAGCAAATATAAATCTAATACCATATTGTTATCCTGTAAGACAAAGGTGACTTGACTCACTAGTGTGCTTTAGTCACTGTCTGCCCACTTTGCATTCTACAAAACATTATTTTTATATACTCACTTCATAGTTTTTCAGCCTATTTGCCACTGTTCCCTTATATAGTTATTCCTTACAACAACTTTTGGACATACATTCATTTCTATGACCACTTGTTTTATTATCTTTTGCAGGGTCTTATCTCTATGTCCCATCTCCCTTAGCCTCCCCCAATTCCTGTCTTTCTCTGGTTTATGTAGAGCATTCTGTCTGCAATTCATCTTGTCAGCATTTTTGAAGGTTATAGTATTTCACAGCACACACACACACAGGGACACTGTTATTTATTTATTTATTTATTTACATTCTCTTATATACCGCGCTATTCTGCATCAGTGCGGTTTACATTGAACAAACTGAAATTACATTGAACAGGGCATTATAACTTGGAGATAACTATTTTACAGGGAACATGGGCTATGGAGGGTTAAGTGGTTTGCCCAAGACCACAAGATGGAATTTTGTGGTCTTGGGCAATTTTATTCACTCATTTCAAGATGGAATTTTCAGAGAGGATTCTGGAAGAGCAGACAGAGAGATTCATTCGTCTTCTCACTGCTCTAGGTGACTGCCTAGTTTACCTGATGGTTGGACTGGCCCTAAGTATAGCAGGCAAAGCAATGTATTACTCTTGTTAATCCTCTCCTGTGTAGATCAGAGACCTGTGTTTGCAATGCTACAGATACATTTTTGAAGTTCATAATAATCTTTGCCTCATTTATATTATTGAAGAATAATCATCTTAACACAAAAATACTGACATTTTCATCCTGATTATAGATAGAAATATTATTTTAGTTCAAAACACAACAAAACTGCTTCCTTCTAATATACAACCTAATTCAAGTATAACCAATAAAATATTGAACCACAACACTCTCAGTGTGTACATATATAGAAAAACTTGTTTTTTTGGATTTTTTTGCCAAACCGATTTCTTAAAATATATGTAGATCTCTATAGCCCAAAATGGTTCACTTTACTTTACAACACTATATAGAAACATATACCTTATAGAGTCCATATGTAAGGGTTGGGGCTTGATATTTAATTGGTTCCTTCTAATAACAGGCACAGATTACAAGCTTAGATAAATATATGGGAGCATCTCAGCAAATACAACAGACCAAAGAAGATAACAAAATTTGCCTCTGTTGTTTTATGTGTTTTGTACATTCACTTTTCAAAGAGCTTATACCTGCATATTTTATTTCATTACTAAGACACGGATGGAAGATTTTTAACTCTATAAATAATTAGGTGATAAACAATGTTGAAAATATGGTACTTAGAATCACACTACTACATTAAAAGACACATTTTACAAAGGCCGTGTAGGTGAAATCTTGGATTTCCAAGTCAAAACATCTGAAAATCAATGGGAAGGGCAACAGAGAAGTTGAGCACCTATAAGAGCCTTATAAAATTGGTCATTCCGCACTCTGAAAGATGCACCTACCCACAAAATAAAAAGAAAAATAGGGGAGTGCAGAATAATGGTCAGCACACAGTAACACAGTGCGCCCCTGAAGGCCAGGCCCAGATGGTCCTAGGTTGAAATGACAAGAGAGGTGGAATGTGAGTCCTAGTCAAGCATTAATATACAGAGAGTGGAGGTGTAGCCTAATGATTAGAGCACTGGTTGGGGAACCAAGGGCTCAGGGCTCAGATTCCACATGCTCCCCTTGTGGCTTTGCACACATCCCTTAATTGTCCATTGCCTCTAACAATTCCATTGTAGGACTTGTAAAAGCAATAGCTTAGGACCCAAGTGATCGGGGTTCAGTTCCTCCTGGCACTCCTTGTGACCTTGGGCAAGCCACTTTACACTCAGTTATCTCAGAAGAAAAGGTCTGGCAATATACCTTGCCAAAAAAATCCCAGAGACTGCTAGGTCTCCAGGAGTCAGCATTGACTTGACTGCATAGTTGCATACAAAATAAGCCAATGGTGGTTATGGTTATCATATTTTCTGATGGAAGTGATGTGGGCAAATACAGTGTCAGAATTCAAAATGGCATGGGGCAGACACAGTGGATCCCTTTAAAGCAACAGGATAAAATAAAAATAAACAACTATTTCTTATATCTCAACAAATAGGGGTGACCTGCATGGAGTGGTGGGTACACACCTAAACAAAGACATGGGGAGGGGTGACCTGCATGGAGCAGCAGTTGCACCTATTCTTGCCACCTTGCTGGACAGACTAGATGGATCATACTGGTCTTTATTCTGCCATGTTGCTAGGTAGATGCAAGCAGGTTTTTGCCCGATTTTCTAAACCTGCACATGCCAAATATGGGTGTCTGTGATTCTGGAAACATAGATGCACCTGCAGCCCTATTTCAGAATGTGCTCGTATATGTCTCACCATGCATGTCTTGCCATCTTGAAAATGGGCATGTGCAGTGGCATAGGAGCTAGGAGAAATGCCTTTTTACTTACTGCTGCTTTTTTTGAAGGTGCAAAAAATAACAGGGGAATGAGTGAGCGTTCCCCAATTCCCCCTGTTAGTTTGCCAAAACAAGCACTTTTGAGAGTTCTATTTGTGCCCTGGAGCAGACATAGACATGGACACCTCTGATACTAGCAAAAATTGAAATTAGGGCATATCGACAGAGTGGTTCCAATAAAGACAAAAGTAACTGAAATGCCCTTAAGTACAGAGCAGACAGAGCTTAAAGAGTCCAAATTACCCCTGCCTACCAATAGCCAGATTAATATGAATAAAATACAACCTCTAAAATGTTTGTATACAAATGCAAAAAGTCTAAAAAATAAGATGGGAGAGTTATGCACGAGGCCGCGGGCCGGGTCCCGCGGCCGACAGTAACCTGGGCCCGGGCCCGGCCTCGGCCTCCTGCACAGGACAAGGGGCTCGGTGGGGGGGGGGGGGGGGGGGGGGGGCGGTGAGGAGTGGAGCGGCATTTGAAATCGCTCCTTGCCAAGAAGGAGCGATTTCATTGGTACTGGGCGGCTGGGGGGCGGAGCAGGTGTTGCCGAGGAGCCGCGTGGCTGGCCTTTTCGCCGCGGCTCCTCGGGAAGAAGACGTGTTCTTCGGTGGTCCGGCATCGTCGGCCGGTGCAGCGTTGTCCCCCGGTGGCTTCGATTGAAGGCGGTGCTCATTGGGGCTTGCGGTTTTGTTTTCCCGTGTTCCGGTGAGCGGTTTGTGGGGGGACTTGCTGCCTGGCTCCGGGTGAGTGTGGGTGGGGGCGCGCAAAAGGGGGGAGTGGGGGGTTTGGCTGGGGATCACTCTGCTTGGTGCCTCGAGTGATTTTTGCATCGTGGGGGGAGGGCCTGGGGGGCTATATTATGGAGTAAGTGCTAGCCTCCCATAATAAAAAAAAAAAAAAAAAATACATAACTAACTAATAAATAATTAACTAAATACAAAACAGTAAGAAAGACCTGTCACACGTTGCTCCTCGAGGTATTCGGGAGCAGGGCGCCCCCAGGGAACGGGGGCAGGGGCCGCCAGAACGGGGTTGCGTGGTAGCATTGACTGGGGGGCGGGGGCTTGGCTCTAAGGGGTCTCGGGGAGCGGGGTCGGCTGCGCGAGTTACGGCCACCAGACAGAGTAGGAGGGGGACAGGTGTAGGGGCTCATACACGTGGGGGGAGAGGGGGGAGTCGTGGGGGTTTGCCTGCCCCTGCGGTGGGCGATTTGGCTCTAGGGAGGCCCGGGGGATCAGCGGGGATTTCGGGGGGGGATTGGGGGCTCAGGGTCCGGTCCTGGAGGCGGTGGGGGTAGTGGGAGCCGTCAATAGGGAATCTGCTTTGGGGATAGTGGGGGACAGGGGGGGACAGACAGACGGTGGAGCGTTGGGGCAGGCGCCCACAGGCGTTTGCGGTCCTTCAGGGGCCCCCTGCGGTGCGGGTGGATCGGGGGCTTATGGGCCAGTTCCCTTAGGGCGTGGGTGGTCGGGTGTGTGTACGGATGGGTGGGTGGGCTGGCCCCCTGTGGCGGGCCAGCCCATGAGCATGGGTCCCTGGGGGTTGGGTTGGGGGGGGATTGGGTGGGGGGCGGCTTACAGAGTGCAGGGGGACACCTGCCATGGGGGGCGTCGGGATGGGCGGCTGGGGGTTTGGGTACCTCGGCTTGGCCTCCACGGGGGGAGAGGGTTGGGGGATGGGACAGTATGGGATGGACACCTCGGGGGTTGCTGCTTCTCTTCCTCCGGCTTTGGGTGCTTCTATCCCTCTGCAGGTTCCAGCGAGCGGTGTGGCGGCTGCTGGTGGTAGCGGAGGAATACGGACGGTGATGCCGTCGGGAGGAGATCAGACCGGTCCGACCTCGCTGGTGCAGACATTGGCGGTCCCAGAGCGGGCGGAGCACGCTGCTGCAGGTGAGTCTCCAGGCAATCCGGTTGGGGTGGGCGGGGAGTCGTTGCCGGCAGGGGAGGGTGGTTCTCTGGCACGCAAAGCCAAGTCCAAGAGGAAGCATCGGCGTCACGGTAGACGGGGCGCGTCGTCATCGTCGTCATCTTCTTCTTCCTCGGATAGTTCCTCTACTACCTCTATGGAGGGCGCGCCAGCAGGTGGGGGGGCGGGGTCCTCGGTAGTGCGTTGCGCCGAGCTTTGGGAGAGTGTACCGCGCAAGTTGCGGCGCAGGATCAAGAAGCGGCGATATATTGATATTTTTAGGCTCCTGGACGGACGGAAGCGCTCAGGGGAAAGTAGAAAAAAGCAGAAGGAGGATGAGAAAGCGGGGAGGGTACGGAAGGTTTCCCGAAACACGTTAAATTGGACTAGGGCCTTTTTGCGTCTGGCGAGCGTTTGTGGGCATGCTGATCCGAGTTGTTATGGTGAGCTTTTGGCTTATGCGGATGCCATATTAGCTGCATCCCAAGCGCACGACGGTTGGGCCTGGCTCAATTACGACGAGGAGTTTCGGGATAGGATGGAAGAAAATCGGCAGCTGTCTTGGGGGATGAAGGATATTAATTTGTGGCTGACGCAAATGTCTGCCAGAAAAGGAGGTGCCGGGGGTGGTGCAGGTCCGGTCAGGGCGGCTGGCAATCCTTCGGCGGCGGGAGTCGTCGGTCCTTTCGGACCGCGGGCCCCGTGTCAGACTCGACTAGAAGCGGACAGGGAGGAGATCTTTGCTGGCGCTTCAATAAAGCTTCCTGCCCCTTTCCGGACTGCAAGTTTCGGCATGCCTGCTTGCTCTGTGGGGCCGGCCATTCAGCTGCGAAGTGTAGCCGAAAAGGGGTGCCAGGGGCGCCGGCAGGGGGTAAGTGAGGAAGATGGCGGGGGGTTGGCGCCTACTCCCATCAAATTGCAGGCGTTGCAACCGTGGCTGGCACTTTATGGGCGGAGTAGGCACGGCAAGGCGGGGACAATGTTAGGGGCGGGTTTTGCAGAGGGCTTTCGTATTCCGTATCAGGGAGGGGTTGGTGCCGTGGCGGCCGACAATTCTAGCTCGGTTCGCCGGCTCGCCGATGTGGCCCGGGCGAAGATTGTGGCGGAATGTGAATTGGGCAGAATTGCTGGACCATTCGACCAGCCACCCTTTTCACCGTTTATCATTTCCCCCCTGGGGGTTATCCCAAAGAAAGAGACAGGGCGTTATAGGTTGATACACAATCTGTCTTTTCCTCCGGGTGCCTCGGTGAATGATCATATCCCGCGTGAGTTATGTTCGGTGCGCTATGCGTCCTTCGATGAGGCTTTGGAGCTGGTGTGCCAGGGTGGAAAAGGGGCGTTATTGGCAAAGGTTGACATCGAATCAGCGTTTCGGCTTTTGCCGGTTCACCCTTCGGCCTTTCCGTTGCTGGGTTTTCGCTTTGACGCTCGGTATTATTACGATAAGTGCTTGCCGATGGGTTGTGCGATATCTTGTGCGTACTTCGAGGCTTTCAGCTCGTTTTTGCACTGGGTCCTGGTGAAGCGGTCCGGGTGTACATCTATTGTGCATTATCTGGATGATTTTTTGTTTGTGGGTCCAGCGCAGTCCACGGTGTGTGTGCGTCCTTGCTGAAGTTGTTTCTTGAGATGGCTGCTGAGTTTGGCATCCCGTTGGCGGAAGGCAAGACGTTGGGACCGGTGGAGTGTCTCTCCTTTTTGGGGATTGAGATAGATGCTGTGGAGTTCGTCGTCCGTTTGCCTCAGGATAAAATTGAGCGTCTGCGACTCTTGGTAGCAGAGGTGGGTTCCGCCTCGAAGGTGACATTGACACAGCTGCAGGCGTTGGTCGGTCACTTAAATTTTGCTTGTAGAGTCATTGCGATGGGGAGGCCGTTTGCGCGTAGGCTGTCCTTGGCTATGGCGGGGGTGCGTTGCGGCCACCATCATATTCGGGTGACGTCGGGGATGCGGGCCGATTTGCGTGTATGGGATGCCTTCCTGGCGGACTATAATGGCTGCTCGGTGTTGCAGTCGTCTGAATTATCCAACCTGGACTTGGAGTTGTTCTCGGATGCGGCGGGTAGTTCGGGTATGGGGTTGTATTGTCAGGGTTCGTGGTGTGCGGCTCCGTGGCCGGTGTCGTGGTCAGTGGGGGGGTTGACGCGTAATGTGACATTCCTGGAGTTGTTCCCGATTGTAGTGGCCTTTTGGGTGTGGCCAGAAAGATTGCGGGATAGACGGGTGGTTTTTTGGTGCGACAACGCGTCGGTGGTTCAGGTTATTAACCGTCATTCGCCCAAGTGTCCGCGGGTTGCGGCGTTGATGCGGGTATTCGTTTTGGCGTGTCTTCGTCTCAATGTTACTGCTCGTGCGAGGCATGTGCCCGGTGCTCAGAATGCTATCGCTGATGCTCTGTCTCGTTTCAGTGGGCGCAGTTCCGGGCTCTGGCCCCGGGGGCGGACGAGAATTCAGCAGCTGTTCCGGAGCACCTTTGGAGGCTTGGGATGCAGGAATGATGGATTTGTTGCGGTCCTCCTTGGCTCCAGGTACGTGGGCAGCTTATCGGCGGGGTTATGCGAGGGTGCGGGAGTTTTTCTGGGGGAGCGGTTGGAGGGGTGGTAGCGTGGAGGACAAGTTAGCTGGGGCATTTATCGTGTGGGCAAAAGGGTGCGGCTGGTCCCGGTCGGCTGTGCGTGCGGCTTTGGCGGGTTTCTCTTTTTTCAGCAAGGTGGCGGGCTGGGGCAACCCCAGTGCGTCGTATGTGGTGAAGCAGTTGCTGGCCGGGTGGGCTAAGGAACAGCCGAATGTGCCGGATTGGCGTCGCCCAGTGTCCCATGATTTGTTGCTGCGCATATGGGTCGTTTTGCCTAATGTGGCGGTTTCTGCGTATGAGACGGAGCTCTTTCGGGCTTTGTTTGTTATGGCCTTTTTCGGGGCATTTCGGGTCAGTGAGTTAGTCCCACGGTCAAGCCAGAATGTGGTTCATGGTGGGTTGCGGGTGCACCATGTGGATCTGCAGGAGACGCTCGTGCGGATTTATGTGGCACGCTCAAAGACGGACCAACGGGGGCTTGGCCGCTGGGTGCGGTTGAAGGCAATTCCGGGGGTGGGTACCTGTCCAGTACAAAATCTGGGGTCGTACGTTCGTCGGCGGCCGGACATAGGCGGATGTTTTTTCTGTCACGAGGATGGGCGCGCGGTTACCCAGTTTCAATTCACGGCGGTTTTTTCGCTTGGCCGTGCGGAGGTTGGGCTTGGAGGAGCGGCGGTTCGCTTCCCATTCCTTCCGGATAGGAGCAGCGACGAGTGCAGCTGCGGCGGGGCTTGGGGGCGAAGTGATTCAACGGATTGGGAGGTGGCGCTCCGGAGCCTACGCAGGTTATGTGCGCCTGGACCAATTGTGAGGTGTCTTTGTGGCGGGGGGAGGGGTGTGGGGGGGGGTTTAATGCTGTGTTTCTTTTTCAGGTTTGCTGTGGAGTTGCCCTCCACGGAGCGCCGGTTCGAGCCCTGCCGGAGTGTGGTGGATTCTGGGACATTCATTCGTCTACTGGGCGGAGCGCAGGGCCGCGATTCGCCCGCTGGGGCAGCTGCACCTGGGATTGGTGTCCTGCAATTTGAGGCTGGTCTGGCTTGGCGAGCGTGGCATGCGATGGTGGCAGCTCCTGCCAGTTGTTCGTAGGCATGCTGAGCGGCGTCAGCGACCGGCGGGGGTGCTGATACATCTTGGAGGGAATGACCTATCCAGTTGGACATGCCGCAGCTCATTCGGGCGGTGCAGCGGGACCTTCGGATGCTGCAGGAAGAGTGGCCAGGTGTGGCAATTGCCTGGTCGGACATTATCCCGCGGCCGGCCTGCTTGTCTCAGCGGCGGTGGTCGCGTGGGTTGGCGAAAGTCAACAGACGGATTGGACGCTGGCTGCGGCAGGCTGGCGGGTGGCAGGTCCAGCACCCTTGGGTGGACCCACACTGTGCTGGACTGTATCATACTGATGGGGTACACTTGTCCCCGGTGGGACAGGACCTGCTACTCAATGATTGGCAGGAAGCGCTAGAAATGATTGGTCGCAGCTTTATTGGGGTGGGGGCGGGGCGCGGATCCGTAAATGGCCTCGCCCGGGGGGGGGGGTTGAGAGCCAGCGCTCGCTGAAGCGGCGCGGGATTGAACTGGTTTTGGAGCAGTGGGGGGCCAAGTGCTCCTCGGGGTGGGGCGAGACAGCCCGGTTGGGGGTCTCGGCCCGGAAGGGGGGGGGGGGTGCCGGCCTTTGCTACTAGGATGGCGAGGCAGGCGGCGGGGTCCGGGGGAGGAGGATGCTCCGCCTTGCTACTAACATGGCGGGAGGGAGCATCGTCCGGCGATGGGGGGGGGGGCTTGGGGTTATGTTTAAGGTTGTATATTTGGGCCCGTTTTGGGCTGGTTGTTACAGGTTGTAAATAAGCTGCGACCAAAGTTTGTACCATACTTAATTGTTGTGTACTTTGTTGGGGAGCAAGTTATGTGGGGGGGGGGTCAAGGTTGATGAGGGAGACGAGGCGGGTTTCCGGGTTACCAGAGTTAATGCACGAGGCCGCGGGCCGGGTCCTGCGGCCGACAGTAACCTGGGCCCGGGCCCGGCCTCGGCCTCGGCCTCCTGCACAGGACAAGGGGCTCGGTGGGGGGGGGGGGTGGAGGCGGTGCTGAGATGAGCGGCATTTGAAATCGCTCCTTGCCAAGAAGGTACTGGGCGGCTGGGGGGCGGAGCAGGTGTTGCCGAGGAGCCGCGTGGCTGGCCTTTTCACCGCGGCTCCTCGGGAAGAAGACGTGTTCCCGCCCTCCCTCCCCTTTGTTTGGCGTTTTGGGATGTTGCAGCTGGTGGGGGCAGGGTAGAGAGCCAGCGCTCGCAGAAGCGGCGCGGGCTTGAACTGGTTTTGGAGCAGTGGGGGGCCAAGTGCTCCTCGGGGTGGGGCGAGACAGCCCGGTTGGGGGTCTCGGCCCGGAAGGGGGGGGGGGTGCCGGCCTTTGCTACTAGGAAGGCGAGGCAGGCGGCGGGGTCCGAGGGAGGAGGATGCTCCGCCTTGCTACTAACATGGCGGGAGGGAGCATCGTCCGGCGATGGGGTGGGGGGCTTGGGGTTATGTTTAAGGTTGTATATTTGGGCCCGTGTTGGGCTGGTTGTTACAGGTGGTAAATAAGCTGCGACCAACGTTTGTACCATACTTAATTGTTGTGTACTTTGTTGGGGAGCAAGTTATGTGGGGGGGGTTCAAGGTTGATGAGGGAGACGAGGCGGGTTTCCGGGTTACCAGAGTTAAGAATATATAGCACTGAATGAGAGGTTAGATATTTATTTATTTATGTATTTGGTTTTCTATCCCATGCTATTTTAAATCAGCACGGTTTACGACATGACAACTCAATACATAGAACAGGTTTACATTGAACAAGTAAACAAAGCTTAACAATTAGAATAATGCAACAGTAGTCTTCCATGGCAAGGTGATCATAGGTTTAAAGACTACAAGAACAGTAAACTATTTACAATCGGAAAGGAGGATAATGGTATCAGGCAATGGTAAGGAGGCGAGGCAGTAGTGGGCTATTTTATGTGGTCAAAGTTTAGCTGGAAGAGATGTGACTTTATTGCCTTTCGAAAGGTGGACTGGTCAGTGATAAGACGGATTGGAGCAGGGAGGGAGTTCCAGAGCAGAGGGGCAAATAGGATGAAGGCTCTATGCCTGGTAAATTGGGAGCTTTTACTAGTCAGAGTGAGAATGGTAAAGGTATTTGCCAAGTTTGTTCTCCTGACTCTGCTGTCGGGTGTCCAATGTAAGAGATCTTCTAAGGAGGTTGCAGAGAGATGGTGAAGGATTTTAAACATCATAAGGAGGGCTTTGTACTTGAGGCGACTGGTTATAGGAAGCCAATGTAGCTGCATTAGGAGAGGTGTCACATGCTCATATCTAGAAACTCTGTAGATGGTTCATGCAGCAGTATTCACGGCCATTTGTAATGGATGGAGTGTATAGACAGGTAGGCCATTTAGAATGATGTTAGCGTAGTCAAAATGAGGAATAATGAGAGCTTGGAACACAGTACGGAAGTTAGCTGGTTCAAGTAAGGGTCGTAGCTGATGGAGGGAACGTATTTTGAGATAAACAGCCTTGGTGATATTGCTTATATGTGATTTCATATTCAGGTGCTGGTCCAGAGTGATGCCTAGATATCGAACCTCATGTTTAGTTTTCAGTTCGGCATCCTTAACCTGTAGGGTAGCTGGTGGTATGAAGGTTGGATCCTTTGATATGAATAAAACGTCAGTCTTTTTACAGTTCACTTTCAGGTTGTAAGAACCTAACCAGTCAGTGACTGCATTAAAGCAGTCAGTGATTTTAGTGTAGTTAGGGTTGTTTGTGGAGAAAGGGGAGTAGAGCAGCACATCATCAGCATGGGGAGTGGCCTAGTGGTTGGGGCAAGGTACTTCAGGCCAGAAGGTTGGAGGTTCAAATCCCACTAGAGGACAGCAACCTTGGGCCGGAAGGACTGGGATTTCTAGTCCCACAGGTGCTCCTTGTGGTCTTGGGCAAGCCACCTAACCCTCCATAGCCCATGTTCCCTGTAAAATAGTTATCTCCAAGTTATAATGCCCTGTTCAATGTAATTTCAGTTTGTTCAATGTAAACCACACTGATGCAGAATAGCACAGTATATAAGAGAATGTAAATAAATAAAAAATAGATGTGGTAAGGTATGCCAAAGGACTGGATGATTGTGCAAATTGGTTGGATATATAAATTGAAGAACAAAGCAGATAAGGAAGAGCCCTGTGGTACTCCTTGGGTTTGTGGGTACTTAGATGATGTTTGAGTACCTAAGCAAACTAGTTGTTGACAGTCCATTAGAAATGAAATACATCACTTTAGTTCTAAGTTCTTAATGCCCTTTAGCTGTAGTTGTTGAAACAAGAGGCTGTGGCAGACTGTGTCGAAGGCTGATGCAATATCCAGGAAGATCAAAATGAATCCTTGTTTTTTATCATGCCTTTAACCAGATTGTCAATAAGTGAGGTAAGCAAGGTTTTGACACCATGTTGCTGACGGAAACCATGCTGTTGCTGATCCAATGGTGCGTAGGAATCAATGTGGTCTTGGATCTGTTCTTGGACTATCTTCTCCAGTATCTTAGCCAAGAAAGGAGGCTAGATATGGGACGATAGGAGTTTGGGTCCTGAGGGTCCAACTTTGGATTCTTTAGGAGGGGTCTAATGGTGGCGGTTTTCAATGGTGATGGAACCAGACCTTTAGTGATGGAACCAGACCTTTAGATATGATTGGTATCTCAGAGACATGGTGGAAGGAGGACAACCAGTGGGATACTGTGATATCTAGGTACAAAATATATCATAACGAGAACAGATCAAATTGGTGGCGGGGTTACACTCTATCTTAGAGAGTGCATTGTGTCTCAAATGATTACAATTTTGCAGGAAGCACAATTCACTGTAAAAACTCTATGGAATGAAATTCCATGTAAAAAGAGGAAGGGGAAGGTGATGGTATGGGGGTGTACTATCAACTGCCTGGCCAGAATGAACAAATGGATGATGAAATGCTCAAAGAAATCAGGAAAGCTAACAAAAGTTACAGCACAGTAATAATAATGGGTGATTTCAATTACTCTGTTATTGACTGGGTCATTGTGATGGCAGGACATGCTAGGGAGATAAAGTTTCTAGATGAAATAAATGACTGCTTCATGGAGCAGCTGGTTCATGAACTGACCAGAGGGGAAGTCATTTTGGACCTAGTCCTTAGTGAAATACAAGATCTGGTACAAGAGATAAGGGTGTTGGGGCCACTTGGCAATAGAGATCATAGCATGATCGTGTTTGATATAATAAATGGAGGAAGGATGACAAAGAAATCCACAATACTACCTTTTAACTTTTAAAAGGGAGACTATGAAAAAATGAGGAAAATAGTTAAGAAAAAAAACTAAAAGGAGCAGTTGCAAAGGTTAAAGATTTACATCAAGCATGGGTGTTGTTTAAAAATACTATCTTGGAAGCCCAGAACAGCTGTATTCCATGCTTTAAGAAAAGTGGAAGGAAGTCCAAAAACTGCCAGCATGATTTGAAAGTGAGGTCAGAGAGGATGTTGTTGCCAAAACAGCATCTTTCAGGAAATGGTAAAAGGAGCCACATGATGAGAATTGGAAACAACATAAGCACTGGCAAGTTAGATGCAAGGCATTGATAAGGCAGACAAAGAGATAATTTAAAAAGAAGCTTGCTGTGAAAGCAAAACTGCGTAATACATTTTTTTTCACAGCAAAATACCTGTGAGATAGTCAGTTGGATGATTAGATGATAGAGGGGTTAAAGGGGCACTAAGAGGGGACAAGAACATAATTTGCTGCTTCGGTCTTTACTGAAGAAGATGTAGGGATGTTACCCATGACTGAAATGGTATTTAAAGGTGATGCTGCAGAAGAATTGAAAGAAATATTGATACACGGGGAAGATGTATTACAACTATTTGATAAACTGAAGAGTAGAAAATCACCTGGACTTGATGGTATACATCCAAGGACATTGAAAAAACTGAAATATGAAATTGCAGACCTACTAATAGTAATCTGTGAACTATCATTAAAATCATTTATAATACCTGGAAGATGGCCAATGTAACGTCAATTTTTAAAAAAGGGTCCCAGGGGTGATCCAGGAAACCACAGACTGGTGAGACTGACCAGTGACCAGTGACTGACCAGTAGAAACCATTATAAAGAACAAAATTACTGAACATTTAGATAGTCATGGTTTAATGGGGAACAACCAACATAGCTTTAGCCAAGGAAGGTCTTGTTTTACTAACCTGTTATGTGTTTTTGAAGGTGTGAATAAACAGGTAGACAAAGGTGAGTCAGTTGATATAGTGTATCTGGATTTTCAGAAAGCCTTTGACAAGATCCCTCGTGAAAGACTCTTGGAAAAATTAAAAAGTCATGGGATAGGAGGCAGTGGACTACTGTGGATCAGGAACTGGTTAAAAGATAGAAAGCAGAGGGTCGGGCTAAATGGCCAATTTTCCCAGTGGAGTATCCCAGGGATCTGTGCTGGGTCCACTGCTTTTTAACATATTCATAAATGACATGGAAATGAGAATAACGAGTGAGGTAATCAAATTTGCAGATGACACAAAATTATTCAAAGTTGTTAAAACCACTGAGGATTGTGAAAAATTGCAAGAGGACCTTGTTAAATTGGAAGACTGGGCATTCAAATGGGAGATGAAATTTAATGTGGACAAGTGCAAAATTATGCACCTAGGAAAGAACAACCCAAACTATAATTACATGATGCAAGGTTCCACATTAGGAACCACCACCCAGGAAAAATCATTTAGGCGTCATCAAGGATGACATGTTGAAACCCTCCGCTCAGTATGCAGTGGCATCCAAGAAAGCAAATAGAATGTTAGGAATCATAAGGAAAAGAATGGAGAATAAAACAAAGGATATTATAATGCCTCTGTATTGTTCCGTGGTGCGACCGCACCTTGAATACTGTGCAATTCTGTTCGCTGTATCTTAAAAAGGATATAGTGTTATTAGAAAAGTACAGAGAAAAGCCACCAAAATGGTAAAGGGGATGGAAGGATACAGCTATGAAGAAAGGCTAAAAAGGTTAGGGTTCTTTAACCTGGAAAAGAGACGGCTGAGGGGAGATATGATAGAGGACTATAAATTAATGAATGGAGTAGAGATGATAAACGTAGATAAATTCTTTATGGCATCAAAAAGTAGAAAGACTAGGGGACATGCAATGAAGTTACAGTGTAATCCATTTAAAACTATATTTATTTATTTATTTATTTTTATACACATTTATATACCGCATCTTCCAAAGTTCAGTTGCGGTTTACAATGAACAAATAATTAACAAATCAAGTTTGTTTTACAGTGAACGTTATATTATAACATAACATATTTACAAGGAACATAATAATATAAATAGAGTATACAGTCTAAACAGTGAGAAATAATACAGAACAGAGTAAACTATATACAATTTTATATATGTATATATATACATGGGAGTAAAAGGACATAAGTTGTGAAATCATCATGAGTGTGTGTTGTCAGGGTGGGTTAAGGGTTTTTTGCTTGATGCAGATAGGAGCCTGTTTAACCTTTGTCTAAGGGAGGTGATGAGTTGTCTATGTTATAGTGTTTGGTGAACAGATAAGTTTAGACTAATAAGAGAAAATATTTTTTCACTCAACGTGTAATCAAACTCTGGAATTTGTTACCGGAGGATGTAGTAAAAGCTGTTAGTGTAGCTGGGTTTAAAACAGGTTTGAAAAAGTTCCTGGAGGAAAGTTCCATAAACCTAAAGGAGACTCGGGAAATCCACTGCTTGCCCCAATACAAGTGTTGTGCAACCTGGGTCTTTTGGGAAAATTGCTAGGTACTTGTGACCTGGATCGGCAACTGTTGGAAACAGGATACTGGGCTTGGTGGATCTTGGTCTGACTCAGTATGGCATATCTTATGTTCTTATGATGGTGAATTGAGACATGCAGCACTGGTCTAACATTTGGCGCACATGTGTATCTTTTTCAGACAGCACCAGGCACATCTGGCACACACCTCTGCAACATACTGTAGAAATGATCACGCTGGACACATGTAAACTCCAGGCTTTCTATAATGTCTCTTGGAATATGGATGTGATTGGGATGTCTGAATGGCTATTTTTTTTTTTTCATTTCAAAATATCTTTATTGAAAAAATAAACAGGAATTACAATCAAGTCCACGTCAAGGAGAGAGTAGGTAAAGTAATTGAATACAATAAATCCTTAACATAATTAGCAAAAAGCAGTATAAGCGGTGCCCATGAAATTATACTTTGATGGCCCTATTTACTTAGAAAGGAAGGAGAAATATCAACCCGTTTCTTTACTGAGCAGGAACACTTCCAGCTGATCTGAATCCATAAATACATATTTAGTCCGCTCATAAATCAAAATGCATTTACAAGGATATTTTAAAAAGAAAGAGGCACCTATTGCCAAGGACCAAGATTTTAAGAAAAGAAAACCTTTCCTACGCTTCTGAGTAAGTCTACAAACGTCTGGAAAAATCTGAATTGGGCTACCACAAAAGGCCTGATCTTTCTTTGCAAAATACAAACACATAATCAAATTTTTATCTGTCAGTGATACAAAGGAAACAATAAAGGTAGCTCACTGAGTAATCTCGTCAATAGAGGACTCCAAAAAAGCAGAGACATCCAAAGACTGAGATGAAGAATTTACTCCGTTTTTAACAATAGGAGAAGAGGCTTCCATGGTAGGCAATATAGGAACATAATACATAGAGAAAAATGTTATAGCATTAACATCTTCAATTAATAGAACCTCCTTGAAGTACTTATGTAACAATATAATTGAAGAAAGATAATGAGTACGTGGAAAATTCAAAAAACTTAAAATTTTCACTCAAACAGCATTTTCCAGTGATTCTGTTTGATGATGCATAGTAACGTTATCGCGAATAGAAGAAGAAACTGCAACCTGAACCACGGAAACCTGACCCTCCAATTTATTCAAACAAATTTTACATTTAAGAATAGATTCATCCTGAACAGACAACTTCTGCACTACTTCCTTGGAAAACTGTGAGACCCGGGAAAGAGATGCATGCAGAGATAATTCAGTGCATGCAAGAACCTCCCATACATCTCGTAATGAAACTTCCGCAGGAGAAATAATAGTTGAGGTAGAAGCATAAAAGTCCAGCACAGACGGAAGAGAAGACGTCTTATGACTATCCAAATCAGTCAGTAAAGATGGAAGTTCCGGCTCACCCAACAGGGGCTCTCCAACCAGTTTCCCAACACTGGGGGACAGCACACCCTCCAAAATTCCTTCCTGACCGAGTAGGGCAGACCCTGGTGCAACTAAGGAGATATCTGAAACAGTACTCACGGAACCCAAGGATAGGTCCTGCTCCGCAGGGGCACTCTGTAGATGTTGATCCATTGGACCCACGATTTTGATGGCCTTAGCGCCAGCAGTAGCAAAACCCTTCTTTCTCCGCTTACCCATGAGTTCTCCTGGTACTCCTCAGTACTCCGAAGGGGCTCCAAAGGGGCGTGACAAGCCCCTTTGTTCACACCCCTTCTGACATGTGACCACGGGTGCGCGCCCGCAGGACTGCAGCACTCCTCCTCTGCTGCGAGCACACGGGTCCCAGCAACCTTCACAGCTCTCCCAATGCCTCAGCTGTGGGACGGCATTTTTAAATCGGCCCGGGGAAGGCGGGACTGCAGCGCTCCTCCTCCGCTGCGAGCACACAGGCCCCGGCAACCTTTACCAGCTCTCCCCTGAATGGCTATTTTCAGGTGACCCACGAATAGGGCTTCTAAAATGACCCCCTCAGAAAATAAGCATGAAATTCTGTATTTTCAATTACAAGGCCCCAGCCTTGTTACAGCATTTTGAGCGCTACAAACCTGCCACTAATAAGATGAGTTTTTTCAAACTTCAGAAAACTCAGTTATTTTAATTCATTTACTACATGTGTTTTTTGTTGGTGGTGTTTCAAAGATTTTATTGAAAGCTCCATAAATTCCATATTTAAAATATTAACAGTAGACAGCAATAAAAAGGCATGGAGTTTATCCTATATGAAGTAGCCTAGAAAGAATGCCTGGATGGCAGTACTGACGTACACATGGTGACGTGTGACTGATATGCCCCAGTGAGTAAAATGACACAGCATAGGCCATAGTATAGCAGCTGGCAGGAGAATACATGAGTGAACAGGGTGAATATATGCTGATGGATGGGCTGAAGAATGGATGGGGTAGATTGCTGCCCCAGTGTACCCAAAAGTGATCTCACAAAGACAGCTAACCTCAATTGTAGAGTGTGTGAAAATAGTTTCTGTGCCCCAGAGAAGGTTTAATAACATCTATTTGGGTTTCACAGCTGTCTCAGCTGCTCTAACCACCATAGAATATTCATGACACATATGCATATAACAAGTGGACAAGTAAGTAGGACATAACAGCCACACATCTGTACAACCTGCATGCAAACACAAAGTGCTCTTGTACAGATACAGGGTCACTCTGAACCACGAATATCGAAGATGAACGTCCCAAAAGGATGTCCATCCCCGTTATTCGTGGTGGCTGCAGGCCCTGGCCAACTTCCCCACTGGTTATGTGGGGAAGTTAATCGGGGGCGGGGAAGAGGTGGCCTGGGGGCAGAGAGTAGGCAGGCAGTGGGTGGTTGCCGGCCCTGAACATACAGGGACGATTCTAATGTTGGCCCTGTACGTCCAGGGCTGGCGAATGGCTGGGGAAGTTATTCCACCCTATTTGTGGAATGACTTCCCTGGACATCGTTTGTTTTCATCATCGGGGTATAGATGGGGCTGGGGGGCCAGAGTTAATTCCCCACAGCCTGACCCTGGCCTTGGGAGGCCAGATGGGTCGAGCTGCAGGAAAGTTTTGCAGGCGGTTGGCATTGTGGCTTTTAAATGTAGTCGCAGTGCTGGGGCAACATGACACCATAGTGCCGTGGCTACATTTAAATGCCCTGACTGAGTTAGTCAGGCAGGGCAAGTACATGCAAGTCAGGACTGAATTGCAGTCCCAGCCTGCACATACATTCCTGTTCACGATTCTTATCCCAGACAAAGGAGATCTACATCCAGGACAGAATCAGGCCCATAAGATCTACATTCATGCTGTCTGGTGGAACAGTCACTCACATGATGTTACACACCTGGTGTCCACTCATGTCTCTGTACTGATGTGTCTCTCATATTGGCCATATGGAGCAAGCAAGGATGTATGTATGAACATTTATTTACATTCTCTTATATACCATGCTATTCTGCATCAGTGCCGTTTACATTGAACAAACTGAAATTACATTGAACAGGGCATTATAACTTGGAGATAACTATTTTACAGGGAACATGGGCTATGGAGGGTTAAGTGGCTTGCCCAAGACCACAAGGAGCACCTGTGGGACTAGAAACCCCAGTCCTTCCAGCCCAAGGTTGCTGTCCTCTAGTGGGATTTGAACCCCCAACCTTCTGGGCTGAAGTACCTTGCCCCAACCACTAGGCCATGCCTCCACTCAGGTGTGTAGGTGGCCATCTCAGGAGTATGGCATGTCTGCATGTACTGCATATATATGATGTAGCAAAAGATGTTCATTCACAGTTATCACAAAAGTTTCCAATCATGTACATCTCATGTGTCATGAATCAATAAGGTGAAGTCATATGACCCTTTGCAAGGTGCTGCAGCAGAGCCAATAATGCTGTCAGATGGGTATGATTGCAATATGAATGCTTGCTGACTTAAAGTGCTATTATAATACATAAAAATGAATAATAGTAACATTGTATGCCCTCAAGTCACCACTGACTCCTGCTGATGTAGCAGTTCCTGATTTTTCTTGGCAGTGTGATCAGAAGTATATTGCCAGGCCATTCTTCAGAGACAATGGGAGATGATGTGACTTTTCCAAGGCCTCAAGTGAGATTTGAATGATGGTCTGTTCCTTACTGAATCCATACTCTAACCATTCAGCTAAACCTCCCCGTCTTTTTCTACAATACTCTCTTGAATAAACCAGACTACAGGTCCCTACCTCCAATGGCCTAAACCCAGAACTTGAATCAACCTGGCAGGCACATTCTGAGACAATTGTAAGCCACACCTAAGGCTTGCCTGCGGTGGTACACATGCAGTATGGACTGCACTGGACTCTCAGTACTGCATCTGCATAACAGACACACAGCATCAATATTAATCTCCTGTCCAAAGGCCAAGCCACATGTGAGGGTAAAATGTCCTTCCTTCCACTCTACCTCCTAAACTAACAACATTTGTACACAGAGGTCTGCAGGGTGGCACAAATCTCTGAGGCAGCACATGTGCAAGGCATGCATTGCCTTGCGACCTGCTGTACACTACAAGATAAATATTTTTGCACATACACCAAACTGAAATCTCATTCATGACCCATGAGGTCCATCCCAGACCATCATGCCCTCCCCGAGGGGCCATGCACACTTGCTTCTTCATCATAACAGACATGCAGGTACTGGGCAAATGCTTCAATGATCAGGATCATCACTAGGCTGCAATGTGGGCTATGTGTGATGATATTTGTTAGCCCTTTTATTTCCCAGGATGTACCTCTTGATCTGAGCACCTATATGCTATTTTGGCCCCTGTGGAGAATGCAGCGATCTATCACATCAGCTCTGGAATGTGCAGGCACATTGTGTGCTTCATGGATATAACAGCTGCCACATATACAAGTGTCCTTTTTCACTGGCCACCCTGAATTTAAGGAAGGGCACACATCACCAGGTCCCCAGCACAAAAATAGATGGTTTCTGCAGCAGATCTGTTTTACTGCCAGAATATTACGGGCACTGAGTGCACTATGTCATTCTAGCTGTTTTGTATTATGTACAGCTACAGCATGTTAGAGCAGCATGCTCTATCTGGCCCTTGTGTCCTGCACTGGTTGGCCAGAGACTTTCAGCTAAGATCTTAGGAAATTCCCTAGGACACAGGCAGCTGTTTCCAAGGAACATGAATGTAGTGAGTGGTGCCTAGACAGAAAAGGAGGGTGCTGACACCAACCAGTATGTCCTGCCAAAAAGCATAGTCATCAGCAGGTTACAGGCAGTCCCAGAAAAGCTGCCCTCTTCTCTTTCCAAAACATTGATTCAGCTAGATCCATCACTGTCAGCCTGCCTATACTGTACAAGTCAGCCACACACACATGCCCTCTGTGCCAGTTCTGCTAGTCACCACCCACTACATGTACACATAGCCAGCATAAAAATGTGGGCTTCAAACAGCATGGACATCTAACAACCTGACTAGTGACTGGACTTCCATAAAGAAAGAGTACTCATGTCACAGTAGCTTGACCCTAGACAGCACTATATGGATACATAGCCGTGACATGGTCACAGCTTGGTCAGAGTGAGAGCGGCCTCTCAGCATGAACAGATGTGTGCACCCAGGCCATGCTCCTGTCAGACCCATATTAAGATGGCTCAGCCATTTACCTAACCTCGGACTCATGTATATCCTGTGCACACTGCTCTGTTTTTGACAATATCAAGAATCCTCTGCTCTTCATTTATGTATCTATTTAGTTTGAACTTGGGGACAGCTAATGCAAAGAGCACTGGAAACTGGTCCAGAAACAGGCAGCAAGAGTATGTTGGCTCACAGTAGCCTATGTCTGTCACATACTAGAAGACTGTGTCCCCCTACACAGCTTTTGCCATATGGACACTGTGAAAATGGCCAGTGTAGCACATGTGCTTTCCCATGCTTCGGATGCAGTCCCCCCCCCCCCCCCAACAGCACATGGAAGCATGTCAGGTTGGACATGGGGTTAGATATTGGTACTATTGCTGGCTACACATACACTGCCATTCCCAGCTTCTTTAACAATGTCCATGTGGCTGTCACACTCGGTGCCCGTGGAGAATAGATGAGGCTGTCATGCAGGGTCTCTGATGTGAAACATGCAGAGACTGAGTAGGCTCTCATAGCTTCCGTGCATCTGAACATAGTCTCTGGCCAGCAATGTCACCTTCCAGGGGGGGTGAGGGAAACAGTCCCAGACATTCAAAACATGTATGGGACTATTCCCCCTACCCCCACCTCAACATTCATCTCCAGGCACTGCCTTCCCACATGGTGGCAGGTGATTTAGTGAGCAACAACCTGTGGCAAGTTCCTTCTGCTGGAATTGTGCACACACTATTCAGAGATCAGTATTCCACTGTTGCAATCAGGCAAACAAATGCATATCATCTCTGTAAACATAAGGCAGGTTGTTGTTTTGGAGTAATACATAATGTACTACTGAATGCTGTGGTCATTAATCAATAGACAGTGTTGAGGTAGTGAATATTGTGTTCAGATGTGTATGAAACAGACATGCCTGTTTAACTGCATTATTTATAAGTTCCATTTCTCCCAGTTGTATGTATAGCTCATTGTATTTACCTTTATTTATTATACTTCTAGTTCCTATTGTTTTATGTAGTATGTTCATTGTATTCATCCAGTTCCATATAAACTGTTCTGTTTTGTAGGAAAATGTTATATCAATACTTGTTAAATAAATGAGCAGCAGGTTCACCTACTCCTGCCATCTTACTGGGCAGACTAGATGGACCATAGTGGTCTTTATCTGCTATCATTTCCTATGTTACTATGTAAATAACTGCTTGTATGTGCATACTGTATATGGAGCTAAAAGACCCCCAGATGGCAGTCTGTGACTGCAGCTTAGGACAAGAGCAAACTGCATGTGGCTACATCACAGAATCATTCTTGCTTCACCAACTAAGTGACTGGATTGGACATTCACAGAGGCCAGCCTTCCACATGAGCCTTGCTCCCAATAAACTGCAGCTGCACCATGGTGGCTGACATTGTTGCTGTGGATACAGCTATTATGGCAGTTGCCATTAATAAGGCCTCTCACCTGTGAAGACAAGTGTGTCCTGAGGCCTGGAGGCTCAGTCAGAGGTGAGGTTTGCTGCACACACAAATGTGATGAAGCTCTCCCTGGTGATACCATGTCCTCCCAGCTCACTCCAGTCAAACCAGCAGACAATATGGGAGCTGTACAGCAGTGTCATGTTTGGAGGTAAGTGGAGAAGCAGGCTGTGGAGATGGGGCTTAAGGATAGTGTTATGCATTTGAGGCTCATGGCTTTGGGGACAACATGTGTACAGGCACAGCTAGTCAGCCAGTGACTCCCATAGTTTGCAACTACTTATTGAAGACTAACCTTCTGCCCTTAAATGGTGTCTCACACAGTATGTGGAGATGCAGAATAGCTGACCATGCTTCATGTTGTATGCACATCCATAAAGCCTGGGCATTATCTGTATGCACAGTGCATTGCTGCAGCTCACAGTTCTCTGGACACACACATGCAGACATGACCCCACTGTCCAAAAGAGGTGTAAATTGGCATTTTTACTTGGCCCTTAGGCCTCCTTTAATGCTTGGATGTCAACACCCTCTCTGCGTATGTGTGTACTATTAGCATGCTTTGCCAATGCTTCCTCTTATCCTGCCATCTAGCCAGTGTTAGTGCAGATTCTTTGTGTGGCTGGAGAGTATCAGGACTCATGTTGGACAGTATGGAGAGGGCTGTACCTCCAAAACCATAAATGGAAATGTGAGATAAAGTTAACACAGCTGGATATATCATTCTTGATCCACAGGCTGGTCTTGAACCTATGACTCTTTTTTCTCACACCCAGTGGCCATGTATTAGAAGTCACAAAGAACCCATTTGGGAGTGTGGGTGCATCACTCCATGTGTACATATGTGGTCATTGTCAGGATGCATGAAGGCATGAGCTGGGGTTTACCTATGTCTGCGTAGCTCTCTGCAGGCTCTGTGCCATACTTCGGAAGATATGGGAGAGGAACATCTCGTTAGGTCTGTATGTAGAACTGCATTGATATGCTGCTTTTAAAACTGATGTTCATGTCTTACATATGGGATCTCTCTTGCCACAAGGGCATGGCTTGATACATGAACACACACATTCAAGACCATGGGTGACCTAGCAGAATGACCAATATAACCATTTCCTGGTGTGTGCTTGTGGGCCAGTCCTGGAATCAACTCATAATTTGCAGACCACACTGAGTAGTTAAGACTCCTTTGTGGCTGAGATGGACGTGGCACAAAGTTGACTGCTTACTCATGAAAGGATCCCTGGTTCATAAACAGGTCCTAGTAGTAATTTGGCAACTGAAAGAGCAGTGTGGGTATTTTTTCACTGATACAGTGTGTTATCATATTTCTTAATCTTCCTGCCTCACTGGCATATTTTTCCTCCCCACATGCAAATATCCAGTCAATATGTGCATGTGGAGAGCATCCTGATCCAATCTTTCCCTGTCAAATTGCTGTGCCAATTACAGCAGGATATATAGGTCAAGGGTGGACACAGCCAATATGACCAACACTTTGGGACTGATGATGTAACCAGGACACACCACATGTACATTCAGGGCATGAAGGCAATAGCAGTTGGCAGACACCACTTCCTAGTCTATGGATGTTAATGTGCCACATGTGTGCTGTGTATGATGCCATCAATTGTGCTTGCCTGCGCATTCTCTCACACTGCAGGTTAAGGGACATGCACTGCTGTTTCTCATTAAAAAATGCACGGTCATTCATAACACAGCTGCTCATGGTTCATAGTACCTGGGGACAGCCCATCCACTAGACAAACTTGGTGGGCACCTAGGTCCACAAACCCTAGTGAGTGGCATGTTGGCCAATCCCTCCCTCCCTGCAAGTGTGGCACACCCACTGCTTCAGTGCTGTCAGTGACCTTAAACCAGCAGCATACATGCAGGTAGTAATAGCATGTCACTCCTGCCTCCCTCCAACAGGATGTGTCAGAGGGGGGCAGGAGTGACATGCCATGAGCACACGTGCTGCTGCCTTAAGCCTTGCTGCTGCATGTAAGGGAGGAATCTCCCTGCCACCCTCCTCCCCCAGGTGAGACAATGGATGCCGGGAGGGTAGAAGGCATGGGGAATCCTCCCTTCCATGCTGTGGTGAGCCGCAAGACAGTAGTGGGAGGGGGGAGTCACAGGGGGGTCTGTTTAGGTTGGCAGAAACTCTTGGCCCAGCCCTGACAGTACCTGATGTGGCAGCTGGCAAACTGGGTGCAGCCATTTCTGCCTACTACAGCCAATGATGTTTGGAGGAAGTGAGAGATAAAGTTAGCTAGAGTTCTCAGGTGCTTGCCAAGCCCTGGTATGGCATGTGACAGGGCAGTCAGATGGTCCAGATGAGGTCTCAGATGCTCATACAGCTTTCTTTTAGCCCAAAAACTAGGCCAATGGAGGATGGGCACTTGGTCTTGGGGATGGCCAGGGAGGGTGGCTGTATCTCATATGATACACTGCCTTCTACTCTGTACTTACCTTCCACAAGGATGCAAACACAACCACTTTGAAGACAGCTGACCCTGCACATGGTGAACTACCACCTATAGGGGGGGTGCTGCACCTGTGCCCCTGATGCCCCTGCAGCAGCAGCTTGTATGTGTGCCACTGCTCTCATAGCAGAGTCACGATGCCCATCGGGGATGTGATCCCTAGGCACACCTAGTCCACCTAGAGGACTGGTTGGTCCTACAGAATCACCAACATGGCACCACCTTTGGTATTTTGGCACCAACAAAATAATGTCCTTTATTAAAAGGGCACTAAGGTATGACTGCCAATGGGCCACAACTATCTCTCATTTCAGGGCTAGGGTCTGGAAGGTGCACACTGCATACATCTCAGTGTGCTTCCTTTGTACTGTTTAATGCATGAAAAAGGCTCTCTCCCTGCAAGGAAGCCCTTAATGCCTGCTCTTAGCAGGTGTTAAGGTTCTCAGCGGCTACGCCTACAATGCACGCTAATAGCAACCGGTGTTAAGGGAACACACACTGTCTCTGCCCACGATCTTCCCAATTAATGCCCCTTCACCACCTCTTTGTACCTTACCACCCAGTAACAGGCTAATGGCTGTTAAGCCGGCATTATTGGCACTTTGCACCTCATCAATGCTAGCAGGGGGCCCTTAAAAATGTGTTTCTGGAGAGATGGGGGTGGATGTTCTTCTGCAGGGAAATGAAGACAGTTGACTAACCAGATGCAGTCAGAAACAAGTGCTTGTGCACAAGAGATGTTAAAGTCACAACTGATTCCATCTAACGTCGGCACAGGTTAACACTCCAGTCTTAAACCAGGAAAAATATAATCAAAAAAAAAATTCAAATAAGAACAGGTTAACATGACTATCATTCTTTAAAATAACTGTGCAGGGAACTATTAAATATTTAGATGCAGAACCTAATCCAGATGGGAAGGGGTGGCAAAGATATCCTTAAGCCAACAAATAAAAACTAAAAAAGTGTTAGAGAGTGTTTTTCTTTCTACAAAGAATTAAATATGCAAAAGGGGTAAATGTGTAGGGAGAGGAGAGTGAGAGAGAGAGAATATAAAATAATTAAAGAAATATAACCAATAATTAGGGATTCTGATTTTAGGTATTAATAAATAAACATTGATAGAACATCCCAATCTAAAAATATATAAATAAATCAATAAATATAAGTGGTGTTGAATGGATAAACACCAGTGTTGATTAGATAAACACCAATTCCCTTAGGTCTCTTATGAATGCCCCCTGACTTGTTTTATATTCCCTACTCAGTTTTAGTGACCTTTCTGTGCTGATGAACCTAAGTGATATAAATGTACATTTTTTATTCTACTGGAAAAGATAACTAGCAATAATACATGTATCAGGAAAACATCAACATGCTAAATCTTAGCAAAGGGCCCCATGCGAAAAATCCCATGCTAACTGGCTAGCCTGCAATGGGGAGGGAACTGAGCCGAATGCAGGCATTAATGGTGTGTTGCGGTTACTGGATTGTGTTCTTCTAGACATTAAGAATGCACCAAGAGCAGGGGGATGAATGCACACTGCCCTAAAGTTTGTTCAGTTCTCTATGCTGGATTTGTTGCCCAAATGTGTGCTACAGGCGTCTTCTTTAGTAAACATGCCCGCTCATTAGTTGGAAAATAAATCCCCTCATTTATGATTTATAAACACCTAAGAATATAAGCTCCATCAATATAGTTCTTTCATTCAGTGCTTCTGGCAAACTGAAAAAGGAGAGAAAAACATACACACACTGTAAAATAAATGCTTCATGAAATGCGTGGCCTAAAACTCCCTAATCTTAGACTAAGGGGTATGTTTACTAAACTGCAGTAATGTTACAGAATCCGCGTTATGTAACATTAATGATCGTTAGGTAACTTTAACGCACGGTATGTAACATTAACATGTGTTAACGTTACTTAACGATCGTTAACGTCCCCGGCCGCAGTACACACTGCAGAGGGTGGAAAGAGGGCGGGGGGAAGGGGTCAATGGGCGGGGAGTGGGCGGGAAGAGGCTCCCTGCACACTAACGCGCTGAACTGAAGGGCTGAATCCTACCGCGAATGAAAACCTGCCGTTAGATGCACATTTGCAGGAGAGAGAAACCATTTAAGTGTCAGCAATGTACACCATAGGCAGGGAGCCCAAGAACCGTGATAGTAGTGCTTCATTTCCAGCAATAGCATAGTGCCCAAGTATGAAAGGCCACTATGGTGATGGTGCAAGTGGGGCATAGGGGGCTGCAGGTGGGATATGTAGCAGGGGCAGCTGGGGCACAGGGTGGACTAGGTGGGCACCTAGGTAGCACATCGTAACAAAGAAACCAGAAATCAGCATGACAGCAGCTGACAAAGGCCAAACGCAATCCACCTACATCTACCTGGTCCACCCGAGCTAACAGTTGCCAGGGCACTGACCTGACATCCCCCCAGCAACCCTCCCCCAAGTGGAAGGGACAGACTATTGGTAGGCGGTGATGGGGGGGGATGTGAGGATGCTCATGTATACCCCAGACCCCTCTCCCTAGGCAACCACCTACCCACACAGTGGATGGCCTGGAACTGCACACTACCAGCACTGACAGCATATGGCCATGTCAGCATGGCAGGGCGGGGTGCCCGTGCTGGAGGGGGCAGTGGCACCTGCCTGCAGTAAACCTAGGCCATGCTCTGTACCAGTATGTGGTATGCAGTGCAACATAACAGGTCTGGCTGAGGAAAAGTACAGGTAGCCCCAAGGACCACCATGTACCTGTGGCAATAGTGTGGTGCAGTGCACCCAGCCAGTTTGTCCAGAAGCAGAGGGTCACAGGTTCAAGCACCAGCTGTGGTTCCTGCAGAGCATGTCCCTATATTTTACCCTACAAGGCAGATACAACAGCAACATGTGCAAAGCCCAAAGCAACAGCGAACAGAGGTACAAACACCCACTCACACAGGCTCCACAATCCAAATATGCATGGAGAGTCAAGCTGTTGGCCCCAGCATTGAGCTGCAGTTATCACCAGGGCACTACTACTGCCTCCTGCACAGTTTAGCAATGTCGGCACTGTGATCAGGACCAGTGTGGCGGGCAGGGTTGCCAACCACCCCTATCTGTGCACAATGTTGCAATAGGAGTGTGTGTGTGTATGTCTATCCATTGTTTTGTGGCTGCCCACACCTCACTGGGCCCATAATGTTCCATTGTGGGCAGCGTTAGCCTGAATATGTGCATAATAAGGAGCAAGGTGTTGTGGGTATGGCTGGACAGGGCGGATTGGCCAGGATGCATCTTCACAGGGTGTGGGGAAATGGCTGGGACACTGTAGTGCCCGACCACCACCTGCATGGACAGGGTGGCCACAGCATGGCATGCTGGGAGGGCACTCACTCTAACCAAGCAGTGACCATGGCATGTCTAGGCTCCCACATAGTGCTCTACAATATTTGCCTCCAGTGATATTTTTGTGTTTCTAGTGCTGGGGTCCCAATCACTGAGATGCCTGCTTGGTGCATGTAGTTCCTCTGTGCGCATGCACTATGGACTGGCTAGTAGACTGTCTGCAGTTAGACTGTGCATGGTTGGAACACCTATAAGTTGCAGTCTGATTGTGCTGTCTGCTGGTGACTGGCAGACAGTGTTGTGCAGCAGTTGGGGGTTCCAGACCTAACCCCATCATTGCTTCTGGTCTGCTACTGCCCCAGGCATAGGTATGGCTCTGACCCACCAACCCTGGAGGGCTGTCTTACACCAGCAGGATGGAGGTTGCTTCACTGGGGCTGGGGCACCAGTCTCTTACCTACAAAAAGGGTGATGTGGGCCTTTTGTGGTATGTAGTGTATACCACATTGACCTTATAAAGACACTGCTGCACACACCTCATGCAGGTCTAGGACCCCTCTGCCCTGATAACAGGTGCCCATGCAGCCAGACCCTAACACAGGGTACACACTAATCAGGGTGGTGCCTGGTCACAAAGGGCCACATGTGACTGCAGGATACAGATGGACACCAAATTACCTTCAGTTGCACTGCAAGTAACACTTGTCACACACTGGTAGTGATGGGAATGTACAGCAGGACCTATCTCTAGCACCACATATACTGCGGACCTAGTGCTGGGCACCCATCCTATCCCTCAGGGTGAACACAGAACTTGCACAATGGCATGATCTGTAGCTACACTGTGCCAGTATCACACACTGTCAGTTCGTCTTTCCAAGCTGAGGTACCGGAGAGGTGCAGACCCCATTTGGTGATCAACTGTAGACAGCTATTCAGCATGTGCATTGCATCATTGGTACTGGTGGGGTTACCCTATCCTGGCACTCAGAACAGACAGTTTGTGCGGTGACCTGAAGTCTTTCTGTATCCAGCCATTGCTGTGACATACACCATGGAGGTATAGCCTACTGGTTAATACAATGCCATTCTCGGCAGTGCTCATGGGTTCCATTCCTCATTGTTCCCTCCTCTTATGCCTGTCTTACTCAAATAGTGTGCATGCCTGTAATAGTCATATTTTGCAGATCTGTGCTGCCAGCCCATAATACCCTTGCCACAATTGCCAACATTCCCTCGGTCCATCTATCTGCGTCTGTCAGCTGTGTAGAGTCCTGTCTGCCTGTGCGGGCTGCCACCCCATGTCCTGCACTGCTACCCTTTCCTGCATTGTGCCTCATCATGCTTGCCTCACCTGTGCCTGGTCTGCATGGCACCACCACTCCTCTGTCCACCCAATATTGTAACTATCCTGCCAGTGTGTTAAGCATTTAATGCAGATTTTACCACAAGCTGATCATTAGCATGCATCCATGATAATGGTTATCTCGTATTAAAAACAGCACCAAGGTAAAAACAAACAAATACATGACTTATCGCAGGTTAGATCAAGATTGTGTGAATTCTGGGTGTTGATTGGACATTGCCACCAGTGACAGCTAGTGTGTAGTTACTTAGCATGTACTAGCTGTCATGATTGTCGATAGCTTGGCAGCACTAAACACCACCTCAAGAGGTGGCACTAAGTACAACTGTGCTACTGGCAGTCTAGTAATGTGGTAGCTGCTATTCACATAAAAAAAAAAAATTGTTGTCCACAGTAGTGCATCAAGATCCCCCCTCCAGATCTAATCCTCCTGATCAGTACCCCTGCCCAAAGAGCAACAGTCCACTGGCTAGCACCTCTCAATGCAGACTCCTCACAAGACATTACCCCAAAAGGAACCCCTAACATGATTTCTTCTAAAAAGGAACACTGCAAAAATGAACCCCACATTAGAAGACCACCAACAGACCATAATCTGACCCTCCCCCACCCTTGACCCCCATAAGATTCATTGGAGGATTTCTCTGGTGGCTACTGGTCTCAAGCAGGTGCAATCACCCTATTACCTGGTAGCCGCCAGATTACAAAATGGTAGTGATAACCCTAACAGTAGTTTTGAAGTACTACTACTGAGAATCAAACTTCCATATAAAGAGTGATTGTTCTTACATGGAAGACTGACCCCTACCGGTAGTACTAGGTGTAGAAAGGGTCTCAAAGTGGAGTACCAAGACCCTCTGAAAAGGTTAATATGGAGAATGGCTTGGAATTTTGCTGACAACTTGAAGCTCGATCTGTAGCAGCTTAGCAGTGTATGTGTATATATAGACGCCAAGGTCGTATTTTGTAGATGTTTGTAAAAAAACAAAACAAG
Organism: Ichthyophis bannanicus; assembly: GCA_033557465.1. Taxonomy (NCBI): domain Eukaryota; kingdom Metazoa; phylum Chordata; class Amphibia; order Gymnophiona; family Ichthyophiidae; genus Ichthyophis; species Ichthyophis bannanicus. Next base: position 571,599,067 of record CM066032.1, read on the forward strand.
ACAGAATGTTTTTGTTTGTCCTGACTAAGCTCAGCAATGTCTGTGCCTAATTTGACCTAAAACATAAAAGAATAAGAAAATAAGAAATGCCATACTGGGTCACACCAAGGTCCATCAATCCGACCCCCAATCTGGCCTTCCATGTCCAGGGTTGGGCTGCGCGGAATCCCCTTTATCCCCTAACCTTTCCAATACTGTCCAGGCCTTCCATCACCCAATGTCCAGGGGGACTTATTCCACCTCCAAGGTAGAATAAGTCCCCCATCCAGGTTTCTAGCCCCTGACGTACAGGGCCGACTTCAGAATCGGCCCTGTACATCCGGGGTCACGGACCACACATGCCCCACCCTTGCTGTGCCTCCAGAGTGCCCCCTTCTGCCCCGTCTAAGCCTCCCCATACAAACGCCTTGTTTCTATGGGGAGGCTTTTGATGGGGAGTTAGGAGGAGGTACCTCAGTCAGGCTCTTGAAATGAGTCGCGGTGCCATGGCATCTCATTGCCATGGCACTTCAGCTCCATTCAGGAACCATGATCCCCAGTCGCTGACCACAATCTTCTTTCCCCTGTAAAGCAAAAGCATGACATATAGTGATAACACAAATTTCTACTATGTAGCCATTTTGTCCTAATAAAAGAAGTACTATGACCTAGCTAGAGTAGGAATTATGGGAGAACTGCACAAGTGTGCAGGTCTGAAATCCTCTGCTTAAGCCAAAAGTAATACTGTTACTGATATAATTCTGTGTGTTTTGTTTTATTTAATTCCTTACTCTATTTGCAATTGAATTTAGTGAACTGGAAACAAAGAACTGAGGTTGAATTTTGATATCTGGTGAAACCCAGTCAAGAGTAGGTGATGCAAAGAGATTCTTTCACTAGATTCATTGTCACCATTTTGGAGCATTATAGATACTGGACAGGACCATTCCCACTTGGGACCACTAGATACTAGGTAAACCCTTGGGTGAGTCCCATGGAAGTCAGGGGTGGGAGGAGAGTCAGGTTATGGTCTGTTAGAAGCTGCTATTGGGGGGGTTAATTTTCAGATAGTCCCTTTTTGGGGTGTGGGGGTTCCTGTTAGGGTGGTGTGCCTTCATAGGTGATCTGCATCAAGGGAACAGTGATCAGGATTGTTGTTGTCCAGGTGGGGGGGGGGGGGTGCTGATCAGAAGGACATTGGGTTGGAATGGAAAAGGGACAGCCTGGGGAGGAGCAATCAGATCAGAAAGTGAATTCTTTGGAGTGGTATTAGATCTGGGGTGGGGGAGCCAATCGGGGGGGGGGGGGGAGGGAATGCTGTTCAGAGACGTAAGGATTGTACTGCATTGTTTTTTAGTTCCAGGGCCCATGTTATAAGAACATAATAGAATAAGAAAATAAGAAATACCATAATGGGTCAGACCAAGGTCCATCAAGCCCAGTATCTTGTTTCCAATAGTGGCCAATACAGGTCACAAGAACCTAGCAGTTTCCCAAAAAGATACACAGGTTCTATAATGTTTGTATTGGGGCAAGCAATGGATTACTTGGGTCCTCTTTAATAATGGCTTATGGACCTTTACTCTAGGAACTTGTTCAAACCATTTTTAAAAATAGCCATACTAAGTTTTTACTACATCCTCTGGTAGCAAATGCCAGAGTTTGATTATGCATTGAGTGAAAAAATATTTTCCCTTATTAGTCTTCAACAGGTTACACTGTAGCTTCATTGCATGTCCCCTAGTCTTTCTACTTTTTGATGCCATAAAGAATCAATTTACGTTTACCCATTCCACTCCATTCATTAATTTATAGACCTCTATCATATCTCCCCCTCAGCCATCTCTTTTCCAGGTTAAAAAGCCCTAATCTTTTAAGTCTCTCCTCACAGGAGGATCCTTCCATCCCCTTTACCATGTTGGTGGCTCTTCTCTGTATCTTTTCTAATTTTGCTATATCCTTTTTAAGATAAGGCAACCAGAATTGCATGCAATATTCAAGGTGCGGTCTCACCATGGAACCATACAGAGGCATTATAATATCCTTTGTTTTATTCTCCATTCCTTTCCTTATGATTCCTAGCATTTTATTTGCCTTCTTGGCTGCCGCTGCACACTGGGTGGAGAGTTTACATAAGAACATAAGATATGCCATACTGGGTCAGACCAAGGTCCATCAAGCCCAGTATCCTGTTTCCAACAGTGGCCAATCTAGGTCACAAGGACCTAGCAGTTTCCTCAAAGGACACAGGTTCCACAATGCTTGTACTGGGGCAAGCAGTGGATATCCTGAGTCTCCTTTAATAATGGTTTATGGACATTTCCTCCAGGAACTTTTTCAAACCTTTTTTAAACCCAGCTACACTAACAGCCTTTACTACATCCTCCGGTAACAAATTCCAGAGTTTGATTACACGTTGAGTGAAAAAATATTTTCTTTTATTAGTCTTAAATAGTTTACCTTGTAGCTTCATTGCATGTCCACTAGTCTTTCTATATTCTGATAACGTAAACAATCGATCTACGTTTACCCGTTCCACTCCGTTCATTAATTTATAGACTTCTATCATATCTCCCCTCAGCCGTCTCTTTTCCAGGTTAAAGAGCCCTAACCTTTTTAGCCTTTCAACATGTTTCAACATGTTATCCATGATGATATCTAAATCTTTTTTCCTGTGTGGTGTTTCCTAATGTGGAACCTTGCATCGGGTAACCATAGTTTGGGGTTTTCTTTCCTAGATGCATAAAGTTGCACTTATCCACATTAAATTTCATCTGCCATTTCAACGTCCAGTCTTCCAATTTATCAAGATCCTCTTGAAAGTTTTCACAGTCTTCTTGGGTTTTAAGAACTTTCCCCTTTGGGAAAATTGGCCATTAAGCCCTATCCTCTGCTTTCTATGTTTTAACCAGTTCCTGAACTGCCTCCTATCTCATAACTTTTTAACTTCGACATGAGCCTATAATGAAGGTACTTATCAAAGGTTTTCTGAAAATCCAGAAACACTATATTGACTGGCTCATCTTTGCCTTCCTGTTTATTCACACCTTCAAGAAAATATAACAGATTAGTAAGACAAGACCTTCCTTGGCTAAAGCCATGTTGGCTTTCTCCCATTAAACCATGACTATCTACATGTTCAGTAATTTTGTTTTTTTTACAATGGTTTCTACCATTTTGCCCAGTACTGATGTCAACCTCACCAGCCTGTAGTTTCTCAGATCACCTCTGGAACTCTTTTTAAAAATTGGCATCACATTGGCCATTTGTCAATCTTCAGGTACTACAGATTATTTTAATAATAGTTCACAGATTACTAATAGTAGGTCTGGAAAATCATATTTCAGTTGTTTTAACACCCTCTGGTGTATACCATCTGGTCCAGGTGATTTGCTACTGTTTAGTTTATCAAATAGTTGTAATACAGTATATCTTCCTGATTTATTGATATTCCTTTCAATGTATCACCTTTAAATATCATTTCAGTGTTGGGTAACTTCCCTACATCTTTAGTAAAGATCAAAGCAAATAATTCATTCAGTTTCTCCGCTGTGGCCTTGTCCTGTCTTAGTGCCCCTTTTACCCCTCTACATCCAATGGTCTAACTGACTCTTCTCAAATTCTTGTAATCTTCTGAATAATGTAATCTTCCGCCGCTGCTCTCCACTTTTGGCTACGCTCCGTTTGGTCCTGGGTTCATTTCACAGAGACAGTAGGGTAAGCAGCACAAATAAGACAACCAAAACTGGTGTGGCTTAGAAAAAGAGTTTTATATCGAAATAGGCTTATTACATAGGTACAGAACAGAGTTATATAGTGGTTGTTACAGAGCTGCTTCAGTGTGCATCAATGAATCTATGTGTGTGTGTGTGTGCATGTGTGAAGTGTGAGAGAGAATAGAGTATATGAAAGACTCTATGTGTGTGCATGTGTGTGTGAGAGAGATCAGAGAGAGAGAGAGGGGGGAGGGGTGAAGAGAAGTGATTGTCAGAGCCTCCTGTCCTTCATGTCCGATGAATAGAGAGAGAGAGAGAGAGATTTAGTGTTTCTCTGTATTTATAGTGAAATTCTTCAGCACCTCCCCTTGTCATAATTTGGTTTGTTTGAGGTCTGCTATCACTTGATTTAGCAATGAGGGGCTGCAGACCAATCTCATCAGGCCCGGAGACTGACATCACCAGGGGGTCAGAGCTAATCTCATCTTGTGAACTACCCTCATTAAGTTTGGAGAATGACATCACCAGAGTAACAAAGCTGCTTGAAATCCAAGGTTTGGGAAAAAGCCATGACACCTATGCTAGGCATAATGTCATGCTGATGTATGCTGACATCTCCCACACCTTTTTTATTTTTATTTATTATTTGTGCCTGGAAATGGTGGAAGCAAACCTGTGGTACCTGTCCCAGCTGCAATTACATGATAGTAGGCAGCTTGTCTAATACCTCCTGTATTAAATACCTTGCTATGTCCAGCAGGTCCCCTGTCCTGCACAGTACTGTCTCTAGTGTTCTAGAGATAAACAAGTCCCCTTATGAGTCCAAATCTCGTGTCTTAGGTAGGGAAGCCACTACTGGGGGGGGGGGGACGACCCAATATGATACCTCAGTGCCTATCTTAGAGAGAGTGAACAGTGCATAAGGGCTGCAGGAATTTGGAATTTCTGAGGCGGTTAAAGCCGAAAGGTACCAGGATGCTATGAGTGAGGATAGGAAGCAATACTAGACTGCAGCTGACTCTGGTATTCAATGTAATAGGAAATGCCAAATTAGCCAAATTAGCAGGCCAAATTAGCCTGGATGTAGGGGTACATGCTGGAGAAATTCAGTGTAACTACCTTTAAATGCTGTTGATGTTCTGTAGGACATGCGCTGCAAGGAGATGTACATTTGTTTCATTATACAACACAGGAAAATTATGATAATGCATAGCAATATTTGTACAGCAGTTAAAATAATAATAGGTGAATAAAAACATTACAGATATGATCAGCAGTAGGTGAGTAACCAAATAACCATTCTCACACAGACGCATGAGCATCTTGTAGCAAGTGTGTCCATTCTCATACGTGATGGTGTGATTCACTTCAGTGGATGTTGTTTTAAAGTGATCAATATAGGCATGGAGTCCTGTAAAGTTGAGCAGTTTATGTAGTGTCTCTTCTCCCATGCCAAGTGGTAATGGATGCACAGCATATGAGATAAAGTCTGGAATGTCCATAGAGTCATTGATAACCAGCTGTGTGGAATAAGTTGTCCCGTTAATGGTGATGGAGACCAGTGGTGTATGACTGCACCAGGTATTGTTTGAACTGTACAACAAAGTGTTCTTAGGAAGGCGGGTGTCATGCATTCTGGGAGCAACTGAAAAAGAAGCATTCTTTGTCCTGACTGGAAATATTGTACAAAATCAAGGCAGGGGGACCTAAAAAGTAATTTTCTGGAGGTGCCCTCAATTCTTGTGTCCTTTCTAGAGAGGTGGAAACTGGTGGTGCCCACTGTACTTGAGTGATGTTTAATGAGTAGAACACTGGCTTCTCCTGTACGGAACAGAAACTCAGGATGACCAGATCCTTTCCTTCAGGGAAAGGTGGGGGTATTTCTTGATAACGATATACCCCATCTGTGAAGTTAGCCCAGCCAATCGTGCATATTCGGATGATAGTTCCTGTAATGAGACTTGGGTAGAAGAGAGCAGATACAAGAACAACAGGAAACCGAGACATAATAAAAGCTAACTTGTTTCACTCTACTAGGGAGTAAACTAGTGCTCCCCACTTATACTATGCAACAACAAAAATAATTTGTACTACTTATTTACATAATTATTAGATACATGTCCAGTATCTAGGACACATCAACTATACAGCAGAAGTAAATAGTTCCCATCCTCAAGCAACTTTTGTTCAAAAAGCAGCTGTCCATGCTGTCTTCAGAAAGCAGCTGTCCGTGCTGTCTTCCGGTGGTATCTGAAAACAAAAGACTGATACAACACATATTACCCATATGGTTTCAATTGGGTGATGTGTTTCCAATACTGCTGATTATCGGGCATTAGAATCTGGAACAGGGAATGCTTCTACCCAATGAGAAAAGGAATCAACAACAGTGAGTAAAAATCAATTTTTCCTAGCTGTTAACGGAAGAGGGCCCACATGATCTATTTGCAATCTCTCAAATGGGCCACGAGGAGGTGCTCTCATTAACTGTCCCCTTCTCTTTTTAGGTTGCCTCCCAAATGAAGCACAGATTACACAGGAGGAAACATGATCCTGTATATCATGTTTCATTTCTGGGCACCATATCAACCTATTGAGGATAGTCTGCATTTCTTCTGCTTTAGGGTGTCCCATAGGACCTGCACCATGAACCCAATGCATCCATTCTTTACCTCAAGCTCTAGGGATAGCTATAACCAAGCCTTCCTCTCTTTTTGCACATAGAATGTCTTTCTCTATAGCGAGTGTGAGAAAGGGTGTGTGCTGATATCGATTATCTGGGGCGTCCTGCACAAGCTTCCTCAAATTGGAAAGCTCAGGGTCCTTTGTCTGCAGTGCTACGAAGTAATCTGGTGGTATTATCTGATCATAATCTGTGGAACGTGTAGCAATAGCAACCATGCGTGTCTGCTCATACCAGGGCCATATGAGGCCTACATGGCATGCTTTCTTGGCTAGTGAGTCTGCTAATGTGTTTCCTTTCACTAAAGGGCCTTTCTTCCTATGTGCCTTTACTTTAACTAAATGTACTCTCTGAAACTTCTCACTTAGTTCTTGTGCCATAGTCCACAGTGATGAATTTTTCACTGTGGACCCATCTGTAGATTTAAATCTATTTGCCAGCCACCAGGGTAACAGGACAAAGGCACTTTTAAAGACATAATCAGAATCTAAAATGATTTGTATCTCTGGGTGTGAATCCTGATATTGTTGCATACAAGCTACAAAAGCAGCCAGCTCACAGTACTGTGCTGACGCTGACCCACAGGAATACTGTCTCTGCAGTACCACTTGGTTATTTGGGTCCAATTGTACAATTGCAAAACCTGCTAGTCGCCTGCCTACTTCACATTGGCTACTACCATCAATATATTGTTTCTGTGGTGGAGGATCCTCGCCTTCCAACAGTATTTCTGTGTGCATTTTCCCACAATCTAGCTTGTCTTGTGCCCAGACTGGAATATCAGCCACCTCTGAGGGAATTACACACAGATCATACTGCTGAGCTGCCTTGGTGCACTGAGTTGCTAACTGCATGGGAATGACTTCATGCACTAAAGTTTTAGAAGCACTTGAAGTTCCTGAATACTGCCACAATTTAAGATTAGCCATATCCACCACCAAATTTAACTGGTTGAGAACGTCAATTCCAATTATTTCTTTTGGTGTGTTCACTATAATGGAGGCAGTGGTTTCCAACATTTCCTTGTTTTGTTCACTGTGCACAGGGATACCCCATTTAACTGGGATAGCCATACACTTGGAAGCTGTGTCATTAATTCCTTGAATTTCATAAATTTCCATATTTTTCTGATCTGCAATGGGAGAAGCTCTGTTTGTAAAACTAATTCCAGCCCCTGTGTCAATCAAAGCTAGTTTATCCTGACCCCCTATTCTGCTGATAACATTGGGGTGTCCACAAGAGTCCAGTATCAAGGATGTTACAAGCCTTAAACTGTATTCTGGGCCTGCATCTGTTTCATTATCCAGAGGCTTTGGAATCGAGTCCTCTGCTGAGAGAACGGAGGTAGGCTGGGTTATGAAGGCTTGAGACATTTTGATATCTGAACCCAGGAGGTCAGGACACCCCTATGCACTAGCCTTGTGTTTGTCCTGAGCTGCTTGTAAGTCCTGTTTTAATTTATCTGTTTCTACCTGCAGTATATGTTTGTCCTGTTCCCATTTAATTTTCTCCTTTTCTAATCCATCTGTCTGTGCTTTGAGCTCTTGAAAGGAGATGTAACCTGATGAATTTCTAAAAGTCCCTCTGCCTTGTCCTCTCCAAGGTGTCTGTCCTCGGTATCCTTTGTCTGTGTTTTTTGTGTATTGGGAGGATCCCTCAGCTTGCCACTTCCATGCTTCTGATACTGTTATGACCTGCGAGGGCTGGGTCTTCCAAACAGACCCAATTCTGAGCATTAAAGTATCGAAAGGGGTTGCTTTAGGCTCTTCAGAAAATAACAGAAGGTGTTTTGTAATCTCAGGGGATAGCAATTCTAATAAAAATGCCTTATGTGTACTCTCCCCATAATCTTCTGCATTGGGCCAGGACTCCTGCTCATTAAGAACTGCTTTTAAAATCCAGGCTCTATATGCAAACTCGTCCAGTGTATCATTTGGTAGAGGTGAAATCATTTTAAATACTTGCATTGGGGAACAGTGAAATAGTTTCTCAATGCCCCTTTTAACCAACTGGTATGGGTGAGTGAGAGAGCCAACTTTATAATAGTGTGGCCCCAGAGCCAGATGCATAAGTCTATCAAAGTCTGATTGTTTTCTTCTGTATTTCCCTAGACCCCAGTGAATCAGAATATCAGTGGCCCATTTGCACCAATCATTTACATTAAAAGGCATAGGGCCAGTTTTCTCAACTATTCTTTCCATGTCCCTATCTTTTAAATTGTCCTTCAGCATCACTTTAACTGGTGCTCTGAGTTCGGTACTGGGTGCCGGGTCTGAGTCATCTGAATTATCCTCCTGACACAGGTCCTGGTTATGGCTCTGTTCTGGCTGAGATAAACTATCAGGATTTTCTTCCTCTGATTCAGCTTTATTTTTTCCATTCCTAAGTCCAGCTCTGCATACTTCTGTATTCTTTTGTTTCTCAATAGCTTGGATGCATGGCTTATAGGGCGTGTCATAGGCATAGGGGGCTGAGGGAGAAATGGGTGTTGGCCAGGGCATATATTTCTTTTGTCTTTCAGAGGCCAATTGATCCTTAACGTTCTTCAATTCAAGTTTAAGTGCTTCTAATTGCTTGCTAACATTTATAAAGGAATTTGTGGCTTGTATCACCTGAGCCCTTTGCATAGAAATGCAAATTTGTGCCTCCTCAAGGTCTTTGGTCAATTGTGTACAATGAGAAGTCAGTTCAGTATTGTCCTCTTTCATGCTAATGAGCCCCCTGCACATGCCTTGGATAAAAAGGCATTTTCTTTTATTTGTTTTCTTTTTGAATTCTTGATAATGGTTTAACATTTCTCTTTGAATATTATACCATGATGACTCAGGGAATTCACCTTCAAAGAGACCACCTTTCCTCTTACAGTATGTCAGTACTATTTGTTTCAGTTCTTTAAAATCAAAGGCTTCCATATTTGAGACTGCAGAAAGACTGTAGTTGGTACAGGGGCCTAGCTTATTATGTTTTTATTTGGTTTTATGCAACTATCTCAAATGTGCAACTTTGGAAGGAGGAATGCTCACTTTTATGAAGAAGTGAGATGTAGAATTATAGTTGGAATGGCATAAATTTTATGGGTGTTAAGTAAAGAGTACTGGCATAAAGACCACACCTTAAAATTATACCTGAATAAAAAAGTGCTTACCACCTTTTAACAGGGTGGAAGTTCAGGATGAAATTATAGTAAGAAGGGTGTTAGGAGATTAACAGAATTGTCAGTTATACCTGACAGGAGACTGAGAAATAAAAGGCAAAGGGACAGGAGGTAATAGTGTTACCAGGAAAGATGTATATTGTATTCAATGAGGGACTGTTTACCTGTGTACCACTTCCAAACTAAAGCTGGACTATCTCTCTGACTTTTCTTAGCAGCTCAAATACTAGAGAAAAATCTGTGCCTTGTAACAAACCGTAACAAGCCTCTACCTACAAATAAGAAAATTGCAAGCCACTCTATGTAATGTCCCTAGGTGTAGGTAATATTAAAATTCAGGATTATTACAGAGCCTTTTGACAATAAAAATCTCACCTTGTCTAACCCACAAAACAAAGGTATCACTGGAACTTTTCACTAAATCCAGCCTGTAACCAAAATTGTCAATTGTACATGGTCACAAGGGCTTTTGATTTTCCTGTCGCACCCTGTCTGAAATCCACTTTAATGTATCAAACAAAATTATTACTTACCCAACTGGAGATCTGCTTTGAAGTCTGAGACGGCCCCCATAAATGTAATCTTCTGAATAATGTAATCTTCCGCCGCTGCCCTCCACTTTTGGCTATGCTCCATTTGGTCCTGGGTTCATTTCTCAGAGACAGTAGGATAAGCAGCACAAATAAGACAACCAAAACTGGTGTGGCTTGGAAAAAGAGTTTTATATTGAAATAGGCTTATTACATAAGTACAGAACAGAGTTATATAGTGGTTGTTACAGAGCTGCTTCAGTGTACATCAATGAATCTATGTGTGTGTGTGTGCATGTGTGAAGTGTGAGAGAGAATAGAGTATATGAAAGACTCTATGTGTGTGCATGTGTGTGTGAGAGAGATCAGAGAGAGAGAGGGGGAGGGGTGAAGAGAAGTGATTGTCAGAGCCTCCTGTCCTTCATGTCCGATGAATAGAGAGAGAGAAAGATATTTTGTGTTTCTCTGTATTTATAGTGAAATTCTTTAGCACCTCCCCTTGTCATAATTTGGTTTGTTTGTGGTCTGCTATCACTTGATTTAGCAAGGAGGCGCTGCAGACCAATCTCATCAGGCCCGAAGACTGACATCACCAGGGGGTCAGAGCTATTCTCATCTTGTAAACTACCCTCATTAAGTTTGGAGACTGACATCACCAGAGTAACAAAGCTGCTTGAAATCCAAGGTCTGGGAAAAAGCCATGACACCTATGCTAGGCATAATGTCATGCTGATGTATGCTGACAGCCTTGTCCTGTCTTAGTGCCCCTTTTACCCCTTTACATCCAATGGTCTGACTCTTCTCAAATTCTTTCTTTGCCTGCCTTATCAATGCCTTGCATCTAACTTGCCAGTGCTTATGTTATTTACACTTTTCGTCATTTGCTCCTTTTTCCTGAAAAAATGCTTTTTTGGCAACTACAGCCTTTCTTACCTCATCTTTAAACCATGATGGCAGTTTTATGGACTTCCTTCCACCTTTCTTAAAGTGTGAAATACAGCTGGTCTGGGCTTCCAAGATAATATTTTTAAACAATACCCATGTGTGATGTAGATCTTTAACATTTGCAGCTTCTCTTTTTAGTTTTTATTCTTAACTGTTTTCCTCATTTTATCATAGTCTCCCTTTTGAAAGTTAAAAGGTAGTACTGTGGATTTCCTTGCCATCCATCCTCCATTTATGAAATCAACATGATCATGCTATGATCTCTATTGCTAAAGAGCCCCAATACCCTTATGTCTTGCACCAGATCTTGTGTACCGCTAAGCACTAGGTCCAAAATGGATTTCCCTCTTATCAGTTCATGAACCAGCTGCTCCAAGAAGCAGTCATTTATTTCATCTAGAAACTTTATCTCCCTAGCTTGTCCTGCTGTGACACTGACTTAGTCGATACCGGGATAATTGAAATCGCCCATTATTAATACTGTAATGTAACTTTTGTTAACTTCCCTGATTGCTTTTAGTATTTCATCATCCATTTGTTCATTCTGGCCAGGTGGCTTGCTACATAGTGCCCTAACCTGTGCTTCTAAGGTAAAGTCTTACCAATTTCCAGGGTGAGTCACACAGCCCTTGGTTTGATAGATGGGGACTTTCAAATTGCTCCTTTGATCTGTCACTTGCCTTTAACACCTATTTAAGACAACTTCACAGATCTTTTGCTTCCTAACTGGAAGGCCTGTTTGTAAAGGTCACTAGAAACAAATTTAGTTTTTTTGTACTCAGAGACTATTTATTCTACTTGTATGCTAAGATATACTCTGATTTGATTTAAATAAAAAAGCTCTCTAGAAACAAAGGGCTATGTTTACTAAAAGATGTTAAGGTAGCAGGCATTAGCGAGCATTAACGGCAGCAATAAGGGGTGTTAAATGTGAAAAGGGCTCTAGGCATGTAGAGGCATTCCAGCGTAAAGGGCGTTATGGTCCATTTAACATGCATTAACAGTACATCGGGTGTTAAGTTGTCAAGCATGCACCTTAACCTCCAAAAAGGGTTGTAACCCTAATGCTGGACAAATGGACACCAAGGAAAGTCAATGTAAAGGTGATGGATGGAAGGGCAAGTGGGAGCTGATGGACCTGCCTGATCTGTGAGCACCCTATGGGGCAGTTAGTAAATTGGATGAACATGTGGGAGGCAGCTCTACCAATGAACAAGAGGGTGCCAATGTAAAACTGCACAATGTCAATGTGTGGCATAGGATGGGGAAGATGTGTCCCCCAGTGGACTCAGCAGTGGCAGGATGTGTGCAGCAAGAGAAGGACAGAGTAGCAGTGGTGACATGCAGATCAGGCACAGGAGAAGTGTGTGTGAAGAGCCGAAATTCAGAAAAGAGTACCAGTGTAGGCCCATGGTGTAGCAGCCTGCACAAGAAGGCATGACTGCACACAGTCAACAGAGGCAGATTCATGGGCTGAAGGAAGGTTGACATCAGAGAAGAGGTATGGGCTGGCAGCATGGATGTGCCATAGGTGCCATCTCCAATGTAGTTGTACTGGGTCTGAAAATGTGCACCACTGCCATATGAAAGGCCTGATACCAGACATGTGGATCTCACACCTGTCCCAGCCACAGAGCCACTATAAAGCACCCCAGACAAATGTGCAGATAACAACTGGACAGGTGTCACCCAAACTGGGCAAACGGGGCACATACGGATATGAGGTGATACCTGCAGGTGACTATTCGAGGGGTAGGATGTGTGTGCATGTACTGCACAGATGTGATGGAGCCAAAGTTGCACAGTCACAGTCATTATGGCATACATGACTCATGTTACACAAGTAGGTTAGAACGGTATACATGTAACTGCCTGTTATTATACCGCTGCATCGGTGCAGTCAAGTTGGGATACCTTGTACCGAAAAAGTTGCAATGTATGATAAAAAAACAGGGACTGTAAGAACCTGCAGTCAGCTAAGGCAATGGAGGGTTAGGTGACCTGCCAAAGGTCAGAAGGTGTGGGCAGTCAATGAAGGGTATTGCCTACATTAAAATGCACAGTAAAACCTTCCAAAGTGTCTTGAACTCTGCTATTCTGGGCCTCCAAGCCAGTGCTATAACCATTATGCCACACCTCCAAGCGCTTACTAGGTAGCTGTAGGGTGAACATGTCTGATCTCCTGCAATGTGCTGTTGTACAGCCAATAAAGCCATGCTCTCAGAAGATAATGAAGGCAAATAGTCTGTTTGCTGGCACAGATTATGGGCAGAGCACATAAACTATAAGGCTGTGTGTCTGCCAGTCACAGCAGAGCCCTGACTGTTACAGGTATGAAAATAATCTGAGTAGCACACAGTCACAAAAAGAACAAGTAGGAATCAAAACCCTGTCCTTTGCTTATGGAGACTCTGCACTTACCAATAGGCTACACCTCTATGCTGCTCTGCATGGTAATGGCTGTATACAAAGAGACTGCAGGTCACTGCCTAAAATGTCTGCTATGTGTGCTGGTATAGGTTTAGCCCCTCCAGTACCTATGATGCAGTGCACATGCAGAACAGCAGTCTGCAGCTGATAACCAAATGGAGAATACAGGGATCCATCACCTCAGCTCAGTAAGATGCACTGATACAAGCAAAGAGAAACTACAAACCATGCTCCTGAGCAGTTTCTGCGGTCACCCTGAGGATGAAGATGGGCGCCCAGCCCCTGGTCCCCAGAGCTTGCACTGCTAGAGATGGTGTCTGATGCATGTTCACATCACTGCCAGTGTGTGGCAGCTATTGTCTGTAGTGTGTTACGCTAGTCACTTGTTTACTGCACAATTGAAGCATGTTGTAGGTGGCTGTCACATCTGGGTCCTGTGTCCTGCCCCTGTTGGGCAGGGATTCTCCTAGACTAGTGCATATCAGTGCCCAGTGTTGCAGAAGCAGGTGCCATGTATGTCAACTACAGTGGGGGCTGGTTAGGCCTGCTGCCACCATCATGCTGGTCCTGCCATAACTACACTAAGCAGGGCAGGAATGACTCCTGTTCCAACCATCTGCAACTACCAATCCACCACAGCAAGCGCATGTAAGACTGCACCTGCTGCCCACCACAGGGCTGTCTTATCCATGCACATACCAAATGGAGCCAGTCTGCTGGTCAGCACACACTGCAGGTGTACAAAGTGAGCATGCACACCTAGCAAATAACACAGTGAATGGTATCCCAGGACAAGGAGTGTACCCACATCACTAGAGTAGTACTCTGTATAAGCACTATATGGATACATAGCCGTGCCATGGTCACAGCTTGGTCAGAGTGAGAGCATCCTTACAGCGTAGACTGCTGTGGCCACCCAGGTCATGCACATGGCAGACAGGCACTACGAAGTCTCAGTTATTGACCCTACCTCCGATGCAGACACATTTTGGTCAAACTGTTCTGTTTATTGCCATACCCACAGTCCTCTGCTCCTCATCATCCACATTTGTAGTCTAATGCTGGGATCAGCCTAGGCAATGTGAGGCACAGTGCAGTGCAGAAGGCCACAGAACTCTGGAGAGACATGCATACACACACACTCACATCACCATGCAAAAATGGGGATGGTTGGCATTCCTGCCTGCCACTTTGGTTTCCATATCAGCTCAAGCATTATTAACGTGTGCTTATTGTGCAGGTGCTAGTAGCAGCCTCTGACATTAACTCCTGCTCAGTGTGCTGGTGCTATCAGGCTAACTTTCCATGCAGTTGTGGATAGTGGACTCTGTCTGTGTGGCTGGTTTTTGTACCCTTGCTGGCCAAGTCATTCAGGGTTGCAGATGCTGGTGCTGTACCTGCACTGTAGGATAAAGTTTACACACAGTGATAAGCAATGCATGATCCACATCTGGGTTTTGAACCTCTGACTATCTGCCCATATGGGCACTGGCTTTGCATGTTGAACCACAGAATTGCCAAATGAATGCACCACTCTGTGCAGAACTGTGGTCATGGAAAGGGTGAATACAGGCCTTTTTAGGGGGTCTTCCTATCACTGATCCATGGGCCAAACGATTCACACAATTCCCTAGACCAGTGTTATGGGCCAATGATCAGAGTGGTGACCTATTACCCACTCCGTCCCTCCCTCCCATTGTGGTCCACCCACCGGGTCAGTGTTGCAGGTGGTCTCACTGATGTTGCACCCATGCAGCTGTTCACACCTTGTTGCTCATGCCCCCATCCACTGGGGATGCGGGCATCCATCATGCAGTCTGACCTTGGCAGAGTGGGATCTGCATTTGCTCTGCTCTCCCTGGTGCTGAAATGTTCCCCATTAAGCAGACTTTGGCAAATATTACAACTGTAGGACACAGAGGGTCAGGACATGGGGGCCACTGCACCCACCACCAATACACCTACACCATGCTGATATGCTAGCATGCTGTCAGTGGGAGTGGTGCGCAGTCCCAGCATGTCCACTATGTGGCTTTGCTGGATGCCTAGGGAATCAGGTCTAGATGGAGGGGAGAGGCAGAGGCACACATTGATGGCCATGCTGCTGCTGGCACCCCATCTCTGCCTGCCACTGATATGTCTCAGGAGAGGCAGACAGCCACAGCTGTGGTATTTCCCCATGCACCTGCATCTTGCAGTTCTCTGTGGTGCTACAGCTGCTGGTGCTATTAGCCTCTTCCTCCAGACCTGGCTTCAGTGGCAGTGGGGGAGGGGCATCCAGGATTTTTCCTAGGGTGCCCCAAGTTGCACATCACCTTTCTGCAGCAGCAGCATATCTGTGTGCCGCCACTGTCACTGTGGAATCAGTACAGAAATCACAGATGTGCCACCTGGACAGCTGCCTGATCTGCCTTGTGCACCAGAAACCCCCACTGCATGACCCACATGCCGCCTCCTTTGACCCATTTTCACCATCAACATAGTGCCCTTTCATACTTGGACAGAATGCTGTTGCTGCTAATAGAGCACTACTATCACTGTCTAGGGCTCCCCTGTGTGTGGATCGCTTTGCAGATAATTAAATAGACTCTCTCCCCTCAAAATATACCCTTTCTGCAAGGTTTTACTTGGCGTTAGGGTTCCCAGGTTAAAGGACTTTAACACACATTGTGCAACAGGCGTTAAGGGAGCATTTGTTGTTAACAACCACTCTCCGCCCTGTTAACACCCACTCTCTGCCTACTGCGCCCTTAATGCTGCAATAGCCTTTAATGCCCATTAATAAAGCTTTTTCGCAGCAAGGGCGCAGGGGTTCCAATAACAGCCATTAACAGCACACTTGCTCCCTTAATACCCTTTAGTAAACAAATCCCAAAGTTATTTCAGTAACTAATTGCTCTATTTTTCTTTGTATGCTAAGCTGTACTCTGATTTGATTTAAATTAAAAACTCTGTGGTGGTACTAACATCTGACTGATTTAGCAAACACACTGATTTCTAAAATACACAGATTTATATGCCTTAACCCAAAGATTACCCTTTTTCCTTAAGAATTAAAATATATTCCAGAAGATAAATACTTACAAATGCAGATCTATTTCCATTTATAGTATCCCTCTGGGTAATCCTGGTACCTCGTGAGACAAGAAGCATAGGAACATGTGGTAAATGTCTGCCCTGCTCAGAAATGCAGGGCATTTACCACATAAGCCTTTCACTTACAGAACCTTACATTTTGCGCTTAGGTGCAATAAGTTCAAAATCTTACCACATTTTAGTAAAAATGCCTTTGTAACTTGTGATAAGGAAGCTTATCATAGCTCAGGTAGGAGCTATAGAAAAGATGATGTGACTCTGAACAAGCAACCTGTCAGTTCTGGTAGAAGTGAGAAAACAGAATTTTCACATAAAAGACTACCAGTCCCAGAATGCACCAGGTTTCCAGCAGCCATGAGAGGGGCTGAAGTGAGAAAATGTGTGTGCAATCAAGAGAGCTATGAGGTAATCCCTAAGCACTCATCTCAAAGGGCAGGGCCTGATTCAACACAGGTGCGCTGTGTTAGGGAGCAGCACACATTAGGACAGAATAAGAATAGAGCTTATTCTTCAGATAACGGTTACTACAAGCTCCAGCCCAGCTTCAGGGAGAGCTTCAGAAAAAGCTTCAGGGAGAACTTCAAGAACAGCTTCAGCAAAAGCCACGCAGATAGAGAGAGAAGGAAACTCTCTGGAAGGAAGAGAAGAAAGGCCATTGGAAGGTCTGGGAGATTCCAAGGCAGTACTCCTACTGGGAGGTATTCCAAAAGCCAGCAGAGTCCATTGGACTGGATTCAGCCAGATTAATGGAGTGGCAGAGATAGGAATCACCAGTGGCTACCTGGAAGAGAGAAGACTGCATGTGGAAGGGACTTTCAGACCAAGGCCAGAAGGTATGTGAGAGAAGATCCAGTGTCCAGGGATCAAGATTGGAAGGCTGGACATCAGAATTGGATTACATATTGGCCAGGCTATACAGAGAGAAATAATGATAGCAGGAGAGGCTCAGGTATGAACACTGATCCAGACCCTATCTATAATAGAGAATGGCAGCAAGGGAATAAGCATTCTCATGATAGTGCCTTAATGAAAGACTCGTCTGTGCCAATGTATGATAATGACCCTATGCTGATTGATACAGCAGATGAAAGTACAGTTTATATGGACTGTTCTCTATCTAAATGCTATTGCTAGCTTTCTCTGAGCAAACACATCAGCCATCACAAAGAAACCTAACTTTGTTCTTTATTTCCACTGCAAACAGCTCTTAAAGCAGGATTTGGGCTCACACAGTAGCAGCCAGCCAGCTAAAGGCTTTCAGCTGGTCCATTGATAGTAATTAGGGCTGCACCTGATTGTGTGAGTGAGCAAGGGAGAATCACTGCTGAGATCTGCGTGGAAAATAAGCAGAAGTTAACCTAACCAGCAAAGTTTATTCTTTTCTTTGTGCCTTTGTATTTGGTAATTATTTGCTAAGAAAACATTAGCTAATTGCCTGACAAGCTGAAGGTTGTTTCTGGTTTACTTTGTGATTTTTGTTATCCATTTTAAACACTGCAAGCAAGTAACCTCATTTATAGTGCTATCAAGCATACATGTGCTGGGTGAATTAAACCCTATCAATAAAAGAAGTATTTTATTGATCTTACCACTTGGTTTCACAACTCAAATTATTGTCATCAGCTGTGTTTGGGAGTGAATGAACTACAATACCCACAATACCTTGCAAGAATCATATGAATATATGCATCGTCAAGATTGTGTAAGTTCTCACCCTAGGCAGCCGTCTGACAAACTGCAAAACCTGTATATTAACTGTTTGGGATGTGGCCAGTATCTGCTCATGCAGTAACTGCACAGGATATACCTCTACAACATGGTTAGTGCATTATTGATAACACAAATACATTTACAATGCTACCTCCTGAGGATGAGACAGAAAGGGAGTCATTTTAGAAGCCTTATTTGTGCTTTGGAAGTCAGAAAATGGGCATAGAGATGTCCAAAGCACAGAGACATTTCCAGAGTCATTTTAGAAACTGGTTCTGGGGACGTTCCCAGAATGAGGGTGTGTGAATCTGAATTGGGGTGTGGAAGAGGTATGGCCGGAGAATTCCCAGGAACCTGAAGGCATGGTCAGGGCATTCTCAGGAACTGGGATATCCCCACCTGATCACAGAAACATCACGGCTGTCTGGTTTCACTTCTCATATAAGGTTTGGTACGCTGAAGCGTGGTCAATGTTTTTTATTTGCAAGAAAGCTTTTACCAAAAGGTTTGTTCCATCATTTGATATCTCCCTGAGGAAGGCCCACGGCCGAAACACATAGGGGTCAATAAAAGGGGTTTGTTTAAACCTGAATATCTGCCAGTCTTGGTATCTGTTCCTTTGCTCCATAAACCTTCTAATGACATCCTCCTCTTCCTCCACATGAGTAGTGGAAATGTTGACACTTCAGTGACCTGATGTTCCTGGTCTCTGAACCCCTGATCCTCCACATCAACTGCCCTGACACCAGCATTCCAGGTGGTAATGACCTGCTCATCTGTGAGGTCCAGGAATTGGGTTCTGGTCCTGTATGGGTGCTTCTTAGTGACTCTCTTGTGCTTCCTCTGGACTTTATGCAGCAGGGCCAGTGCAACCAATGTGTTCATCTCATCCATAGCTCCAGTTTTCCTCCTCCAACACACTGTGTTCCCACCAACAACACCTTGTATATCCCACCAATGTCACCCTGTGGCTCCCACCATCAGCATCCACGGTACTGAACATGCACTTCCACACACACACGCACACACATACACGTGCGCAAAAATACACACCAGGTAACCACACAGAGTCACAGAGGCCACAGGGAACACTAAGGTACACACAGGCAGACAACAGGCAGCCACACAGAGTCACAGAGGCTGAAGAGAAAAATGGTACACACAGAGACAAACAGGAGGAAACTAGGCGGAAGGGAGACAGATACATCATACTGTAGGTTAGGGAGTGTGTCAGGGGAGGAGGGGGTGGGATTGGGACAGTTTGGGGGATAGATAAGGGAGCAGGACTCTGATAGATCTTGGAAAGGGGGAGGGGGATAGGTTGGAGAAGAGCAAGAAAACACTGCAGGGGAACAAATGATAGATAAAAAGACACCTATGTGGACAGGGACATCAGTCAAGCCAATAACTCACTAGCCAAGTTTCTCCAGTCACCACCACTACAAGCAGTCTCCAAAGACAGCAAAGTCCCATCATTATTTGTGATTTATAGCAGGTGGAGATTGGCACATTTAAAAAATATGCTCTGCATGTCTCTAGCCTATGTGAAATGTATCATGAACAAGAAAATGCACTCACCGCCCAGGGCGCGCCCCAATATGCCCCCATTATGCGCCTGGTTGAAACGTGCTGGTCAGAGAAACACGCATTTTGTGGGATTTCTGAAATGGCGCTTTAAACATGCGTATGGCTTGGATGTTTTTCTGCCTCTGCATCCATATTTAAAACATGAATATAGCTTCTAAAACAACCCTCTTAACCTCTAAATTTGAATATTTGTATTTGTGCTGTTGTCTGATGAAATATAAATTTGTCCTGCGGTAGATTTTTTTCAAAATAGAGATCATGGAGATTTAATTAAGTAATTATGTCCACTACCAGAGGCACTCTCATAAGAAAATTACCTATGCCAATAATTGGATGTGGTAAACTAAAGGTGAGGGCATTTAATGACAGATTGTAATTATCTGACAATGGCTGCTTCCCTTGATGCTATTACTATTAGAAAATGCAATTAAAATGTGTACAAAAAATGGTCTGAATATTTTAACTACCAAATCAGCAACAATATTCAGCAAACATTTATTGTTGGTCAGTTAATGACAAAGGCATGTTTCTAAAGTGTGCTGTTACCTTGTGTTACACCCCAAATATTTGTGTTGAGGCTCACCCTAAGGCATATGATTACTAAACGGCACTAAGGGCGCAAAGGTGCCATTAGCAGGCATCAGTAACCGCTTGCGGATAACGCAGACATAACGGCCAGTAGCCTGTTAACAGGCGTTAAGGTACCAAGGGATGGAGAAGACGTGTTAACTGGGTGGAGTGTGGGTGGAGACAACGTGTTCCCTTAACGGCAGGTGCTATTAACTGGCATTAGAGGCACAGCCACCAGGAACCTTAATAGCAGCTCAAAGCTGGCGTTAAGGGCTCATTTTGAAGAGAGAGAGCCAAAGTGGCAAATGTGAGTGATCGAGCGGGGCCGGTTAGTCCACTAGGCTGACCAGGCGGATGCCTAGGGTGTACATCTTCAATGACTGGTGAGACTCTGCTGTGACAGCAGCGGCACACATACATGCTGCTGCTGTCACAAAGGATATGTGCCACTGCCACTGCCACCACACGGTCATGCTAGCAGCGTGTAGGGGTGGGAGTGGCAGTGACAGTGACTTCTGCCTTGTGCAGACGATAGCATTGTCCCTGCCCTGCGTGACAGGTACAATACTGCTGCTTGTACTGTCAGGGCCAGCCAAGGGTATCTCCCATCCTAAACAGACTCCCCCTGTGCAACCCCCCCCCCCCACACAAACACTGTTGCCTTGAGGTTCCCTGCAGCATGAAAGGGAGGATTCCCCATGCTCCCCCTCTCCCCCCCCAGCATCCGTTGTCTCATCTAGGGGAGGAGAGTGGTGTGGCAATTGTTCACTGTTGTGCATTGGCGATGCTTAACTTTGCATCACACATGCTCATGGCATGCTGTTCCTGGCCCCCTCTAACACATCAGAGGGGGGCAGGAGTGGAATGCCGGGACAATCCACATTTGTGCTGCTGCATTAAGGCTACCCACAGTACTGAAGTGGTAAGCCAGTAATTGATTGGCTCTTCTTTAATTGACGTCAGAGATAGTTTCCCTATATGAATTGAGTGAAAATGGTGATATGGTATTCAGCCAGAAAATGAGCCTGATGAAAAAGAAGAATGGAGTGATTTATTGTGCAAACCGCTGGACTAAAACTAATGGTGAAGTTTGAGCGGGAATAGCACAGTACAGTCGATTGGAGGTGTTGGAGAACCTAAATGCACTGAAAGAAGTTGGCGTTATAAGCTGGCATTAATCAAATATATTTTAAAGGATTAAAGGTGATCAGGATGCGTCTCCTTAGGTTTTCACTGTTATGGTGAAAATTGAGTTATTTTTGCTCATTAAAATGAATAAAAGGATGTGGTTGCTACAAGGGAGGTGATTCTCTCAAGGCACTGAGTCCAACAACATTTTTTTTGATAATATATTTCTAGGGTTGTGGAAGAGGGGAGTGTTTTTTTATGTATGGTGGATGGATATTATTGTGGCAGTTGGCATCTATCAAGCCTCTCACCTGTGCAGCCAGGTCTGCCCTGAGGCCAGGAGGCTCAGTTAGAGGTAAGGCTTTCTGCATTCACACATGTGATTGAGTTCTCCCTGGTGAGATTATGCCCCCCCCCCCCCAGCTCACTCCAGTTAAACCAGCAGATGAAATGGGAGCTGTACAGCAGTGTCATGTTGTGAGGTAAGTGTAAGGGCATGTTATGGCATGGGCCTTGATGATGTTGTAACTGGGAATGCATTTGAGTGTCACAGCTTTGAGGACAAGATGTGCACAGGCACAGCTAGTAAGCCAGTGATTTCCACAAGTTGCAAATATGTACTGGAAACTGACTTTCTGTCCATATATGGTGTCTCACACAGTTTGTGCAGACAAACTGACCATGTAGCATGTTGTATGCACAGACATAAAGCCTGGGCATCACATGCATGCCCAGTGCATTACTATTGCTCACAGTCCTCTGTACAGCACATACCCACAAACACATGACCCCACTGCCCAGAAGAGGTGTACTTTGGCATTCTTACTCTGTCCTTAGGACTCTATTAATGCTTGGAGTTTTCTAACACCTGCATTGAATGCACACAATTTTCTAAGGCCTGCTCAGTGTGGGGATGCTATTAGCATGCTCTGCCATCCAGCAAGTGTTGGTACAGCTTCGCAGTGTGGATGGAGACAGTCAGGACTTATGCTAGACGATATGGGGAGGGTTGCGCATGCTGATATGGAAATGTAGGATAAAGATAACACACCTGGATGATACAACATGTGACTCACAGACTGGTCTTGAACCCATGACCCTTCTTACTACTACACAGCAACCATGTGCTAGGTGCTACATAGCATCCATGTGGGAGTGTGGGTGCATGACTCCATGTGTATATATATTGTCATTGCCAGGTTGCATGAGGTCATAAGCTGGGGTATGCCTCTGTGCAGCTCTCTGCAGGCTCTGTGCCATACCAGTCTGACAGGGTATATTAGGCAGGTGTGGGTGAGGAATATCTTGTTAGGTCTGTATCTAGCACTTCATTGATATGCTGCTGTATCAACTGACATTCATATCTTACATATGGGATCTGTCCTGCCAGAGAGGTAGGATAGGATACATGAACACACACATCCAAGGCAACAGTGTGTGTGTGTGTGTGTGGGTGGGGGGGTTGCACAGGGGGTGTCTGTTTAGGATGGGAGATACCCTTGGCCTGGCCCTGACAGTACAAGCAGCAGTATTGCACCTGTCACGCAGGGCAGGGACAATGCTATCGTCTGCACAAGGCAGAAGCCACTGTCACTGCACTCCCACCCCTACACGCTGCTAGCATGACCGTGTGGTGGCAGTGGCAGTGGCACATATCCTTTGTGACAGCAGCAGCATGTATGTGTGCCGCTGCTGTCACAGCAGAGTCTCACCAGTCATTGCAGAGGTACACCCTAGGCATCCGCCTGGTCAGCCTAGTGGACTAACCGTGCATTCACACTAATGGCAGCTTTCATGGTTAGCATGTGCCAATGTTGCCTGAGCTAACCACAATGTGCCATCAATGTCCATGTTCTGCCTCTAACCCTTTCACACACTAAGCAGTTAGCTTGGGATTTTTACCACACTGCCCTGCACTAACTTTAAACATGTCATGCTTAGTGCATGGTAAGGCTAGTCCTAATCCTTATCTCGGTTTAATAAACCTACCCCTTAGGTCTGAATGCTGATAGGTCAGCATTAATACCGCATTTTTCTTATCATGCCAACATACCAACAAAATAAAAACAAATGCAACAAAGCCAGATTTCATCAAACCTAACAAAGCCAGACAGCACCCCCAGCACACATAACCAGTATATAATTCTTTCATGTAGAATTGGACTTAATAGATATGTAGCTCTGATGGTGACATTGGTTTAATGTGCTTTAAGAAATAGCTGGAAAGAGCAAAACCCAAGGTTGTTTTTTTATAGCCCATGAATTATTTTCCAGTGCACTTCTCTAAACTGTCAATAATGTGCTATTAATGAATAATTCAAAAAGAATAAACAGATGAAAACTGTTGGATCAATTAAGTCTACTAGGATTCATAAGCATCCACAGTCGCAATTCAGTTAGCCTAGCAAAAATCTGCTTAAGCTATAAAGTTAAGTTGATGATGCGACAAGTGCATAGAAGATAATAACTTCTAAAAACAATTTCAGGAGTGCAACCAATTTTGTCTGAATACATTTATGTTTGGAGAGGCTTTGATTTTTTACTGATATATTATTTCTACTGACTTTGGTAAGGAATGCACTATACTTCAGTAATGTGGCCTTGCGATATCATGGATATTATGTGCTTATCAATCCATGTGACAAAATAGGAATTTAGCTTTATGGCAAAGGCAAATGGAAATAAGCCTTTGACCGATAAGTCTTCCAGGATGAAATAGCAAAGATTTAAATAGTTTGCATAGGAATAATATTATTTTAAAATAGTTTCATTTTCCAAAGTCCTTGCTCTTGAAGTTCTAAATCTGATTAAAAAAAACATTTACGCCCCCCACCCCCATCTGTATCAGCATTTCTTAGTAAAGTGTTATTGATATTTTTTTGTCCATCTCACTTAGAGGAAATGCTGAGAGTTACTTGCATAAATGCAAACTCCATGGATAATTTTATCAGCAACGAAATACTTTGGCATGCTTTACCTTAAAATTCTCCTGATAAAATGTACCACAGAGATTTGCACCTGCCTTTTCGCTGAGTATTTTTTCCCTTGAAAATAGTGGGATTTTCTAACAGGTCATCTAGGTTAGACATCAAAGCAAACACCTATTTTGAGACTATTTTATAGCAACATAGTGGTGGAGTTGCCTAGTGGTTAGAGCATCAGCCTGTTAAACACGAGACTAGTATTCATTTCCAACTGGCACTTCTTATGGACTTGGCAAGTCACTTTACTTTGCATCATGGCCGGCTCAAGGAGATGAGGTAGCCTAGGAAAACCTCATCCTTTGCACCTCCCTGCAGCACAGTTTGCCACTGCTGTTACCCCTCTTTGGGATCTGTTTGCAGCTGTTGCTGCCATTGTCAGTCCCAAAGAGGGGTGACAGCAGAAGCAAAGGGTGCTCTGGAGGGCCAGGGCTCTAGGTAACTGCCTAGTTTGCCTAATGGTAGCACCGACCTTGCCCTCCATTGCCTCAGAAGAAAGGCCTGGCAATTTACTTCTGTTCACACCTTGCCAAGAAAGCCGAGAGGCTGCTGAGTTGCCAGGAGTCAGCACTGACCCAATGGCACACTTTGCTTTAGGCAGCAAACCCTGCATGATCTTTACAAACCCTGCATGATCACAACTAAAATGCAGTCACATACATTTACGCTTGCTCATGAGAACATAAGAATATAGCAAAAGGCCATGCTGAGTCAGACCAAGGTCCACGGAGCCCAGCATAGAGTACAGGCAGCCCATTTCACAAGTACCCAGCAAATTCCAGAGTAGATATGTTCTTCATAGCTCATTTTCGAGGATGGGCAATTGCTGGCCCATAATTTTATGAACTTTTCCTCCAGGAACTTGCCCAAATCACTTTTGTGCATCATTATGTTAGTCACCTTGACCACATCCTTCAGTAACAGATTCCACAGCTTAATTATGCGCCGCATGAAAAAATAAACTGTGTACAATTTGTTTTCAATCTGCTGGTCATTATTTTATTGGTGTTATTGTTTGTTTTTGTGTTATTTGAAAGGTTTAAAAAGCATTTCCTATTTAACCACCCCACCCCATCCATAATGCTCTAACCTTCTATCCTATCCGCTTTTAGTTGTTGTTTCTCCGAGCTCAAGAACCCTACCCTATTTATTCTGTTTCTCATAAGGATACTGTTCTATTCCCTTTATCAGTTTGTCCCCCTTCACTGAATCTTTTCTAGTTCCATTATATCCTTTTTGAGATAGGGTGACCAGAGCAGAACACAATACTCAAGATACTGTCACACCAGGGACATATAGAAAGGCATAATGATATTCTCAGATGTGTTCTTCATTTCTTTTGAATAATCTCATCACACACTATCCACAGTGATTCAGAGATCTTTTTTCTTAGGAGGTGACTCAGAACTCAAAGTTTTGTACCTGTAGTTGGGTCCACCGTCCTTGTGCATCACTTTGTACTTTTCCATATTAAACTTCATCCATCATTTGGTCCCTTAGACTCACAGATTCCTTCTGCAAATTCTCACAATGCTTTGCCATTTTAATGACTTTGAAGAATTTTGTTACGCAAACATAGAGCAGAGCAGAGAGAGATCATGGGGTAGAAAACATTCTTGATTGGAAAATAACATTTTGTACCCATGGCCTCTCTGCTTTGTGTTTGCGTAAACTGTCTATTGCTGCAGAAGTTGACATCTTCTATCCAGTTTTATGTCTTTTGAAGAATTTTGTAGCATTTGCAAATCTGACCATTTGTCACTCCTATCTCCAGTTCATTTATGATTATGTTAAACAGCACTGGTCCTTTGAGGCACTCATCTACTGACCCCCTTTCTGTATGGGAAACAGACCATTCGGTAGACTCTCTGTTTTGGCATTGCTTCCCATCCCATCATTCTTTAATTTCTTAAAGAGCCTCTCATGGAGGATTTTGCCTAATACCTTCTCAAAACCCAAATATACAGTTTTAGAAGCAATATACACTCTTTTCATGTGGAACAATCAGCATTTATTTATTTAACAGAATTTGATACACCGCTTTTCTACCGGTGTAAGCGGTTTACATAGAACTTTGTTTTTACACTGAACAAATTTTGAACAGCATTAGAACTTGCACAATAAATATGGGGAACTCATAACAAAGACCTTTTTAAGGCTGCTAACAAATGAAACTATATACAATGGAATGAAAGGCTAGCAAGTGTGAGGTCATATGGGTTTTGAGAGGGTAGTGGGGAGACAGCATACATGTGCAACACACTCACTGTCCCATATGAAAGGACAAAGTTCAGTCAACATACCCTCCGGAACTCCCTTCCCAACCAGATCCGAAACAACAAAGACCTCTCCTCATTCAGGAAACAATTAAAAACCCACCTGTTTTGTGAATATCTTGGACCTGAGATGGTCATCTCTCACTAACTGCCTGCCCCTGGTAGTCTCCCAATGAGACTGAATCTGGACGAACCCCCTATCAATTGAGAATCTTGCGTCAAAGTCAAGTGCTGTTACTTATCTTGTCTGGATCATCAATGTTGGCCCCCCTGGTGCTGGATCCCCCCACCTATTACTGTTGAGCTGATTAATGTACCCCCCCCTCTTTACTGTTGAGCTGATTAATGTACCCCCCTTTGTTTTTTGTTAAACTGCTTTGACCCAGTGAAAAGCGGTATATAAATGCAGCTAAATAAATAAATAAATGGTGCTTTTTAGAAAGATGCAATTTTCACATGGTGATTCACACCACATAGAACTGATAAGGAACCATGATGGGGGTATGGCTTGGATATGGCCTTGGCAGGCTAAAAATCTACACATGTTTTCCGATTTTATAAAAGGAATCCACGTATATGATCTACAATTTCCATGGTGGGATTTAATGCTGTTCTGATGCACGCATACGTTTTTTAGTGTTTATTTGGTCAGGGATTTCCACAGGGACTAAAGGAGCAATTCTTTTAAATTCTTCATTGTTTATTTCCTCCTCCAAATTGCCAAAAGGAAAATTTTGTGGCCTCAGTTTTTAATCAGTGGTACTTCTACATGTAGATTTGCAAAATGGCCTTATAAAATCAGCACTTGCACACAGAAGCTGCCGAGTTTGTGGCATTCAGTTTTCCCATGTGTAGACTTCTAAAATGGCTCCTTCTTCACTGCAAATTCATGTGCATGCCTGCATGTTCTTTTACATATTTTACAAAAGGTTTCTGCATTTGGCAGAGCTTTCATAAAATATTGGCAGAACTGTGTTCATCCTGACCTGACATCTCAATTCCAATCTCCACAACCTATTAAAAATTGGCCGTCACATCAATTGTGTCATCATTGTCCACTTCTTAGTTTACAACTTCAAAAAGTCTAATATATTGGTTAAGGCAAGACTTGATTTTGCAGAATCCATATTGAATCATTCCCATTAAGAAGTGTATATCTTATATGGTCAGTAATTTTGTTTTTTTAGCATGTTGTTGTTAAGTGTCATTGAGTCAGTGTCAACTGATGCCAACCCTCTGGATAGTAGTCCTAAACTGTGTTCAGTCTTCAGTCAGGTGGCTTATTGTTGATAAGAGTGGCATCCATAGCTGCTGTTATTGTATCAATCTCTCTCATTGCTGGTCTTCCTCTTTTGCGTTGACCTTCAACCTTGCCAAGTATGATGTCTTTCTCTAATGATCGCATGATGTGTCCAAAGTATGAAAGTTGACGTCTTGTCAGTATAGCATCAATGATTTGATCCTTAAATGACATCAGACTCATCCCAGATCAATGCTGGAGTCCTTTAAAAACAAAATTGGTAGTATATTGGCCACCCTCCAGTCCTCAAGTAACATGGTCGCTTTAAATGAGGGTTTACAGTTTAACAATTTGATGTTTGAGCTCTTTAAGGATTCTGAGGTGAATGTGATCTGGTCCTGGGGTATTTCTGCCTTTATTGTGTCAATTATGACCTATTACATATTTTAAGCATACATATGCTTTAGTTGCTCCAAATCATCGCCACCAAAAACAATTTCTGGTGTAGACATGCCCCACAGCATCTTCTTCATTAAAGACCAAGAAAAAAAGTTTAGTTTTCCTGTTTTACCCTATCCTCCCTGAACACTTCTTTTATCCTCTGGTCATCAAGCGATCCAGTTGACTCCATCACAGGCTTTTTGCTTTGGACGTACTTGGAAAAGTTGTCAGTGTTGGTTCTTAAGAGTACCCTGATGGCTAGACCTGCAGGTTGCAATAACAAGGAAGCTGAAATTCAAATCCCCCTGTTACCCTTTTTAATTTTGGGTAAATCACTTAACCTCCATTGTCTCGGGTACAAACTTAACTCCTCTGAGAAAAGAAAAATATATACCCAAATGTAATTTGCCTTGAATTACTCCTGAAAAAAGGTATAAACTACATGCCTTCCCTTCATTTCTTTTCAAAGTCTCTCTTAGCTTGCCTTTTCATTTTCTGAAAAATGCCATTTTGGCTTTCACTACTCTTTGACCTCAGCATTAAGCAATGCTGCCCATCATTTGGCCTTCTTGTGACCTTTGTGAATGTATGAAATATTTTTTAACTAGCACTCTACAATTCTTTTTTTAAATAATGCCCACACTTCATACAAACGTTTGATCCTGGTAACTACCCATTTTAGTTTTTTCTAATTTCCTCATTTTATCATAGTCTCTGAACCAACAGCTGCATGAAGCAGTCATTTATGGTATCTAGAAACTTTACCTCTCTAACACGTCCTCATCTGATATGTTCTCATTCAATATTTGGGTAAATTGAAATCTCCCATTTGTATTGTGCTACCAAATTTGTTTGCCTCTCTAATTTTTGTTAGCATTTTAGTGTACGGCTCTTCATCCTGTCCCAGTGTATGGTAGTATACCCCCATCACTATGGCTCTCTCCCATCATACATGGAATTTCTAGCCACAAAGAGTCCATCATGTATTTTATTTCCTTCAGAATTGTTAACCTTTTTGATTCTATAGGGAATGTTTACTGAAGGGTGTTAGCATCTACCGTGGGGCTAATGCAGATTTATCCCATGGCAGCAGCAGCTAATGCATGAGAAATCACAGGCACTTTTCTGTGATATCTTCATTTTGTGTGGTGGACCCAGGGGAGAGGGATTGGGGTGAGGAGTAGGCATGCCAGTTGTCAGCAGCCATCACACAAAACTGTGTCTACCCTGCAGTCAAGGGCTCCTCCATGCCATATTCATCCCCTACCAATGCAACAACATCATCAGTGTCATGAATGTAAAGATTCACAGCACTGACAACATTTTAAAAAGTGCCTTACCCCCTCCTTCCACACTGATTCCCTCTGCACAGCTCCCAGTCCTCACTGGGAACTGTTGGGGGGGATCGGTGCACCCCCAGACAAACATAACTCTCCTGGCTGGTCAGTCAGGTGCCTAAAGGCCCCCCATCAATTTCAAAAGAAACCCATCTAGCCAGTTGAGGTCCCAATCCCTCTCCCTCCCTCTCTCCCATTGAAAACTAGAACACCCAAGTAGTCAGTCAGCCTAACGTGGGCTCCCCAAGTCTCCCCCCCCCCACCCCATCATTATCTTAGTCTCTGATGGTCCAATGGTCAATGGGAGCAGGATTGGTCCTCCTCTCTCCTGTTCCCATCGTGGTTCCATCACAGAATGGCAATGCTCACAAATTGCTGCCCTCTAGCATCCTGACTTTAGGGGGGGGCACCATGAGATAACAGCCGTATTTGTGAATATCAATGAGGAGGGCATGGACCATTATATGGTGCTTCCTGCAGTCACCAATCTCTGGCTGCTATTTCATTAGATTTGGTGGCACATGTAGGGACACGGAGGAGGTAAGCACTTACCAAAGAGCCAGTCAACTGTGACTTCCCCACTTCTGAATTGTTTGTGAATGCCTGATTGCATCAAAATGTAGGCATCATGGCATGACCCTGAGAGACAAAGAAAGGCATCCTTTATTTCTCCTTCAGCATTGCAGACCACTTGCATATTCATTAAATTGTAGGCCTTTCAATTCCTGTATGTAACTTTCTGCGACCTTGGGGGTGTGCAAGGCCACAAGTGTGCAGTCAATGACACCCTGCACCATGGGAAAGCCTGCTACCTGATGAAATTGGAGTATAATCTATTAGTGTTGCTGTATCAAGCTCATAAAACTTATATATTGTGTGATTCTAGGAAGGAATGTTGCAAGGAATTGTGTCAGACATAGAGACAATGCTGACTGGCTGATGCCTGTTGTGGCAGTCAGCATGGTCTGAAAGCTGCTGGTCGCCATAAATGCAAGGGTTGTTGTGATCTTGATGTGCACAGGAATGGGATTGCCTCTCTGTGTGGAGGCACTGAGGTCTTGTTCCAGCACTTGACACAGCTGGTGTATGGAGGCTTTGTCAATCCTGAACCAAGTCAGGAACTGGTCATCAGTGAGTCCCATGTATTGGGCCCTCACCGAGTACACACTGTGATAGAGGTGCTTTCTTCATTACTTCCTGCACTCCCTGTCCAGGTCCTCTTCTATGACTGCTGCAAACTACCAGTTCATGTGCTACATTGAATTAACCTCCACCAACACTCATAGGGACCACCATATACACCCCCTCATGTCCATCACTAACACCATTGTGCTACCTCTACCAACACACAGTGGGATACAGACACTCACTCACAGGCACACCAACACTGATACCTTCACCCTCACTGACAGTCACACAGTCTCCTCAGTTCCTTCATTCCTACACACAAGGACATACACACAAACACACACACTCCCACTGCCACAGCAGGAACACAGACAAGGGTTGATGGAGGGATACAGGAGAGAGGGGGTGCAAGGGAAACTGTACTGTGTGATGAAGGGGGCAGCCGGGGACCTGTTGCCAGGTTGAGGGATGGGGGTTGCTGTGGGTGCCTATCGGAGATGGGAAAGCCATAGCAGATGCATGGGGAGCACTGCTGAAACACAGTGGGTTGCACAACACAGTATGCTGCAGGCAGGGATGACAGGCAGACTTCTCTCTCTAGACTTCTCACTCAGCTACATGCTACTCCTAACACAAGTGTATTCATAGTCAGCACAGGCAACAAAATCCCATGCTTGTTTGTGTTTTATAGCAGATCTAGGATGGAGCATCCTAACGCCCTACACCCCATGGATTTGTGTGTTATGAGTGTGTTTGGTGCATTACCACAGTATTCTTTAATAAAAGGGCCTCTATATGTATATATAATAACACAACAATGAATTACATGCCTAATATCTATTTGTTACTGAGCTCACACCTTTCCAGTAGTAGTTCAAGACATGTTACATTCAGGTACAGTAGGCATTTATTTGTCCCCGAAAGGCTTACAGTCTTAGGGGCAATACTCCCTCTAAGTAGCTTGAAGCTGCTCTGGAGTCCTCCACCAGCATTCCTGATGTTGGAGGGAGGTGCAAAGCGATCACACTTGGGATCGGGCGGCATGGGCAGGTCACAAGGGATCTGCTTATGCTTTGTGATCCTCAGCGCGATAGCGTTTTACCTCCCCCCACCAGCAGCAATGCCAGCAGAGGACTCCAGCACAGCTTCAAGCTACTTATAGGGAACTGCTTAGGGGTATGTCTACTAAAGAGTGTTAGCTGTCATCACAGTGCTAACATGGGAAAGTCATGCCACAGTGACAGCTAACATGGGACAAACACACCTACTGCAGGCAATTTTCCTTGATAGCTGCATCTTGTATGTTAGTGGTGAACGGGGTTGGGTGTGAGCAGGGAATGGGTATGTCTGTACTATGTAGTTACAGAGGGCATTGACAGCACATGATAGCTCTCATTTGCAGAAATTGTAGATGCAACTAACCCCGCCTCTATGGGTGGAGTTAACTGCATCTGCAATACTGTCTCACTGCAGTCCCTGGGAAATGCTGGGCATACTCCCAAAAGATAATACATGACTTTTGAAGCTACCACTGTGATTTTGCAACTAATGCCTGGCATTAGCTGCAAAAGCTTTCCACGCTTTAGTAAACATACGCCTTAGTTTGTAAGCAAATGGATCAATTTCCCATGGCTGATTCACACCCGCTTGCCAAACCAGAGAAAGTTCTATATGACCCCCTTAAAGTACTTCTTGTCTTCCCAAACTACCCAAATAGGGAGCATCTGTAGCTGATATAAAAGATTAGGTATAAGGACCATACGCAGCACTGCTACCCGCCCATAAAGGGAAAGTGGTAAATCCCTCCATTGCCCACAAAGATTTTTTAATTTGCTTCAGTTTATCATGGATATTAAGCTGATAAACCAGAGTGGGGTCAAAATGCAAGTAGATGCCCAAATATTTCATAGGGCCAGAGTCCATTTAAACTCCTCATTATCCCCTTCCAAAGGTCCTCCCTCATCCAGTAGATATACTTCAGACTTCCCCTTATTGATCTGTAGCCTAGAGAATGTTCACACTGTCTCAGCATGGCAGTCAACATAACCCACCCCTTCCTCGTATGATGCATACTAATCATCATATCAATTACGAATAAGCTGATTTTCCGTTCAACTGTGCCTTGCAAGACATCAAGGATTTCCGGTAAAAGCTCAAGACCTTCTTGCTCACTGAGCACTTTGGTCACGTTACATAGAAGAATAAATGCAACAGACAACATCCCCTCCTAATTTCTACAGATCAACGGCACACACAACACAAAATATGGACTGAACTGCAAATAGCGCATCCATATGTACATAGTCTTCCCTGTTAACTGCCCTGCATGACAGCCCCCTACTATGTCCTATTCCAACTGTACCCTGTCTTGTTTAATGTACTCAGCTAAGTTATGATGTAAACCACTTTGATTGAAGGATAAAGTGATGTATAAAACTGGCTAAATAAATAGATAAATAAATACCCATACTCACTGATAACTCCCGAATAGCATCGGCCTCACGGATTTTTAGGACCAAAGGCTCCAAAACAGTACGAACAGCAGTGGGGACAAGGTGCAGTCCTGGAACATTCCACATTGAAGGGTGAAAGGTTCAGCTAGCCTCCCATTCACTAACACTTCTGCACTCAGCTGGTTGTATAAAGTTTGGACACACCTAAGAAAATAGCCTCTGATCCCAAACTGTTATATCGCCCAGAACAGGAAGTCCCAGGCCACTCTATCGAATGCCTTTTCTTCATCCAATGTTACCATCACTACTGGAGGTGCCTGTGACCTGCCCTGCCGAAACATCATCATTGAGGCACACAGTATAGCTCCAGTAGCATTGTGGCCTTTCACAAAACCCGCTTGGTCTGGATGTATAATGTCAGGCAGGACAGTGCTCAGCTGCCGGACCAATGCCATTGTTATTATTTTAAGATCTTGGTTCAGTAGCGACAATAGGCTGGTAGGACTCTTCCTTTTCTGAATCCCTTCCTGGTTTAGGGAGCAGTATAATCACTGCCAAGAAGCATAGTCCCCCAACGTTCCTGCCACTGCCGCAGCCTTTCCCATAGCCACCAGAGGGCGAGTCGCCAGATCTCCCAGGATTTGATAAAATTTGTGACCAAAGCCATCCGGGTCTAGGGTCTTGGCCGGCTGCATATTTTGAATAATGCTGCTTAGCTCTCCCTCCGTCAGGAGTCAGTTAAGTGCTTGCAGCTAGGCTTCCATAATTTAGAGAACCTGGAGGTTAGCAAAAAAGGCCCCTTGGGCCTCTGCCATCCCCTGTTCGACTCCATAGAGCTTCTGAAAAAAGGCGGTAAAGCACTGGTCAATTTCTGCCTCCTGCATGGTCACTGTACCAACGGCCCAACGTAGGTGGGTCTCTGTGACTTTGGTTTTAGCAGGTTGGATCAGATTGGCTAATAATTTCCTGGTATTATCCCCCCCCCCCCAATTTATGTAACCTATACTTATAACTTCAGATGCTGCACATGGCCCGTCATTATAAAATCGCTTGCACGCTATTCTTATTCTCAGATATTGTGCTCACAATTCTTGCAGGTTCCGCAGACCCTGTTGCAGTGTTGCTCCTTGCTTACTCTGTTGGGCCACTGTATATCCCAATATCCTCCCCCTCAAGACTGCCTTTGCTGCCTTCCAGTTTAGGACAGGGCTGACATCTTCCACCTGGTTTTCCAATTCATAATTAAGCCAAGCCTTCCAGGGGAAGGCTCAAAAGTCCGCAATCTGTCCAAGTGCCACAACCTATCCCCGGTACGGTCCGCTCTGAAACAAAGGCTATTTCGCTGCTTTTTTCCAGCCTGGGGTGGCAGCGTGAACCTCACATGTCCTGCTCCCAGTTGCACATCACCGAAAGTCCTGGTTTATTTATTTTTTGATATACCGCCTTTAACCAGTGACAGTAAAGTAGTTTACACAGTAAATTATAGGCCCACATTCATGTTTTTCTCATCATTCTCTTTGTAGAATATTATGTAAAAATCTTAAATTAGTAAAAATAAAAATATAGAACTTGAGCCAGACCAGTTTTGCATATGGTACATACTTTGCCCAACAATGAGGTAGGTCCCTGGTTCAAATCTCAGTTTGGTACCTCTCTTCACCAGGTCAGCTGGGGCTGGAAAGGCTGCAAAGACAATTTTCAAAGACTCCAGGGGGAGGAGAGTGAGTTTTAGAAGCGAAACCTGAATGGCAGGAGTCAGCTTTGTAAAGTTCTAAAGGGGACCAGGCCAACTGACCCCAGTCACAGACATGACTCAACTGAATATGTTGGAGTAGGTAAGAGGCAGAGATGGCGGTGGAATATAAAACAGTGAAAATATTCCCCACTTAGCCTAGCCTAGTCTGGTTTCAAATGAGCTGAATAGAAAAGGAACAGAAGAGAACTGTTGAGTCAAAAAAGAAAAAAAAACCCTCTTAAATTATTAATATACAAAGCTTCAGCTTTCTGCCTTTCCTAGTTCACTAGAGCATGAAAATAAAGCAATAGATGAAGTTGCTATTTATATAGAGATTTTCTCTTCTCAGCTCTGATGCATTTTAATAGAAATGGTCAAAGTAAATCTAACCTGCATCCTCTTCGAACAGACCCACATGAAGATAAATATATGTTTTATATTTCCTACATAATATAGTCAAATGTAAAGAAACACTGCTTTACAAATTTAATCTTATATTTTAAACTATGAAACTTCTAACAAAAGTAATCAGAAATCTTTAAATATATTATTTATCTGGACATGTCTTTGTACATTGTTTTGCAGCTAGCTCATCGAAATCACATCCGATCACTAGGATTTTAAGTCACAATTAGGACCAATAAAAGTCTATAACAAATTGGTACAATTTGTAGAATTTTGTGGAAGGTCTAAGAAATGTTATATTTCATTTCACATATATTTCGCTCCCCCACTATCTTATTGCTAATCTAGTGAGTAACAAAAGGAATAAATAAAACATTTCCATACATATGCCTCCTACTTTTTATGAAGCGTAGCCTGCCAAAACTCAAGACCTTAATTATCCCGAATAATACCAATCAGTAAATTACTAATAAACATAAAACATCTCAGCAGGGTGCTAAAACATCAAGAAATAAACATCATTTTATGCTATTCTTTATTTCTAAAACTACAATACACTGTATCAAGGCATCTTGCTTTTAGAGCTCAATTCACCCATATCAGGGAGAACATGTTTTGTATCCAATATTTTCAGAAAGGAAAAGTCAATTGACTTACATTAACTTAATTATGTTTTAGGTCATTTCTCCTCTCTAGTTTGTAAGAAATCAGGCTCTTTATAATATATAATAATAAGTTCATTTTACCTATTTGAACATTCAGAACCACTCTGCTGACATCAACAACATCTGGAATAAGGGAACAGAATTTGCTTGCTGTATGATATCAGTTCATGCTTTACCTGATTTCTACTACTGCTATTACTAATAATTGCATAGCACTGCAAAGCGTACGTAGTGCTGTACAGAGACATGTAAGAGATAGTCCCTGATCATCAGAGCTTACAATTCAGTCAAGACAGACAATACAACAGTTAGGGGCAAGGAAATGTCTAGGGGAATGATAAAGAAACAAGGAAGAATGGCCTAGTGGTTGGAGCAAGTTACCTCAGACTGGAAGGTTGGGGGTTCAAATCCCACTAGAGGACAGCAACCTTCGGGCCAGAAGGACTGGGGTTTCTAGTCCCACAGGTGCTCCTTGTGGTCTTGGGCAAGCCACTTAACCCTCCATTGCCCATGTTCCCTGTAAGCATTATTGTATGTGCATGTGTCTCATATCCCCTTGTGTTAAATGCACTGTGACCACTTTCCTTGAAGGATAAGGTGGTATACAAAACTGTCTAAGTAAATAAATAAATAGCTGGAAAGCAGGAGACTAAAAGCAGAATCCAAAAGCAGCCTCAAAGAGGTGAGCTCTTAGCCTGGATTTGAACAGGGTGAAAGATGAAGCCTGTGGTACTGACTCAAGTAGTTTGTTACAGGCATAAGGAGCAATAAAATGGAAAGATTGAAGGCTGGAGTTGGCAGTGGAAGAGAAGGGCACAGATAGAAGTGACCTATCAAAAGAGTGGAGTTCCCAAGGAGGAGTGTAGGGAGAGATATGAGAGGTAAGGTAATGAAGAATAGCAGAATGAATGCACTTGTAGAAGACGTTTTTGCATGAGTATAGTGAGACAGGTGGAAAATTAGCCACACAGCTGAATTTTGAACAGATTGAAGGAGAGAAAGATGATTCCGAGAGACCAGCAAGGGGGAGTTTGCAATAGTCTAGATGAGAGGTGAATAAAGAATGGATAAGGGTTTTAGCAGTGTGTTCAGAAAGGAAGGGGTGAATTTTGTAGATGTTACAGAGAAAGAAATGACAGGTGTTAGCTATCAGTTGGATGTATGTGGAGGAGAGTGAGGCGTCAAAGATAACCCTAAGATTACAAGCCAAAGTAACAGGGAGGAATACAGTGTTATCCACAGAAATAGAGAATGGAGGAGAGGGATGAGATGGGTTTTTGGGAGAAAGATAAGAAGTTCAGTTTTGGCCATGTTTACTTTCAAACGGTGGTGAGACATCTAGGCAGCAATGTCAGCTAAGTAGGTAGAGATATGGGTCCGGATTCCTAGAGAGATGTCAGGTGTAGAGAGGTTGACCTGATAGTCATCAGCGTAAAGATGGTACAGTACACTAAGAGACTGGGTATATAGATAGAAAAGAAGTGGTCCCAAGACAGAACCTTGTGGTACACCAACTGAGAGTGGGTTAACAGTATAGGAGGATCCAACAGAACATACAGTTAAAGTGTGGTGGAAGAGATGAAAAGAGAACCAGGACAGAACAGAGCTCTTATAACCAAACACAGAAAGGGTGTTGGAGAGAAGATGGTGGTCAAAAGCAGCAGAAGGTCCTGAAGGATGAAGATTGAGTAAAGGCACTTGGATTTGGCTAGGAGCAAGTCACTGAGGACTTTGGCAAGAGCTGTTTCAATAGAAAGTAGAGGATGAAAGTCAGGTTGCAATGGATCCATAAGGGCTTCAGAGGAGAGGAAGTCAAGACATCAGCAGAGAACTGCACTTTCATGTAGTTTAGTAATAAAGGGGAGGAGGGGGATGGGTCAATAAATAGAAGGTCCAGTAGTGTCTAGTTTTTGAGAGGAGATGTAACTGCAGTTTGCTTGAAGACTATAGAAACAGTGATAGATTGAGGATATGACAGATGGAAGGAATGATAGCAAAGGAGATGGAGTTCAATAGGATCAGAGGAGCAAATAGTGAGTTTGGAGGAGGAAAGAAGATGAGTGGTATCCTCCTCAGTGATCTTAGAAAAGGAAGGAAGAGAAATAGAAGCTGATGGAAGGAGTTGGGAGTAAAAAGGGGGGAGGGGCGATTGAGATGACCTCATGGAGAATTCAAGTGTAACCTTGTGGACATTTTCATGTAAATAGTCAGCCAAAGTCTGGGCAGAAAGGGAAGGAGGGGTTGGAGGCAGAGGCACTTTGAGGAGAGAGTTCAAAGAACACCCCAGATTTCAATTAAATATGTTCTGAAACAGCTATATCTCCCTGATCTACAGATAAGAACGATGAGAAAAGTATCATGGCAGCACACATAAAACACCTGGTACATACATAAAAAATATATAGCGATTGTTTAGGAACTGTAGGTATGGAAATTAAATCATATGGCATGCACTACCTGACCACCGAAGCAAAATCACCAATCTCATGGATTTCAGAAATAAATTAAAGACACACCTCTTCAAGGAACATTTTGGAAATGATGACTAGCACACAATCACTCCCCCTTCCCCCTACACGCATCCCCAGCCTCACCCACCTAATTCATGCCGACATCTGTCTTGGCAGATGTCCTATAGACATATGGCTGATCCGTTATTGTATATTGTAAAACGTTATCTTGCTTGAAGTTCAATGCTCTTAATCTTGTTCAAATTACCTTGTTCAATTCCACTTTTGTTTACTCTTGAATGTCCCATGTACTTATGCGTTGATTTGTTCTATGTAAACCGCCTTGGTTATAAGATTAAGCAGTATATAAACCATATAAATACATTTATATTGAAGGATCAATATTAGTAGGGGTGGTCAGTGCTCTTAAAGTGCCTGGCTGCTGCTGCTGCTGCTGAATATCTGGTTTCGCCGATCGCAACAGCTATCCAGTCAGCAGTGATATTTAGCTGCTAACTGGATAACTAAACCAATCATGGACCTATCCTAACTTTATGTGGTTTAGCTATCCGATTAGCGATTGAATATCACTGTTGACCAGATAGCTGCTGAGACTGCCCCTCTCCACTCAAAGGCCACCCCAGCTTTAACTGGATATCTTTCCTTTGGTCAGTGGGGATATTCAACACCACTATCTGGATAGTACCACTGAACATTGGGATCACTGAAATTTAGCTGGTTAGCAGGTCCTGCTAACTTTCTAAAATATTATGAATACTGACCCGATATTGAAAGCTGATCAGCTGATAACATCATCAGCTATAGGATATGTGTGAAGTAAGGCAGAGATAGGCTTGCTTTGCTGCTTATCATAAAATTTCAACATGAATGGTCAAATGATTTCTTATTCTTCCTTCTCTCTGTCCCAAAGCAGTTCTGCCAAAACCAAATGGGCACAAATGAAAATCTGTCTCATTTCTTCCACATGTTATTTAGTTCATTTAAAAGGACACAAAGCATAAATCTCCTTATTTTAAAACAAATGCACATCCTTAGTAATTTGTTTTCTGAATATAAATGTGTTGTCTTTTTCTGTATGTGACAGCAATGAGATTTTCTATGGAATGGGAGGGAATATGTTTTTCAGAAAGTATGCAAATGAGATGGCATGTTAATAAAAGTATGGACAGGAATACTTGCTGTTAGCTCACACGAACACAATGGCCTGATCATATTCAAAGGCACATTTAAAAAAACAAACATGAAAAATAAGAATAGAGACATTGAGGCTCAAATTCTGGTGGCCTTTAGGTTCAATAGATAGTCCTTCTGAAAGATCAACTATATTAACATCACCACTTGAAATTGACCTCAGTCATAAAATTTTTTATATAGGACTCAGATAATAAACTGTGATTGAATTTAACAATCCCAATGTCCATATAAATTAATATATGTGAGATGCATTAGGGTTCACTTGGTTGAACATAAATCCAAATTAAACACCAGAATGGTGTTAGCTCCCATAGTGCAGCATTGCTTGGACTGTCATCATGAATTTTATGATCTACGATGAAGAATAATTAATCACGTATCTGATTTGTGGAGATCGGGAGGCCAGATTGAACCTCTATGAGCAATGCTGGATTTTTCACTTAGATGTTGTAACTTTTGGGGGACTGAACTTGGAAATTGAATGGATGATGTTAATCTGATATGGATTTTGTGTATTGGTTGAGCAGCACCAAATGATTGGTTTAAAGAAAGTGGAACATCAATGTGTCGGCAGATGCTGAGAATATATGATGAGACTGGTTATGGGCAGAGTTTGGATTCGGCTTTTCTGGTTGAATTCCCTCATGCAGAACGTCTTTTGATGATTTCTGTTCAAATCCCAGTTCTGAGTCGGATGTGACCAGAGAATCATTGGAGTTAATGCTCTAGTCAAAGCTAAGTGCTCACACTGATTTTTGAATTTGGATGTTATGGAATTGGACATATTGATGGCATGTGCATTTATGCCTTATATTTCAGTAATTTGGACCAAGTGAGTGGCCTGAGATTGTTGAGTTCAATCAGAGTTGATTATCTGGGTCCTACATAAAAAATCATTTCATGACCTAGTTGCATCTATTGGGGTTAATTTTAAGTGGTGATGTCTACTAAAAGAGAAGTATTTTCTAAGATACAGAATACAGAGGTGCAGGAGTACATGCATATATGCCGGTACATAGAGCCAGATGAGCCATTTTACAAATCCACACAGGAAAAGTCAGCATGGTAAACATGGCTTCCATACATACGTGCTGTATTTCACACCTTACATGTGCAAGTGCCAAAACTCATGCATGTATGGAGGCTAGTTTTTAAATGAACACATAGAAATGCCACCAATAGATGCAGCTCTTTCCACCTAATTTAACTTTGAGGGGGAAGTAGACAACAGGAGATTAAGGAAGATAACTCCCTCAGTCCCTTCTGTAAAGGCCTGGCTGGACTGAGCACCTTTGTAAAACCTAAACTTTACAGGGAGTAGGTATAAGTCCTGCTGTGAACAATTGTAGTCATGCATGTATATTTCCAAATGAACTGTGGAATAGACAAGTCGATTTTGACCTCTCCAGGCCACCTCCTAACCAGGCTCCCAATATGCCCCTTTGCAATTCCTATGTAGTAAGAACATTCATTTTTATGCCATAAGAACATCAGCCTTTTCTAAAATTACCTTTTACATATGGTACCATTTCCATGTGTAAATGCCCAATTTTACATGTACAACTCGCAAATAAGCCTTCTAAAATAACCCCAATGATAGCTATAATCAGCTATTATATACTGATAAGTGATTTAAGTTTTGGACAGCTATTTTTCCATTTCTAAGTTAAACTATGTAGCTATGCGGATGGTGGCTGAAAACTGCTGCTGTCCCTATAGCTGGGTGACACACCTTCGTTTCATCCTGCCATTACCTGGTACCGGTGGTCATAGAACCTTTTCAGCGGCACTGTCTATATAGTGCTGCTGAAAATTCACA
Source organism: Ichthyophis bannanicus (assembly GCA_033557465.1). Taxonomy (NCBI): domain Eukaryota; kingdom Metazoa; phylum Chordata; class Amphibia; order Gymnophiona; family Ichthyophiidae; genus Ichthyophis; species Ichthyophis bannanicus. The sequence continues at coordinate 571,640,740 of CM066032.1, forward strand.
GATAGTTCTTATACATTTTGCAGCTACCACCGGATAGATAAATTCTTTTGACTATTGACCCATTTCTTTATTATAGAATATAATAATAGTTGTATTAAATTAGACCAAGATCACTGATCACTAGATTAAAGTACATGAACCATGTAGGGGAATAGATTTTGTAGATCAGTATCTTCAATTTCAGATAGTCACTTCCAATTGCTTCAAGATTTTCCCATATTATGAAAACAGGAGATGTCTGTGAGAATACACGTTTCCTATCCATAGGGAATATAATTTATTTTTCTAGATACTGAAGGATATAGGGTTTTTTTTCTAGTTTTAATGTCATCTGTTTCCCAAAATTCAATTTTAGGATATTTTCCTTCTTTCTCTGTATCAATCACACTAAATTTCGGTATAGCTGAGAGGTTTTTCAATATCTGATTCTTAAATTTGTCCTTGCAAGGGTTGATTGTATTTTCACAGACAATCCCTGCTAACAGTTCTGAGATAAGGAATTCAAAAGGTACTCATGCATGACGATACTGTTGTATGTTTTTCTATAGCATAAATATAGCTGTGCAAACAGATTTTGTTGACAGTTCTAAACTAGAATCAATAGAATCAACAGAAGCAAGGATTTTGCTCAGTGACAGAGATATTTTATTTTAGCTAGAAATGGTAGAGGTCATTCTGTCCCGCGAATAGCAGAAATGGACATACTATTGGAATGTCCATCCTCGCTATTCATCCCTCTGCCAGCCCCAGAAATATCCTCCCCGTACGAACAGTGGGTTTATATGGGGAAGCTTAGATAGGAGTATTCCGGAAGCGGAGTAAGGGTGGGGCATGGGCAGGTCGTGACCCTGGACATACAGGACCAATTCAGAGGTCAGCCCTGTATATCTGGGGCCTCAAATCTAGATAGGAGACTTATGCTACCTCAAAGGTGGAATAAGTCCCCCTGGATGGAGGGGGAACGTGGTGCAGGACCTGGGGACGCAGGTGAGGGGAGCAGGGGGTTCCCCACAACCCGACCAAGGCCATAGAAGGCCAGATCGGGGGTTGGGCTGCGGGGAAAAAAGAGCTTGGTCGGTGGCTTTGGATAAAGTCGTTGAGGCTGCTGCAGGTCCTGGAGAGGGCTGACTGCACAAGTTTGCCTAATGGACAGCACCATGGGACTGCGGAATGCCATGGGACTGCGGTTCCACTCAGGAGCTTGGCTGAGGTAGTCGGGTATGTGGCTGGGTTTGCAGGCCGATCAGAATCGGGGCCCGGCTTGCACATCCAGGCCGTAAACCCGATTCCTATCCCATGGGCATGTCTATCCCCTGCGGGAACAGAATCGGGTCTACCTCTGTACGGCCCGATTCTGATCTGCTGCACAGGGGCTGCATGACCTGAATGGAGTTGGCCTCCCCCTGCCTTAATTTTTTTGTTTTTGTATTTGTTGCTATTTATTTGCCTGAGCATTTGTAGACAGGCATTTAATCTAGTGGAATGGGTGACAGATGGAAAACAAGTTCAGGCTACCACCCCCAGCAAACGTATTACAGTAATGGTAAAAATAGAAAGAGATATAATATTAACTCACCGATCAAACAAAGGGGAAGAGGAGTCAGGAATAATCCCATGCAAAATGGAAGCAAGACCCATGCAAAACCTGCTCAAAGGCAATGAACACAAATGTTCACTGTCGGGGGGCGGAGCCCGATGTCCAGCGGGATGGTCGCATAACGCTGAGGCTCCCGAGAGGCCTACTCAGAATCCTGAATTAACGCCGGACAAACTTGAATTTCTGCTCTGATCTTGCCGGGGCACATTGGTGAGATGGCGGGGACCAAACCCACGCGCCTGGAATTTGGCTCTCCAGCGACTTCTCACGGTAAACGCTCTAAAACTGAACCCCCGTCCCCGCAGAAGGGGCTGGCTTCGCGCGAGGGCCCCGAAATGCAGCAGGAAATCCTCGCAGAAATTAGAGGGGTTAAGGACCTCGTGCAGTCAAACGGTGAAGCACTTCGAGCGCTGAGGGAAGATCTTGGTGTACTGCAAGGCAGGCTAGAGGGGCTCTCTTCGCGTCAGGACAAAATGGAGAGTATATTAGACTCCCATGCGGTCCGGCTGTCCAAACTTGACAAAGTTGAACGTCAGGTGCGGGCCTTGCAGAAAGAAGTGGAAGATGGCAATAATAGAGCGCGCCGCAACAACCTACGACTCGTGGGCATACCGGAGGGAGCGGAATTGGGAGACATGAAGGAGTTTTTAAGTAAAATCCTCCCTTCCCTGCTCCAAATCACCTTTACCAAAGAATTGGAGATCGATCGCGCTCATCGTGTACCCACAAACATAACGCTCAACAGGAAGACCCCGCGGCCTATCATCTTTCGACTTTTGAGATATCAACATGTGGAACAAATTCTTAGTGCCTCCCGGGCAAAGGGCCATATGGAGTTTGAGAGCCACAAGGTCTCCTTCTATCCTGACTTGGCTAAACCCACGGTCGACCGCCGAAAGCGCTTTCTGGAATTTCGGCCGAGGCTTCAACAACTACAAGCACGCTATGGCCTGATGTACCCGGCCAAGCTCCGAGTCACGCTTCACAATCAGACAAGAACATTTGAGGACCCTGATCTACTAGCGGAGTTTTTGGACTCTAAAGAAGCCGACGTGATGCGCTGACTTCCAGAATATTCCTGCCAGCACTCTCATATCCGCTGTGCCTGCCATATTGGATTTACCGCGGCTCAGCGAAGAGTCTGTCGAGGGCGGTTTGTTGCCTTATTTTGAAGATATCTGGGACCTGATTCCGTCTACCCATAGTAGCCTCGACGAGTATCAGAGACAGTGTTTCTTATGGACTCTGGTGTTTCTTTTCTTTTATTATGTTTCTATCTTCCTCTCTAGGGCCTCCTCCCGCAGACATCTGGTCGCCATATTCATTGGGGGTTTGCTTCTTCTCTAAGTTACTTTGGTACATACTTTTCAATATGGGTGTATTGGCCAGCATACTTGGTGCTTATGTCATTATTGTACAGATTCTGATTATGTTGTAAGTTTTCAAGCGCTCTTACCTAAAATGTCTATTATCGACTGATGGCACCATGTAAGATTTTCTCATTGAACGTACAAGGAATCAATAATCCGATAAAACGGAGGAAATTCCTAAGCTATCTAAGTCATGAAGCTGCGGACCTGATTTTCCTCCAAGAAACACATTTCAATTCGAAGGAAACTTTCAACCTCAATATTAAACCTTACATGGTGGCCGCCTATTCCCCAGCTGTTTCTAGGAAATGTGGGGTTGCTATATTGGATAGGAAATCTCTGCATGCTACTATTGTTGCGACTTGCTTAGACACAGCGGGTAGAGGGTCCAGAGTTCACCTCAAGATGGGTAACTTTGAAATTACATGTATATGCCTTCATGCTCCTAATCTGGCTGACCCTACCCTTTTGCTATTACTGCTCAGGCTGCGCAGGCCTCTGCTAATTCTTCATTGATATTGGGGGGGATTTCCATTCAGTTCTTGATCCCCTGAATGACAAATAGTCGCCCAGGACAAGTGGTCCCCCCAAGAGTCATATCGCGCTTACCTCTATGATCAAAGATATTATTCTAGTCGATCTATGGAGGCTACTACACCCCAATGAGCTTGACTTTACCTTCTTCTCTTCCCCTCACAAATCCCAGTTTCGCATAGATTTCTTTCTAATATCAACACTGTTAGTTCCTCAGGTGGACGCTGCAAAGATTCACTCCCAGCATATTTCAGATCATGCTGCTATTTCTTCTCACTACCATACTACTGCACTTCAAGGGAATCCGGGGGCCTGGTTCTTTGATAGAGCCCTATTAACTCAGCCAGAGTTCCGGTTAGAAATTCGAGCAGCCATGCATGATTACTTCCAGACCCTGGTATTCCAGGGTGATCAGGACACCCCAACAGCTCTTCTCTGCTGCTCGTTGGAAAACCTTTTCTGATTTATACAGGGGATTTGCGTTACTAGCGAAACATTACTTTCAATTGATGCAGCTTACATGCTGCCTCAAAAGTGCTCCAATCATGCCGCCCTCTGTCCCTACTAAGGATGGGCTATTAGAACTAATCTACTCTATTAGTAGTACACCTGGGGTAGCCTCTAACTTTTATAAACTATTATGTCAGGGTACAGATACTGCCACTTGTAGAGTCCAACAAGCCTGGGATCGCTAACCGCAAACCACTTTAACCCCTGTGCATTGGAGCGTTTTCTGGAGCAAAATAATGCGGGTTTCCTGATCTGCTTTAGCTACCCAAACTCAACTCTTGTCTTTTTTGCACATAGATGTTCTTATATTCCAGGAAAATAGCCAAATGGAACACAACTGCCAGGGGCCAGTGTAGGTCTTGCCATACTGATGTGGGAACCCTCGTTCATGTTATTTATGAATGTCCTTAACTACAGGTTTACTGGGGGCGGGTCTGGGGTCGTATTTCATTTATCTTGCACCTTCACGAGCCTCTTTCTTGGACGACTGTGGGACTCCGCTCAGTGGCGGGGGTCCCCTCTCTTCCTAAGAAGGGTCACTTTCTCCTGATTTCATGCTGGGTATAGCCATATGTTTAATTACGGGGACTTGGAAGGATAGCTCTCGACTTACTGTCAATGAATAGTGGAACCTTGTCTGCTTATATAGTAAATATGAGCAGATATCTCGGAGAGCTATTTTCCATACCCAATTTCATTCTCGCTTGTCTAAATGGCAGATGCTCAATGATCATGTACAATCTGCTCATTGCTTCGACATGTCTGTTTAATGTACACTCATCATGTTTCAGATCGCTGTAAGGTTTGTAACACAATAATGTTTCAGATCGCTGTAAGGTTTTGTAACACAATAATGTCAGTACACGCCCGCTTCGAGAATGTCTCAGTTTTCTAGAGAAGAAGCAGGGGGGAGGGGGGTGGTAGGGGTTTACTTTGGTGTATGTATCATATTCCATGTATGTATTTGTCTCTTAGTTGTATGTCTTCCTTTCCTTTGTTGTTGTAAAATGAAAATAAAGAATTAAAAAAAAACAAATGTTCACTGTCTATGTATTAAAGTTCCTGATCTCGAAGCCCTGATGGTGAAAATGGCTTGGACATTGTGGCCATCACAGAAACATGGTTTAATGAGTCTCATGAATGGGATGTTGCCATTCCTGAATATAATCTCTATAGGAGGGATAGAGAAGGCAGAAAAGGAGAAGTCGCCCTCTATGTCAGAAACAGTATTAACAAGGATATATATGGTCACGTTTTGAGTATAAATGACAATAATTAATAACGATATTTTTTGCTCAACTCTAAACCATGAGTTCAGTATCAACTTTGCTAAAGAAAACTATTTTTAGATACAACAAGGTCTCAGACTGTTACGAGGCATATTGTTCAGCCAGACTTGCTGGGATGGACTGCCTTCTTAGCATCAACGACCTTAGTATGTTGTATGTTCATATAGTTTTCTCATTTACAGTTGCATTATTTTTTTCTCTTTTCTTTTTTCAATTATTAAAACGTTCCAAAATGTAAATAGTTTCCTATTCTTTTTTAAAATTCTCATAAACAGATAATTGCGCTGATCTTTTTAAATGCTCACAAACAAAACTCCAGACAAACAGCGCTTATCTGGTAATGAAAGTGTTCTTCATTTGTTGAAACATTGTAACACTGCAACGCGACCCAAGCAGAAGATGTTTGTAGTGCAGCTCAGACCAAAGATGTTTCCCAATGTCTAACCGCAAGCGCTGCCACGTTTCACTGTTTGTTTCTTCAGGGGAACAAAGCTCCAGGCTTCTGAGTTCACTTTCCAACCTGCACGGACTGTAAAAAATCCTCCGAGGTAAACTAGCTATCATATTCCGAACTCATATAAAAGACAGCAATGCTCTTATCAGGCCAAGAATTGAGCAATAAGTTACCTTCCTTTCTGCCATCATGAACCGTGAACTTGACTCTTCAACCACTACCAAAAAACGCCGCGCATGCGAGGTACTAGTTTCACATGTTTATATAGAGAGCAAATTACCGCAAAGAGACAGCTGTTATGTTCTTATTGGCATAAATGCCAATCAATCTGGGCATTTAATCCCGTAGGATATACTGCTTGTAAATTGAATATCCATTTCTGTTCCTGGAATAATAGTTGTTGTTCTCTCGTACGACCCTTCACCCCTACCTGAATTTGTTTGATGGCGAAACACCTTAAATCCTTAAAAGCGTGACAAAATTGAAGACAATGTTCAACCATTGGAGCTTCTCTTCTCTGACATTTTAATCTACTCCGGTGTTCCTGCATTCGAACACATAGGGGCCGAGTCGTTATTAATTAGAAACAGTATTAAAGCAGCTGAAATGCAGGGGACTTGGGGAAAAGAAGAAGCAGTGTTGATTGGTTTGGAAAGCGAATATGGCATTACTAGCTACATTGGTGTAGTCTATAGTCCTCCAACTCAAATGGAGGAAGTGGACAGAGTCTTGATCAATGATATTCCAAAGGTAGTAAAAAAGGGCAAGGTGGTAATACTGGGGGACTTTAATCTGCCAGATATGGATTGGAGTATCTCGTCTGCAAATATGCCTTTTGGTGCTTTAGATGTCCCTATTTTTTATTTTCCACTGTGTTTAAGGTGGTCTGTGTATATGCCCTCAATACCAATCAGAAAGCTTTTTACCAAGAACTGGAGAGCAAGCTAGATGCCATGGTGGATGGTTATTGGGTGATTAGGAGGACTTTAAGGTAGCCGTACAGTTGTAGTTGATGTCTCGGGGGGATGTGTCAGAGGGCTGACCGTCAGGCCCTAAGAGAAGTATTGAATTCTTGGGGGGTTTTGATGTTTGGAAGCACAGTCACCTGAGTTCACCTTGGTGCCCCATGGCTCTTACATTAACATACAGTAGACTATGTTCTTGCATTGTATGTGGATCATGTGGGTGGCGGAGGCAGAAATTGAGGCTAAGATTTTGCCTGACCCTGTGCCTTTGCCATTGGTTTGGCAAGATAAGGATATCAAGGAAGGTTTGAGATATTGGCAACTCAATGAGAGCATTCTTGAGGGTGAGTACATGCAAAGAGATATTGAGAAAGTGAAAACAGAGTACTTTGAAAACAACCTGGTGTCAAGAGTGAGATTGGGACTAATATGGGATGCTTTTAAAACATTCAAAGGGGGATGGTTTATCCTGAAAGCTAGTAGGCTGAAAAAACAGCAGGAAGCTGGAGTTCAGGCCAAGCATGGGGGGTGTATCAGTATGTACAATATTTATTAGTGTAAATAATTTTGTAGAAAGTTACCCCAGTTAGGTCCAAGTTCTATCTCCTGTTTTATTAGAAATACAATGTAGCCCATCTGCATTGTATAAGGTTCTGTTAAATGTAAACTGCACTGATGGGAATAGCGCAGTATAGAAGAGACATTAAATAAATAAATAAAATAAATAAGGGGGTCATTCTGATGGACGTCCAGCCCCCGCTATTCACCTATACTTGATGCTGAGGACAGAGCTCCGTGCATGTACACAGGAGATGTGCGGTGAGCTCTGTATGAGAGCGGGAGGAGGCAGGCCGAGGGAGGAGTGAGGGCAGACTGGAGACGTGACCCTAACCCTGGACGTACAGGGCCTATTGCGGTCGTGGCCTTGTGCGTCTGGGGTTGGGGAGATAGAGGAGGGACTTATTCCACCTTGAAGGTGGAATAAATCCCCCCGAGTGTGGCAGTCTGCAGCAGGGGACCCCCACCAGAAGGTGACAAGTGCACAGGAGAATCCCTACAGCCCAATCCCAGCCTCCGCAGGCACGTTTGGGGGTTGGGCAGCGGGAAAAGAAAGCCATGTTTGATCCGGGGATGAGCACGCTTCTGCATTGTGTTCCTGTGCCATGGCGATGGGACGTCATGGCACCAGGCTTCTTGCAGGGGCCGTGGCAGGGTTGGACAGGGAGGGAGCAGGGTATCTAAGGACATAGAATCAAGGCAGGTCCTGCTCGTCCAGACCCTTTGCACCCGATTCTGATCCTGCGGGGACATATAGTCCCCATGAGTTTTGAATCGGGTGCAAATCCAGCCCATCAGGCCCTGTATGTGTTGACTATGAAATGCAATAATTTTACATGCGTACTTGCAAAATGTAAATGTGTTCATTTATGCCAGCTCTAGGGCTGGTGCAAGTGATCTCTCCTTAATTTAAGGCATGTTCCCTGCCGCAAAGGCTAGCATTTTATAAAGACAAGTAGGTGCCTATTTGTCTTTAGAAAACAGGAATAATTTAGGTACATTAAAAAGTGCTTTAAGAAGGCACCCTATTATAAAATTACCCTCCACATGTGTTCAGCCTAGCTATTCAATGATGACTTATCTTTAAAAAACTGTTAAAAAATTATTAAAAAGCAAGATTAAAATATCAAATTAAAATTTAGGAGTAAAAACTACTACATAATGGAATAATAAGCTTCATATAATTAAAAGATACTGACTGTTATAATATAGAAATTGAAACTGGCATATTTGTAAGTAAGAGTTGAGCCTTAATAAATGAGGACATTTTTGATTGGTGGCAAATCCTTCTTTCAGCCAACATTGCAGGTATGCTGGTCAATAGAAATTCCGACGGTCTTGAAATAGCCATGCATAGACCTAAGTCTTGAGAAAGTGTCTTGCACACAAATACACAATTACGTACTACATCATAGGAGAAGCAGATAGAAAAAAGCATGTGAAACCTCTCTATAGCCACATGGACTTGTCTGAGTGCTGAATCATCCTCACATTTTCTATATATAAATAGAGTCCTCACATTCAATAATGAGCACTGTAGAAACATGTTACATGCCCTAACCCCTTCTGGATGGCTCATCCTAAACCCTCTTAGGTATGTGCTGTACCTTCCCTTTGTAGAATGTTTGGATCCTGTATACAGTATGAAGTTCTCACTGCACAATTTATAAAATACAGGCACAATTGTTACTTGTTCCATCTTTGTGATATTGGGTAACCACAAACCAAACACTATTTTCCCAGTCATGTGCTTATTTCTTGAATTTACTATTGTCTGTGTGTAGATAAAGAATCCTTAAAAACTAACTAAGGCAAGCCAAGGCATAATATCTTGGGACAGCAACTTTCAAACCTCAAAAAGCACTGTAATTGTGTTCAATAGATTTTTGAAACACAGAAGCCCTTATGCCTCTGGCATCCTTATAGATGTCAGCATCAAAAAACGAATAAGTGAGTGTGATGGCAGCCCACATAAAACTTGAGGATTCAAAGTGTTTATCCAGCCAATAAATGCCCCAAGATGATGTTTGGAGGCTTTCCAGATGAAAAATACATCTATGCAAGCCCAATGTATTACTTTACCAGTGCCATATATATTGTCCTTCAAAATGGATCGCATGTAGATTAGCAACATCTGGGGGGCATGGCATTATTTTTATTAGGACTTCAATATAATTTGTTTAAAAATATTTAGTGTGTTTTAATTGCAGAAGAAAAATACAAAAGGTAGAGAATGCATGGAGACACATGAATATTATACAGACGTTTGGCCACAGCGAAAGCCTCCCAAGCCCAGATCCATCACCATGCAGACGGCAAATGGCCCATAAAATACCTTCTTATGCTGGCAGGCATCAGTTGTTTCTCTGATAGAGTCTGGGCTTGAGAATGGACAGGACTGTACCAAGGGCTATGCGAGCGGTGTAGCCATACAGGGCATAAGCACAGAAAGAGGCACTGATATCATCGCTGGGCTCAAAAAGAATGAGTTACTGAATGTGGCTGGGTGAAGGGGGGGCACCAGGTTCATTAGTCACACAAGGTGCATTTATTGCTTGGTACAGTCCTGAGAATGGAGATGGTGAACTGGAGTCATTGATTTCTCTTTCAGAAGAAGTAAGTCTGCCTCATAAAGCTCCAGTGTCTCAATTACAACCGACAATCACAACATCACATTTGCTGGCTTCCTTGATTCTACCTGAAAACATGGTACGTGTCTTTGCAGCCCATAGGAAGGAGGAAGCTGTAATAATGAAACCATGGAAATCAGCATCTTTGGAGGCTACCACAGATGAAAAGCCCGATGAAACAGCAAATTCTTGGGAGCGCACCAGAGCAGACCTGTGAGGACTTGAGACCTGCAACTGTGAGTTTTCATGTTTCTACATTACTTAGTATCTCCTATAATCCACAGTCAAACTGTTCTCCAGTTGTCGATTCAACGTTTTTGTGAAAGCTATTCAGGATTTGCAACATTCTCTTTCAGGGCAAATTCAATCTTTGTCCACCCAATTAACTAAGCTTCTCAAGGATTCATCTGAGCAGAAGCAAAAAGTGGTTTCACCAAAAGTAAAGGTTTCCTCTGTGGAAGAGAGAGTCTTAAACTTGAAGCTAATGGTTTGTTATTGATTAAGGACAATATGAATATATGCAGGAAGTAAGAGTCCTTGGAGAATATGGCCCATAACAGGAATTTGTAGGTCATTAATTTTCCTAAGATGCCTTTAGTTACACCGTATGATGTGTTAAAACACTATCATCTTGAGGTTCTGAAGGTTTCTGTGTCTGTCTTCCCTCCTATTTGCAAGATTTATTTTCTCTCAATGGCTAAGAGAAGCTCTGCTCCTAAAGAGATAGAGTTGCAGCAGCCTTACAATAGCCTTGAATTGACAAATTTCCTTGAACTTTCAGGAGAGTCGGTGGCCCTATTTTACATAAGAACATAAGAAATGCCATACTGGGTTAGACCAAGGTCCATCAAGCCCTGTATCCTGTTTCCAACAGTGAAACAGTGGCCAATCCAGATCACAAGTAACTAGCAGTTTCCCAAAAAGACACACAGATTCCACAATGCTTCTGCTTGGGGCAAGCAGTGGATTTCCCAGATCCTCTTTAATAGACCTTTCCTCCAGGAACTTGTCCAGACCTTTTTTAAACTCAGCTGCACTAACAGCTTTTATTACATCCTCCAGTAATGAATTCCAGAGTTTGATTATGTATTGAAGGCCCGATTCCGTCCCAGACATAGATGACCTCTGTTCGTCCAGTCTGAACTGGACGTATAGAAGGAGTTGCGATTCTGATCCTGCGGGGCACGTCTAGCCCCGCAGGATCAGAATCACAATCAGTCTTGTACATTCAGCCCAGCCTGCACTTACATGACAAGCCTGACTAACTTATTCAGTACTTTTAAATGGAGCCGCGGTGCCATGGCGTCCGGTTGCCAGATACCGTGGCTCCATTTAAAAGCCGCCATCCCGGCTGCCAGAACAAAGAATTTATTCCCTGCAGCCCAACCCCTAATTTGGCCTCCCAGGGCCAGGGTTGGACTGCGGGGAATGATCTCTGCCCCCTGCCACCCTTTCCTGGCCCTGGGCTCACCAATTCCCGATGTCCAGGGAAGTTATTCCATCACGGAGATGGAATAACTTCCCCATACAAGTCACCAGCACCAGACATACAGGGACAACATTAGAATCGGCCCTGTACATCCAGGGCAGGCAAACGCCCACTGCCCGCCCTACCGCTGCCCCCGATCCTCTCATTTCCCGCCCCCATCAAGCTTCCCAGTACAACCAGTGGGGAAGCTAGATGCTGGCAGGAGGGGGAACGAATAGCCTGTGAGTGAAAAAATATTTTCTCTTATTAGTCTTAAATGGGTTACACTGTAGCTTCATTGCATGTCCTCTAGTCTTTCTATATTTTGATGGCATAAACAATCGATCTACGCTTACCTGTTCCACTCCATTCATTAATTTATAGACCTCTATCATATCTCCCCTTAGTTGTCTCTTTTCCAGGTTGGAGAGCGCCAACCTTTTAAGCCTCTCCTCATAAGGATATCCTTCCGTCCCCTTTACCATTTTGATGGCTCTTCTCTTTACCTTTTCTAATAACGCCATATCCTTTTTAAGATATGGCAAATTAAGATGTCCACTATTGTAAAACATTCTGATAGACAAAGTATTTTCTAAGTATTAAAATAAGAGATATGTCCATGGCTTGCACAACCAACAGGCAAAAATAGGGAATTGCCTAGGACAGCGGCCTTTAAGGGGCATCAAAGAACAGCTGAGGTCAAAACAAAGCATTGGGTCTCAACAGCCAGACAGACTTTCAAAGGGCCATCAGCACATTCTGCTCCCTGCAGGATGTGCAGGCAGACATATATAGAGAGCAAACTCCATAGTACTTAGTATTTGAAAGTATAATGACCAAGTAGCAATTTTTACAGGATTATTGTTGGAAGGTGGTGTTCAAATGATCATGATTGCTTAGTTAAATTATAAAAATCTCCGGGGGGAGGGGGGCTGTCCAATAAGGCTGAAGGTTTGCCTAAGGCAACAAATACTTTGCATTAGATCTGGAACTGTCCCTGAATGTGTTACAGTAGAAAGGACCTTCATCCGTTCAAACCTGAGAAGGTCATGCTGCTCTCTTCTTTTAATGCATGAAAAAGGATAGTAAAATAATAAGTATGGCATATAAAGACCAGCATGGTCCATGTAGTCTGCCCAGTAAGGTGCCAGAATTGTAGAGTTGGTACGTGCCGCTTCAGGCAGGTTACCCCTCTCCGTGATGAAAAATTACAAATGTAAAAGCATAAAATAAAGCAGTGCAACGTCCTCTATGTACTTTGCACCATTTCAGAATTACAGAGAAGAAGCAGCAGTACCATCAACATTTTGACATGGTAAAACTATTCTAAATTCTCTTAAAACTACTCACCTCAATTTTTATTAGCCCTGAAATGAAGTCATGACCCCACATGTACTGAATCTCATTGGCCCCTACAAGTCATGATGTCACTCTGAACAGCACATACTGCTTTAACCAATCAGAACTCATTCCATGGAAATCATTTTTTGATACTATTCTGAACATAATTCAATATAATTACAGAGAAATAGCTGAAAGATCTGTCAATTAAATTTGCAGCTGATGGCAGTGGGGGGGGGGGGGGCAAGAGGGTGGTATTGTTATATGCCATGGTCAGTTTCCAAACATTGAGTTGTACATGGAGGATATGATTAGAGATGAAAAAGTAAATACGGAAGAAGAAAAAAAGATCATCCTCATGCTTTATCACTTTGTCCCCAAATGAAGGCAGGAAGATAAAAAAACAAGCAAGAAAACCTTAAGGAATAAAAAGAAGAACAAAATAAATATCCCCCCGAACAGAAAAAGAAATTGAAGGCAAGGCAACTGCAGCTCACCTCCATCTCCTCTTTCAAGTCTTGCTTTCTTTCTTTCTTTTTTAATAATTCTTGTATTAACTAGCTTCAAAAAGGGGCGGGGTACGGGTTCCACAGTAATGCCTTATGAAGCCGTCCTGCTTTTTGTTATGATTGCTGAAACGGGTGATCTTTTACCCATCCTCACCACAAATGGTCAGGCATATGGAAAATTAACAGGCCACATTTATATTGTATAACAGGGCGCTCTGTTAATACTCGTGTCCCTCTCCAAAGCACTGTGCATTTCAGCCATACCTCTCAAAAGGCTTTCATACATCTTTAATGGTCCATTTGGTATTAGACTCTGATAGACTGGTTATTGAGATTATTTTTCAGGTCTAAAGATTCACTTTGCTTGGACAGCAGATCAAGAGTGTCTATGGATGTCTCTTGTGAGATACAGAAAAGGAGAAGACAGATTTTGCTCTTGAGATCAAGAGTTACTCAGTTAGGTGGGTTATTTCTATTGGGTTATCCAGGACAGGTGCAAGGATATGATATACCTAGGTGAACCCGCATTCCTATTGCCCCCAACCCCCATGCTCCATTCTTACTGATTCCCCATTCTGGGACCTGCAGCAATGGCAATGCCATTAAAATAGCAATGCCATGAGCTGTATGCTGCTTCCACTCCCATGCAAACAGGAAGTCTGTGTCAGAGGACAAGTTCCTGGAGATAAGAGAGGAAAGGTAGTGAGGAGCTGCAGGATTAATACACTTATAAGTCAGTAGAGAAATTTGACTTGAATGCGGAAATGGATAGGGAGCCAGTGAAGTGACTTGAGAAGAGGTGTTACATGAGCATAATGAGACTGGCAGGATTTTTGCGAGACTGAAGGGAGAGAAACGATTCTGAGGGAGATCAGTTGCAGCAGCATTTCATGACTTTGCCTGCACTCCATCCAAACGACAGCATTATTATTTATTTAGCAATGCTTATATACTGCTTTTCACTAGATCAAAGCAGTGTACATTCAGGTAAGGTATATATTTTCCTTGTCCCCGCAGGGCTCAGAATCTATGTTTTGTACCTGAGGCAACAGAGGGTTAAGTGGCTTGCCTAAGGCCACAAGGCGCGTCTGTGGGACTAGAAACCCCAGTCCCTCCGGCCCAAGGTTGCTGTCCTCTAGTCAGGGCCGGCCTGTCCATTGAGCAAGAATGTTGTTTACACAGGTCCCCGCGTTTCAGGGGGCCCCACGCCAACAACATCCTGCATTGAAGACCGGCAGGCAGGGCGGCTTTATAGGGAGCCAGAGAGTCCCTGGCTCCCTCTAACAGCTGCCAAAATGAAGCGCATCTTTTCCCTTCACTTCTGCAGCTGAACTGAAATATAGAATGCTGCCATGCTGAGTGCCGGGAAACAGGAAGTCCCCTTTGACCTCAGCGCAGCAGCTTTCTAAACTTCAGTACCGCTGCCGAAGTGAAGGAAAAAGATGTGCTTCACTTTGGCAGCTGTAGAGGTGAGCCTGGGCCTCTCTGACTCTCTCTTACCTAGCCACGGGGCTCTTCGGGAGGGGAGGGGAGGGGGCTTGGACTGAAAATGGGCTGTGGGAGGGGTTGTTAGGACTGGGGCTGGGGGGGGTGCTAGGTCTGGAAATGGGCTGTGGGGGGAGCTAGGACTGGAAATGGACTTAGTGGAGGGGGGCTTGAACTGCAAATAGCTGCTGGGGAGGAGGGCTTGGAATGGAAATGGGCTGGGAGGGGAGGGAGCTAGGACTGGAAATGGGCTGAGTGGAGGGGGGCTTGAACTGGAAATAGCTGATGGGGAGGGGGGCTTGGACTGGAAATGGACTGTGGAGGGGAGTTAGGACTGAAAATGGGATGAGTGGAGGGGGGCTTGAACTGGAAATAGCTGATGAGGGGGGCTTGGACTGGAAATGGGCTATGAGGGAAGGGAGCTAGGAATGGAAATGGACTGTGGAGGGGAGGCTTAAACTGGAAATAACTGATGGGGAGGGGGGCTTGGACTGGAAATGGGCTGACTGAGGGGAGCTAGGACTGGAAATGGTCTGATGGAGGGGCGAGGATAGGACTAGACATGGGCTGTTGGGGGGGCTAGGATTGGAAATGGGCTGTGGTGGGGGCTTGGAGTGAAATGGAGTCATGGATGGGCTAGGACTGGAAATAGGCTCATGGGGGGCTTGGATTGGAAATGGGCTGAGTGGAGGGGAGCTATGATTGGAAATGGGCTGATGGTGGGGCTAGGAAAGGACTAGAAATGGGCTGATGGGAGGCTGGGATTGAAAATGAGTTGATGGAGCAGCTCGGATAGGACTGGAAATGGATGGGGGAGCTAGGACTGGAAATGGACTGATGGTGGGGCTAGTATAGGATTGGAAATGGGCTGATGGGGCTAGGACTGGAAATGGGCTGATGTGGGGACTAGAAGGGAGCGGATGCTAGGTGGGGCTGGAACTAGAAGGGAGCTGATGTTGGGGGAGGATTAGAATGGGATGGGGTTGGAAGAGTAAAATGGAGAGGGGAAAAATATTTTGTGTGGGAGGGAAGAACAATCTACAATTGGCTGGGTATTGGGAGAGTAAGTGGGGATTGAGGATGGAGGGGGAAAATTTGAGTGGATGAAAAAGGAATGAAGAAAGAGATGGAGGAAAGAGCAAAAGGAGAAAGATTAGTATGTTAAAACAGATATATAGAGAGAATGGAAAAAAAAAACTAGAAGAGAGAAGAAAGGACAAATGGACAACAGACAATGGAGAGTTAGCAGAAGACACAAAGAAACCAGAAAAAAGAGGCTGGAACAATTGCAACTGAAAACAAATACACAAAGGTAGAAAAATACCTCTTTATTTTGAATTTATTAGCTGGAATATGTCAGCTCTGGGAAATGTGCATCATTAACGTTTGCACTTTGTTTAGTACAAGAGGAAATTAATTTATAGTTTTATTTCTATAGCGTTGTTGTACATTCCAAGTTTGGCTTTATGGGTTCCCAGTTTAATTATTGTCTTCCTATTTCTAAATTGTGATACCTTGTTCTTTGTTTGGTGATGGTCTATGTTCTGTATGTGTAACTGAGCTGAGGTATTCTGTTCATGTAGTTTCTGTTTGACAGTGCCACATTCTCTTTCCCCAGTAGGTCATGTATTGTTATTCTCTGAAATATCTTGGTTTAATATTTGCAGTGTTGCCTTTTCATAGGTAGAGTATGGTGCTTTGTGAGTCCTGGTAGTGCTGATCTCCAGGAACAAGCAGGAATGAGTCTTCACATATGGGGTTCGTCGGCGCCGACGGAACCCGCACAGGAATGCTCCCCAGCATCCAATCAGAAAGGCTTTTGGGAGCATCCCTCGCGCCTGCGTGGTAGCTTCCCGCCCTTCCCACTGCCTCTCCCCAGTTTTCGTTTTTCCGTGGAGCCGACAGGACGTACCTCCTGTCACCGCAGAAACTTTTCTTCTTTCTTGTTTCCTGTGGTCGCGGTTTTTCTTTTTTTCCCGCTGACTCTGGCACCGCTGGTGCCCCCTTTTTCCTTATTTTTTGTTTTCCTTGATTTTCCTTCGAGGAGCATCCTCCTCGTGTTTTTCTGAGGCCTACTGGGCTTTCCAGCATGGAGCCTTCTTCCCCTAGGAAGTGCCCCCACTGTGGAGACGTTGTCTTCTTCTTCGACTCCAACGCCTGGTGTCTCTCCTGTTTGGGCCCTGACCCCTTCTCCCCCGGTTCCCTGGGCTTCAGCGTCGGGAGAAGACCCTCCCTGTTTCGAGAGTCCCTCGATGACGTCTTTCCCACTGAGGAGCGGTCGTCGGCTTTCTCTCCTCGCCCGGATCAGGTAACCCAACAACAGTCTGTTAAGACTAACCGAGCCTTCAGGGGTGAGTCTCATGTGCTGCATGATGAAGGCTCCGGCCTTCCCCTCCAGTCCCTTACACCCCGGAGGGAGTCTTCGGGCTCCAGAGCCTCCATGGGGTTTCGGGTTGTTCCTGAGGTTTGCTCCTCACAGAACATTCCCGAGCCATGCCCGAAGGTGTCACCCGCTTCGAGCGGTGCAGATCCCTCTGCATAGGTGCCGGCGTCGAGTGTGCCACTCTTCGCCAGGGACTGTCAGTTGGTGTCCTCGGTGCCTTCGGGACCGATCGACTTGACCCAGTCAGGCTCTACGGCATCCCGGCCCTGCGCGGGGGCGGTACCCGCTTTCGGCGGTGCCGATTCCCCGGCATCGGCGTCGGTGTCGAGTGTTCCACTCTTCACCGGGGATCGTCGGACCAACCTGACCTGGTATGGTGTGCCCACACCCCTGCCATGCGCGGAGGTGGTGACCGCTTCGAGCGGGACCAAGTCCTCGGCATCGGTGTTGGAGTCAGTGGCCCCACTCCCCGCTGGGGATCGGTGCCAGGAGCCCTCGGCTCCATCAGAGCCAATCAACTCGTCCCCGGCTTCCGCGGGGGCGGTACTGGCCTTGAGCGGCTCCGCCCCTCCGGCGACGGTCTCGGGAACAAGGGCCCCGTCCTTCGCCAGGGGTCGCCTCCGGGCTCCACCTGCGGAGCCGATCGATCTATCCCGGTCAGGCGGGTCGGCACCCCCATCTTGCACGGGGCCGGGGCCTCACCCGGATGCCACCGACCTCCCGGCATCTACGCGGGCGTCGAGTGCTCCACTCGTCACTAGATTTTGCCCGCGGGACCCGGGACCTTCGGTCGAGTCGACCCAAAGAAGTGCCACAGCCGCGGAGCCGGGGCTGGGCGTCTCGCTCCCCACCGGGGCTCGTTGGCTGGTTACCTGGGTGCCCTCGAGGCCGCGTAGTATGCCCCGTAAGGGTTTCACGCTCAATAAAACAGGCGCGGGCAGAACCCCGGCGCCTAGAAGGGCCTCTCTCCCGACGTCGGAGCCGACTTCGGGTGTTTCCCTCTTCGCCGCGTTTCGGCCTGGGAAGCCCTCGTTGCCCTCGGCACCGATCGTCACGACCCCGACTCCATTCGCGGGAGTGGCAGCACCGGCGCGGCCGCCGACACCGCGGCCCCCTAAGGAGGTGTCGCTCGGTTCGATGCCCAGCCTCGAATCGATCTCCAGTCTGGAAAGCGTGGCTCCGACGCATTTCGGATCCGACCCCGGTCTCTTCCAACGGCGCAGTGCTGCGCTCGCCTGCTCTCCAGCTGCCTCGGCTCCACTCCAGCCGCCCTTGCGGATTGCCCCGGGGGCGGCCCCGCCCCCAGAGTCGGGGCCGAGGCCGAGTCCCGCGGGCCCGTCGGGGACGTTGCTCCCTTCTATGCCCCGCTTGGAGTCAATCCCAGGCTCTGACGATGCAGTACCGACTGCCTCGAATTGGGACTGTCAGTACCCTCCTCTGTTTAGAGTGATTCCTCCCGTGCACCAGCACGGTGGGTCCCCTGGTATTCAGGCGGGCCCTTCCACCTCGGCCTCCCCCGGGATAGCCCCTCTGGGAGAGCCGTCTTTTCAGGACTTCCTCCTTGACATGGTGGACTTGCTCGCCATTCCTATCCCGGGCCCTTCGCTAAGTCCGGGTCCTGCGGAACAGGCAGCCGTAATGCTTCCTCTACATCCCTCCCTGCGGGATCTCCTGCTCGGGATTTGGCGCTCGCCCTTACAGGTACTGGCGCCGCCTACAGCCATGCATGCCCGGTATCAGGTGCCCCCCTCTCCGGGTTTCCAGACGCACCAGCTTCCCCATCATTCCATTGTGGTGGAATCGGCCCTGAGGAAGGTCGGAAGCAAGAAGAACACTCTTCCTGCCCCCCGAATCGTGCGTCTAAAGCTCTGGACAACTTTGGGCGGTGAACCTTCCAAACGTCCATGTTGGCTTCCAGGATTCTCTCATATATTTTCTATATGAGCCTGGCACTTCGGGAGGTCACCGAGAGGTAATCTCTTTTGTCTCCCTTTGTGTCGGCCCCTCGGGCCCCTGACTATTCCTTGCTTCTTTACCATTGCAGGAATATCTTTTGGTTTCTTTCTCGGGCTGCCGTTGACTCTTTTGAGTCAGTTAGCAGGTCCTCTGCTGTAGCCATAGGGGCGCGTCGTACAGCCTGGTTGCAGGCTTCCGACTTGTGCAGCTGGGCACAGCATAATCTGGGTACTTCTCCGTGCACCGGGGAGAACCTCTTCAATGGCGAGGCTTTGCGTCAAGTTGCTCAGTGCTCCACCGACCTGTTTGGCACTGGCCGCCCGCGGCCCTCCCCCTCTCCCAGGGGTAGGAAATGTCCTTCCCGACCCTCCTTTCCGAAGAAGAGGAAGTTTCATCCCTCTGCCCACCTGCCGGGTGCGCCCATGCCAGGGACGTCTCACACTGGTCGGCAGTGCCAGGGCTCGCGCCAGGCTGCCCATGCCAAGCAGCCTTAGGCTCCGGTATGCGGCAGTTTGCGCTTAACTCCTCTTACCAGAAGTTACTGTCCAGTTCTACACGGGGGTTCTTTCAGCGTGACAAGCGGTTCGGCTGCTTGATTGGAGGTATGGAGCCCCTTGCCCGGGGGGGGGGGGGATCCTTCCCACACTAGGTTAGCCTGGCTCCTCAGGGCCATGCTAGTCTTCTTCGGACTTACCCTCGGGTACATCCCTCGGATTCCCATCTGCCTGGTTCCCCCGGATTAAGGGGATCGCGCACCGAATCTCCTTCTCCCAGTGTAGGCCTTGGCCGCTACTCTCCGAGCATGGCCGAACCAATCCTCGACAGGGCCGGACCACCCCCCCCTCCCTGGTCCGTGTCTCTGCTCTCGCAGAGAAACCCCTGGGTCTGTCAGGTTACGGTGGACAGGAGTCCCACTGACCCATGTCGATCCCCGGCTCCGCTCCCTGCACTCTTCGGAGCGGTGGAGGGCATTGGCCCTACCCCCGAGGTTTTTTTTTTATATAGGCCGGAGATGACCCCCATGGTCACGCCGTGGCTATAGGGTTTTCTATCCTCCTGCCTTCCCTGTGGTACGGAGGACACGTTTTTTTTTGCGTGGCTGTCAGGTGGACGCCTCAGGGGCCTACGTACTCCTGATGTGCTCCTCCCCAACTGATCTGGCAGTCACGCAACCATACTGCTACTCTCGCCGATCTGCCCTGCACCACGCACATCGGCCCATCACTTTGAATGGCCCTCCCCCCGCCACCTTCCAGGTGGGCGCCCTCCTGTGGATCAAGGGCCAGTCCGAGTTGGCATTATCGTTCTCACGTGTGCATACCGGTTTAGTAACCTGGGTGGGCGCTCCCGGTCCCACCTATAGCCCGATATACATCTATACCTGTATTAGATATATATCGGTACAGGTGGGCGCTCTTGGGAATTGTTATAGCGCCCTGTGTCTTACCGACTATCTCCCAATTGTCGGTACTGACTTTTGTTATTTCTTACGGGGTCCGGCCGGCCCGCTTGCCTGCGTTCTGCGGCTCGGGTGCTCGGACCGGTTATGCTTAAACTTGCTGTGAAGTCAACAGCCCCTTGGTTATGCCTCCTTGTCTGGAGGTTTTTGAACTTAATGTCTTCCTATCCCTTGCTGGCTAGGGTAGAGAGTGTACCCCTCAGTATCCCGGGGTACACTCCTGTTCTTCTCCGGGCTGGGTTCTCCCAGATCGGTCAGTCTTCTGATTAGTCCTCCGGATTGGAGACTCTGCTCCTACTGGAGTTCTCAGCTTCTCTTAGAGTTCCTCGTGAAGACCTGCCGTCTTTCCAGTGCCGGTTGACACCTGTGTCTCCAGCCCGCCCGGATGGGGAACTTCGTCCTCTTGCGGTGAAGTTCCCTTGAAGACTTCGCTACTGCATCTACACTACCCGTCGCAGCTCTGCCTTCTACAATCCAGTAGGTAAGCTCTAGATTGTGCTAGATCATTAACGGTTTAATGATATTTGACGTGGTTTTGAAGACTCCCCTGTAGTCTTCGGTTGCTGTACCTTAGCAACTCTTCTCAACTCCTACCCTCCATCCTTCAGGGGATGCCGGGGATCCAGGTTGGGCGATGCCGCCCTGTCCAGGGGCGCGCATTCTGGGATCTCCTCTGGCACCCTCAGCTAGGGAGTCCCCATATGTGAAGACTCATTCCTGCTTGTTCCTGGAGATAGCACAGTTACTTACCTGTAACAGGTGATCTCCGGAACAGCAGGAATTAGTCTTCACAACCCACCCACCTCCCCTAGGAGTTGTAACTCTCTCTCTCTCTCTCTCTTCCTTCCTCTCCTCTCCTTCTGTCTCAGCTATTAAACGCAACTGGGGAGAGGCAGTGGGAAGGGTGGGAAGCTACCGCGCAGGCGCGAGGGATGTTCCCAAAAGCCTTCTGATTGGATGCTGGGGAGCATTCCCGTGCGGGCTCCGTCGGCGCCGACGAACCCCATATGTGAAGACTAATTCCTGCTGTTCCGGAGATCACCTGTTACAGGTAAGTAACTGTGCTTTATGATACGGCGGGTTTGCTATGGGTTCTAAATTGGTAGTGTTTGTAGTAGTTCCTAATATGCCTGGCTGTTGGCATTGGATTATAGTAATGTAGAAATCTTTTTGTCTTTCTTTATCCATACACTCATTAAGAGACATGTTTACTAAAAGTTAATGTATGTTCACATTATGCAAATATTTATGCAAATGAGGCCCCTTATGCAAAAGAGGTCTCGCGCCTAGTCTTTGCACATGGCCCCGTGCCCCCCTTGAGTCACCCCTGCCTCTTGTAGGATATGAACAATTGGCCCAAGGTCCAAGGCCACTCAACCCCAGAATGAACCTACATGTGGGTAGCCAAAAGCTTACATCTTTTGACACCGCACATACAACCGCACAATTAGTGGGGTAATTTTATAATAGGATTTGTATGCAGATAAAACAGGATTTATACACAAAAGATATTCAGTCCCATAAAAACTATCTTCTTTAAGTCTAATCCACCACAGTTTCTTGACATTATGACATCACAAAAGGGAAAAGGATTGTCTGTAAAGAAAAGCTTTTAAATTTTTCTGAAATCACTGTACATCATGCTTGCATTGCAACTCACATGATAGTACATGACACATCAGTATCCCAAAAATGTATCTCTACGCGATTATATTTTGCAACCTTCGAAGATGTAACAAAAGTTTTTGTTTGTTGCAGAAAAGAATGGTACGGTGCCTAAAGTATGGTTAATGTGAGGGTCACGACAGTAACATTGTTGATGTATAGTAGGTTCTACTATATGCCAATATACTCTATTGTCTCCTGTTTCTTGTCTCATTACTTTAGTTTGTTTATTGTTTTTATGATTTATTTTATATCCTTTTTTTTTGTTTTGATGGTAACATAGTAAATGACGGCAGATAAAGACCAGCATGGTCCATCCAGTCTGCCCAGCAATTTGTTGAGAATTTAGTTGGTTCAGTTTATTTTGTTTTTATCCTGTTGTTGTAAAGGGATCCGCTGTGCCTGTCCCATGCTGTTTTGAATTCCGTCACCGTGTTTGCCCTCACCACTTCCATCAGGAGAGCATTCCAAGCATCCACCACCCTTTCAGTGAAAAAATATTTCCTGATATTGCCTTTCAATTTTCCACCTTGCAGTTTCATGTTATGCCCTCTAGTTTTGCAGCTTCCCCGTCTCTGGAAGAGGTTTGTTTGTTCATTGTTCCTCTTTAAGTATTTAAAGGTCTGAATCATATCTGCCCTGTCCCTCCTCTCCTCCAAAGTGTACATATTTAGGTCTTCAAATCTCTTCTCATAAGGTTTCTTACGCAGGCTCCATTATTATGATGCCAAATTATTTCAATAATTTTTGAACTTTAAAATTTAGGACAAAATATTAAATTAATAGTAGGTAGCAGTTGGGAAAATAAAAGATCTATAACCATTTCCATATAGGATGACTTCCTTCAGTATGCAGCTTTTGGCAAAGTGTATTCCATGCATTCTTTTTTTTTTTATTTTTATTTAAGAGAAATTTCAATTATACAGTAAAACATTACAGTACAAGGAAATACGGCATAGTCATAAGAAAAATACACAGAAAGAAAACTTAAAGGAAATTATCTAACCATAGCAGACCACTTATCGGGGAGTTCCTTTTAACCTAAAGAGAAAAATACAAAATAATCAAAGCCAGGGACATAACTACTTATAAACCCTGGCCTACTAGTTCAGCCTGACAAGTTTCCCCTGAAAACCCCCCTACCAAAACAAAATCAATCATAAAAAAAGTAGTAACATCAAAGCGTCTTTTCCCTAGACAGGATCCACTTCTCTAAGTCAGATGATGCAAAGAACATATATTTATCATAACCTAAAGAGACACAGCATTTGCAAGGATATCTTAAAAAAAAGGTTGCTCCAAGAGCAGGAACCCTAGACTTTAACATCAAAAAAGCTTTCCTACGTTCTTGGGTACTACGTGATACATCTGGAAAGATTGAAATAGAATCCCCACAGAATTTTACTTCTTTCTTTCTAAAATAGGCTTTAAAAATAATGCTCTTATCTTCCTCAGAAGCCAATGTAACAAGTAGCATTGCTCTAGAGGAAATAACATCCTGTGTGTCTTCCAAAAAAGCAGTCAAATCAAATTTGTCAGGAACCGAAAGGGCGTCCCCCTCAGTATCCACCGCAGGTGAAACATTTTTAATAGTAAGGTAATAACACTTAACAATAATGATAGATTCAACCTGAGGCAAGAGGAGGACATCCTTAAGGTATTTCTGAAACAAAATCAGAGGAGACAACAAAGAGCAAACAGGAAACTTTAACACTCTCAAATTTTTTATACGCGATAAATTTTCCAGATTCTCAAGTTTCTGGTGTAATATGCCACTCTCCTTAGAATAAGCAGAATGAAATTCAACACAAGACTTAACTTGATTGGCCATATTAGTAGCCAGGGAGCTTAAAGCACCCACCTGTGAATCTAAGGATTGAAATTTTGCTACTGTGTCTTTAGTAAATTGACATAAAGAGGGAACAATATCTACAAGAACTTGCTCAGTACGAGATACCACCTTCCAAACATCCAACAACGAGACTGTGGAAGCCTGGGGGTCTGAAATAGGGATAAAGGGCTCCTTCCAGGAGACCACACTGGGGAGCACATTATCCTTCAGAGAGCAATCTGCGCTCTGAAACTCAGAAGACACTTCTAAAAAACCGGGGGGAAGAGGGGGAGTTCGCTCCACTGAGCTCAAACTTGCTCCGTTAGAGAGAGGCACGGGAAAGTCAGTACCTGGATGTTTCACTCGTGGGGTAGAGATCACGTGTTTATCGAGAGTCCCCATCTGAGATGCTACTTGGGGAGTTTTCTTCTTCCGCTTTCCTCCAGGCATTCCTCACAGACAAACCAGCTCCTAACGTGCTCCTAAGGGGCTCACAAGGGGAGTATCCTGCCCCTTTGGACACGCCCCTTAGGAGCAAGCCCCAACAGAACGCCGACGGCAGAATGCCGTACTGAAACAGCAAGATGTTATGTAGAGCAGAGAGTGACGTCAGTTGAGCTTTCCTGCACATGCCGGGAATCTCAGCACCGGCTCCCTCAGCCTCACAGGGTCAGACAGCAACGATGGAAAAAACGCTCCCAGAGGTAGGCTTTGCAGCAAGGCTCTTATCTAGGGCAGAGAGTGACGTTAGCTGAGCTGTCCTGCACACGCCGGGAATCTCAGCACCGGCTCCCTCAGCCTCACGGGGTCAGACAGCAATGATGAAAAAACGCTCCAAGAGGTAGGCTTTGCAGCAAGGCTCTTATCTAGGGCAGAGAGTGACGTCAGCTGAGCAGTCCTGCACACGCCGGGAATCTCAGCACCGGCTCCCTCAGCCTCATGGGGTCAGACAGCAACGATGAAAAAACGCTCCCAGAGGTAGGCTTTGCAGCAAGACTCTTATCTAGGGCAGAGAGTGACGTCAGCTGAGCTGTCCTGCACATGCCGGGAATCTCAGCACCGGCTCCCATCAGCCTCACGGGGTCAGACAGCAATGATGGAAAAAACGCTCCCACTCCATGCATTTATTTATTTATTTACATTCTCTTATATACCGCGCTATTCTGCATCAGTGCGGTTTACATTGAACAACTGAAATTACATTGAACAGGGCATTATAACTTGGAGATAACTATTTTACAGGGAACATGGGCTATAGAGGGTTAAGTGGCTTACCCAAGACCACAAGGAGCACCTGTGGGACTAGAAACCTCAGTCCTTCCGGCCCAAGATTGTAGGATATATTGTGGGATTGATGAAAACCTTCTTTCACTGTCTGCATTTTTTTTATTAAGTGGCTTTTTTTCATATAAATAACTTTTAAAACTGTCCTCCCCAGTGGTCCACAAACCAATGCAAAAGGTTAATGTTTGTAGAATCATTTCTTCACAAGGCTTATTTTTGCCCATTAGGGATAGCTTGCTTACCTGTGAAATTTCAGCCTGATTGCAAAGCATTTAGATGTCGCCCTGTTCTGAACATTTTATGGATGAGAAAAGGCATTTATGTATTAAAAATATTCCTTTTTAAGGTTCAGTTCAGGATTACTGAACATGAGTCCAAGAATATCACAGATTTTTCTCTGTCAGTCTTGTTTACGTCAGACAGTGGAATGAAGCACCATTTGTAATCTGAGCTCCTCTCAATGACATCACATTTTTATCAGTTTTTAAGACTTACCCAAACCAGGCTGTTGCATTTTCAAGGCACCTCTTGTTTTTGTCTGAGCATTTGGCAGGCTTAGCCCTTTTTGATGACAGAGTCTCAGCAGAAACAAAGAAAAAGATGGTGAAGAATCTTCAGCGGCCACCGTTATGAGTCATTCCAAATGTCTGCTGCTTAGTTCAAATGACATAAAAACTTCCAAAAGGGGTGACATTTAAATGTTGTTTATTTTCATTAAAATTTTGTGTGTTTGTTGTAAATATGAAAAAGGTCAAAACCAACCTTGTGAAGAAATGAAATCTGTTAATTTGGGGTTTTTGGACTACGTTAATATATATAGATATAAATATATAAACTGGTGAACTAAAGTGAGGCCTTTTAAGGCTTTGTATATGTGGGAAAAGAAGGTGGGGGAGGGGACATTTTGTGGTTTTCCAGCAAGTTCAAAACAACTGTAGCTTACCTGGATACTGCATTTCCTGAGTTCCTCAGGAGGCTGGCGAGACAGACTTTTCCCAGAAAAAGGATGCATTTACTAACAGGAAAATAATTTCCTTTGAAAATGTTGCTGCATCAAGAATGTGAAAAAATATTGTAGCAAGCACTGCTATTGAAAATATGGATGTCAGCCGTTGGCTCACCTTTCTGTCCATCCTCTTCTTGAAGTATCTGTAAAGTTAAAATGTATCACATATTACTTCATTCCTTGGTAAACATCTAATCAGTTACTGTTTTTGAAGCCATATACAAAGCTGTTCACCCTATAAAGTAGGCTGTGAAAAGAAAAATGGAAATATTTTCTCTCTTTTAGCACATATGTACACAGAATTTTAAACAACCGAAGGCACATTCAGTAGGCAGACTGCTTACGATCATCTACAAATGTTTCTTTGTTGCTGGAATGATATGTTTGTTTTGTGCGGATTAGGGTCATAGGACAGTCTTTTCTTTATCTTTTTCTTGAGAAAGGAACGTAAGCTAGTTAACTGCATACAGCATCAACTCCTGTATCAATCTTTAAAACATATCTTTTGAACAAAATGATCCTGAAAATGAGATATGAGAGTAAAAGAACTCAAAATACTACTGGCAATGTGTCTGTTGTGATGGAAGAAAAGGTAAATTTGACAGTTAACAACTAAAAGATTTGGCAACAGAAAATGATCCTAGCGCTGCAGGAGCATGTTGGTCAAAATATTGATTATGTTATTGCAAAACCCCTTTCAGCAGAAGGCTCGCTGTCAGGATGAAACTGTTTCACCTGAAAAAAAAAAAACGTAACAAAAGATTGAAAGAAATAATGTTAACAACCAGGAAAATAAAATACAACAGAAAAGGAACTTGCAGTTTGTATTCCATCTTTTCAGTGCAGTCTTTACTATTAAATAGCCAACTTATGACATTTGCAAAAAAACGTATCTGAATTAATTATTTGCGGTACACTGATACAATGAATTAGATTTACAAAATATGTGAGTTTTCAGAATGTAGATCCATGTGCAGTGAAACATCAGACAGTGAAAGAGATTTTCCACAGACACTGTAGGACTGATTCACCGAAGATCATTAACTACTCTAGCATTCACAATAAATAATGTCCTCTTCACTACAACCTTAGACAATTAAACGTTTTCCCTGTCATGGTCAGCCTTTACCCAGTCCAGCCATTCAGAACTTCCACAGGGCTATCCATTCCCTCTCACAGTGTCTGATAGTTCTCACCAATGCTACATTGTTTTCACCTCTTCTAGAGCATCTCTCCTTCTTAGGCATCGGTGGGGCGAGGATAATTCTTAAGCTGCAATATTAAGTGGATCATTTTAGCAGGGCCAGCCTCATGAGTCCATTGTTCCACTTTTTTAAGTTCATATTTATAAATTATTCAAGAGACCTTGAAATAAGATAAGAAGTCAACAAATGCTAAATATTATCCAACAGAAAAAAAAGAACAATGAAATTTCATCCGTCATTTCCATTAGCCCAAAAATATGAGGGAGGCCAAGTACACAAAATCCCAAGGTAAGGAAAAAAATAAAGGTAACATTGAATATGAAAGACTATACAGAAGATCTAACAACTAAACTGACCCTCATTACTCAACAACCCTGACTGCTACTACTACTACTACTGAGCATTTGTATAGCGGTACAAGACGTATGCAGTGCTGCACAAACATATAAGGGACAGTCCCTGCTCATCAGAGCTTACAATCTAGACAAGACAGACAACACAGTAGGTGTAGACATGGAAAACATCTAGGGGGAATGGTAAGGAAACAAAAAGGAGACCAGATGAATCAAGATCTGAAAACGGCAGTGAAGAGTTGAGTTTTCAGCCTGGATTTGAAAAGGGTCAGAGAAGGCACCTGATGTACAGACTCAGGTAGATTTTTCCTGTGAAAGGAGCAGCAAGGTGAAAGGACTGAAGTCTGGAGTTAGCAATAGAAGAAAAGGGCACAGATAGAAGTGATTTTCCAGAAGAGCGGAGTTCCTGAGGAGGGTGTAGGGAGAGATAAGAGAGGAAAGGTAGTGAGGAGCTGCAGAGTGAATGCACTTATAGGTCAGCAGGAGAAGTTTGATCTGGATGCAGAAACGGATAGGGAGCCAATGAAGAGACTTGAGAAGAGGGTTAATATGAGCATGACGAGGCTGGCAGAAGATTAGCCGCACAGAAGAGTTTTGAACTGATTGAAGGGAAGAGAGATAATTCAGCAGGGGACCAGCAAGGAGTAGTTACAATAATGAAGATGGGAGGTAATTAAGGAGTGGATAACTGGACCGAAAGACATCTCCATTACTAGCTATTCCTCTAGTGTCTGACAAATAATGAAGTTGGGATGGTTAAAAAAACATATACACAATATTCTGTTACTAACAATACACTTACAAGGAAATGTTAAGACAAAACATATGCCAAGGCGAATGTTTCCTGGTGAACAGCCAGAAATAATTTACTCCTCTTCTGATTTTTTCTTTTTTACAAACATCAGGAAAAATAAATATCTTTCCACCCAAAAAATTAAATATATAATTCTTAAAATACAGATGTAATACATGTTCCCTGTCTTGCTCAAATACAAAAGAGACCAATAATGTGGCCCTCCCTAGAGGGCCACATTATTGCTTCCTGAGGGTCCTTTAGGAAAGCTGTCAAGTCTAAAACTCCTGTGAGACTTTTGCTCTTGAAGTGTCTCTAGCATGATTTTCCTGTTGTTCTACTCCTCATCAACTCCCACCTGGAGATAATACATATGTTGCATAAGTGGTACACAGCTTCTGGTATTTTACATTTTCTTTTAAATGCTTATAGAAACATAAGCAGTTATATAACACTGGTCAACAAACGTTTACAAAAGTCATGTTACTGAAATAAAAATAGTCATTTCTTATCAATTTTTATATGCTGAACACAAATATGACAGTGAAATTGCAAAGTTGTCTCTAGTTTTTTTGTAATCTACAAGAATTAATGTTTACATCACGAAATGCATGTCAATAGTAAATATAATAGGCCTTCGGTTAATACCTGTAAAAAAACAAGTCATAGACTACTTCTTAGATTTTTTTTCGCCTGTCTCTTGTACAGCTGTTTGGGAGCTTCTCTGGGGAGTGTCCAGCAGTAGTCAGCCAGCATTGTAGTGGAACATTTTCCCTGGTATCTTTGCTCCATCATTGCGATATCCTGGTGAAAACTTTCACCCTGTTTATCACTAACCATACCACAGTTGTCAGGAAAGAAATCGTGATGGGAATCAAGGAAATGGATCTTTAGAGACATATTGCAGCCAATTTTCTGATACTGCATCAGCATGTCTTCTACTAGTTCCTTGTAGTTTTCTGCCCTAACATTCCCAAGAAAGTTTGTTGACACTAGGCGAAAAGCATTCCATGCTTGTTTCGCATCACCCTGCAGCAAGTTGTTGAACCAGTCATCTTTGAAGTGCTCTTGAATCTGAGGACCCACAAAAACTCCCTCTTTAATCTTTGCTTCGCTGAGTCGAGGGAATTTCTCATGCAGGTATCGGAAAGCTGGCGAAGTGCGGTCCATGGCTTTCACAAAGTTTTTCATCAAACCTAGTTTGATGTGAAGGGGTGGTAGCAGGATTTTGTGAGCCTCATCCAGAGCTGGGTGCTGGATATTCTTCTCTCCAACTGTTACATTTTGTCTGTGATTCCATTCCTTCCGCAAGTAGTGCCAATCCCTTGCTCAACTATCCCACTCACATAAGAAACACACGCATTTTATATATCCCTGCTGCAGTCCCATTAAAAGGGCAACTACCTTCAAGTCACCACAAAGTTGCCAGCTGTACTTGTTATAGTTAATGGAAGTCAGTAGATGCTTTAAGTTATCATATGTCTCTTTCATGTGGACGGCATGCGCTACTGGAATAGATGGAAGACGGTTTCCATTGTTCAAAAGCATAGCCTTCAGACTCAGTTTCGAAGAGTCTATAAATAGTCTCCAGTCTTGTGGGACATGAGTGATTTTTAAGGCATTCATGAGGCTTTCAGTATCGGAACAGAATACCAGATTACTTTCCTTTCCGACTGCATATAGTACACTGCTGGCTTCAGCAGCCGTCTGGCAGTAGTATTGCATTGCATCAGAAAATGATGCAATCAACTCTGGATGATGTGTGCATGCTGGTATTATGCAATGTGATGCAATATTACATCATTCAAGGCTTATTTGGGATGTTGTTGATGTCCTACTGGATAAATTTACACGGTGAAACGTCAAAAATGAACTATATGCAATATCTTCAAAACGAGAGCCAATAAAAGTTTTTTAATGTTATATTCGTGTTCAGCTCACCAAGATACTACAAATTAGGGCCTTTTAAAGTCAATAATGATTTCAATGTTGACCAGTGTTATAGATATCAATCTAATCTGATGGGTATAATATTTCATCCCGATATTCTTGAGTCTTAAATTATTCCCAGTATTCTCCAGTTTCTTATGGATGATGCTTTTTCCTGGATCAAAGCTGACTGGATCGCCTTGACTTGACTAACCTATTTTTTTCAGCATTTCTAGAGGAAATGTTAATGCAGTATAAAATGCACACACCTGAAGGAGTGATACCAAGAGAGTTCATATCAAGTTCAGAGTGATCTTTTTTTAGTTTCAGGAGATGTAGTAACAACTCTGGTCTGGTGCCCAAGGAATACTGTGACTGCTGCCTTTTTTCCAAAATCACTTGGTATAGTAATAACTGTCTTAGGCGTGACTTTATTAGAATTCAAACGAATGCTCAAGCTATTACCTTGAAGGTTTGCCTTAGTCATTTGAGCTCCCCGTTGAAGCTGCTTGAGTCTAGCACCAGAAATCTCTGCTTCATTAAGTCAAATGGTGTCAAACTGAAAAAGTGAAGAAACCATAACATTATCCTCCGATGCAATACACTCACTCGCCCCCTGCCAGCTCTCCCCATCCTGAGGAACAGGATGCAAAGAGAGAGCCAGAGGGGGAATCGGGCACAGATGGCTTGTGGAGCTGCAAGTCCTGCCAGGATGTGCAGCCCCGCAACCCGCATTCGTGAATGATCTTCATAGTGTATTGCTTAAATCGTTATGGCAAACCTAGAGGTGGGTGAATAAATACAAGGGTTATAATCTATTTATTGCACCGTGGCTACCTATGTAAAGCAATAAAGACTTTAAAACCCATATAACATCTAGAATATATTTGGAAAAGCAGAGAAAGAGCTGCATTATGTAGGTCAATTGGTGAATGATGATGACCGGTTGGATCTTTGGAGTGGGAGTATTGGCTGTCCAGGAAGGACTTTTTTGCCTACTTAAGACTCTCACTACATAAGAGCTTGGGTTTGGAGGCATTAAATGAGGTCTTGATGAAATTATTGTAGGATAGCTTAATCCTGGAGGGGAAGACACTGTAAGATATCTGATTTGTATCAGATTTGTACCACCTGATATTAACAAATAGCCAGAGGCATGGAAGAGGGACTTCGGAGTGAATCTAATGGAAAGAGGGTTGCTGCAACATTTGAAGGAAATCCCAACCCTGTCAGTTAATGTAGGATTGAGAGAGCATCATTATAAATTCCTAATATGGGCCTATAATTCCCCCAAACAGGCAATGATGGCAACTGTTTAAAATGTTTGGAGCTATGGGCAATCTTGGATCATTTATTTTGGAAGTGCACAGTTATTCAGGTGACCCAATATCTTACAAATGTGTTGGGGATGGATGTGTATGAATGAAAGGGTTTTATTTTCCAATGATTATGCTTCCTTGGTTGGCTTAGTAAGGAAGAATAATCTCTCTTATAGAAGGCTTTTTTTCTATGCCCATAGGGATATTTTGATTAATTGGAGAAGTGAAGAAACCCTCATTTTGACACAATGGAGGAAATGTTGTTTATCTGGTAGTGAGGACTTGCGGTGCTTTATTTCAATTTGGAAGCTACTATGGAGGCATTTGTCACACTGTGCTTGCTGAATTATTAGTATGATATAATATATGTGAGGTTAATATCTGGTGAGAACCTGGTGGTGGGAGTGGGAGTGGGGAAGGGGGGCTGGGTGGTATTATTGTGGGTCATTTGAATGCTGAAATTGGTGCAATGGTACTCGCTAGTTTTGGGAGGGGGAAGGCTTTGTAGCATGGGAGATTGTGGGGAGGGGTATATCCTAATTGTTAATCGTAGAAAAAGTTAGATGATTATATTTTTGTTCTGCTTATGATCTCTTGCACACTGATTGTTGTATTGAATTGGTGGATGTTTATATTGCAATGAGAGAAAAAAACATGAGGAAGGATACAGAAAAGCTTTAAGAATGATCTAGAATTTGGCAGCTAAGCTTTAATGCTAATAAAAATGTCATTTCATTCATTTAGACTGCAAAATTCAAAGGGAGCAGTACAGTATAGGGGGTGAAATATTTCTATGTACAAAAGAAAGGCATGACCAGGGGGGGGGTGGGGGATGATCTTAAGAAGGCTTAACAGGTAGAAAAAAACATCAACAAAATCCAGAAAGTTGCTTGGGTGTATATGGAGAGGAATGGCCATCAGGAAAAAAGGAAGAGGCAGTGCATCTTTATAAGTTTCTGATGAGACCTCATTTAGACTACCATATACAGTTCTGAGACTGTACCTTCAACAGGATATAAGCAGGATCAAGTTGGTCCAGAGGCTGACTTCTGAAATGGTTAGTGGTCTTTGTCATAAAGCATATGAGAACAGATCTAAATATGTATACTTTAGAAGAACGGCAGGAGAGGAGAGATACGTTAGAGATATATAAATGCCTTAAACACAGAAGAGGTGGGCTTCCTTCAATTGAAATGAAGCTCTGGAACGAGGAGTCATATTATAAAGATGAAAGTAAATGGTGATGGATGCATGAAACAGCCTCCTAATGGAAGTGGTGGAAACAAGGTCTGCATCTACAGGGAGAACTATTGAGGCAACTGGTAACAGAACCCATGTGTGAAGGGGCCATTCTGCACCTGGGGACAAATACAGTGACAGAATTCAAAATGGCATGGAATAGACACAGTGGATCCCTTTACAGCAACAGGATAAAATCAAAATAAACTTAACCATCTAATTTCTCAACAAACAGGGGTGTCCTACACGGAGCGGTGGGTTCACCCCTAAAACAAAGACATGGGGAGGGGTGGCCTGCACGGAGAAGCAGGTGCACCTACTCTTGCCATCTTACTGGGTAGACTAGATGGACCATACTGGTCTTTATCTGCCATCATTTACTATGTTACTACCGTGTTTCCCCAAAAATAAGACCTATCCTGAAAATAAGACCTAGCACGTTTTTCTGAGAGTCCCATAATATAAGCCCTATCCCGAAAATAAGACCTAGTGCAGATCATGTCTGACATATTTGGTACCTGGGGGGGGGGGGGTCACCGGGGAGGAGTTTTCCTCCTGCTCCACTCCCCGATGCCGATCCGGTGCCGGTGTTGTGCTGCGGGCCACTTCCTTCACACCAAGGGCACTCCCTTTTAAATACAGTTGGTGCTGTTGTGTCCTGATTGGCTTCAGCAGGTGGACCGGGGAGGAGCTTTCCCTCCTGCTCCACTGCCCGACGCCGATCGGGTGCCGGTGTTGAGCTGCGGCCTCTTTCTTCGCGCTAAGGGTGCTCTGCTCTTTTGAAGATGGTGCTCTTGTGGCCTGATTGGCTTCGGCGGGTGGACCAGGGAGGAGCTTTCCTCCTGCTCCACTCCCCGATGCCGATCGGGTGCCGGTGATGTGCTGCAGGCGGGAGCTGCAACGTCACTCATTCTGTGCTGCCATGCTGTATATGAAAAAAAAATAAGCCCTACCCTGAAAATAAGCCCTAGTGCATCTTTTGGCGCAAAAATAAATATAAGACCCGGTCTTATTTTCGGGGAAACACGGTATGTTGCTTGCCAATGGGAAAAGTGTTATAGTGGGAGATCATTTTGCATCCAGTGATCACCAGATGCTGTGGATCAGTAATAGGACTAAGGGGCATGTTTACTAAAAGCCGTACAATTGCGTGCCGCACAATAGCGCACGGAAACGCGGCACTCAAACGCTCAGAAACGCTCTTAAACGCCCCGCACAAGTGCGCTTGGGCCCCGCACAATTGCGCGCCGCACTAACGTGCCCCGCAAAAGTACCCGGCCCGCAAATGTCCGATAGAGGCGTGGAAAGGCATTCTGAGGGCGGAGGAAGGCTCCCGAGGGGCGGAGGGACGGGGTCAATGGGTGGAGAGTGGGAGGGGAGAGGCTCCTCGCAGAGTATCGGGCCCGAATTTGCATGTAAAAACTACCGCGAGTGAAACACTCGCGGTAGAAAGCATTTAAAGGGAAGAGAAACCATTTCCGTCAGCAATGTACAGGAAAACCGGGGAAACCAGCAAAACGTGAGCAGTGTGATATATGTGCACAGCACAAAAGTGAAAATAAAAATAGAAAATGACCACAACAGAACTATTAAAAATAGTAATTCAGCTGGGGAACAGTTATAGGGATGGGCAAATACAGAAATCACACCCAGCAAAGCTCCAGAAAAAAGAAATGACTTTTGGAAGGGTCTACTGAGAGGAGACTCTTCCAAAAAACATTGCCACGTATTGGAGCTTTCCTGGGAGTGTTTGCTATGGTTGCCCATTAATATCACTGTTGCCCAGCGTGGTGATATTTTGTCCCACATTTTCCGTGGTCATTTCCGGGGTTTATGTGCACGTTTGTCACCAGACAGGGTGCATATGCCCACAGTAGAATTGCGTAGAGCAGGGTTTGTGACTCCATCCTGCCAGGCTTACTGCCTCCAGGGGCTGCACTGTCTCTGTGGCCAAAGTGTGGTACAGCGGACAGAGTCATTACCTCTAGGACCAGAGGGCAGAGGTTCAAAACCCAGCTGGGGCACCTGCCAGCCCAGTCCCTATATTTTACCCACCACTAAATAAAGATAGCGCAGACACCCCTGTATGCATGGGGAAAACACCCATATTTTACCCAACACCGCACACACACCACAACAATGGGCATTACCTACAGCCAAGTCCCCAAATGCAGTCCCATACTGCCACATTGCAATCAGGTCAACTGCTTTTTCTGAGAGAAGTTCATGCCAGCATGTTGGCGGACAAGTACATGTGGTGCAGGGGGCAGTGGCTGCTAACCACAGAAGACAGAGGCCTAGCCATGTGCAGGCTGGCACAGTCCACTGCAACAGACAGGTCCTGCCGGATCCACAGTCATGGACAGTCCAGGGAATCCAACCAATCTGTGGCTACACAGTGGTGCAGTGCACACAGACAGTGCATACAAGAACAGAAGGTCACAGGTTCAAAGCCCAGCTGGGGCTACTGCCAATCCTGCCCACATATTTTACCCACAACTAAACAGTGATAGTAAGGACACACCTTTCATGGCGGGGACATATGCAATGGTAAGACATCTATCTTTTACCCCACTGAGCACAGACACCATGAACAGGGGCAGTACCTAGAGCAGAATCACCCAAATGCAGTCCTGGTGGGCCACACACCAGTCAAGTTCCATGCTGACACTCATACATATGCCTGTGCTGTATATCTATGCACCACCCCCATGGCATGTAGATGTAGCCCATGCATATTCATGAGGGATAGCAGGAAAACCCGAACAGTGTGATGCAAACCTGGACTGGAGTTGGGAATCTGTGCCATAAAGCAGCAGCCATCAAGGGCAGACACACCCACACCCACAGGCCCCATTGGCCAATGTCTCCTGGAAAGGCAGAACATTGGACCGTGCATGCAGCACCCAAAACGAGCACTTGCATAACTTACCAATGTCACCCTACACCTGAGGTATACGGTACACAGCTCGGAGACGTTTGCTAGGAGCACAGGCAGGCAGTTATCCATACGTTACGTACATACTGCTAGTTGACCCCATCCAAACAATCTGTTAGGTGTTTGCGGGGCATGCTCCAGGCCTGGCCTCTGACGGTGCTTACCACCCTGGGGAGTGACCACCAGCTGTAATGCGTACCATATCCATGCCTTGCCGTGCTCAGGACCGGTTTGGTGGGCAAGGCTACTTACCCCCTCAATCGTAGCACCATGATGGCAGAGGTGTGGAAGTGTGTGTCTGTCTATACAGTGGGTGTTGGCTGCAAGCCCCTTCAACAGCCCGCACTGCCAGCACTGTTGCCAGTATTGGCCAGTCAATGTGCATAATGAGGTGCAAGGTACCATGGGTATAGCCAGGGCAGGGTGGTGTGGCCAGGATGCATCTGCACTGGGCATAGGGCCCTGGCAGGGACATTGGCTGGGATATTGTAGTGTCCGGCCACCACCTACACAGACAGGGTGGCCAAAGCATGTCCTTCTGGGGGATCATGCTCACCCTGACTGTGCAGTGACCACAGCATGGCTAGGCCCCCCCATAGTGCTGTATAGTAGTTCTCTCATGTGATAGATATGGGTTTCTCTTTGGGGCCCAGTCACTGATCTATCTGCTTGCTGTGTATGCAGACAGCCCAGTTCTGGGTGCATGCATCTCCATTGGGAACATGCACTATGGACTAACCAGCAGACTGTTTGTAGCTGGTAAATGTCTTGCTATAATGGCTTGCAGGGTGCAGTGGCTGTTGGCTTGCTGCAGGGGAATATCTGGTGGTGGAGTGCAGCTTACCATACCCTGGGCTTATGTCTGTCTGCTATTGTGTTATGGCTGTGTATGGAGCTGCCTGCCTGGGGGGGGTGGTGGTGGTGTTCCTCAGCAGGACTGAGGTTGATGTTGCTCTCTACTGCCACCTTTGCAGGGAGGTAGAGTGTGGATCCCTTGATGGGGACCATGTTTGCCACTGGGGGGGTGCCTGATGGCGGCAGACAGGGATATCCATGGTGTTTGTGCAGAAACTAGCTATCTTACACATTAACACTGCTTTGGAACGCCCGCTTGGCCTCCAGCAGCCATGGCAGGTGTTGTTGACCTGGTCCTGGCCACCTCATTGCACACTCAGGGTGAGCACAGTACCCGCACGATGTAACGGTGTGTGGCTACTCTGTGCCAGTAAAACACCCGGTCAGTGCCCCCTACTAGGCCAAGGTGCTGTGTGGGTGCACCCGGTCACTTCCCCCAACAGGGCCGAGGTGCTGTGGGGGTGCATTCCCCATCTTGTGTCCATCTGCGGACAGCTAATTTGCATGTGCAGTGCATCATGGGTACGGGTGGCCTAACCCTATCCTGTTGACACCAGCAGACTGTCTGTGAGGTGACGTGTAGGCTATCTGCAGCCAGTCAGGGGCCTGCTTACAGTTATGGAGCTGTAGCGCAATGGTTACATCACTGCCTGTGCAGCCAGAGGTCATGGGTTCAAACCCACAGTGGGGCCCTTTGGTAGGGCTGTCCACAGCTTTATTTCTATTTACTGTACATATGTCTATGCCGGCAAGACCACCCTCAGCTTACTATACCCATTAGGTGCCTCTGAGGGTGCTTCATAGGGCGCCCTGTAGGCCACCTTATGGTTGCCATCCCTATAGGGTGCACTATACATTATCCTGTGTCGCAACATACATGCTGCCCCATAGGGGTCATTCAAGGGTGCCTTGGCGAACAGTGCACTGTAACATGTGCCTTATGGGCCGCCATATGTTAACATGCTGGGAGAGTGCGTTTGCTAGTAGTGATAACAAAATAAATTTATACAGCCTCCTACAGCATAATACATACTGCCTCAGCAGGCATTTTTCACTGGGCATTGTGAGGTGTTGAACCCCTGATCCCTGCACCATTGGTCAGTGTTGTAACCATTGTGCTGTGGCTCTGTTCCTGTGCTTGTGCATCAGCGCGCCGCCTTGTGCCTATCAGCGCGCCGCCTTCTGCCGCCGAAGGGGACCAGTGCGCCGCCTTCTGCTGCCCAAAAATAACTGTGCGCCGCCTTCTGCCGCCCAAAAATAACTGTGCGCCGCCTTATGCCGTTCCAAATTAATTTGCCTCCTAAAACAATGTTAATCATTACAATTACTGCCTCAGCTGACCTTTGTCGTTGCGCACACTGGGGGATTGAACCCATGGCCCCTGCACCATTGGTCAGTGTCTTCACCGTTGTACCACGGCTCTGTTGTTTTGTATACTCAGCAGCGTGCCACTTTGCCTTTCCACGCGCTAATGTCGACCCCCGCACATTAGCGCGACGCACACACATCCGGTTGCTTACTACCGTTTTTTTTCTATTTTCTGCCTGAACCGCCCACTCCTTATATGGCACAGGCACACTAGCACGGCCCCGCACGTTAGGAATGTTTAGTAAACAGACCCCTAAGGCTGCTAAAATCCATTCAAAAGCGAGGGTCTTAGATTTTAGGTAAACTAATTTTGCTAAGATGGGCCAATATCTCAAGGAACAATTAGCAGGATGGGAACAGCTGGAGGATGTAGAAAAACAGTGGGCAAAACTGAAAGTGGATATTTTAAGGGCAACCAACCTTTTTGTTATAAAGGTAAATAAATGTAAAATGAAAAGGAGGCCGCTATGGTTCTCAAAAGACGTAACTGAAAAGGTGAAGAAAAAGAGGGAGGCCTTCATGAAATACAAGAGATTACACAGAGAGGAAGACAGGCATCTATATTCGGAAAAACTTAGAGAAGCTAGCAAAGTAGTCAGGCAAGCAAAGATTCAAAAAGAGGAGGAAATAGCCAGTGCAATAAAATGGGGGGATAAGACATTTTTCAGATATGTTAGTGAGAAGAGGAAGGGCAAAAGTGGTATTGTCAGACTCAAGAGTGAAGGGGAGGAATATGTAGAAGCTGATGAGGATAAAGCGGAATTGCTTAACAAATATTTCTGTTCTATGTTCACAGATGAAGAACCAGGAACAGGACCTCAGAAAACACCCACAAATAGGAACAGACGTGAAGGGCATCTTCAACGATTTTCAGAAGACTGTGTTCATGAGGAACTTGCTAAACTAAAAGTAGACAAAGTGATTTGACCAGATGGGATGTATTTGAAAATACCGAAGGAACTCCACTGACTGACTTTTTCAGTGTCTCTTTGGAGTCGGGAGTGGTGCCAGAAGACTGGAGAGAGGCACATGTGGTTCCTTTACACAAAAGTGTAAGTAAGGATGTGGTTGAAAACTACCGGCTGGTTAGTCTAACCTCTGTGGTGAGTAAATTATTTGAAACACTGCTGAAAGAGAAAATAGTGAGGTTTCTGGAGTCCAGTGAATTACAGGATTGGAGGCAGCATGGATTCACCAGAGGCTGGTCTTGTCAGACAAATCTGATTGATTTCTTTGACTGGGTGACCAGGGAGTTGAACCGAGGAAGAGCCCTAGATGTGATGTACTTGGATTTCAGTAAAGTCTTTGACACTGTTCTGCACAGGCGACTTATAAACAAACTGAGCACCCTAGGGATGGATCCTAAAATTACTAATATGTTTCTATCTGAGTAAAAGAAAGCATGGGATAAGCACAGAGGATCTCTAAAGGAGAAGAAGAGATTGCAGAACTTAATAGTTGGTATGGATGGGCAGACTAGATAGATCATAAGGTCTGAAAAAAAACACACCTTACATCCTGTGCCCTGAGGTTATAAGGAGAGCAGGCAGAACCAAAACAGCCTCCTCAAGAAGGAGATGTTATACTGAGATGGCATGCACCTACTGCTAAGTCTAGAAATGGCAGGATCCTATATTTAAAGCATGTGGGATTGGTTAATGTCCTGAAAAAATCCCTTACATTAGGGGGCATGTTTACTAAAATGCAGTAGCTTACCAAATGTTTGGTTCCAAAAGTTAGAGTTGGGGTGGCTCCGGACCTGCACAAGCAAATGGAAGCTTGTCAGGCATGTTGCGATGTAGTTTGCATGGGTTCCACGCTACGCCATGCTAAACCATTTGCAGCAATTACTGTGGGTGCACTTGGTGGTAACTGCACCCATGCTAATTAAAATATAGATGGTTAGTATGCTTTAAAGACGTCTGCGCAATGCACACACTCCATCCCTGGACTGCCCAGTCTCTTCCCTTACCCATGCAAAGCAGTTAGCATGAGATTCTTAACACAACCATATATTTGGCGCATGGTAATAGTTACCACAATGCACTTGGTGAGCAGTAAACCCTGGCTGTTACCACGGTTTAGTAAATATGCTCCTAGATTGAAAAAAAAATATTCATCTTCAATTTCACTTGCTATGGAAATGTAACTGATGAAATTTTTTAAACAGCCAATACTGCAGATGCTGTGGTAGGATGTTTAACTTTATTGGACTCTGATGCAGATAGAATCTTGTTTAAATTCATATATGCAGAATCCTCTAGACAGACCAGAACACTGTATTGCAGTCAAGAATTAAAGAAATAAAAGAAAGACAGGCTTTGGCATAAACTGCCAATGAGCACCTATTATAAAAGTACGCACTTTCGAAGAGCTTTCATATGAAAAATAGATCATTACAGGAATAAATTATCCCAAAGTCACTTAAAAAGTGACAGAAGAGCTAATGCTGAAGAACTGAGTAATACTAACACTGATAACATGAGCATGGTATTAGGGTACAAGTAATAGTTTTCATCCTGATATTTACTAAGGGACCATTTAGTAAACATTAGTATGCGCTAAGATCCTTAGCAGACATTATTTTTCAAACGGCCTATTTTATGCAATGGGATCTGTGGCAAATAATATGTGTTAATGGTCTTTGCGCTTGCTAATTGTTAGTAAATGACCCATGAAAAGTTTAGAAGATAATTTTGTAAGGCATCTATGTTGTTAAATGAACATCCAAGGCCAGCCATTTAAAACTGCACTGATGTTTTATAAAATCTCAGTGAGCACTGAGCCTTCTATAAACTATGTATAGCAAAGGCCAATAAACACTTATACATTTGATATGATGCACAACAGAAAACCCCATCATATAAATCAACACATTTGAAAAAAGAACAGCACCATTAGGACATTTGTAAGTGTAACACTGCATTCATGTTTAGGGGTAGTTTTATAACAGATTGCCAAGGTTTAGAGGGTAAGAAGAAGCCTATATTTAGTCTATTTTATAAAGCCCATAAAGCCCATTTTTCGAGTACATAGCATATTGAGATTGGAATTGAGATGTGAAACTTAAGGGGTACTCAATTCTGAGTATTTTAGAAAAAGCTCTGCTGAATGTGAAGCCTATTGCAAATATATATAAGGACATGCAGGCATTCACATGGATTTGCTGCCACATACAGAGGGAGGAGCCATATTGTAAATCTACCTATGGGAAAACTGAGCATAACTGACATAACAGGAATAGGATCTAAACAGCAAAAAGATGATTTAGCTATCCTAAGAGAATTCTTTGTTCAAAAGATACTTGAGGGAACACAACCGTCTTAGAGCCAATCACCTCCACTGATGAGGATAGTGGGGAATGCTCTATCTGTCCTAAATCATTTGAGGAAAAGCTTTCACAAATTGCCACCATTTGAGTCCAGAAAAAATGAGCAAAACAAGCTGTCCAAGATGAAGAGCACTTTACAACTTTTACTCCCCTCTTAGAAGAAAATTTCTTTAAAAGCCAGAAGAAGAATTTAGGTCTGTTCATATTCCAGACAAACGGATCCACAACATACTCTCTTTTAGCTTGTTCAGTTGCATATTCATAAAATTGTGCATGCTCACAGAATCAAATTTTATTTCATATTGAAGCTTTTTAAATCATTTTGTCACTTCAAAATCAAAAGACCTCCCTAAAACCACCCATGTTTTTTTTTTTTGCTGTGTCCCACCAACTTCTTTGTATATGGGACAAGGGAATCTAAAATTCTACAGAAAGTTCCATTCCATAAATCAACTTGCGCCCCCAAAGGTATTCCAATTAAGAGGAGATGTCCAAATCCAACTCCCCTAAAGGTTTTCTCCACACTTTCTCACATATCTGCTGATCCCCAAACCAAAAGACCACAAACTCAGATATTGATCAGTCCAAGAAACTGAAACAACTTGCAGGTATAGATATGAATGCCTTGCCAACCAGGGCCAGACATGCTTGTGCTGCTCTGAATTCACATTGTGACGTAATCTCCCTTGCTCCACCCAGGCCACACCTCCACCATGCTCCTTGTGCTACATGCTTATTCTCGCACTGGGACTTTCCAGATACCCAGTTTCTAAAATGGCTCTGGGAACATCTCCATTCTTTGCACTTCCAAGTGCCCATTTTCAGACATCCAACTCATGAATAGGGCTTCTAAAATAACACCCAAAGCATGCACATAAGCATCCATTCATGTGTGTCCTTCAGAATAGGGACTTATGTATATTTTAGCACAAAACTCTCTGCACACCTTATATAGAATCTTCATAATGCTGATATTCAGCCTGCTGCCATCTCCTAGTTCCCACTCTTCCTATCCCTAACTACAGTTTCCAATCGTAGACATCATTCAGCAGAAAAAAAAAAAATGTAACTCATAGGTAAGAGCTACTGAATCCATATCAACGAGACAAAATACGCTGAACAGTGTCAGATTGAATCAAGCAAGATCGGTAATATCCATTTCATGCTCTTGGTGATCTACCTCCATGCTGCTGAGCTGTTACAGAGCCCCTAGTATCTTATGCCTCTTTGGGTAGAGGCCTGCCAATCATGCTTCTCTCTGGGCTGATCTGGAGTGTGGTGCTCCCCCTTCTGCAGAAGGTCTACCATGTCCAAGCAGTCCTCAAGCTCCATTATCTTGTGTTTGGTATAGTCCCATTCTAATATTAGGGTGAAGGGGAAACCCTAGCAATATTTAATAGATTTCTCCTACAGTAACTTAGTCAGGTGTTTGAAACTCTTCCTACGCTCTAGTGTATATTGAGATAAGTCCTAAAAGACCTGGACCTCCTGACCCTGAAATGAGATGGAACGTCTCCCACATAGGCTTCTTAAGAGCCACATTTTATCTTCAAAAGAGTGGAAACAAGCAATGATTGGTCTCAGGCAAGATCCAGAACTCATTCCAGATTCAAGACTGCAAGTGTGCCCTTTCTAGCTTGACTGCCTCCAAGACCCAAGGAACACAAAAGGAGTACAAATGTTCGATCAGTTCTGTGGTATTCTCTGTGTCCCCAGGCTTCTAAAGGATGCCCAGAACTCTGATGTTTTTGCGCCTTTGCTGATTTTCTAGGTCATCATGATGTTCTCTCATCTCCTTAGTGAAAATGTCTAGTTTGTGAATTTCAATTAGAAGAGTGCAGTCACATCTATCTGATCACCTATGTTTATCTCATTCTGAGTCACCTATTCATCCAATGACTTGTTTTCAGATTTAATATCATTCACAGCCTTAGAAAAGTCCAGCCAAAGAGATTAAGCTCCTTCAGGATCTCCATTAGGACCGCTTTAGTAGCCATGGCGGTGGGAGACTGGGGATTGGTGTTGCCCCTGCAGCATCCACCATGCGGGTGAAGCAAGACAAAGCAGTAGCATAGGTGCCTTTGTCAGACATAGTAACCACTCATTCACCACTAACCAGGATAGAAATGATTGGTCTGAGTCCAAGTATCATCCTGTTAACATGGACTGGATACAACACAGACACCTAGCTCGCTATCCACCTGGCAGAGGCCACCAGTGGCAAGCACAGAGGGAAGTGTTTTGGCCCTCTCCCTTTTGGTCTGCTCACT
This sequence comes from Ichthyophis bannanicus, assembly GCA_033557465.1. NCBI lineage: Eukaryota > Metazoa > Chordata > Amphibia > Gymnophiona > Ichthyophiidae > Ichthyophis > Ichthyophis bannanicus. The sequence continues at coordinate 571,684,634 of CM066032.1, forward strand.
AAAAACAATAATGCAGTCTTTCTCTACTTAAAATGGTGTGGAAAGTTCAGCTGTCAGTGGTTGACCACAATCAGGTACCCGACTTGCAGCAATGGGAGAGTCTCTGTCTCGCTGGAAGCAAGCAGGTGATTAGCTTACAATCCAGAGCATACGTCCTAAACTCAAAGCTACAAAGAGCACTCACCTCCCCAGAGCAAAAGTGATAAACTTGCCCTATAAATACAGAAGAGATCACTGTGCCAGTTTCACTATTCAAGTTTAAGCAACTAGGTTGTAGCAGCTTCCAAGGCAGAGGAGGGCTGCTTACAAATGAAATTGGATGCTGCAGTCACTCAGGAAAAGTTCAGAAGATATGGAGTCTGATTGGAAGCTGCCAGCTGCATGAGAGATGATTTGAGGCAGGATTCACACTGTGAAAGAGAAAGCTCTCTCTGTCTGTTCTGGTGCGAGGGACAGCTGCTCTAGTGATCCCACAGGGGCAGGCCATGCTCCTGCTGTCTGATGGTGGATGAGCACGTGAATGGGGCAGACCTCCTCTCTGATGTCTGGGAGATCATGTGAACATGCAATCAGGGTGGCCTTTTTCAGTATAAAAATGCTGTACCTGCTAGGGCTTCACTGCTGCATGTCATCTGGAACTCGGGGAGCCACATGCAGTCAGCTAGAGTTGGCAGAGATCCACGTGGTGATCAGCGACCTGGGCAGAAGCAGGAAGAATGTGGTGCCCATGTGGAGACTTTCGCAGACCACAAATCACCCCGTCATCGCCGACTGCTTGGTTTACACGGGTGACTTATAACGCATCAGGATAACTTTCTGTAGGTTTGAGGAGCTGCAATCAGCAGTTTTTTGCAAATCCGCAGTCAGTGAGGCAGCAATCAGGTAACTGAAGTGCTGGACGGTGTCACTCGGTTCCCGGTGACACAAAGATTATACGCCACTAGGTAGCGCTGTTAAAGAACAAAGAGTCCAAGTGTAGGGTAATAAAGGCTTTTATTCCCCGTTTAAAGCAAGGTTTAACTAAGAGATATTTTAGATAACAGAAACTGTCCTTTGTTTCAAAAGGTACCAATATTCACTGGCTAGTTAACTGTTACTTCACAGTTTAAAGCAGGTTTTCTTCAAAGTAATATTCAGTATAATAAACATCAAATTATACTTCATTTATTCTTCTGTGGAGCATACACACTTTGGAGCATAGGCAGTGCACCGATCACATTCCATTTCCTCAGGCAAAGGTGAGGGAATAGTGCTGGGAGAATCCACTTCCATCAATTCCTTTCCCCTGTACTGATTCAAAGGGTTTTCCCTGTCCCTGTCTATTCCAGCATGGTAATCTACAACTTGGGAGTTTGGCTTCACATAACCAGGGACTCTTAAGGCTGGCGGTAGTTTAGTGAACCAGTCTGCACTCTTGTTTCCCTTAGGAGGAATCCTTCTTTTAGCATAGTTTTTAGCAGTACAATCATTACAGTTAATGTTCAATGCCTCATACCTGGGCTCACTGAGTAAAAACTTCCGTTGCTTATAAAAATGCTTTTCCCTCTGAATAGGTGAAACTGGGCAATGATCCTCTAGAGATAAGCTTCTGTCAGAACCTCCCTCTCTGGTTCTTAGCTTTCTTCTCTCTATGTTACAAACATATTCATAAATGACCTGGAAAAGGGAATAACTAGTGAGGTAATCAAATTTGCAGATGACACAAAGCTGTTTAAAGTTGTTAAAACCCAAGAGGATTGTGGAAAACTGAAGGAGGATCTGGATAAATTGGAAGACTGGGCATCCAAATGGCAGATGAAATTTAATGTGGACAAGTGCAAAGTTATGCACCTAGGAAAGAACAACCCACACTATAGTTACAAGATGCAAGGCTCCACATTAGAAACCACCACCCAGGAAAAAGATTTAGGAGTCATCGTGGATAACATGTTAAAACCCTCCGCCCAGTGTGCAGCGGCGGCCAAGAAAGCAAATAGAATGCTAGGTATCATAAGGAAAGGGATGGAGAATAAAACAAAGGATATTATAATGCCTCTGTATCGCTCCATGGTACGACCGCACCTTGAATATTGTGTGCAATTCTGGTCACCGTATCTTAAAAAGGACATAGAGTTATTAGAAAAAGTACAGAGAAGAGCCACCAAATTGGTGAAGGGGATGGAAGGCTACTCCTATGAAGAGAGGCTAAAAAGGTTAGGGCTCTTTAACCTAGAAAAGAGGCGGCTGAGGGGAGATATGATAGAGGTGTATAAATTAATGAATGGAGTGGAACGGATAAACGTGGATAAATTGTTTACGCTATCAGAATATAGAAGGACTAGGGGGCATGTAATGAAGCTACAGGGTAAACTATTTAAGACAAATAGGAGAAAATATTTCTTCTCTCAACGTGTAATCAAACTCTGGAATCTGTTACCGGAGGATGTAGTAAGGGCTGTTAGTATAGCTGGGTTTAAAAAAGGTTTGGACAAGTTCCTGGAGGAAAGGTCCATAAACCACTATTAAAAAGGGACCCAGGATATCAATGCTTGGCCTAGTACAAGCACTGCAGAACCTGTGTCTTTTGGGGAAACTGCTAGGTACGTATGACCTAGATTGGCCACTGTTGGAAACAGGATACTGGGCTTGATGGACCTCGGTCTGACCCAGTATGGCATTTCTTATGTTCTTATGTTCTTATGTTCTTAGGCAGAGTATAGGAACTAGGTGTGGCAGAGCCTCTCACCTTGGAGCAACTTCCACCAAACTCCCCTTGCACAACAGGTCCAGTTTGGGCTTTCTGGCTTCCCACCTTGTGAGGTCTGTTTCTCCTCCAGCTTCCAGCTTGGCTTCTTCCACAACAATCAGGCTTATGTCCTTGATAGGCTCCAGGCTTCTCTGCTGTTTCTCCTTCTAGTCCAGCTCCAGTTCCTTCTTCCTCTTTCTCCTCCTTCCTCAGCTCCTGCTGCTTCACATACTCATTCCACTGCCTCCTCTGCTTATGCCACTGCTGTCCAGAAGCATTCTGCTCTGGCTTATAAAGTGAACCGTTACTGCTGACTTCCTGGTTCCCTTTCAGCTGCAGGTCATCAGTGAGATTAGGTTCATTAAGACCAGTATGTCTGTTCCTGCTCTCTCTAGCTGTGCCTGGAGGTAACTGCACATCTAGTTCTTCTAAAACAGGATTTCTTTTCTTAAAATCAACTTTATTAGTGCCCGCATCATGACAACGGCTACGGAGCTGCAAGGCTAGACAGTCACCCTGATTAGAGTTCCTAGATTAAACATTTTAAATTATTCCTACAATGTTTTACTGACTATAAACCTGACAATATGCATAGTAAATATTTTAGTATGCCCTTTTGCGATTAGACCAGAAATCTGAAAATCCCTTTTCTAACTCCCTAAAAGGTTAGGTACATATTCTAATCTGAATAACCATTTTTTAAAAAACTTAACATTTTTGTCATTGTTGCAGATTTTATAGGAAATTCACAGATTTTCTTCTAAAGCTAATTTTAGAAGTTTGGAACATCTCTCTTCACAAAAGAAGTTATAGGGAAGAAGTGAGAAATTATAGGCCAATAAGCTTTCCTCAGTGGAGGGAAAAAGGAATAGTGGATTTTCTAGAATCCATGATCCAAGGCATGATCATGCCAAAGGAATTTGACTGATTATCTTCAACTGAGTGACCAATGATCTAGATCAAGGGCATGTGATGGACATGCTCTATTTCGATTTCAGAAAAGCCTTTGATACTGTTCCTCATAGGAGGCGTATGAATAAACTGAACAGCCTGAGCATGGGACCCAAAATGATGAACAGAATCAGAAATTGGCAGATGGACAAATGACAGAGGGTGGTGGTGAATAGAATTCACTCAAAAGAAAGGAAAGTGAGTAGTGGAGTGCCTCATGGATTGGTCTTGGGACTGGTCTTTGTGACCGATAAGATTGAAAGGGAAAATTCAGTGCAATAACTGTGGTGCTTTCATTCTGAGACAAATCATTTGGAACCTAAGAGCTTGTCCTATGTGCGTCAAGTTAGCTGCCATGCATTAAGAATTGACTCTACTAAGGGAAGAACTAGCTGCCATGCATAAAGAATTGACTCTACTAAGGGAAGAACTAACTGCAATAAAACACACCTCTTCTAGGATACAAACAGAACAAAGTCCCCCACTGCTCCCACAAAGAATCAAACATCCCAGGAACAAATGGATCACAGTGGGCTCGGGTAGATTGCGACCTGTAATGCAGAAACATCCTATACATCAAGAGATATCCCTGCATAATGCCTTCTATGCTTTGGTTAATGAGGATCACCAATCCATGGAAACTGAAGGGCCCTTAAAGGAGTCAGTCAATGCCCAATCTCCTGCTAAAGCACTAAATATGAAGAAAAACTCACCAAACACAAAACTACTACTACTTGGAGATTCCATCATCATAGGCACCAACTTAGGAACACAGTTCAAAGGAGAGAAGATAGTCAAATGCCTCTCAGGCTCTTCAGCCAGCAGGAATACAAACCAAATTGTTGATGTACTTAGCACAGAAAGTGAGCATTCCAAAATGACCTGGCTAGAAACAATGCCTCTGCAGTTCAAAGGGACTTCCAGACTCTGGGAGAGAAACTCAAGCACATTGTTAACACTGTAGCATTTTCAGAAGTTCTACCTGTTCATGGTAAGGGGACAGAAAGGCTACATCGCATAAACAGCTTTAATACATGGCTCCAGACCTGGTGTGAATGAGAAGGATTCAGATTTATTGGCGACTGGAGAAACAGATGGACCAACAAGAGACTGTACTGTGCTGATGAACTACATCTCTCTGTCGCAGGGAAAAGAATCCTAAGTGAAAAATTCAGGCAATATGTGGATATGCATTTAAACTAGAAAAAGGGTGTGACGGATGGGGAAGGACTACTTCAGGACATCACTCCCGGCAAAAGCAGAACAACATCAGAAACAGCCACACTTTTAAACCACACATCAACGACGAGTGGGAAGAAGTGGGCAGAACAAAATCAATGCACAATACAAGCAAGCCAGTTAAATGCTGGGAAGCAATGAGCACAAATGCTCGAAGCTTAGCCAACAAAGTTCCAGACCTGGAAGCCCTAATGGTGGAAATGGACTTGGACTTTGTGGCCATTACAGAAACATGGTTTAATGAATCACATAAATGGGATATAGCCATAGCTGGCTATAATCTATTCAGAAGAGACAGAGAAAGTGGAAAAGAAGGAGGCGTAGCCTTGTATGTAAAAAGCAATATTAAAGCTACTGAAATGCAGGGGGCATGGGGAAAAGAAGAAGCGCTCTGGATTGTGTTGTAAAGAGAAGATGTCACTGTCATCCATACTGCTGTAGTCTATAGATCTCTGACTCAGATTGAAGAAATAGATAATGAATTGATTATAGATATTGCCAAGATAGTCACAAAGGGGGAAGTGATCATATTGGTTGACTTTAATCTACCCGATGTGGATTGGAGTACTCCTTCTGCGAATCTGGCAAGAAGCAAAACAATTGTGGATGTTTTCCAAGATGTGTCACTTAAACAAATGGTGATGGAACCAACCAGGAAAAGCTCAATGCTGGATTTAGTGCTCACCAACGGTGATAGTGTGTTGAATGTCTGGATGGGTGCCCCTGTGAGCAGCAAGGATCATCACATGGTGTGGTTTGAGATGAAAGCCAAGGTGCAGTCCAATCATAGCAAGCTCAAAGTCCTAAACTTCAAAAACACTGACTTCAGTAAAATGGCTAAGTACCTGAAGGAGGAGTCGGCAGGGTGGGAGGGGATAAGGGAAGTGGAATTACAATGGGCTAAACTAAAGGTGGCAATACAAGGGGCAACAGAAATATATGTAAGGAAAGTAAATAAAAACAAGAGGAGAAGGAAACCTATTTGGTTCTCCAAAGAAGTGGCTGCTCAAATAAAGGAAAAAAACGCAGCTTTCACAAAATTCAAAAGCTTGCAAACAGAGGAGCACAGTAAGGAATACAGGATCAAACTAAAAGAGCCAAAAAGAGAAATAAGGAAAGCAAAATCAAAGGCAGAGGAAAAGATGGCTAAAGATGTGAAGTGTGGCGACAAACCTTTCTTCAGGTATATTCAGGAGAGGAGGAAAATCAGAGATGGAATTGCAGGACTCAGAAGTGCTGGGAACGGATTTGTGAAAAGTGACATTGAAAAAGCAAAATTGCTAAACAAATACCTCTGCTCTGTTTTTACTAAAGAAAATCCTGCAGAAGGACCATCTGTGACTCCCAAATATAAAAATGCGAATGAAGTAGATACCACACCATTCACAGAAGATGATGTGTTAGAACAACTTGCAAAACTGAAAGTGAACGAAGCCATAGGACCGGATGGGATACATCCCAGGATACTGAAAGTGCTCAGAGAGGTTCTTGCAGGGCTGTTAAAGGATGTTTTCAACAGATCCTTGGAAACAGAAGTAGTTCCTCAGGACTGGAGAAGGGCGGATGTGGTACCTCTTCATAAAAGTGGTGACAGGGAAGAAGTGACAAACTACAGGCCCGTGAGCCTTACCTCGGTGGCGGGAAAAGTAATGGAGGCGCTTCTGAAAGAGCGAATAGTGGACTTTCTCAAAACCAACAGGTTGCATTATCTGAGGCAACATGGTTTTACCAAAGGACGATCTTGCCAAACAAATCTGATTGAGTTCTTTGACTGGGTGACCAGAGAACTAGATCAGGGGCATGCGATGGATGTCATCTACCTGGATTTTAGCAAAGCCTTTGATACTATTCCTCATAGGAGGCTTATCAATAAACTCAGGAGTTTGGGGATGGGTCCCAAGGTGGTGAACTGGATCAGAAATTGGTTGACTGACAGACGACAGAAGGTGATGTTAAATGGAGCTCACTCAGATGAAAGGAGAGTGATTAGTGGGGTGCCCCTGGGTTCGGTCCTGGACCAGGCACTGTTCAATGTATTTGTGAGTGATATTGCTGAAGGACTACATGGAAAAGTTTGTCTTTTTGCAGATGACACAAACATTTGCAACAGAGTGGACTCCCCTGAGGGAGTGGATAACATGAGGAAAGATCTACAAAAGCTGGAAGAATGGTCTAATGCTTGGCAATTAAGATTTAATGCGAAGAAGTGCAGTGTCATGCACTTGGGTAGCAGAAATCCAGGGGAAATGTACGCGATAGGGGGCAAGAGGTTGGCGTGCACGGACCAGGAGAAGGACCTTGGTGTGATTAATTCTGTGTATCTCAAGGTGGCAAAACAATGTGACAAGGCAGTGGCAAAAGCCAGGAGGATGTTGGGTTGCATACAAAGAGGAATTACCAGCAGAAAGGAAGAGGTACTAATGCCACTCTATAAGTCACTGATGAGGCCTCACTTGGAATACTGTGTTCAGTTTTGGAGACCATATCTTGCAAAGGATATAAAAAGACTGGAAACTGTTCAGAGGAAGGTGATCAACATGACTTGGAGCCTGCATCAGAAGCCTTATGAGAAGAGACTTGAAGACCTAAATATGTACACTCTGGAGGAGAGGAGGGACAGGGGAGATAATTTTATTTATATTCTCTTATATACCGTGCTATTCTGCATCAGTGCAGTTTACATTGAACAAACTGAAATTACATTGAACAGGGCATTATAACTTGGAGATAACTATTTTACAGGGAACATGGGCTATAGAGGGTTAAGTGGCATGCTGAAGACCACAAGGAGCACCTGTGGGACTAGAAACCCCAGTCCTTCCGGCCCAAGGTTGCTGTCCTCTAGTGGGATTTGAACCCCTGACCTTCTGGCTTGAAGTACCTTGCCCCAACCACTAGGGCACTCCTCCAATCCAGATATGATTCAGACCTTTAAATACTTAAAGAGAAATAATGAACAAACACACCTCTTCCAAAGACGGGGAAGCTGTAAAACTAGAGGGCATAACATGAAGCTGCAAGGTGGTAAATTGAAAGGCAATGGCAGGAAATACTTTTTCACTGAAAGGGTGGTGGATGCTTGGAATGCCCTCCCGATGGAAGTGGTGGGGGCAAACACAGTGACGGAGTTCAAAAGGGCATGGGACAGACACAGTGGATCCCTTTACAGCAACAGGATAAAATCAAAATAAACTTAACTATCAAATTTCTCAACATACAGGCGTGTCCTACACGGAGTGGTGGGTTCACCCCTAAAACAAAGACATGGGGAGGGGTGGCCTGCATGGAGTGGCAGGTGTACCTACTCTTGCCATCTTACTGGGCAGACTAGATGAACCATTCTGGTCTTTATCTGCCGTCATTTACTATGTTAAAATTTGCCGTTTTTGCAGATGACACAAAGATTTGCAACAGAGTGGACTCCTTAGAGGGCATAGAGAACATGAGGAAAGATCTACAAAACTTAGATGAATAGTCTATTGCTTGGTGGTTAAGATTGAATGTAAAGAAGTGCAGAGTGATGTACTTGAGATGCAGAAATCCAAAGGAGATGAATGTGATGGGGCGAGAGGTTGGTGTGCACGGACCAGGAGAGGGGCCTTAGTGTGATAGTGTCTGAGGATCCCAAGGCGGAAAGCAATATGACAAGGCGCTAGACAAAGCTAGAAAGATGCTAGGTTGCATACAGTGAGGAATAACTAGCAGAAAGAAGGAGGTATTAATGCCTCTGTACAAATCTCTGATCAGGCCTCAGTTGGAGTATTGTGTTCAATTTTGGAGGTCATGCCTTAGAGGAAGGCAACCGACATGATTTTGAGCACGTTCTAGAAGACGTATGAGAAGAGGCTTAAAGACCTAAAAATGTATATCCTAGAGAAGAGGAGGGATAGGGGAGTTATGACAGAGACTTAAAGGGTATTAATGAACAAACCTTTTTAAAGAAGAGGAAGCTGTAAAACTAGAGGGCATGAAATGAAACTGCAAGGAAGTAAACTTAAAAGCAATGTCAGGAAATACTTTTTCATGAAAACGGTGATGGATGCTTTTAATATCCTCCCAGTAGAGGTGGTATGGACAAAAACAGTGATAATTCAAAAAGGCATGCAACAGACACAGAACATCCCTATATAGCCAGAAAATGGAATAAAAACAGACCTAAATAACTTTTATACTTCGAGAAATAGAGGGGGATAACCTGCATGGAGCGGCATGTGCAACCCTAATCAAAGGTATTGAGGATAATAACCTGCACGGGGAAGTAGGTACGACTCTAGTCGCTTTACTGAGCAGACCAGATGGACTATGCTAGTCTTTATCTGTTGTCATTTGCTGTGTTAATATGCTGCTTTGTCAATGAACAAAAACTATTTTTCTCAGAACTAATGCAAGCCTTAAATGTATTATATGTTTGTGTTAGTTGATTATCCTCTTGTAAAATGATTAAATTTTTAGATTGGCATCATATTGTGGATACACTATCTACTTATCAATCAAAGTTAACCTTGAACTGATCTTATGGACGTGAATTACAAAATGTTTAACTAATTCAGAAAATTAGCATCTGTTATATTAATGGAGTCATGCACCGCTGTGTAGCTTAGAGGTCACATTATCATTTCTAGTAATACATTAATAAAATTGAGTTCTCAATAAAATAATAAATCAAGCATTACATAGATTTTTCCTTCAGTTGGCTGTAATTAACAGATTTATATAAGAGTAGTAATGTAAAAAAAAGTCGACTATCTAAGGATTTGTAAGCATTAATGTTAGTGCAGAAATATATATTTTTCACTTCCTAGTCTTATGCCCCATGGGGCATTTGAACCAAAATGGGCTTTGAAGTCCTTTTTTTAGCAGGGGGCAGGGCCAGACCCGCATGAGCTGATGGGGGCATGCCTGACATGTTCTCAGGCAGTTAGCATGGGTTCAACTCTGACCCGCGCTAAGTCATTTGTCACAAATAATGCAGGTACACTTACGGCCACCCACTAAAGTGTGGTAAGTGCACTTGTGCTATCTTCAACAAGATGACAACACTAACCACAATGCACATGCCTCACTCCTGAATCACCCAGTCTCCATCCCGGCCCACGCTAAGTGCTTGGTACAGGATTTTTACCGTTCACACATTTTAAGCATGCAGAGATGGTTATCGCAGTGAGCGCAGTGCATGGTAAACACTGTACTAACCATCGGCATTCTTTCGTAGATATGCTCCTAAATACTGTATGTTACAGGAATAGTTACCATGTGCTAAGAATGCAGCTGTGAAAAAAATCTCTGCTAACCGCTTAGCACGGGTTGGGATGGAGACTGGGTGGTTCGGGAGCAGAGTGTGCAGATTGCAGTTAGTGTGCATGTCTTTAACACACATGAATGGCACTGTTATAGTCAGTGTGAGTATATTTACCGCTACCTCACTTGGTTTGCAGCTTGTAGTGCTGTGAGGGCTTGTGTGCATCAGTGATGCTGAGAGCTAAACTATCGGTAGTTTAACTACTGGCAGGGTCTCCCAAGATGGACAGGTCTTAGCTGAGGTGCCAGACCAAGACAAATCACCCTTCTGAGCAGCAGCAGAATGGGATAGTGTTGACGGCGGAGGATCACATTTTTGTGACAACGGCAACAACACCAAACTTAAACTGCACGGAAGAAAGGCCCGGCAATCTACTTCTGTATCTTGCCATGAAAACCCAATGGATAGTTACAACAAAAAATTGTGCTATAGTGCTGGAAGATGAGACCCCCAAGTCGGAAGGCACTCAACTAGCTACTGGGAAAGAGCTGAAGACTTTTCAGAGTAAAGCCAGCATTTATGATGTGGTTGGATCAAAGCCCTCGGGACGTCTGAGTGCTGATGCAGCTGCACATGAAATGAGAGTCAGAAGCTGTAAAGATGTCTTACACATTGGAACATTGAACATACGAAGCATGAACCAAGGGAAGTTGGAGGTGGTCAAGAATTAAATGGAACGTGTACAACTTGATCTGTTGGGTGTCAGCGAACTGAAAGGGACTGGCATCGGGCACTTTGCATCAGATGATCACATGGTCTACTATGCTGGAAATGAAAGACAAAGAAGAAATGGCGTTGCATTTATAATAAAGAAGAAATTTGCAAGAACTGTAATGAAATACAGTGCAGTCAGCGAACGCTTAATCTCTATTCGTCTACAAGGAATGCCTATCAACACAACTATAATTCAACAACAGCTGCAGAAGACAATGAAATTGAAGAGTTCTATGAATAAGTACAAGCTGAAATTGACAGAACATGCAAACAGAATATTCTGATAGTCATGGGTGACTGGAACGCAAAAGTTGGCAACAAAGAAGAAGGCAAAGAAGTTGGAAAATATGGACTTGGCAACAGAAATGAAGCTGGAGAAAGACTGATAGATCATTGGTCTTGCAGAATTCTATTAATCTCAAACACCTTCTTCCAGCAACACAAGTGGCGCCTGTACACATGGACTTCACCTAATGGATTGTATAAAAATCAAATTGACTACATCTGTGGAAGTCAACGATGGAAAAGCTCTGTAACCAACAAAGACAAAACCTGGAGCTGACTGTGGTACAGATCATCAACTACTAGTAAGCAAACTCAAACTAAAGTTGAAAAAGAGCAAACCACTCATGAATGCAGCAAAATATGACCTTGAGAATATACCACTGGAATTTAAAGACTGCCTGTAGAATCGATTTGCTGCTTTATATACAAATGACAGAGCTCCAGAAGAGTTATGGAATGACATCAAGAAGGTTGCGTTGGAAGAAAGCGAGAGGTCTCTACAAAAGGTGAAAAGCAAAAACGGCCAAAATGGATGACGGAAGAAACTCTGAAAATTGCCCAGAAGTGCAGAGAAGCTAAAGCCAGAGCAGAAAGAAAGACAATCACAGAACTCAACAGAGATTTCCAATGTGCAGCAAGAAAGGACAAGGAAAAGTACTTCAATGACGCATGCAAGGAAATAGAAGCAGAAACTATTAGAGGAAGAACAAGATCGGCTTTCCTAAAGCTACGAGAGTTAAAGAAAAAGTTCCAGCCTCAAATTGGAATGTTACAAGATGCTCAAGGTTCTATGTTGAATGATGCTGAGAAGATCAAGAAAAGGTGGAAGGAATATATAGTTTTTATATGATAAAGATCAAGTGGACCAACAACAGTTTCAACCTGTACCTTATGATCGGAAACCATTGGTGATGAAAGAAGAAATTGAAGCAGCATTGAAAGCCTTATCAAAGAACAAAGCACCAGGCATTGATAGCATTCCCATAGAAGTATTACAGCAATCTGATGCATCTGTTACCATACTTACAAGGCTCTACCAAGAAATATGGAAGACAACATCATGGCCAACTGACTGGAAAAGATCTGTGTTTATACCAATACTAAAGAAAGTTGATCCAACTGACTGTTGAAATTATCGCACAATCGCTCTGATCCCACATGCCAGCAAGATTCTACTGAAGATTATTCAAAAGAGACTACAACCATACCTGGAACAAGAACTACCTGAAGTACAAGCAGGGTTCAGGAAAGGGCGAGGAACGAGAGACATCACTGCGGATGTGAGATGGATCCTTGAAAAGACTAAAGAATACCAAAAGGATATCTATTTGTGCTTTATCGGCTATAGCAAGGATTTTGACTGTGTAAACCATGAGAAACTCTGGGCCACATTAAGAAGCATGGGTATACCAGAACACCTGATCGTTCTTTTGCACAATCTGTACATTGATCAAGAAGCAACAGTTCGAACGGAAAAAGGAGAAACAGAATGGTTTAAAATAAGCAAAGGTGTAAGACAAGGCTGCATACTTTCCCCCTACCTGTTTAATTTATATGCAGAACAAATCATCAGAGAAGCAGGATTGTATGAAGACAACAGAGGTGTGAAGATTGGTGGAAGACTCATGAACAACCTTTGCTATGCTGATGATACCACATTACTGGCTGAAAGTGAAGATGATCTGAAACATTTGCTTCTCACAATCAAAGAACATAGTCTCAAAATGGGCCTGCACCTTAATGCAAAGAAGACAAAGATCATGACAACTGGCATAATCAACAGGTTCTTTATTGAAGGAGAAGAAATTGAAATTGTGAACAACTTTAACCTACTTGGATCAACTATTAATAAAGAAGCAACAAGCAGTCAAGAAATCAGATGACACATTGCTCTTGGCAGAATGGCTATGAAAGACCTAGATAAGATTCTCTCCATACAAAGATTTGACTTGTTCAAGCCACGGTATTTTCAATACCATCATATGGATGTGAAAGCTGGACAGTGAAAAAGATAGGAAGAAAATTGATGCCTTTGAATTATAGTGCTGGCGGCGAATACTGTGTATACCATGGACTGCCCGAAGAACAAACCAGTCGGTACTAGAGGAGATCAAACCTAAGATTTCTTTAGATGCTCAGATGACAAGACTTCAACTGTTATACTTTGGACACATTATGCAAAGAGAGAGATCATTAGAGAAAGACATCATGCTTGGCAAGATAGAAAGTCAACGCAAAAGAGGAAGGCCAGCAATGAGACGGATCGATACAATAACAGCAGCTACGGGTACCAGTCTGTCAACAATGAGCCACCTGACTGAAGACCGAACACAATTTAGGATAGCTATCCAGAGGGTCGCCATGCGTCGACTCTGACTCGCCGGCACTTAACAACAACACCTACTAACTGCATGGAGACATGTCGGGCGCACTCCCATCTGTTTCTGCAGGTCTGGCCCTGACCGCATGCTAAAAAATGGGCCTTAACATGTGATAATTCAACTTGTTTTAGTAAATATGCTGCAATATGATTTGCATTCACTTTTCCTTTAATTTCTATCATTACATCATCATTACAGAAAAACATTTTGCTACATATCAGATTATAATGCCCTAAATTATTCTTCTTTACAAAACGTACAGATTTCCAGTAAGCAGAATAAAACAGACTATTTGGTTAGGAAATGTGGAGTAGCTACAATTTGAAACCTGTTTTTCTCCCCTTATTTTCTCTATGGTCACTATTTCATTATTTCACAGGTATCCAATGCTTCTCACTCATCAATTCCAGTTTGCAACATGAAGCCAATTACTTTTCTTTTTATCTAAAGGGAAATTATGATTTTTTAGATGAATGAATTTGTGAAGATGAGCACATGAGGAGTTTAGATAGATCTGGGAATATTTTAATGAAGCAATTAAAAGATAGCCTGAGAGAAGACTTTTTTTAAAAAACGGAAAGACTGGGAAAAGTTACTTCAGCACTCTGAAATTTAAAAATAAAAAAAGAAAGCATGAAAGAAAGAAAGAAATGCATGGCATATATTTAACACAATAATGTCCAAAAAGTTGTTATTTAAATAGGTGAAAAAATGATTTTTGCTTAGAGAAGCAGGGCAGATCCCTTGAAGCAGCCTTGCTATCTGTCACCCGCCTGAGAACCTTGCAGAGGGGGCTGGAGCCCAGAGCAGCACTCCCCTGTAGCAGCATTTCAGGCCCACAAATATGGAAATGAGCCATTATTTTGGGTAGGGAAGAAAAGAGGTCAAGACCTTATAGTCACAGAGGCGGCTGGAAGTGGTCTATTAAGGCCATGATTGAGAGATGCAGCAGGTAAAGCCTTACTGGGTTGGACAGAGGTGAAGGGCCATTGTACTTACCTTACAACTTCAGTGCTGCGGAACTATTGGCTTCCGCCCCCTTCTGACGTAAGTAAGTAGTGTATAAAAAAAGGATGGATGGGATCAAGTCACAAAGGCAACAAGAACAATGAAGTAGATGTAACACTATTTAAGGAAGAAGATATTTTATGAACAGCTTGCAAAAATGAAAGCCCATCTGACCAGATCAGATACACCCCAGAACACGGAAGGAGCTCAGGGAGGTTTGGGCAAGACCTTTAAAATATGAGTTTACTAGATCCATGGATACCAGATAGGTACTGTGGGATTGGAGAAGGGCTGATGTGGATCCTCTTCACAAATGTGGCAGCAGAGAAGAGGTGGCAAACTACAGGCCAGTAGGGTGTGTCATTTTTGGTGATGTCATAATTTTAAAAAGCACTAGTGAAAAAACAGTACAATTTAATGTGGCAAATCAACAATTAGCTTTAAATTTTGGGTAATATGCTATTTACCTACCTGTATGCAAATTATGCAAAAATACACAAATTACTGTTGGAAATAGGACCTGTGTTACATAGCAGACGACCTACAACAGCTGTAAGGTTCATGAGAATATGGATTTCCAAGCATAATCTGAAAGGAAAGAATCTGAAATACTTAAGAATGATTGTAGAGTTCTGTGTTGGGATTTACATGATGAACTGGTTCAATATAAAAATAAATAGCAAATTGGACACAATGTCCCAGGCATCTCCTATTCCAGCTGCAACTGCTGAAAGAACAGTGTGAAGAGGTAAGGAAGATAGTCATACCTACAATGAGGTCAGCTTGGTGTGGTTACTGTGAGTCTGTTCTGCAAGCTATGGTGTGCAGTGAAGAGGAACAGGAGAGAGGAGATGCAGTGGAGAAGATATTGAAGATCAGAGGTGAAAGAGATGAGAAGACTCAGCTTGGAGACAGCAGTGTGAGACCCAGGAAAACACCATCCATTAACACTACACTCACCCAATTACTTGACTGGAGCTCCGGAGTCTCTGAGCCTCCTTATACCTGTATCATGACAACAGCAGAGATCAAAGCATTTCTGAGCAAGCCCATGGTGATTACAGATACGCCATCACACACCCAGTCCATAGAAAGATATATAAAAATGACAATTGAGGCTGCTGGTCATGTGTACAATCAGAAGAGGAGGGAACATTATGGGGCATGTTTACTAAACTGCGCTAACGTAGCAGAGGCTACACTAACGCATGTTATGTAATGTTAACGTCTGCCAACGTTACATTAATGCGCGTTAAAGTTACATAACATGTGGGAACGTCACCGGCTGTGTTATGTCCCGCAGAGGGTGGAGAGAAGGCAGAGAGAAGGGGTCAGTGGGCGGGGATTGGGTGGGGAGAGGCTCCTTCTACACTAACACGGGGAACCGAAGGGCTGAATCTTACTGCGACTGAAAACCTGGTGTTAGCACACATTTGCAAGAGAGAGAAACCATTTAAGGGTCAGCAATGTACAGCATAGGCAGGGGGCCAGAAAAAGGTGATAGTAGTGCCCCATTTGCAGCAACAGCAGAGTGCTCAGATATGAAAGGGCACAATGGTGATGCCGCAAATGGGGCATAGGGGGCTGCAGGCAGGACATGTAGTGGGGGCAGCTGGGGCACAGGGCAGACTAGGCTGTCGCCTAGATGGCACATAGGAACATAGAAACTGGAAATAAGCAAGACAGCAGCTGACCAAGGCCAAACACAATCTACAAATACCTTGACCACCCTAGCTAATAGCTGCCAGGGCACAGACCGGACATCTCCCCAGCCATCCCTCCCCCATGTGGAAGGGACATAATGTTGGTAAGCGGTGATGGGGGTGGTGTGTGGATATCCGTGTATGCTTCCCCACCCCAAACACCGCACCCTAGGCACCCGCCTAACTGCACAGTGGATGGCTTGGGATGGCGCACAACCAGCACCAACAGCATATGTCAGCATGGCAGGGGGTGTGTGTCCGTGCTGGAGGGGGCAGTGGCACCTGCCTGCAGTGGACCTAGGACATGCCCTGTACCAGTACGTGGTGTGTAGTGTAACAGAAAAAGCCTGGCTGAGGAGAAGTAAAGGTAGCCCCAGGGACTGCTGTGCCACTGTGGTGCAGTACACACAGCTAGTGTGTCCTGGAGCAAAGGGTCACAGGTTTAGGTCCCAGCTGTGGACCCTGCAGAACACATCCCAATATTTTAACCTACTATGTAGATACAACATCAAACCATGCAATCCCCACAGCAGCGGCCAACAGGGGTACAAACACCCACTCACAGAAGCTCCACTATCCAAATCGTCATGTAGAGTCAGGCTGTTGGCCCCAGCATGGAGCTGCAGGTACCATCACAGCACTACTACTACCACCTGCACAGTTCAGCAATGTCAGCACTGTGATCAGGGCAGTGTGGCGGGCAGGGTTGCCAAATACCCCTATCATTGCACAGTGCTGCAGTAGGTGTGTGTATGTCTATCCAGTGTTTTGTGGCTTCCCACCCCGCTCTGGGCCCACAATGTCCAACTGTTACCAGCGTTAGCCAGCAAATGTGCATAATGAGGAGCAAGGTATTGTGGGTATAGCCCGGACAGGGTGTATTAGGCAGGATGCATCTGCACAGGGAGTAGGGCAATAGCTGGGTCACTGTAGTGGCCGAACACCACCTGCATGGACAGGGTGGCCACAGCATGTCATGCTGGGAGGTCAGTCTCACCCTGACTGAGCAGTGACCATAGAATGTCTAGGTTCCCCCATAGTGCTCTATACTGTCTGTTTCTAGTGGTCTCAGTTCTGGGGCCCAATCACTGACTTACCTGTTTGGTGTCTGTGCTGTACATCTTATGTCTGGATGCACATGTTTTCTCTGTGAGCATGCACTAGGGACTGGCTAGTGGACTCTCTGCAGTTAGTCTGTGATTGGTTGGAATGCCTTGTTTACTGCTGCAGGTGCAGTCTGATTCTGTTGGCTGATGGTGATATGATATGTAGCAAGTGTGGATTCTCAGGCCTACCCCAACATTACTGCTGGTCTGCCACTGCCCCAGTCACAGGTATGGGTCTTGCACATCAGCCCTGGAGAATTGTCTTTTGCCATCAGGACTGGGGTTGCTGGTCCTACAGCCATTCCCCAGGGCTCAAGGCACCTGTCTCTCCACTCCCTCACCTACAATATGGGGGATTGTGGGCCCTTGGGGGTACATAGTGTATACCACTCTGACCAGTAGGGGCAGTGCTGCATACCCCTCTTCCCTGCTAACAGGTGTCCATGGCAGCCAGACCTTAACACTGGGTACACTCTGATCTGGGTGGTGTCTGGTCCCAGAGGACCACATGTGACTGCAGAACACAGATGGGCACAGAGGTGCTTTGGATGCATTGAGAGGAACACCTGTCACACACTGGTAGTGATGGGGATGTGCAGCAGGACCTATCTCTAATACCACATGTACTGCGGACCTAGTGCTGGGCGCCCACCCTTACCTTCAGGGTGAACACAGAACCTGCACAATGGCAAGGTCTATAGCTACTCTGTGCCAGTATCATGCACTGTCAGGCCATCTTACCAACCTGCGGTAACAGAGAGGTGCAGACCTCATTTGGTGATCAGCTGTAGACTGCTGTTCTGCATGTGCAATGCATCATGGGTGCTGGTGGGGTTGCCCTATCCTGGCACACAGCAGGCGTTTCGTGTGGTGACCTGCAGTGTTCTTGTATGCAGCAATTGCTGTGGAACTCACCATGGTGGTGTGGCATACTGGTTTGTGCACTGACCTTTTGGCCAGTGGTCATGGGTTTAATTCCTCTTTGTTGTCCTTTTTTATGCCTGTCCTATACAACTACTTATCATTCCTGTAAATGTCATATCTGTGCAGATCTGTGACGCCAGCACATAATACCCTCTTCACAATTGCCAACCATCCTTCTGTCCGTCTATCTGCGTCTGTCAGCTGTGTAGCGTCCTGTCTTCATGTGCGGGCTGCTACCCCATGTCCTGCACTGGTACCCTATTCTGCATTGCCGCTCTTCATGCTTGCCTCTCCTGTGTCTGCTCTGCATGGCACTACTGGTCCTCTGTCATCCTATCATTGCACTTATCTTGCCACCTCTACCTCCACTGGTGGACACGTATCCCCATCCTCTGCCACCCACTGTCATTGTAGCACTTTACATTGCCAACACCCTGTGCATCTGTACAGCTGCTTCCGATATGTTTGTTCACTTTACCGGCTGCCACATAGGCCGCACGCAGATTTGGCGGGTCTATCAGATCCCATCTCTCCTTCCTTCCATCACTTGTCCATTGCCTTTGCTTGGTGCTCTCTGGAGTGTTAGGGTTACATCTGGTTTTAGGCCTTACATTTCATGCTTGTCAACTTGGGGCAACTTACTGGCCTTAGGGCAACATATCTTGGGTCACCTTAACATCATCGTGGTACCGTAACCTGGGGCACCTTGTACAGCACCTTAGGTTAACGCACCTTATGGGGCGCCTTGTGGGGTGCCTTAACCTAAGGTGCCTTGTACAGCACTTTGTAACGCGTTAGCCGAGGCGCCTTGTAACGCGCGTTATTTGACACGGCTTGCTTTAACGATGCACCGCCCATTCCTTTATATGGGCATCCGTACCATTACCACGGAACCTAACGAGGGTAACATTACCGCGGTTTAGTAAACATACCTCTATATTAGGGGTCAGATGGTCAGCAGGGAGCTCATGAGCTGAAACAGAAGCAAACAAGATATGGCTTCTTTGCTGGATTTTGTTAAACAACATTAAATGAACTGTATAAATGACATTTTAAAGACAATTATGTGGCTATAGGTGTTATTCAGACTATTTGTATGCTCAAATAAATATTACTTAATTTCCACGTATTTCAATTGTGATTTGATGTAGGTAAGACTCACTTTAAGCAGTTTGTGAAGATAGCTTTAGATTCAGCATACAAAACTGCATAATTTGGTCACTAGCAGTTTATAAAGTTTGGAAAAATAAAAATGTACCCCTAAAACTGACACGCCCTAACAGGCCAGTAAGCCTTTCCTCAGCGGTGGGAAAAGTAATAGAAATGTGCAGAAAGAAGAGATAGTACTTTTTCTGGAAGCCAATGGGTTGCAAGATCCAAGGCAACCAGGGCTGGCCCAACCACTAGGCAAGCTAGGCAGTTCCCTG
This sequence comes from Ichthyophis bannanicus, assembly GCA_033557465.1. NCBI lineage: Eukaryota > Metazoa > Chordata > Amphibia > Gymnophiona > Ichthyophiidae > Ichthyophis > Ichthyophis bannanicus. Next base: position 571,704,396 of record CM066032.1, read on the forward strand.
GGTGGCAGCTTCTGTGGAATGGAAATAAACAGAGCATTCAAAGCTAAACAATCAATTCTGATAGCCAGGAGAGGTATAAGGCTTAAGGTTTGCCTAGGGCACTAGCACCTTGGACCAACTGGGATTGGCTCTGGAGGCAAATGACTTTACCAAGGGAAGATCGTGCCTAACAAATCTGATTGGTTTCTTTGAATAGGTGACCAGAGAACTAGAGTAAAGGCATACGATGGATGTGGTCCTTTTGAATTTTATCAAAGCTTTTCATACTGATCCTCAAAGGAGGCTTGTGAACAAACTGAGCAGCCTGGGTATGAAGAACTGGTTGATTGATGGACTACAGAGGGTAGTGGTGAATGAAACACACACTCAAGAAAGGAGGGTGAGCAGTGGGATGCTTCAGGGACTGGTCCTGGGACTGCTACTGATTTTGTGGGTGATATTGCTAAAGGATTAAAAGGAAAAGTTTGCCTTTTTTGCATATGACACACAGATTTGCAATAGATTAGACACTTTGGAGGAGTAGACAACATGAGAAAAAAAATCTACAAACATTAAAAAAATTGTCTAATGTTTGGCTATTGAGATTTAATGTAAAGTGTAGAATGATGGACTTGGGATGCAGAAACCCAAAGGAGCTGTACAGGATAGGGGATGAGAGGCTGGTATGTACCGAACAAGAGAGGGACCTAGAAGGGATAATGTTTGAGGATCTCAAAGTGATGAAGCAGGGTATCAAATATATCAAATTTATTTTTGAATCTAAATATACTGAACCTGATTTTCAAAATGGCCAATATTCAAACACCATGGTGGTCAACCATGGTGCTTAGATATCAACTGGATATTCAACAATAGCATCTGGATAGGAACTACTGATGAATATTCAGCTTGAGTGCAGTTTTCAGCTGGTACGTATCCAGATTGCAATTTAGGTCTGCTTTCCATGCAGCCCAAGTTGTCTGAATAAGTGCCGGCTGAAAATTGTACTCTCTGGATAAGTGCCAGCATTTATCCAGATAACACTGATACTCCATCCACAGATCATCCTTGCAGTAATCAGATAGTGCTGGGAAGATTTGTAGAAAGATTCAGTGGCTCTCTCCAGATAGTACCTCTGAATATCTTGCTCAGCGCCCTTATCTGGATAACCTCCTCTTGTCCATCTGGATAAGGGTTTTAAATGTCTGCTCCACTATATCAACTGTCTCCCTTTATCCACATGCTTATTCATACCTTCAAAGATCTGGAGAAGATAGTTGAGGCAATACTTTCCTTGGCTAAATCCATGTTGACATTGTCCTGGTAAACCATGTCTTCAATAATTTGTTCAATAATTTTCTTCTTTATAATGGTTTCCACCATTTTGCCCAGCCTCAATGTTAGTTTAATATGTAATCTTTAATCCAGTAGGTCAAAAGAGTTTCACTATGTGAATTTTTCCTCCTCTCAGTGGATTTTCTGTGCTTTCCATTTTCTGATTCAAAAAGGAACCTCTATCCTATTTGTCACCCTAGACAAGGGTAATTTCGGAAAAGGGCTCTGAGCTGAGCTTGTAACTACCATCTGTCTTTTTTTACACCACATTCAACTGATATATTCTAAGAAAGATTCATCACAGTTATAACAATTTAGAGAGTCTGTTCAACTATTCTTATTTTAATTTTATCTTGCAGTAAATTTTATAATTATCCAATTGTTTATCAATAAATGTTCTTGAAGTCAAAACTGAGTTCTGTCCTCTTGTATGAAGCTGAAGCAGATTTAATTGCTTGACCATATAGCAAGACATGTCAGGAGGGCAGAAAATCCTGACTACATGTGTTCGAATGACCCAGTAGAATATTCCACCATACTAGATGTGAATCTATAAAGCATCTTATTTAACAGCTTGACAAAATTGCCAGACCTTTACCCGTTTCCTGAAAAATATATGACTAAAATTTGTACAGTGTATCCTATGGTTACTGGCTGCACCATACCATTAAATACCTGGTCTCATTTTTGCTTTTTGAGCCTGTTTCACAGATAAATCCCCCATAGAGGATCTCGCTGAGTGGGTCACTAAGTAACGAAGCATGCAATATTTAAGATACGGCACCTTGTTCCTTTTTAATCATAAGCTTTAAAAACAGTCTTGAAATTTTAAAATGAATATGAAGTTCTAATGGGAGCCAATATAATTTCATTGTTATCTCTGTCAGATTTAGTAGTGTGACTGTCTTTGCTCTGGCTCTCTACTATTATACTCGTATTATAGCTAGTTTGCAACTTGTACTGTGACTCAGGTATCCACCTTTTCCTTTGGTTACTTTTTGATTTAGTCAATTCTTTGCTGCTTTTCTCTTCTTCTGTGTGTCCTCCTTTCTACTTGATGTCTTCCTTCTCACCTGCTGACTTTTTAAATTCCCTCCCACCCACCCCTCAGCTGACATTTATCTTCTCTGATCTATAGTTTATCCTCCCCATCTATTCCCATAGCTCCACATCATTTTTAACTTTTAGGGATATGTTTACCAAAGAGTGTTAAGGGACCACTGGATTATGAGCATAAACGGCAATGTTAAGGGTGTTTGCTTGCGGTAAAGTATGGAGCGGGGAGTAGGCGTACTGGCGCTAAGGGAACAAGGCACCACTTATCGGGTGCTAAGAGGACACAGGGCGTTAAGGTGCCAATCATGCACCTTACTGCCCGATAAAGGTGATCATCTTAACGCAGGATAAGGGAGCCTAAAAGTGACATATCAGAGCTTGCATGCAGGGCCAGTTCAACCAGTAGGCAAACTATGGCAGCAACGTCCAAAGGGCAGCCAAAGCAGAGTAATCCAAGCTAAATAATGGAGTTTGACAGTGAGAGGGGGTGTAAAGCTTGATGTTCGCTTAGGGCATCAACACTCTGAACCAACTCTAGGGCTGTCCCTGGCTGCATGGAAGGAAAGGTAAGAAGAGATGGATCTCAATAACCCAAATGGTTCTTATGTATCGCACAGTACATGGGATGATGATGCTGCAGCCGGTGATACTGTCGAAGTGATTGGTAGTCTATGAATGTGCCCTGATGTTAGTGTTTGGTTTTGGATCATTTATTAGTGTGCCTACAAGGAGGTTCCAAGGTCCTGATGTGTCCATGAAAAACATGACAGTACAGGAGTGCTGTTGTGTGCAGTATGCAGTATGCACATGATGTGAGTGATGTGTAGTCATGCTAAGAAGCTAACTAGGTTGTGCATGGTGTAGCAGCTGACAGAGGTCGACATGACTGAAGCAAATGGTCATATGTGGATGGATATGAGTAGCAATGTATGTAGCAACATGGCAGGGGTATATATATGTTATTTGGCAATGTACATGAGTCCTAAATAAAATCCCTCAAGACTGGGGGAACTGTTGTTTTCCCTGTCATAATGAAATATGTATATGTATGTGAGTGTAAGCATCACACATAAACAATATGCTTTGTAAATGTCAAGAAAAAAATCAGTTATGATCATCATTATGATGTCATCCCTGTCACATGGAGCCCCTATCTTTGGTCCATAAATTACAGTGGCGCAAGGAAAGGATGAGTCTCATGTCAAGGTGATGCAATGCCTATGTGCCAATGAAGGATATATGTTGATGGGCATGTCACAAATGCAGTATGCTGTAATAGAGACTCCCTTGTAAGCCTGCTGCACTATGCATGTTTGTCAATGGTGCATGGGGTGCATAGGAAACAATAGAAACATACTAACACGATGGCAGAAAAACACCACATGGCCTATCTAGTCTGCCGTTCATATCAATTACATTAGTTGCCTTCTTTCTGTTACAGATTCTCTGGCTTGTCCCATGCTTGCTGGAATTCAGATACTGTCCTTGTTTCTAACACCCCCACTGGGAGACTATTCCACGCATGTACACCTCTTTCTGTAAAGAAATATTTCTGCATATCACCTCTGGGTCTATCCCCTTGCACCCTCATCCAATATGGTAGTCAGAAAATGTTCAACATCCAAATCCTGCCAAGAAAATATCTGGATGAGCAGGAGCATCTGCAGTACTGACATGTGTACTAACCTTAGGGTTACACTGGCTTAATGTTGATCCAAACTATGAGAGCATGAATGTTACTAATTTGGTCTATTGCATGACAGAAGTTAACATAGCCTCTGTCCCTGATATAGCTGTGTTGTGATAAAGCACTGCAGCTCCTGCAGATGGCATGACAGCAGCTGCAAATTTGGCACACCTCCATCAAATGTAGGAGCTTGGCCTGCTGTGATGTGCTGTGGTCTGCCTGGGGTGGAGTTTGGGGGGAGAGAAGCTGGGCTACATATCTGAACCCATCTAGTAGGGCAACATGGCCAAATGCCATCAGTATGGGATGAGCCAACTAAAATGCTTGTATGGGATGTCTGAGAGGATCAGCCAAATGCATAGGAAATCATAAATTTGAACAATGACATGCATATCGCCTGTTGAGAGTTGTATGCAGCCACTCACTGGTCACTGCACAGAGCACATTTACAATCAGGGCCCATGTGTTCTGTCAAACTGTCACAAATCAAAATTGAGACAACTGTATGCTACAACCCCTGATGAGTCAACACAGACTATACTCATGGAATGAAGACTGTTGCCCTGGCTCAACAGGGTGATTCCATATCTTTGTCAAATGTCATACTGTAACCCCCAAGTGCAAGCTTCTTCTGCTACTACTGTTGCAATGCACCTGCCTCATACACCCAAGTTTGGACAGTCAAGACTCAACAGTATTAAGCAGGGCCGGCCTACCCATTAGTGAAACCACATATCTGAGTAGGACTGTAGAGAGAGTCATGACTCCAAGATAAAAGCTTTTCTAGTGCGAACATTTCCAGCATTGCAATTGGATCAATACTGTTGCATGCAAGTGTCCTAATGGCCTGCTGCTGATGCCTCTCCAAAAGAATATCCTGTCAGAGGGGGCTGGAAGTTTTGTATGAAGGCCGGGACTTGGGAGAACTAGCCCTGAGGGGAAATGCATGTAGCATATCAAAGCTATTGGTGTGAATGAAGCTGATGGTGATTGAGAATACTTTGGCTTGGGGAGCAGTCTGTATGGATCACGGGTCATGCTGCTGTGTGCTAGAACTTGTAAGCCCTGGACCCCCGCAAGGCTTTCAGTGGTACATCTGCACCATTAAACAATTGCTATAATGCCCTTTCTCCGAGGTGAGATGATGTGCAGGGGTTTGTAATGAAGGCCAGCCAAAGGTAGAAAATTTCATTAGGACATCCCTGATGCCACTATCACATATGTGCATGTGCTATACATATGTCTGGCCCACAATAGCATCTAATACAGGTGTGATGTGTAGTGTCCAAGGAAGAGAAGAAGGGGAAATGATTGTACAAATCTAGACGTGAAAACCTTACAGTAGATGTTGAAGGCCATTGATAGTGTGATAGGAATTGATGCTAATGCATAGAACACTGCCAAATTGCTGACCACAGTATATGTAGAATGTATGACGGTTAATGATACGCAGATGTAAGTCAGTTCTGTCAAATAGTCTGACAAGCATGGGCCGTGCCCCTATGCCACTGCATCCTTGTCCTGGGTCTTTGTAGGTCATGTCAAGATCCATAATGTTGCTGTCATTTGGATCATTGTGTGCCACAAATCCTGGAAACCCTATGGGTCACATTGTCCTGCAGCAGCTTCCGCACATATTTTCATTAGATGTTCTAATAAGCAGACAGTTAGTGGGATATACATGCATTCACTGCCTGATAAATTAAGTAGGCCATTACGACAGGAGATAATAGTGACTAATATGTACATGTAGCATGCAAATGCCAAATGCACTACTACCAAATAGGGTCTGGCCACATTGGGAGTGTTAGCCCAGCAGCTGTACTGTGATTCGTCATGGTGTCACAGACTCACTTGCATGAATTGACTCCACTGTTGTCTCATCATATCTGTGAAATGAACTGTCAGTCATACTGTGCATATTAAGCAAAGAAGGATGTGTGAACATTTTTGCAGCTCACCATCACAGGAGTGGGATGTGGAAGTGTACACTGCATATATGTGATGGAGGCAAAGACCTTGGCTTGAGGTATCATGCACTATCACTGACATGTTTAATTCAGATGTCCTGGACAAATAGCCTGCAGGAGCATGCCAAATTTCAATGTGCTGCATGAGTCACCATACGGAGTCCAAGGAGAGCAATGAGTGCCTGCACTCTGACACAGGAGACCAAACAAGCAGGTACAAAAAGAGACTGGCGATAATCCAATTCAGGTAAACCCCTTTTATTAGCCCCAATGCGTTTCGGCTGAAAAGCCTTCTTCAGGGGGTCTTTAGAGGGAACACACCTCGAAAAATATAACAACAACAAACATCAAACATAAACATAATAACAAGCCATTAAAAAACTACTTAAAAATCAATTAATTATAAAAACATATAAATAACAATAAGTTTAATGAGAATCATAAGACTAATGAAACTTAAAAAGTGTTCTTAGACATGTAAAATAAAAGATGAAATATATAAAAAATGTAGATCAATTTTATAACATAAATATAAATAATGGTTGGACTGTTAAAAGCATAAAAAGAATATCAAAAACATAACTAGATTACATAATCAAATAGGACAATAACTATATTTAAAAACATAAAATAAAGAAAATAGAAGAGGACGAGGACAAGGAGGACACAACAAAAATAATAATAAATAATACTAAAATGATACCTTTTTTTGTCTCGTGCTACACAAAAATAACCACTAAAGATAAAATAATAAATAAATAAATGTACTTTTAGAACAAATCATAAAGGCATAAATTGAAACTAATTCTTATGCTAAAACCATCATGAATTGTAAGAAAGGGCCATCAAAAAATATAAAATTAGACACTAGACATTGCCATTAGAAGTCTTTAAAAAAATATATATATATGATGTGGGGAACTGCATACCTAAGAAGATCAACATCATTGTACCGTTCATAACACTTATGGACACATGATGTTTAAATTTATAAGATGGAACAGCTGAACATTAATAGGAAAACTCATGATAATTTTGTTATTTTACACTAGATAAGTGTCACAGTATCTGATTTTAGTCAGTAAAATTTAACTGTTATGACTTTATTAAGTTATTCAATGAGGGTTTTTACTATAGAATTATCCCTACTATTCATCCTCCTGACACCCTGATGCACAGGCTTACTGTGCGTACAGCTGTGTTGTATGGGGAGCCGTAGGTGGGAGTTGGAGGGGCAGGAGACAGGGTGAGGGTGGAGCATGGGCAGTGTGAGACCCAGGACATTCAAGGCCGATTCAGAGATTGGCCCTGTACATCTGGGGTAGGCTGGGTAGACAGGGGACTTATTCAACTTCTGAGGTAGAATAAGTCCCCCTGGACATTGGGGAACGGTGATGGATGGTGGGAACAGAGAGATGAAGTGCAAAAGGGGTTCCCTGTAGCCCAACCCTGGCCATGGGAGACTAGATCGAGGGCCGGGCTGTGGGGAAAGAGCATTTTTGATTGGCAGCTGGGGATCATGGCTCTGTAATGGAGCTGCGGTGCCATGGCATTGCAGCTCCATTATGGAGTCAGGCTGAGTTAGCTGGGTATGTGGCTGGGCATGTAGCAGGTCAGAATTGGGGCATGGCCTGCACGTCCAGTCCCTAGACCCGATTCTGATCCCGTGGGCATGTCTAGCCCCCGCAGGATCAGAATCGGGTCTACCTCTGTTTGCCCTGATTCAGATCGGCCGTACAGGGCCTGGACAGCAGTTACAAAAATAGCCTCCAAGCATATGTGTGTCCTGATGTCGGTAAGGAATCCTGCAGATGCAGAAGCTCATCCCCTCTACTGATACCCAGAATGTGACAGAATAGTCTGTGGTCTCCTCAAATGCAAAGGAGGTCTAATAGTTTGGTCTGTGGGCACCATGAGTGCTACTGGGAATCCAACATGTATCCCTGGTATGAAGAAGTCTGTGGCAGAAACAAGAGGCATATCAACATAAGAACATAAGATATGCCATACTGGGTCAGACCAAGGTCCTTCAAGCCCAGTATCCTGTTTCCAACAGTGGCCAATCTAGGTCATAAGTACCTAGCAAATTCCCCAAAAGATACAGGTTCCACAATGCTTGTATTGGGTCAAGCAGTGATATCCGGGGTCCCTTTTAATAATGGTTTATGGACCTTTCCTCCAGGAACTTGTCCAAACTTTTTTAAACCCAGCTACACTAACAGTTTTTACTACATCTTCCGGTAACAAATTCCAGAGTTTGATTATATGTTGAGTGAAAAAATATTTTCTCTTATTAGTCTTAAATAGATTACCCTGTAGCTTCCTTGCATGTCCCCTAGTCTTGCTATATTCTGATGATGTAAACAATCAATCTACGTTTACCCGTTCCACTCCATTTATTAATTTATCATATCTCCCCTCAGCCATCACTTTTCCAGGTTGAGGAGCCCTAGCCTTTTTAGCCTCTCTTCATAGGGGCATCCTTCCATCCCCTTTACCATTTTGGTGGCTCTCCTCTGTACCTTTTCTATTAATGCTATATCTTTTTTAAGATACGGCAACCAGAACTGCACACAATATTCAAGGTGCGGTCGCACCATGGAACGATAGAGAGGCATTAAAATATCCATTCCTTTCCTTATGATACCTAGAATTCTGTTTGCTCTCTTGGCTGCTGCTGCTGCACCCTCATAAACTGTTCGCATCAGTTTTAATAGAAAGAACCACAATCCCACTGCAGTAACATGAGAGGCACAAGTAATCATCTACCGGTACTCACCAGACTGGAATTAACCAATAAAAGATGGCTCTAATGTGTAAAATGACCACATTTATTCACAGTTCCAGTTTTCACATTGGTGAAGTCAAAAGAGTTGGCTGAGACCATCAGAAAAAACCTTTATCAACCTAACATTAAACTTAAAAGCTGTACAAGTCCATCTCCAAGGACCTCAGGATGCCATGTTATTTAGAATGTCTCTGCTCATGGAACTTTCAAGAACCTCCCAGGATGTGGTGGGAAGAGGGAAATTAATCCTAGGGGTCTTTGAAGGTTAGTGCGGACTGTGGCCAAAACACTACATAGAACATCTAAAGAGCCAAAGGTGGACTTGCATCAGTCTGGAGTGGTAGTTTCAACCTGCACTGTATGCCATGCACTAAACAAAATAGAACCTCATTGCCCAAGGCTGAGTATTTCCAATTCTATCTCAAGATATTGTACACAACCTACCAAAAATGTAAGTATGCCAATAAAGTTGACCACAAGTGTATCCCCAAAAAGGCACAAACATCAATATGTCCCACTTTGGACATGTTACAGAGATTACCTTTTTCTTGTAAGATGTCAGAGTGGCACAGGAACAGTGGATAGTAGCTCCATCATGATAATACCCCAGCTCACACATCATATCTTGTCCAGCAGTTATTGATGAACACCAATTTAGTGCAAACACCTATGGCCTAGAATGCATATCCTGATAGTTTTGGATGGCAACTCACATGTCATAGGACCCCTGGATGCAGTGGAGTGCTAAGGGATATTGCCCCACAGGCCTGGGGCTCTGGCCTCCCATGTGGGGATAGCTGATGGTCTGTAGAAGCCCAACTGCCACCCTCCAGTCTCTCCAGATGATCAGCCACCTTCGCCACATAGGTGGTCAGCTGCTGCACAGATATCATCAGGTCGTATTGTGCCTGAATAGTGATTGCCATTGCCAGAGTCACGACACTGTCAGGGTCTCCCAGCCAAATACTCCACACATGGACGGTGATGTGGCAGAGGCAGTGGCTGCTGGCACAGATGACTGCCTGTCAGACCCCTGTGTAATATGGAGCAGCTGACTCTGCTTTCCGGGGTCCTCTACAGCCAGGGGTTCTCAAACTGAGGGGAGAGGCAGGATGAGGCAACATCATATGCACTGAGTACATCATATTTACTAGTCATTCAGTAATTGCTGTGAGCTGCCAAGTGATTGTTTTATGTTAAGCAAGTGATCAGTCGTAGTATCTTGAAAACTCTTGTAGCTTGACTCACCGCTATGGTTTGTCATATATGAAACAGACCATAGTGGTGAGTCAAGCTACAAGAGTTTTCAAGATACTACGACTGATCACTAAGAGTCTCCAAAGGAAATCACATATGAGCTTGTTTATCCATAGAGCACACCAATATACCCCTGAGGAAGTTTTTATGAAACACGGCCTGTGTCGGGTCCTTGGCATTTGATCCTGTAATATGGTGATATAATAAATTAGTTTATTTCCTTGGTATTACATGTTTCTGGACTGGGTTTCTTTAGTACACATGGTTTTTGCTGTTTTGTGGTGGACAGTATCTTTCCAATTGTCACCTGACAGCGTGACATGCTTAACATAAAACAATCACTTGGCAGCTCACAGCAATTACTGAATGACTAGTAAATATGATGTACTCAGTGCATATGATGTTGGCTCATACTGAGACATATAGCCATATGAGAAGCCCCCTTGTGACGCAGGTGTGTCACAGTATGCAAATGACCTCAGCATGTACCCAGAAGAACAGAAATGTGGAGTTAATAGTCTTCTGCGACTGCCTATGATCATTATATCCAAATCAAGCTATTGGGCAGGACATTTATTTAGCATTTCTTATATACTGCCTTTCATGATATCAAGATGGTTTACATTGAACAGGACATTATAACTTGGAGATAACTATTTACAGGGAGCATGGGCAATGGAGGGTTAAGTGGCTTGCCCAAGACCACAAGGAACACCTATGGTACTAGAAACCCCAGTCCTTCTGACCCAAGGTTGCTGCCCTCTAGTGGGATTTGAACCCCTGACCTTCTGGCCTGAGGTATCTTGCCCCAACCACTAGGCCACTCCTCCACTCCACACCATGTCTGGAAGATGACCTTCCATGATCTGTCATTGTACATGACCTTGCAGTCAGTACACATGTGTATTGTTTAGAAAGTGTGGGTTATGTGGGTGAATCAACAACTATCCTTGCTGGTTGCATGTACTGCATACAACAGAGTAGCAAAGGTATAATAGCAAAAACACATATCTGCACTCTTCCTCAAGTTACCCTCATTTCCTCATAGAACACCACTAATTGAGCAGCTCAATCCCTTGGAAGCATGTGCACATCATCCTTCTCTTGTATGGTATGAAACTTCAAAGCAGACCTCACACTGTGAGCAACATGTGCCCCTATAACTAGGATTTGCATCTTGAACATGTTCATACCATTCCACACTAGCTACAAGATTGTACATCTTTGCACCTTGGATTGTTTCCCTTGCCAGAGAGATATATACACACCAAAGTGGCCTGAGGGAATGGCCAGATCCAAAACAAATTTCATCAGTCCCTTATCACAGCAGATCTATGAATACACAGCACAGTGCTTCTACACACTGACAACAGGTGGGTAATTCAAAGCTCACAACAGCTATAGTAACTGGCACAATCTCTGCTTGCATGTGCTCTTCTCTGCCCCCCCCCCCAAAAAAAAAAAAAAACAAAACAAAACAGCAAACATCATGAAATCATCACAGCATACTGAATGTCACCTACAGTAGGAGAGGTGAGATTTGTGTGGGAACCGCTGTCCATAATGTCAGTGACAATCTGGTAGTGCAGAACAGGCACAATGCCACAGTGCCAAGTGTCTCATAAACATGTTCTTTGGCACTTCAGATCCCGCTATGGTACACTTGTCTGTGAGGTAGAAAATACTGGTGACAAGATCCTGTGCATATAGAAGTGCCAAATAATGCATCCAGCAGACGCAGTGAAATGCCCATTGAACAATGGGCAGGTATGACACACACATAGGCTTGCTAACAGATCCTGGCCTGGGTTTACCTCCTAACTTGTGTGGACATGTGATTTGCCAGATTCCATCAAGTGCATTGTGGATCAGAGAGTTCCAAAGCCCTGTATACAATGGGGTAAAGCACAGACTGGATCAGATCTGGTGGGAAAACTGGACTCAAATATCTAACCCTCATATACACCTCCAAAGTAGCTGAAACTGCCATCACAATGGACACACAGATATGGATACATCATCAGTGTCAAGTTGATCCACTTAGCTCTGCTCTACTGCAGGACAATGTAATTTCCGGGAAATACATTTAAATTGGCCAAGCACTGAGCAGTGATTCCCTTTACATGTGATGACAATGAGAGGCCGCAAATGGGTGTTATTTATGCATTCTCATGTAGCGCATGCATGTAGCACCCATTACTATAAATTGGGTGTTCCTGCTGACTCACACTATCCCAGCACCTGCAAGCGTGGAGAGCAATGGACCAAACTGGCGGACAAGGAAAGGATGGTGGAAGAGCTGAGACTGAGTAGGACCCTGCAGTATCCCAGGCTGAAGGACAACCAGGTAAACACCCTCCTCAAGATGTGTCAGCACAAGAGAGGAGCAGGGTGGAGGGCCAGGACAGTGAGCAGCCAGGGCCATCCTCTGGATGTCAGCCCGCCAAACAGAGCCCATCGACAGGACAGGTGGTTGAGGGACAACCTCTGAAGAAGAGAAAGAAGAAGAGAGCACCCAGATTTGATCCTGAGGAAAATGAGGTGCTGCTAGAGAAGGTACTAGACAACAATGAGCATCTGTTTGGACGCTTTAGCTTCCAAATCTCAGTCAGCGCACGGCATGCCATTTAAGACACCGTGAGGGAGGCTGTGGTAGCTAGGGTGGGGTCCTGAATGGGTTACAGAAAGTATGCACAAGAGATTTAATGATATTAAAAGGTCACTGCAGCCCTGCTTCAGTGCTGAGAGGGCACACATCCAGGACACTGGTGGTGGGGGGCCATGCAGATCCAACTCACCCCCATGGAGAAGTGTCTGGTCCAGGGGCTGAGCATCATCTATATTGCAGGACTGCTGCCTGAGTTGCATACCAGTCTTCAGGAATCAGGTATGGAGAAACCCACAAATATTTGTATATCATTCTGTGCTATGAGATGTGTATTGTTTCCATGTAAATTTTGTCAATAAAATTTTGGCGCTGGCCAAGCACTGTTTTCCAAGCACTGCCTACAAAGCTAAGTTAAGCTAACCACTCTCTTTATACAATTTTGGCTGAGTTTTTCTGGTTCAAGCCATTATTTATTTTGGTTAAAGAGTCAGTGGATGCCTCCTTCAGAGCAACTAATCATCAAAGGTCGTTGATGCAAAAAGGGCTATGACCAGTCAGATATTTTTGATTGGGTTCTGTTTGCCCGTCGAGTCTGAGACCTAATAGTTGCTTCTGTATGTAGGGCTTCTTAATTTAATTGCCATATAATATCTGCTTCAAGTTTCTATACGAACACATCAGTTTTGACAATACTGTTATATTTTCGAGATGAGTGTGCAGAGTCGTGTTTTTTATTGACAAAATTATAGCTCTGTGATAAATTTGACCACTATTACATTTGTGAAATCCATATAAATTTTGGCAATGGTTTGTGATTTATAACAGCTCCTCACCTGTGTCTATGGCCTCAGTTGTAAGGTTACTGCATTCCAGGAGGCCTCATTGATTCGACTAATGGATAACACATGGCTTAAATGTGCGTATTGCAATGTGCTTCCATGTCTTTCCCCACTGGAATCAGGGTTGCACATCCCATTCTGCACCATCAAGAGCTGCACATAAGTCCATGACAGGCTGTCCATCTCAGATATGGATATGGCTAACAGTGCAACCCTGCAACTGCTACCCACTGTCTATCTATGTAAAGTGAATCTGGCTGGCTGCAATACCTGCCGTCTCTTAGCCTGTCACCCTGATTTACACCCCACAGAAACATATGGCCTCATGGCTCCAAATGTAGATTTGCTAATTCCACCTCCCTTATCTCACTGCATGTTTATTCTGAACTGTGGTTCATAGCCCAACTGCTGCAGATATTCTAACACACAAAATATATTCCTGATACATCCCTGTAAATGCCCTCCAAGGACAACAGTGTTCCCGCATGATCCTGGCCTCTGACTCATCCCCCATGTTTATGAGGTGTATATAGTGTGGAGCTATTGTATCCATGCATCTGTATGCAGTCTTGAAACTAGCCAGCGTGAAAACATCTGTGCATGGGTGCAGTGGGGACAGATGTCATAGCTATGAGCTGTGCTACCCTCATTCCTAGTACCATCTACACCAGGGGTGGTGAACTCCATTCCTGGCATGCCACAATCCAGCCGGGTTTTCAGGATGTCCATAGTGAATATTCATGAGATATATATTCATCCATTACCTCCCATTCTCTGCAAATATATCACATAGATATTAATGAGGGACATCCAGAAAACCAGGTTGCATTACGGCACTCCAGGACTGGGGTTCACAACCCCGGCTCTACACTGTACTGTTTGGGGAATTTGGGGACATCACAATGTCATTGGAGTGTGGGGTATCATTTGTACAGTCATGTTACCATAGTCAGGCTGTGCATGAGAGATGCAGGATAAGTCGCAGTCTCTCATTCCAAGCACACCATGTGGCTCAAAGGAAGGTATCATGCACATCTCACCCTGTGAAGATCTGGGTGTCATATCACCTCTGTATGCGCTGTTATGCTGTTCTCTCAATCGCTAAGGCACTATATGCCCCATTGATATGGAACTTGCTTCCAGATGACATGCAAGTGATTACAGACATCAAAGACTTCTGGAAGAAACTGAAACTCTACTTTCCACAAACATCCTAATCGAGGAAAAGCTCCAAACCACCCTCGACAACCCCAGGCCATGGACTAACAAAACCTCTTTAATGCCATAGACCTGATTTGTATATAGTTTATGCCTTATATCTTGCATTGCACATAAGTTAACTTGTTTCCGGTTTATCCTTCCCCCTTCCTTCTGTTTAAGCGTTCTTTGTACACAGTTAAGTTATAATGTAAACCGCTTTGATTGAAGGATAAAGCAATATAAAAAACTGGTTAAATAAGATAAATAAAAATGAAATAAATAAGGCAAGCAGGTGTGCTCCTCCTGATATTTATAAAGTCTCTCCTGATGGGAACGGGACCCAGCACCCTCTCTGAGCCTTGCACAGATAAGGCCACATATCCCACATTGCTACTCCTGAGCTGGCTCACTGATATCCTCACCTTGTTGTCAGTCTGCAACGGCTTCTCCTCTCTGCAATGATATCCCTCCTGCCTGCAGCTATGCCACCTCAACATGTGCAACTGTCAGCTGTTAACTGTGCCCCTTAGTTTCCTTCCACCACCCCTCCATTTATCCCCCCATCCTTCCCTAACATCCTGCCAGGAGCCCACACTTTACGCAGTTGACATATGTGAGGTCAATAGTGTCCTGGCGCCACAGCTTCAGCTATGACTGCTGCTCAGCACAGGAGCTGTCTTTCACATTGTGGGGCATCAGAACATACACATGGGTTTTAAGTGCTTCCATGTTACTCCCTCAGTCATCATGCGTCTAGGCCTTGGTTCCAGTCACTTTCACACTGCAGTATATTAGATCATATCAGAATGGTGACTTACAGAGAGTTCCCAATGGGTATGTGAAAACTGCAGCAGGGACTGACAGATTCTCTCATCCACCTTTTGCTTATTGCCCGGGGGGGGGGCAGGGGAAGTACATATGTGACATATGCATTTGTAAAGCTGTCCCCTGCCAAGATGAGTGAATGTGCAATGTGAGTATGGATAGGCCACCTAAATTAGGTAGGAGCATATGATGTGCAGGGCAGCTGTGGATGCCTCTCATGTGGATCTGGAAAATGTGTAGCCCATACAGTTGACAAGTAGCACACTATTAGGAGTCAGAGTTCTGCAGTGTTCTGTTGTCATATATTCCAAATAATGTGGTAAGCTGTTTGCAATCCCTGATCTGTGACTGCTCTCCTTAGTGCTGTCCATGCATTAATGTGTCTGGCACACATGTTCAGATATCATTGACTGGATTGAAATATCAATGCATACCCCAGGGGAAGTCTGATAGCTGTCCATCGGGTGCGTGCTACTAGGAGGCACACATGTTTCATCATCATATCAGTCAGAAACAGACATATGAAGCTGTACTGCTCATTGGCATGTAACCTTGTCCAGACCATAGTGTATTGCTGCCCATGTCAGGGGTGTGCTAACCCAGTGTCTGCATTGCATAGTACATGGTTGTCATGTGTGTGTGATCTGCTTGGGGTGTGCTCTCTCATCCCAGCATGTGAGTGTGCCCTGCGAAGTATGCCTCAGAGCTATCCCCATAGCTTGTCTCCCTTATTACAACATGTTTCTCAGTGAGTGTTCCTAACTGTTCTTCTCTCTCATGCATGACATCATCACTGCCCTCCTGTGCAGGATGCCTGTCAGGCCCTATGTACATATATGAGGTGTAGCTGATAAGTCTTTGGCTTTCCCTTCCCCCACTTTTCCCCAAATACACACTGTATCCTGTCAAACGTATTTGGACATACTGTGACTGTGCAGAATGTCATGATTGTGACCCACATACCTCAGTTTGAGGGCACGGTAGTTCTGTGGCTTAGCTGGCATAAACCAGCTTTTTACAATCCATACAAGGCCAAAGTCGTAGCTGCCACTGCTCATACAGTGATGCTGGAACAGCTTACACAGGCACATATCTGCAAGCACTGAAACTGCTACTGTGGGGATCATGCACACAGCACATCACTTCTATGTCTGCTGTTTGTGTGTGACAGCACAGCTGGGTCTGAGGCAATCTGTGTCCTCATAAGAACATAAGATATGCCATACTGGGTCAAACCAAGGTCCATCAAGCCCAGTATCCTGTTTCCAACAGTGGCCAATCCAGGTCACAAGTACCTAGCAGTTTCCCCAAAAGACACAGGTTCTTCAATGCTTATTTTGGGTCAAGCAGTGATATCCCGAGTCCCTTTTTATAATGGATTATGGACCTTTCGTCCAGGAACTTGTCCAAACCTTTTTTAAACCCAGCTACACTAACAGTTCTTACTACATCATAAGAACATAAGATATGCCATACTGGGTCAGACCAAGGTCCATCAAGCCCAGTATCCTGTTTCCAACAGTGGCCAATCTAGGTCATACATACCTAGCAGTTTCCCCAAAAGACACAGGTTCCATAATGCTTGTACTGGGTCAAGCATTGATATCATGGGTCCCTTCTTAATAATGGTTTATGGGCCTTTCCTCCAGGAATTTGTCCAAACCTTTTTTAAACCCAGCTACACTAACAGCCTTTACTACATCCTCCGGCA
This sequence comes from Ichthyophis bannanicus, assembly GCA_033557465.1. Taxonomy (NCBI): domain Eukaryota; kingdom Metazoa; phylum Chordata; class Amphibia; order Gymnophiona; family Ichthyophiidae; genus Ichthyophis; species Ichthyophis bannanicus. The sequence goes on from CM066032.1 coordinate 571,721,651, forward strand.
ACAAATTCCAGAGTTTGATTACACATTGAGTGAAAAAATATTTTCTTTTATTAGTCTTACATAGTTTACCCTGTAGCTTCATTGCATGTCCCCTAGTCTTTTTATATTCTGATGACATAAACAGTCGATCTACATTTACCCATTCCACTCCATTCATTAATTTATAGACTTCTATCATATTTCCCCTTAGCCGTCTCTTTTTCAGGTTGAAGAGTCCTAACCTTTTTAGCCTCTCTTCATAGGAGTAGTCTTCCATCCCCTTTACTATATTGGTGGCTCTTCTCTGTACCTTTTCTAATAATGCTATATCCTTTTTAAGATACGGTGACCAGAATTGCACGCAATATTCAAGGTGCGGTCACACCATGGAACGATACAGAGGCATCATAATGTCCTTTGTTTTATTTTCCATTCCTTTCCTTATGATAATTAGTTTTCTATTTGTTCTCCTGGCCGCTGCTGCACACTGGGTGGAGGGTTATAACATGTTGTCCACGATGACACCTAAATCTTTTTCCTGGGTGGTGGTTCCCAATGTGGAACCTTGCATTGTGTAACCATAGTTTGGGTTGTTCTTTCCTAGGTGCATAACTTTGCACTTGTCCACATTAAATTTCATCTGCCATTTGGATGCCCAATCTTCCAATGTATCAAGATCCTCTTGCAATTTTCCACAATCCTCTTTGGTTTTAACAACTTTAAATAGTTTTTTGTCATCTGCAAATTTGATAACCTCACTCGTTATTCCCTTTTCCAGGACATTTATGAAAACTGTATGTCAAAAAGCAGCGGACCCATCACAGATCCCTGGGGTACTCCACTATTCACCTTTCTCCATTGGAAAAATTGGACATTTAGACCTACTGTCTGCTTTCTATCTTTTAAGCAGTTCCTGATCCACAATAGTACATTACCTCCTATCCCATAACGTTTTAGTTTTGCCAAAAGTCTCTGATGAGGGACCTTGTCAAAGGCTTTCTGACAGTCCTCACCCTACGAATGTATGACATATAGCCTCTGACAACAGATATATCTGTAGATGCTCAGGCTACCACATGCTCATATGTGGGGACACTGTTATGTCTTGACCATGGCCATCACATGCACATGCTCCAGCAGGATGCACATCCATTGTTATCACAATGTTTGCATTGTGTGACATATCTGTGCAAGTGCTATTGTTGCTACTGCTTGTCTTTCTCAGACACCACAGATCCTGGGCTTGCCAATAGTCACCTGGCAAGAAACATAGCTAATTCCAAGGGCCTTTACTTAATCCTCATCCTGCTTGACCTCTCTGCTGCCTTTGACACTGTTGATCACTGTCTTCTCCTCGATACCTTGTCCCTGCTTGTTTTCAGGGACTCTGTATTATCCTAATTCCCTTCTCATCTCTCCCATCCCATTTGCAGTGTTTGTTCTGGTGGTTCTTCCTCTACTGCTATCCACTCTCTCAGTTGGTGTACCCCAAGGGTCTGTCTTGGGCTGATTCCTTTTCTTCGCCTATACCCAGTCTCTTGGTGCATTCATCTCCTCCCATGATTTAGGCTGATGACTCTCAGATCTACCTCCCAATGCCTGAAATGTCTCTGGCAATCCAAGCCCGGATCTCTGCCTGCCTATCTGACATTGCTGCCTGGATTTCTCACTGCCATTTGAAACTGAACATGGCCAAAACTCATCTCCATATCTTCTCCCTACAAGCATGTCCTCCCTTCCTCCCTTCTCTATTTGTTTTTTTTTATTTTTTATTTTCTATTTATCAAATTTTACAACATAAACCAAGCAAAACTTGGAAATAAGAAATACAAGCATTCAGTCAACAAAGTAATACTAAGAAAATTACGCAAACAAAGGGGAAAAACAAACCCCCAAAGGCGAACAAAGACCAAATGCAAATAGTCCACAATATTGGAGGATCCATGAATCACAATCCAGAGGAGTGGAAAAAAAGAAATATTAAAAAATGCAAAGAACAAAACAGAACAGCAAAGCTTATAATACAATAAGGCCCCAAAGAAATCCCCAACTCCACTCAACCCCAATCAGCCCTACAACTTCTTAGCATCCAGAAAAAAGCATAGTTGAGAAGACTCAAAGAAATGATATACAAAATTCTGATAATGAAGTATACATTTACATGGAAATCTGAGTTGGAACTTTGCACCCAGTGGAACCACTTCAGTGCGCACTTCCAAAAACTTCTTCCTACGGACTTGTGTCCAGAGGGACATATCCGGAAAAATCTGAATCTTACCCCCTATGAAGGCAATATCTGTTATCTTAAGAAACAATGCAAATGTAACAATGCGTTCCTATCTTGAAAAAACAAAACAAAAAAACTAATAATGTCACTCTAGACCTTACTGTTTCAGATGACTGTTCTAATAATGCAGACAAATTCCCCAAGTCAAGAGAATCCAAAAAAATATCAGCTTGAGGAGCAGGAACTGTAGCAGTAGAGTCCTTGGTGACTCCAGATGGTAAATAGTAGATCTTCTGCAAAGGAGGGAAGCCAGCATCAGGATAGCCAAAGATTTCCTTCAGGAACCTATGAAAAAGAGTCAGGGCCGGAGAGCCAGAAACACGATGAAAATTCAAAATCCTCAGGTTCAAAGTCTGGGGAGTGTTCTCTAAATTTTCAATCTTACATAGAAACATCAATTTATCCTGAGAAAACGTCTCCTGCTGATCTTGTACCCGTTGAACTTTCTGATCAAGCACTGTCAACAGTCCCTGCTGGTCATCCAATCTCTTCTCAACACTCTCCAAATGATTGGTGAGTGGAATCAGAACCTGAAACGCCACAGCACACACTTGGTGTACTGACTGGAGGGCAGACCAGATCGGCGTCCACAAGAAGTGATATTGGACCAGATGAGGAAAGGCCAACTGAAAGTCAAGGCTGGAATCAGAGGGAACCAAACTCCCCCGATCTGTTGCACCCACCCGAGGCACCGGTAGCAGAGCACCTTCAGAAGATGCAGAAACAACATCCGCCTCCGAGCTCCCACAAGGGAGAGGATCTCCACCTAAGGCCGCTGTACCAGCAACCATCACATTGGGCTCGGGAGGAGTAGAGGGGCCAGCAGGACTCAGTGAAACATCGCTGCCCACCGGGACGCCCAAACCCTTTGCCACCGCATAGCTCTCCAAAGTGCGCTGCCCCAAATGTAATCCTCCCTTGCCCTTAGCCTTCCTTTTCAGCATAGGGCAGGAGGAAAGCAAATCCAAAGAAGCATCTTGGCTCCCTTCTCTATTTCTGTGGATAACACTATACTCCTCCCTGTTTCCTGAGCTTGTAACCTTGGGGTCATCTACTCTCTCATTCTCTGCACACATCCAACAGATAGCTACTTCTTTTGAAAGCCATAGCGGTCTCTTTTTCCTTTTACCTTTATTTACCATTTCAACAAAAGATAACCATATAAATAGTGCTATCTTATCTAAGTCCAACCTCAAAAAACCTTTTATGTTGCCCACACTAATATCCACATAAATAAGAGAAACACAGACATACAATTTTTGTTGGAACCCACACCTTGAAGGAACCCCCTTCTCGCAGTGTGTTGTTCCATTTTTATCTTATATTTAAATTAAGGGGACACACCCCAAACCCTTAATTTAAATATAAGATAAAAACAGAACAACACACTGCGAGAAGGGGGTTCCTTCAAGGTGTGGGTTCCGACAAAAATTGTATGTCTGTGTTTCTCTTATTTATGTGTATATTAGGCTGTTCACACTTTTTCATCGCAATTCGTGTTAGCTTGTAATTCTTCAACCGTTATGTTATGGCTCCGCGAAAGTGTATTAATTCACCAGACAGTTTCTGTTTCATCTGTGGTGAATATACAGTGTTGAAGCAACAGCAGAATATTACAGACTTTGTGAAAAAAGTATACTTTGCATACTTTGGACTAAAAATTGGAGATCAAGATAAAGTCTGGGCACCTCATAAAGTGTGCAAACGGTGTGTTGAGGACCTCTGAAACTGGTTCAAGGGTAAGAAAAAATCTTTCCGTTATGGGATTCCTATGGTATAGCAAGAGCAAAAGAACCATAGTGACGACTGTTACTTTAGTTCATGCGATGTGAAAGGGTTTAATTCCAAATGGAAGCATTCCATTTCATACCCCAATCTTCACTCAGCAATTCATCCCATCCCACATGGCACAGATATACCAGTACCCAAGCCCCCTGCTACCTTGGAAGAGATACCTAGCTCCGATGAAGGTGAAGTCATACCTGAAGCAGATGACGAATCAAGTTCTGACTTTGAAAATGATACAAGACCAAAATTGTTTTCTCAGGAGGAGATGAATGATTTGGTAAGAGACTTGAATCTTCCCAAAGATGCCGCTGAGTTACTCGGATCAAGGCTGAAAAGCAGGAATTTATTGTTGCCAGGAGTGTCATCTTCATGGTTCAGACATCGTGAAAAGGAGTTTGTTCCTTACTTCACCCAGGAAGACAAGTTGGTTTATTGCATCGATGTCGAAGGTCTGATGGGTCAATTTAAAATCCAATATGATTCAGAACAATGGCATCTTTTTATAGATTCTTCAAAAAGAAGTCTCAAAGCAGTTTTACTCCACAACGGTTTTTACGCTTCCATATCTGTAGGTCATTCCGTACACTTGAAGGAAACCTACGAGAACTTGGAATTGGTTCTTCGTAAACTTAAATATGAAGACCATGGTTGGCAAGTGTGTGGGGACTTGAAGGGCTTGTGCATGCTGCTCGGGCAACAAGCTGGGTATACCAAATATCATTGTTTTCTGTGTCTATGGGACAGTCGAGACCGACAAAATCACTGGACCAAGAAGAGTTGGCAGCCGAGGGTGCTAACAGTCGGTGAAAAAAATGTCCTCCGAGAAACTTTGGTACCTTCCCATAAAGTTTTTCTACCACCTCTCCACATAAAATTGGGATTGATGAAGCAATTTGTAAAATCACTTCCAAGAGATGGAGAATGCTTCAAATACTTGGTCACCAAGTTTCCAGGCCTGTCGGAGGCAAAATTGAAGGAAGGTGTGTTTGTCGGACCAGACATTAGAAGATCAAGAGTTTGTCAATACCATGACGGATGCTCAAAAAGAAGGGTGGATTGCATTTAAAGAAGTCGTACAGAAATTTTTAGGCAATAACAAAGATCCTCACTACAAAAAGATTGTCGGACGAATGCTGAAAGCATTTCAAGCTTTAGGTTGCCTGATGAGTTTGAAAGTGCATTTCCTCCAGTCCCACCTTGACTACTTTCCTGAAAATTTGGGAGCTGTGAGTGAGGAACAAGGTGAACGATTCCACCAAGACATTAAAGAGATGGAAAGGAGATACCAGGGAAAATGGAGCATTACAATGATGGCAGACTACTGTTGGATGCTTCAGAGAGACATTCCAGATGCTACTCACAAGTGTAAATGCACCAAGAGGAGCCTCACAAGGAAGAAGAATTGAGTTTAGTGTGTGTAGGTGAGCTCATTTCAGTACAAAAAAGGATTTTCATGAAATATTGTAATAAAACTTTAATTTTATAAGTCTATTTCCATTTATTTTGAGGTATTGCCTTATTTAACATAGTTACCTAAATTGTCAGGAAACGTAATGTCCTATGACAAAATGGAGGTCATTTTCGGATTCAGCGCACCAAAAAACATAAAGATTATGTGGAATAATCAAAACAGCTCTCGAAAAAAATTTTTTTGCAGACCTGTTTCTCTTTAAGTATTTAAGGGTCTGAATCATATCTCCCCTATCCCTCCTCTCCTCCAGAGTGTACATGTTTAGGTCTTCAAGTCTCTTCTCATAAGGCTTCTGACGCAGGCTCCAAATCATTTTGGCCGCCATCCTCTGAACAGTTTCCAGTCTTTTTACATCCTTTGCAAGATATGATCTCCAAAACTGAACACAGTATTCCAAGTGAGGCCTCACCAGTGACTTATACAGTGGCATTAGTACCTCTTCCTTTCTGCTGGGAATTCCTCTTTGTATGCAGCCCAACATCCTCCTGGCTTTTGCCACTGCTTTGTCGCACTGTTTTGCCACCTTGAGATCTACAGAAAAAATCACACCAAGGGCTTTCTCCTGATCCGTGCAAACCAACCTCTTGCCCCCTATCGCGTACATTTCCCTTGGATTTCTGCTACCCAAGTGCATGACACTGCACTTTTTTGCATTAAATCTTAATTGCCAAGCATTAGACCATTCTTCCAGCTTTTGTAGATCTTTCCATATGTTAACCACTCCCTCGGGGGAGTCGACTCTGTTGCAAATTTTCGTGTCATCTCCAAAAAGACGGACTTTTCCATTCAGTCTTTCAGCAATATCATTCACAAATACATTGAACAGTGCCTGGCCCAGGACCGAACCCTGGGGCACCCCGCTAATCACCTTCCTTTCATCCAAGTGAGCTCCATTTACCATCACCTTCTGTCGTCTGTCAGTCAACCAATTTCTGATCCAGTATACCACTTTGTTATCCATCTCCAAACTACTGAGTTTATTGATAAGCCTCCTATGAGGAACAGTATCAAAGGCTTTGCTGAAATCCAGGTAGATGACATCCATCGCATGCCTCTGATCTAGTTTTCTGGTCACCCAGTCAAAAAACTCAATCAGATTTGTTTGGCAAGATCGTCCTTCGGTAAAACCATGTTGCTTCGGATCTTGCAGCTGTTAGTTTTGAGATAGTCCCATCATGGGGTTGGCAACATTCCTTTCCATCAATAGAATATAGTGGTGGAAGTAGCATGTTGCACAGGTGAGCATAAACATGTGACCTTACAATAGTGATAGAACCTTTGCTCCTAATGTATTTCTGTTTCCCTCTGTGACTGTATCCAATTATACAGATGTGAGTTATTCCAGTTGTGGCTAGCTACGTAGCTATTTCATCATGGGCCTAATCAGTGCATTGTTATCCAATCTGCCACTCACTGAATCCCTCAGGTACAGTTTCTTAATGTATCTTCCCAGATTCATATTCTGACTGTTAGGAGATGACATATCTCCAACTCACTTCCTGCATCCATTATATGAGTTCAATGGCAGTGATTTTCTATGTGGTGGGAGAGCTCTCCACAACTACAAACAACATGTACCTGCTGCTCTTCACTCTCAGACAGTGCAATAATCATATTTGTTAGCAAACACATCTCAGTCCAATGTAGCTACAGCTATTCCTCCACATAGAGCTGGGCTTCAGCAAGAACATAAACAGCTATATAGAGGACAGAGTGTGCCATATCCACATCTTTACCTAATTTATTTAACCAGTTTTCTATACTGTCTTATCCTTAAAGGAAAGTGGTTTACATTATGTAGCTACTACAAGCAGGTACTGGAAATATTCCCTCACAATCTATGTGTACCTGAGGCAATGGAGGGTTAAGTGGCTTGCCCAAGGCCACAAGGAGTGCCTATAGGACTAGAAACCCCAGTCCTTCTACTCTGAGATTTCTGTCCCCAGGTGGGACTTGAACCCCCAGCCTGAGGTACTGTATCCTAACCACTAGGCCACTCCTCCTTCCCACCTAAGTGTGATTTCAGTATGTGCCCTCCGAATGACCTTAGGTATTAGGATCGTGATGTTTGGTTATACATCCTAATGATTGACCCAGATGTGACACCTGCTCACCATTGCTAATTGCATCATTTGGGAATGTTTGAGAGAAAGAACTGGCAGCAAGGATCTCTTCAGTACATTACAGGAGATATGTGGTTTGAAACATGGGAATTCATATGCCTAGTTTCTGTCATGACATTTTACATATTTTTATTCTGCATGCATGCCCTTTAATGCATCCTACTTCCATATTCAGCAAGACTACAGTGGCTGTTCTACAGCTCCTCACCTGGCCTCAATTGTAATGGTATACATTTTGCATGGATATGTTTGACATGCCAGTTGGGAGATTGGTGGATGAGTAGCTGTGAACTGGTCAGTCAGTGTGCTCCTTCAGTGAGATACTGAGATATTGATGCACTATGGAGCCCAGCTTCACAGATGTCTGGACTAGCTGTGAGTGCACCACATCCTAGATTGGCAGGTCACCTGACTGCGTGACAGTCTTTGCCATTCCAGATTGTGGTATGTTATTAGATTCTGAGGTACCCTTGCTGTGCATATGTCCCCGACCAATATCCATACTGCATACATATCCTAGGAGATATTATCAGAGCCACAGCCATTACTTAGGCAGATACACTGAGCTTTCCACACCCTCCCAGCTGGCCATAGTCCAAAACTGCTCATATTTACACTGATTCTGAGCAGTGTACATTCTGATGGAACACAAAGGGTTCCAAGACATGCCTGCGTACATCACAGCTCGATGCTAATACGATATAGTTTCCTTCAGCAGTACAGCTACTGACATCCTCTTGGCACATGGTTTACCATGACTGTAGGCATTGGCTACGCCACTATACATATAAGGCTCACATATTGAGGATATTGTCAGTATATAACCTAGTCACTTATCAGACTTGATGAGTTTGGAACACATGCACAGCTGCCCTCAGTCACAGAAAGGTGAAGTGTATGAGGCTTTGAAAACTGTACATGAAATGCACACTGTACATGTTTGCGGCCTATCACTGGCCTGCCTTGCCCTGAAAAATGGCATGTTACTGTTTCCCAGTACATACTCTACTGCCTCATTACTTTATGGTGTAGACAGCCTGTTTTTATGTCCCTGACACAAGCCATAATGAAACACATCAGAATGTACTCACCCAACAATAGGAAGTCTTCATGTTGGTCTTCTTCAAACTGCTGGAATAGTGCAGAATGTTGGAGAATATAGGAGTTATGGGTGGACCCTGCAAACCTGAGAACCACATTCAGTATGTGCATATTGGCATCACATATCACCTACATATTCAGGGAATGGAAGTGGTTGTGGTTGTAGTACACCGTTTCCACGTCTCTCGGTGGGACAAGTGCCACATGTGTGCATTTAATTGCTCCCATCATGTGTGGTATCCCTGCTATTCCCTGAAACTGCTGGTTGAGGGTCACCCATTGTTGCCTGGAATTGGGAAATACAAGAAAATTCCTTACCTGGTTGACCATGGCTGACCTGGTGGAGGCATCGTGAAAAGGTGGAGTGCCTCATTCTTCCCACTGCAGCCACAAATGTTTGGAAGCAGCCAGAGACAAAAAAAATATAGAGCACTCAGGAGCTTGACTAACCCTGTTATGATGTGTAACTGGCAGTCAGAGGCTCGAGGTCAGGTCTTAGATCCTCATAGAGCTCTCTTATTAACCCTGAGCTCAGCCTGTAAAGGGAGATGACCTGGTCTTCAGGAAGACCCAGGAGCGTGGCTCTGGGCCTGAAAATGCATGGCCTTCTTGGTGTACCTGCCTTCTCTGATGACTCTGGGCCCTCTCATCTCCAGGCTACTGCACCTGCACATTAGCAGGCCATAGCGGTGGAGGGCCAGGGGGCCGGGCCTGGCCTGCTGGCCTTAGAACAGCTTTTTCTTCAGTAAGAAGGACAAACACTCAGGACTGATACGGAAATCCGGTGAGCCATGATATAGCAAAGAGAGAGTAACAGCAATGCTACATTTATATAGATGCTGAGAGGTGTGGGTGGGGGTGGGAGGCAGCACACATCAGACACATGACTATTGTCATCCAATGAATGGCTTCATAGGTGGTCTTCAGGCGTTGCTCCATTAACATGTTTTGTTGATGCATGCTGCGGTACTGCACACTATCAGCATGCTCTAACAGGGAACCAGTGCTGGAACAGCCCTTCTGTGTAACTGATAGTTCCGGTTGGGCAAAACATGATGTAGAGTCTTGACCCCTCATTTGTTGAGGTTGGAAGGTAGGATGAACCTAACTCACCCGGACATTTGATTGTTCTGTCACTAGGTGGTAATGAGATATTCAACTTTCTGTCACTTAAAGAATGGTCACCTATCAGGAGCCACAAATCTGCTGCATGGAAGTGTGGGTGCATCACTCCAGATATATAGATGTCTATGTGGTCATTGTGAGGATAACTGAGGGCTAAAGCTGAGGAATATATCTGTCAGACTCACAGACTGATGGATCTGTGTCACACCAGTCTTGCAAATTAAGTTTGCTTGGTGTGGTGACAGGACATATTGCAACATCTCAATATACAAAACCATTGTGAGCCATCCCATTCTATTGGCATTCATATTTTACAACATTTGAGATGTGAGAAGCCATAGGGAGAGGACAGCCACCTTAAGGTGCCATTACAGTGCATGGGTGACCTAAATGAGTGAAAACCCACAACATGTTTAGTTGTGTGTCTGTAGGCCATTCCTAGAATCACTTCATAGTTGGCAGACCATGGTCTATGCTTTACGTTCACATTTTACTCACATGACTGTGCCATAACTCATCCTGCAGTCTGATAGTGGGGTTACTGTTTGACCTCCAGGAACAGGCCTTGACACATAACATATTTATGATTATTTGTAATCACAATGCCATATATGTTGGCCCCTACATGCAATATGTATGTGGGCAGACCCAAATGAAGATCAGGCTGTTGGCAGCTGTATAATCAATGACACCTCCAAGGTGTTCTGGTCAGTACCAAAGTCACAGTACTGGGATTTGAACCCAGGTCCTCTGCTTTACTAGGGTTCTGCTGTGAACATTAGGCTACACCAGAGCACTTCATATTGTTACATTGTCTGGACCCAAACTGACATCAGGTCCCTGCATGAAATGGGTACAGCCCAGTACAGGACACAACCTAGCTACCACATACAAAGGCAGTCAGAAACCACAGCTAGGGACTGCCTGCAGCAGTAGACATGCTATATGGACTGCACTGGACACTCAGTACTGCATACATCTCTTCTCCCATGGCCTAGCCACATCTGAGATCACATTGCCCATCCCACCAGTGTACCTCCAAAGCCACAGAACTGTCATACACACTGGTGTGCTAGGCTGCATTGTGGCACCATCCCCTGAGGAAGGACATGTGCAGGCCATGCATTCCCATTGTGAGTTGCTGTACACTGGCAAATCTACATTTTTGCCCATACTATGAACTCAAACCTATAAAGTCCTTTGAGGACTATTGTGCTCTGTCCAGGGGGCCAACACACTTTCTCCACCATCAAACATGACATGCAGGAATTGGCTACTGCTCCATTTATCACAGTCACCACTGCTGCCATTGTAGAGTTCATGTACATCTGTATTTCTTAGCCCCCTCATGTTCCCATGATGCACTTCACATTCAGATCAGCTAGATTTACATTTTTGCCATTGCTGTTCCACCCTAGTTTAACTATATTGAAAATGATGTGAACCATCACATCAGCTCTGTCATATGAAGGGACATTGTGTGCTTCGTGCACATAACAAGCAGCCCATAGGCAAGTGTTCTTTTGCAACAGCCAGCCTAAATGTGAGAAGGTCCACACATCACCCAGTCCATAGAAAACAAACTAAAATAGATGCTTTCTCCAGGATCTTGAGAAGATCTATTTTATTACTAGGCTGTTGTAAGTGTTGCATGCAGTGTGTGTGATGCTGGCCAATTGATATGCTATTTAACTGCAGTATGTGGAAATGGCACATCCATGGGGGTGTTGTACTGTGCAACTGCCAGCCAAGGACTGTGCTGTGTCGTACACTAGGGTAGCTGCAGCTGTTTTCCAAGAACCTGCATGCAGTGAATGTTGAGTGACCAGAAAGTGGCAGTGCTGACACAAATCTGCAGGCCTTTCATAATCCATACACAGACTCAGGTTCCCAGGCACACATCTCTTTCATAAGATTCTCATCCACAATATCAATCACAGTCTGCCACCATATATGAAGCAACAGTGCAGAGAATTAGCCATTCACACGATATCTGTACCTGATCATCACCCACTGTATATACACATAGCCACCATGAAGACATGGACTTTGTACAAACAGTATGGACATCCAGCAGTCTGACCAGTGACTGCATTGTAATAAAGACATAACACACATATCATTACAGCTTGACTCTATATAGCATTATGAGTATACATAGCCATGACATGGTCACACCTTGGTCAGAGTGAGAGTGGCCTCTCAGCATGAACTGAGTGTGCTTCATGGACATACTTGTGGCAGACCTACATTAGGACGGCTTAGCCATTTACCTAACCTCTGACTCATATACATTCTGTACAAACTGTTCTGATTTAGACAATACCCAGACTCCTCTTTATTTATGTAGCCTTTTAATTTGACCTTGTGGAACCCTAATGCAATGCAAGGTGCACTGGAAATTGGGCCACTGACAAGCTGTGAGTGCATGTTGGCCCACAGTGGCCTACTTCTGACACATCCACAAATACTGTCTCCCTGCACAGCTTGTGGCAGTGAGCATTGCACATAGTGCCATGCTTGTACACCCATATAATGTCATGTCCTTAGCCATGGACTCTGCAAAACTGGCCAGTGCAGCACATGCACTCTTGCATGCTGCAGATGCAGTGTCCCCCCCCCCCCCCCCAAAGAGTGCATGGAAGCATGGCAGTTTGGACATGAGGTTAGATGTTGGTACAGTTGCTAGCTACACATATGCCATCATTCCATGCCTCTTTGTACTCTAACAACATCCTTGTGACTGTCACACTTAGTGCCCATGGAGAGCCAGTAAGGCTGTCATGCAGGCCCTCTGATGTAACACATGCAGACACTGAATAGGCCCACATAGCTTCTGGGAATGTGAACCTAAGCTTTCTCCAGTAATGTCACCTTCAAAGGGCACATTCTAAACACTCCTATCCCCACCCCAACATTCATCTCCAGGCACTGCTTTCCCATATGGTGGCAGGTGATGCAGAGAACAATATGACATCCTGTGCCACATTTTGGCAGCTGGAATTGTGCATGCACGATTCAGAGGTCAGTGGCCCACAAGCAGGCAAATAAGTGCATTTTGATTATCTTTTGGAGTAATGTGCTGCTAAATGCTTTGGTCAATGATCAGTAGACAGTGTTGAGATGGCATATATTGTGTGCATATTGACATGGCATGGACCTGCCTGTATGTTCATACTGTGCATGGAGCAAAGAATCCCTCAGATGCTACTCGAATGTGTGCTTCACTGCTGCTGTCTTGATTTCCCTCCCTCACTTGCTGTTCTATATCCTCTGCAATTTGACTTTCCTCCTCTACATTCTACTGAAACAGCCCTTGCCAAAGTCTCCAGTGACACCTTGGCACAATCCTCGGGCTTTGCTGAATCCTCATCCTTCTTGATTTATCTCTTGCTTTTGATACCGTTGATCATTACCTTCTCCTCAATACCCAATTTATCAAGGTCCTTTTGCAATCCTCATGTGTTTTAACAACTTTGAATAATTATATGTCAACTGCAAATTTGATCACTTCATTCGTTATTCCCATTTCCAAGTCATTTATAAATATGATAAAAAGCAGCAGGCCCAGCACAGATCACTGGGGTATTCCACTATTGACATTTCTCCATTGAGAAAATAGGCCATTTAGCCCTACTCTCTGTTTTCTATCTTTCAACCAGTTCCTAATCCACAATAGAATATTGCTTCCTATCCCATGCTTTTTTTTTCAATTTCCCCGAGAGTTTTTAATGAAGGACTTTGTCAAATGCTTTCTGAAAATCGAGATACACTATGTGAATGGCTCACCTTGATCTACCTGTTTATTCACTCCTTCAAAAAAATATTCAAAATTGGTGAGACAAGACTTTGCTTGGCTAAATCCATGTTGGGTTTCTGCCATTAAACCATGATTGTCTACATGTTCAGTAATGTTTTTTAGAAAGGTTACTATCATTTTTCCTGGTACTGATGCCAGGCTCACTGGTCTGTAGTTTTCCAGATCACCCTTGGAACTCTTTTTAAAAATTGATGTTACATTTGCCACTCTCCCATCTTCGGGTACTATAGATGATTTTAATGATAGATCACAGATTACTAATAATAGTTCTACAGTCTCATATTTCAGTTCTTTCAGCACCCTGGGAGGTATGCCATCCGGTCCAGGTGATATGCTGTTCTTTATTTTATCAGTTAGCTGTATTACATCGTCCTGATTTATCAAGATTTGTTTCATTTCCTCTGGTACATCACCTTTAAATATCATTTTTGACATGGATAACTTCCCTACATCTTCTTCAGTAAAGAACGAAGCAAAAAAATCATTCAGTCTCGCTACTATGACCTTCTCCTCTCTCAGTGCACCTTTTACTCCTCCATCATCTAATGGTCCAACTGACTCCCTCACAGGTGTTTTGCTATGAATATACTTGAAAAAGTTTTTATTATGTACTTTTGCCTCCACGGAAAGCATCCTTTCATTTTCTCTTTGCCTACTTTATCAATGCCTTGCATTTAACTTGCCACTATTTATGTTGTTTCCTGTTTTCGTCATTTGGCTCTTTTTTCCACTATCTGAAAGATTCTCTCTTGGCTATAATAGCCTCTTTCCTTCCATCTTTTTTTACGCATGGAATACATCTGGCCTGGGCTTCCAAGATAGTATTTTTAAATAACACCCTGATGTAAACTCTTAACCTTTGCAGTTGCTCCTTTTAGTTTTTTCTTACCCATTTTCTTCATTTTATTCTAGTCTCATTTTTGAAAGTTAAATGCTCGTGCAGTCAATTTCCTTGCTACCCTCCCTCTATTTATTAAATCAAATGTGATCATGTTATGATCGCTATTGCCAAGTGACCCCAATACATTTACCTCTTGCACTAGGGATCTGTTTTGGGACCTCTTCTCTTCTTGCTCTATACTCTTTCTCTTCATGCTCTAATCTCCTCTCATAGTTTTTAGTAACATCTTTATGCTTATGAGTCTCAGATTTAGCTCTCTGCTCCTGAAACCTCTTCAGGAATCCAGGCCTATATTTCAGCCTGCTTGTCTGATCTTGCTGCCTGGATGCCCTGCTGCCATCTATAACTGAATCAATCACACACCACTGTTCTGATACTCAAGTGAATCCTATAACTACACAAATTGAAATAAGCTTTAATATTTTTCAATAAATGTTACAATTCAACAGTACTGTTTGAGATACCAATAATGAAATTGATGATATGGTCTTAAAGATGCTATAGTCCAAGTCCCATAATTTAATGGTCTCCCATTTTTACAAAAATATTTTGACCGTAGCTGTTGATATTTGTAGCAGCCTGAAATGCTCTGAGTTCTTTTGTTTGTGGCCATCTATAAACTCACCTCCCCCCCCTTCCTCCTTTCTCTGTTTCAATGGACATTACTATCATCCTTTCTGTTTCCTTGGCTTGCAACCTTGGGGTTATATTTGACTCTTCTCTCTCATTCTCTCCATACAGCCAACAGATGGCTTAAGCCTGCCATTTCTTTACCTATAACATCAATACAATCTATCCCTTCATTTCTGGACATACTATCAGTACCCTTATCCACTCTCTGATTGCCTCCCATTTAGACTATTGCATCCCGTTCATTGCTGGTATCCCCCTGAATCATCTCTGTCCTCTTCAATCCCTTTTAAACTCAACCACAAGGCTAATCCTCCACCAGAGTTGCTATTCCCATCTAACCCTTTATTTCAAGTCACTCCATTGGCTCCCTATCCATTTCCACAACCAGTTCAAGGGCATTCACTCTGCTGCTCCTCATTACCTCTCCTATCATCTCTCTCTATAGTCCTCCTTGGGAACTCTGCTCATCTGTGCCCTTCTCTTCCACTTCCAACCCTCAATTGTGTTATTTCCATCTTGCACACCATATGCCTGTAACAGACTACCCAAGTCAGTGTGTCATGCTCCATTTCTGTTTCTATTCAAATCCAGGCTAAAACCCCACCTCTTCGAGGCTACATTTGGATCCTGACCCTTTATTTTCCTGTTTATCACCTATGTGTGTCAAGACCATCTCTAGTCCTGTCTTTGTTTCTGTCTTGCATAAAATATAAGCTCTATTGAGAAAGGACTGTCTCCCATGCGTATGTGTACAGCACTCTGTGCGCCTTGTAGCACTATACAAATGATAAGTAATACTAGTTGCAATTAAAATTGGAGTCATTCTTTTCCAGTTTTGGCAGCCCCAAACTATAGGGACAGTTGCATTCTAGATCAACTCCCGTCACTGTAAATACTTCTTTGGTATCTTTTAAATAAGGCATTGCAATAGTATAATTTTGTGATCAACACATGGAATTAGCCTAATTAAATAATTCAGATACAGAAAAAGATTTCAACTGTCTAAATAAGCTTCAGGTTATTGAAAGTAAGGATGGGGTCGTACATGGGAGCAGCTAGGGCAAAGGCAACATAGCAGCAGGGAAATTAACAAAATAGACCATCTAAGCAACTCTCCTCTCAGCAAGAAGGTAGAAGAGATTAGGCAAAAGGCTATACAGAAGATAAAAAAGCCACAAAAAGTAGCTGGAAATCAATAAGCACAAATACTTGCAGTCAAAGCAACAAAGTTCAGAATCTGCAAGCACTAATGGTAGAGACGGGCTTAGATATTGCTGCTATTCCAGAAACAAGGCTCAATGAAGCCCATGAATAACATATGGTCATACTGAGCTATAATGTCTTTAGGAGACAGAGAGATGGTCAAAAAGGTGAAGGAGTGGCCATTATGTGAAAACCAGTATTAAAGTGACTGCAATGCAGGGTGCTTTGGGAAATGTTCCATTCACAGAGGTGCCATTTATAGACCTCTAACTCAAATAAAGAAAGTGGACTGAGATCTGCCCATGGATATCAAAAAGTTGTGAATGAAAGGGGAGGTGCTTTTGCTCAGAGATTTCAACCTGCCAGATATGAATTAGAAATAGATAGATCATAGAAATAGATCATAGAAATAGATAGATCATAAGAAATAGATCATAAGAACATAAGATATGCCATACTGGGTCAGACCAAGGTCCATCAAGCCTAGTATCCTGTTTCCAACAGTGGCCAATCTAGGTCATAAGTACCTAGCAGTTTCCACAAAAGACACAGTTCCTCAAAGCTTGTATTGGGTCAAGCAGTGATATCCCATGTCCCTTTAATTGTTTATGGACTTTTCCTCCAGGAACTTGTCCAAACCTTTTTTAAACCCATCTACACTAACAGCTCTCACTACATCCTCCTGTAACTAATTCCAGAGTTTGATTGCACATTGAGTGAAAAAATATTTTCTCGTATTAGCCTTAAATAGGTTACCCTGTAGCTTCATTGCATGTCCCCTAGTCTTTTTTATATTCTGATGATGTAAACAATTGATCTATGTTTACCCGTTCCACTACATTCATTAATTTATAGACCTCTATCATATCTCCCCTCAGCCGTCTCTTTTCCAGGTTGAAGAGCCCCAACCCTCCTAGCCTCTCATCATAGGAGTATCCTTCCATCCTCTTTACCATTTTGGTGGCTCTTCTCTGTACCTTTTCTAATAACGCTATATCTTTTTTAAGATACGGCGACCAGAATTGCACACAATATTCAAGGTGCAGTCGCACCACGGAATGATACAGAGGCATTATAATATCCTTTGTTTTATTTTCCATTCCTTTCCTTATGATACTAGCATTCTATTTGCTCCCTTGGGCACCGCTGCACACTGGGTGGACGGTTTTAACATGTTATCCACGATGACGCCTAAATCTTTTTCCTGGGTGGTGGTTCCCAATTTGGAACCTTGAATCGTGTAACCATAGTTTGGGTTGTTCTTTCCCAGTTGCACAACTTTGCATTTGTCCATATCAAATTTCATCTGCCATTTGGATGCACAGTCTTCCAATTTATCAAGATCCTATTTCAATTTTCCACAATCCTCTTAGGTTTTAACAACTTTAAATAGTTTTGTGTCATCTGCAAATTTGATAACCTCACTTGCTATTCCCTTTTCCAGGTCATTTATAAATATGTTAAAAAGCAGCGGACCCAGCACAGATCCCTGGGGTACTCCACCATTCACCCTTTTCCATTGGGAAAATTGGCCATTTAGCCCTATCCTCTGCTTTCTATCTTGTAACCAGTTCCTGATCCACAATAGTATATCACCTCCTATCCCATGACTTTTTAGTTTTGCCAAAAGTCTCTGATGAGGGACCTTGTCAAAGGCTTTCTGAAAGTCCAGATACACTATATCAACCAACTCACCTTTGTCTACCTGTTTATTCACACCTTCAAAAAAACATAACAGTTTAGTAAGACAAGATCTTCCTTGTCTAAAGCCATGTTGGCTGTCTCCCATTAAGCCATGACTATCTCCATGCTGAGTAATTTTGTTCTTTATGATGGTGTCTACCATTTTTCCTGGTACTGACATCAGGCTAACCAGTCTGTAGTTTCCCGGATCACCCCTGGAACCCTTTTTAAAAATTGGTGTTACATTGGCGATCCTCCAATCTTCAGGTATTACCGATGATTTTAATGATAGTTCACAGATTACTAATAGCAGGTCTGCAATCTCATATTTCAGTTCTTTCAACATCCTTGGATGTATACCATCCGGTCCAGGTGATTTTCTACTCTTCAGTTTATCAAATAGTTGTAATACATCTTCCCGGTGTAGCGATATTTCTTTCAAGGTGTTCTGCTCAGACAAATGGTGATGGATCCCACAAAGAAAGGAACAATGCTGGATCTAATACTCACAAATGGAGAAAGATTGTCTAATGTTTGTGGGTGGGGGCAGGGGCAGGGGCAGGGGTGGGGGCAGGTGCAAACCTGGGTAGCAGTGATATAAATGCTAAAGCAGAGTCCGTATCCACAAAAATCAAAGTACAGAATTTTAAACATGCTGACTTTAGTAAAATGGGGAAGTAGCAAAAGGAGAAGCAGACAGAATGGCAGGAGATAGAGGAAGTTGAAAGACAGTGGACCAAAGTGAAAGGAACTATGAACATGGCAAGAAAGCTTTATGTGAGGACAGTAAATAAAAGCAAGAGGAAAAAGGAACCAATATGGTTCTCCAAGAAAGTGGCTCAAAAATAAAGGCAAAAAAGTTAGCATTCACAAAACTCAGAGAACTACAAGAAAATAACATAAAAAAGAATACCAGATAAAGCTGAGAGAGACAAAGAAAGAAATGAGAATGGGAAACATATACTGTAGGAGGAAATAAAAATGGCTAAAGATGTACAGAGAGGTGCAGACTTTTACAGATACATTGGGAAGAAGAGGAAAGCCAGAAATGGAATTGTAAGACTGAAAGATGCAGAGGACCGTTATGTAGACAGTTATGAAAAAAACAGCAGTAATGCTAAACAAATACTTATGTCCCGTATTCACGGAACAAAATCCCGGAGAAAGAACAAACATGATTGACAAAGATACTAATGGGAGTGGAGCAGATACCACACAATTCCTATAAGAAATTGTTTATGAACCACTCACAAAACTGAAAGTGACTAAAGTCTTGGAGCCACATGAGATACATTCCAAGATATTATGAGAACTCAGAAAGGTTCTGAAGGGTCTTCTAAGGATGTGTTAAATAGATCTTGCAGATGGGAGAGGATCCATTTTATTGAAGAAGGGTTGATATGGTCACTCTTCACAAAATGGTAACAGAGAAGAGCTGGGAAACTACAGGCTGGTAAGCATTACCTCACTGGTTGGCAAACTAATGGAGACACTAATGAAGGAAAGGAAAGGACAATCCAATAGTTTCAAAGACCTAAGGCAACATAGTTTTATTAAAGAAAGATCATGTGAAATGATTCTGATGGGTTTCTTTGACTACTACTACTATTTATAATTTAATTAGTGCTACAAGACATAGCAGCATTGTAAATATAAAGACACAGTCCCTATTCATTAGAGCTTACAATCTATTCAAGATAAAAATATCGCAAATCTGGGGACTAGAGTATGGTAAGATATACATAAATAGTGAACAAGAGTATGATGAGCATCAGGATCCAAAGGCTGCCTCAAAGAGGTGGGTTGTTAGCCTGGATTTGAATATGGCTAGAGAAGAACAGACTCAGGTAGTTTGTGCCAGACATATGGAGCAGCAAAGTGGAATGAATGAAGTCTGGAATTGGAAGTATCAGAGAAGGGTCACAGATAAAAGGGATCTGCTAGAAGGGCAGAGTTCCTGAGAAGGGATGTAGGGGTAGATAAGAGAGGAAAGGTAGAGAGGAGCCACAGATGAATGCACTTGTAGATCAGCTGGAGAAGCTTGCACTGGATGTGGAAACGGATAGGGATCCAGTGAGAAGAGGGGTTATATGAGCATAGTGACACTGGAGAAAGATAAGCAGTGCATCTGAGTTTTGAATAGATTGAAGGGGAGAGAGATGATTTAGAGGAAGACCAGCAAGGAGTAGGTTACAATAGTCAAAATGAGAGTAGACTAGAGAATGGATAAGGGTTTTAGTAGGGTGTGTGTTTAGAAAGGAAGGGAAGAAAGGAAGCTGAAGAAACAGGTTGAAATGTAGTGTTATCAACAGAAATAGAGAAGGGAGGAAAGGGGGGGGGGGGCAGGCCATGACAAATAAAGCATGGATTTAGGAGCCCGGCCAAAATCTTAGGAGCTAGTGCTTGTGACTACCTCCTCTCCCCCCCCCCCCCACCTCCGGTTCTCTTGTGCTAGTCTCTCGTTCTCTTGAGATCAGAGCCAGAATTCCTACACCATGCGTCAACCTTAAATAACAATAGTAATATCTTCAGGTAGCAAGTATCACTATGGGTGTTTGGTACAACGGTGGTGTGCCTGGCGGTGTGTGGGATGTGGCAGTGGGTGCAGAGCTGCGGTGCATGTATGTGGGTGCTACAGAGCTGGTGAGCCTCTGTGTGTGGGACAGAGGTGTGTTGTCTGTGTGTATGTATATGTGACGTGTGGTGTGGAGGTGAGGTGCATATGTTTACGTGTGTGTGTGTGGTGCCTCTGTATGTGTCTGTCATGAAAAGGTGGAGTGCGTGGATGTGTGTATAGTGCGGGGTTGGGTGCGTGTATGTGTGTGTGTGCGTAGTGTGGGGGTGAGGTGCTTGTTGTATATTCTGGGGAGGAATGAGTCCTTTGGCATACAGTATACAGATTGTCACGTTTGTTCCCATGCATTCATCCCATTCACTTCCACCTTGCACTCTTCCCTCCCCACTTCAGCCCCACTTCTCTGCTCCCCTTGAAGCACCCACACAATGTTGTGTTTCAAACTGGAAAAATACTTTCAGTTCTGCTTCAGAGTATAATATTTGATACTTATCTGAAATGATCCAGTTCATTTCCAAGTTTAATATGCCATGCAGCACATCTGAAAACCTCTTTAAATTTCACGAGGGGGGGCGGAGCTAGCCACTGAACAGAATGGACGCCTGAATTTTTGCTCCCGTTGCTGCCCAAGAATCCTGAACATATCCCGGTATTAAATTAAAGTTTGTACCCCCTACCTACATCAATAACACCGAAATATAGCTGGATGGCATCCCTGAAGCCTGCCCGGCTGGAATTTCCGCAGGGATCCGGCTCAGCAGCGAAACGATCCAAACCTGAAGTGGGTTCCCCGCAGAAAATGGCCGCGGGAGAGAAGGAGGGAGTGACTGCCGGTGGCCTACGTGAAGTGCTACAGGAATTGAAATGCGTTAAAGAAATGATCGCAGCCAATTCTAGTTCACTGAACATGATTCAAGAAGACTTACTGGAGGTAAAAGAGAAACTCCTCACCATCACCACTCGACTTAGTGCAGTTGAATTACAAACCCAGAAGCATGGCGTTGCATTAGAACAGCTGGGCCCTTTGGTCAAACGAGTCCGGCACATAGAAAGTCAGATTGAAGATCAAAACAACCATACCCGTAGAAATAATATCCGCCTTGTTGGAGTCCCTGAAGGCGCTGAAGGCACCGATCCGATTGGATTTCTGGAAAAAAACCATACCGGAGATGCTGCAGCTTGTCTTTGCAAGGCCTTTTGAACTAGAACGGGCCCATCGAATCCCAACACACAAAGCTGAAAACACACGATACCCACGCCCGCTCATAATGAAGGTACTGAGATACCCACAGGTCCTGCAGATCTTTCAAGCTGCACGGAAAGCCGGACCACTGCAAATCCAGGGACACAAAGTGGCACTCTATCCAGATTTGAGCAAACAAACGGTAGATCGGAGAAAAGCGTTGCTGGCCTGTAGACCCATGCTACAAAGTGCACAGGCAAGATACGGGCTATACTACCCAGGAACCATGCGGGTCACGCTGCATAATGAAACGAGGAACTTTGTTGAAGCTGAAAAACTGAAAACTTTCCTACAAGAAAAATGCGGTATGGAAACCTGAGGTCAATATTCTGATCTCTCACACAGTGTAGGGAACTCAGCATATACTCAGGGGGTGCGGCCGTGCGTTCTCACAAATTTTAGAACGCCTCAAGCCTTGTTAAACACCTCATTGACTGTATTTCTGTTGTTCTAAATAGTTTTAATTAACCAGATATTTCTGCTTGAAATGTAGGGGTGGCAACGGGAGGTCAGGGTTGGTTACTGTTTCAGTGGATTGTGTTCACCTTAGCGATACAATGTTTGCCAGTTATGCAGTTATTTGTGTCAGTCCAGTCCAGTGCAAAACCCTCCACATACACGCAAAATGCAAATACGCGGCAGACCTATCCATAGGATAGCTTTCTCCTATAAGATAACTTATTCCAACATTGATGTCTAGTGATCTCCTAATACTTTCGTTAAATGTAAAAGGTATTACTGGCCCTGTCAAGCGGAAGAAGATTTTAGCGTACTGCCAACAAAAAAAAGCAGATATTGCCCTCTTACAAGAGACACATTTAACAGATATTGAATCGCAGAAAGTAACCTCTAAATATTTCCAGGTGGTGGCCTCGGCCTCTGCCACTCAACGCAAAGGGGGGGTAATAATATTAGTGCGCAAATTCCTGCAATCCGCCATTACCGGCACACAGATTGATCCGCTGGGTCGATGGGCCAGAGTGACGATGAAAATAAATCAACAGCTTTACACATTCTTCAATATCTACGCACCCAACCTCGATGACCCTAACTTTTTCAAACTGATAGCTAAAGAAGTTACAGCCGCAGCTCACACCAATATCATCTTAGGGGGCGATTTCAATGTTATCTTGGATCCACTGTTAGATCGCACGCCCTATCGGGCTGTAGACAAAGTCAAATCACAGGCGATTCTTAAAGGAATCATAACAGAGCTCCACTTGGTAGACCCATGGCGCCTACTTCATCCCCAAGAAAGAGACTACACATTTTATTCCATCCCACATAACACCCAAACAAGGATCGATTTCTTCCTACTGTCCACAGAGCTGATGCCTCAAGTGTTGTCCGCAGAGATATATGCTACAACGGTATCGGATCACGCCGCTGTCTCCCTAGTGCTGGATACCAACGTTACACAACATGTTCCGCCAAGATGGACATTTGATAAATCCCTACTAGCAGATGACTCCTTTGCACAGCTACTGTCTGGGGAAATTGAGACCTATTTTAAATATAATACACCTACTGATACCTCCATCTGGAGCTGGTGGGAAGGTTTTAAAGCGACAATACGAGCTCATATTACCACCTACACCATTAGACGGCGTAAAGCCAGGAAAAAAGAAAAAGATGAACTGGAACTCCAAATAAAAGCTGGGGAAAGGTTACTAGCCAAAAGAGCTGACTCAATGATATTGATTAGACTCCAAAAATTGCGATACCAATATAATGCTCTCCTCAACAAAGAAGCACTGAGTAGTATCCAGCTACAACGTAGTACATATTACTATGAGAGCAACCGCTCTGGATCCCTCTTAGCTCGGCAGCTCAAACCAAAGACCAGCAAGACCGCTATAGCGGCGTTGCAAGACAATTCCGGGGGCCTTCTACTGAGATCTGACAAAATACTAGACCGCTGCAAAGAATTCTATGAGGAACTATATCGCTCGGATACCCAATGTAGTGACAAAGCCTTTGAAGATTTTGTCTCCAATATAGTAGGACCCACATTAACCAGTCATCAAAGTCGAACGCTGGAACAAGAGATTTCTGTAACTGAAATACAAGATGCGATCAAACAGATGGCTCGTGGCAAAGCCACCGGTCCAGATGGTATCCCACTGGAATTCTACAATAAATATTGCATTCAATTGGCTCCCATGCTACAGATCTACTACAGTGGCCTACAAGATGAATCTCCAGAGATTGGAGCCCTGGCAGAGGCTGTGGTGGTAATTCACCCGAAACCGGGCAGGGATACACAAAAGATAGAGAACTACAGACCCATCTCTCGCCTAAACTCTGATTATAAAATCTATGCTAAAGTGCTTGCTAACCGATTAGGACGGATCTTAAAAGATTTGATACATGAGGATCAATGTGGATTTATACAAAACAGATCCACTACAGATAATGGAAGATTATTGGCACATGTACTGGCATCTGCCAAGACTACGGCCGAGCCCCTGATAGGGCTAGCATTGGATGCCGAAAAAGCCTTCGATCGACTGGAATGGTCCTTTTTATTTCGATCCCTACGGTGGTTTGGGATAGGAGAAAAGTTCCTAAAACGCGTTGAATTGTTATATACCAAACCCACAGCTCGAATAGCGGTCAACTCACACCTCTCAGCCCCTTTTCAGTTGCAAAGAGGGACCAGACAGGGTTGCCCCCTGTCACCGATGCTTTTTAATTTAGCCCTGGAACCCTTATTAATAGCGATCCGACAGAAGGAAAACATAAAAGGAATTGAGTTAGCTGATGGTCCCTGTAAATTGTCAGCATATGCAGATGACCTGCTCATTTTTCTACAACCATCAGACCTTCCTGAAACACTGCAACTCATAGATGCATATTCAGCGATATCCGGATATAAAGTAAATCTGAATAAAACAACAATTATTCCTCTGAATGAACAGGTCAGCGAAGACATGACGCGTGGATACCCCTTTCAATATGAGAAGTCATCCTTTAGATACCTGGGCGTGACCTATGGCACCACCTTGGAAGAGACTGTCGCAATCAACATTAAGATGTGTCAAGAAATTGTACATGATAACGTCTGCAGGTGGACCCCCCTTCATTTGAGTTGGTGGGGCAGGCTAGAAACGATAAAAATGATGTTGGTACCAAAACTCAGCTATATATTAAGTATGATTCCCTTACGCTTCCCGTCAGCCTTCTATAAGAAAATAAATAGTCAACTGATAGCCTTTTTATGGAACAACCGAGTACCTAGAATAGCTGCCTGGAAACTGAAGTTACCTACTGCACAAGGAGGTGTCCATTTTCCAGATCTCGGCTGGCTGCACACCGCCTCTCTTTTAAAGCAGGGTGCTCAATGGGTCGACTCTGACGACACGGATAAAGGACCCAGATGGTTGAGTGTGGAGCGGGCCATACATTCCCCCCTACCTACAGGGCTAATGGTTGGCACAGTAGTAAACCAGACTGTACCACATAATGCTATTATACGAGAAACACAGCATGCCTGTCGATTATTGGCATCCTGTATCGATGGAGGGGAAGACTTCGCCGCAGATATGCCCTTATGGCTGAACCCGCGCCTTATCATCGGAGGGAAGCCTGTCTTCTGGAAAAAATGGGTGGAGCATGATCTTATAACCATTGGACAACTGATCAATGGAAGTGCATTTAAAACCTTTGACAGATTAAGAACGGAATTCCGATTGCCTAATACATGCTATTTTCAATGGTGTCAGCTCCGACACTGCATGAGCAAAGCGGGTGTGTCACCTGTCTTGATACGTACTGGATGGCCACTGCGACAGAAACTTCAAGAATTACAAACAGATGCCAAAGCTGTTTCGAGATGTGTTGCGATTCTCCGATCCAAAAGTGACAAGACATGTATTAAGATACAGTCGGTGTGGGCTACTGAAACCGGTCAAGATATAACTCCGGAAAATTGGGACACTTTTTGGGGAACTCAAATACGTGCCACAAGAGCAGCGTCTCTCACACAATCCATGTACTTTATAGCACATCGAGCGCATATTACACCGGCTAAGAAAATGAAATGGACACTACAGGAGGGAAATCGATGTTGGTCCTGTAACATGGAAATTGGGACACTGGCACATATGTTGTTCCATTGTAAATCCCTGGAAATATATTGGACCAGAGTATGGGAACGCATATCACAAATCCTCAACTTACAAACTCCTATTACTTATCGTAATGTAATATATAAATCCATAGCTCTGGAACCTACTCTGATGAAATGGGATAGTAAACTGCTGGACTTAATGCTCGGGATAGCGCTTAAAATAGTTCTAATACACTGGAAGAATCTCGACAAAGCTTGTTTCGAGCATTGGTGGAGTCTCTTAATCCTACACAAGACCTACGAAGAGCTCTATATAGCCAAAAACCCATGGTCTGGTAAACTAAGTAAGAAATGGTCAGCTTTACAAAATTATGTTTGATGAAAGTGATTGATGGAGGCTGCCTTGTGGAATGGTCTCTGCTGTAACCACATTGAACGGAGAGAGGGAGGGTGGCGTGCTGGCATGGACTGATACTAGTTCTTGTTAAAGTTATTGTACTGTCTTGTTCAAGTTATTATCTTCTTTTGCTATTTTGATCAATACCATCTGCTTGTATCCTTCTATATCATGATCGTTTGTACTGTTATTTTATATGTTTAAACTGAATAAAAACTACCATTAAAAAAAAAAATAAAAATAAAAATAAATTTCACTATCAAGCGACTGTCAAAATAAAAAAACTGCACTAAAATCTGGTAGTATTTTTACTCCTCTTATATTGCTGAATCTTTATGTCAGCTCAGACTGGTGTGAAGATGCAATGTGGGAGCACAAGGTGATTTGAGGTAAAGTGTATCATTTCACTCAGATCATCTATGATCCCCAGAGGCCTAAGGGAGCCCCTGGATCCCCCATCCACTTCTCCTCGATCCCACAAAAGCAGTCCCTGGTGGATCGAGTGAGCCTCACATCCTTACTCTCTTCCCTGTCCTCACAATAGCAGCCCTAAACCTACAACTCCATCCTCCAACCTCACAAAAACAATCCCTGGTGGCCCGAATGAGCCCCTAGACCCTCTTTACATAGAAACAGAGAAAAATGATGACAGCAAAAGACCACATGGCCTAGTCATCCATATCAACCACTACAACAGTCCCCTTTTTTCCTTTAGAGATCCTCTGTGTTTGTCCCATGCTTTTTTGAATTCGGATACTGTCCTCATCTCTACCACCTCCACTGGGAGACTATTCCACGGATGTAATTTCAGTTTGTTCAATGTAAACCGCACTGATGCAGAATAGCGCGGTATATAAGAGAATGTAAATAAATAAATAAATAATCCACCACTATTTCTGTGAAGAAATATTTCCATATATCACTCCTGAATCTATCCCCTTTCACCCTCATCCCATGTCCCCTCGTAGCAGAACTTTCTTTCAATCTAAAAATATTCTCCCCTTGCGCATTTATGCCATGGAGGTATTTAAACGTCTCAATCATATCACCTCTATTCCGCCTTTCCTCCAAGGTGTACATATTAAGATCCTTAAGTCTGTCCTCATATGCTTTATAATGAAGACCACTAACCATTTTGGAAGCCAACTTCTGTACTGACTCTATCCTGTTTATATCATTTTAAAGCTGCGGTCTCCAGAATTGCACACAATACTCCAAATGAGGATGCACCAAAGACTTATACAGAGGCACTATCACCTCCTTTTTTCTGCTAGCCATTCCTCTCCTTATGCACCCAAGCAACCTTCTAGCTTTTGCTGTCACCTTTTCTACCTGTTTAGCTACTTTAAGATCATCAGACACAACCACGCCTAGGTCCCGCTCTTCTTTAGTGGACAAAAGTACTTCACCCCCTATACTATATTGCTTCCTTGGATTGCTGCAGCCCAAATGCATGACCTTGGATTTTTAAACATTAAATCCAGCTGCCAAATTCTAGACCATTCTTCAAGCTTAGCTAGATCCCTCCTCATGTTATATGCACCTTCCTGGGTGTCTACTCTATTGCAGATTTTGGTATCATGCACAAAGAGGCAAACTTTACCCGACAGCCCTTCCGCTATATCACTAACAAAGATGTTAAAAAGAATCGGACCAAGGAGAGATCCCTGGGGCACACCACTGGTGACTTCCTTCTCCTCAGAGTGAGCTCCATTTACCTGTACCCTTTGTCGCCTCCCACTCAACCAATTTCTAACCCAAGCAGTAACTTTAGGGTCCATCCCTAGGGTGCTTAGTTTGTTTATACGTCGCCTGTAAGGGACGGTGTCAAGGGCTTTACTGAAATCTAAATATACCACATCAAGGGCTCTCCCTCTGTCCAACTTTCTGGTCACCCAGCCAAAGAAATCAATCAGATTTGTCTAACAAGACCTGCCTCTGGTGAATCCATGCTGCCTCGGATCCTGTAATCTACTGGATGCCAGAAACATCACTATTTTCTCTTTCAGCAGCGTTTCCAATAACTTATTAACCACCGAAGTTAAACTAACCAGCCTGTAATTTTCAACCACATCCTTACTTATGCTTTTGTGTAAAGGCACCACATGAGCCCCTCTCCAGTCCCTTGGCACCACTCCTGACTCCAACGAGGCATTGAAAAGGTCAGTCAGTGGAGCTGCTAGAACGCCCCCAAGTTCCCTCAGTATTCTAGGGTGTATCCCATCTGGGCCCATCGCTTTGTCTACTTTAAGTTCAGCTAGTTTCTCACGAACACAGTCTTCTGAAAATTGTTCAAGATGTCCTTCGCTTCTGTTCCTGTTTGTGGGTGTTTTCTGAGATCCTGCTCCTAGTTCTTCATCTGTGAACACAGAACAGAAATATTTGTTAAGCAATTCCGCTTTATCCTCATCAGCTTCTACATATTTTTCCCCTTCACCCTTGAGTCTGACAATACCACCTTTGCCCTTCCTCTTCTCACTAACATATCTGAAAAATGTCTTATCCCCCATTTTAATGCATTGACTATTTCCTCCTCTTTTTGAATCTTTGCTTTCCTGACTACTTTGCTAGTTTCTCTAAGGGGGATGTTTACTAAACATTCTTATCGTGCGGGGCCGCGGTAGTGTGCCTGTGCCATATAAGGAGTGGGCGGATCAGGCTGAAAAAAGAAAAAAACCGGGAGTAAGCAACTGGATGTGTGCGCGTCGCGCTAATGTGCGGGGGTCGACATTAGCGCGTGGAAAGGCAAAGTGGCGCGCCGTTGGGTATAGAAAACAGCAGAGCTGTAGTACAACGGTGAAGACACTGACCAATGGTGCAGGGGCCATGGGTTCAATCCCCCATTGTGCGCAAGAAAAAGGGCCAGCTGAGGCAGCAACTGTAATGGGTAAAATTGTTTTAGGAGGCAAATTAATTTGGAACGGCATAAGGCGGCACACAGTTCTTTTTGGGCGGCATAAGGCGGCGCACAGTTCTTTTTGGGCGGCATAAGGCGGCGCACTGGTCCTCGGGCGGCAGAAGGCAGCGCGCTGATAGGCACAAGGCGGCGAGCTGATGCACAAGCACAGGAACAGAGCCACAGCACAATGGTTAAAACACTGACCAATGGTGCAGGGATCAGGGGTTCAACCCCTCACAATGCCCAGTGAAAAATGCTTGCTGAGGCAGTATGTATTATGTTGTGGAGTGCTGTAGGGGGCATGATAATTTTATTTTGTTACCACTACTAGCAAACGCACTCTCCCAGCATGTTAACATACGGCGGCCCATAAGGCACATGTTACAGTGCACTGTTCGCCAAGGCACCCTTGAATGTCCCCTATAGGGCACCATGTATGTTGCAACACAGGATAATGTATAGTGCACCCTATATGGATGGCAACCATAAGGTGGCCTACAGGGCGCCCTATAAAGCACCCTCAGAGGCACCTAATGGGTATAGTAAGCTGAGGGTGGTCTTGCCGGCATAGACATATGTACAGTAAATAAAAATAAAGCTGTGGACATCCCTATCAAAGGGCCCCACTGTGGGTTTGAACCCATGACCTCTGGCTGCACAGGCAGTGATGTAACCATTGGGCTACAGCTCCATAGCTGTAAGCAAGCTTCTGGCTGGCTGCAGATAGCCTACACGTCACCTCACAGACAGTCTGCTGGTGTAAACCGGATAGGGTAGGCCACCCGTACCCATGATGCACTGCACATGCAAATTAGCTGTCCACAGATGGACACAAGATGGGGAATGCACCCCCACAGCACCTCGGCCCTGTTGGGGGAAGTGACCAGGTGCACCCACACACCACCTTGGCCTAGTAGGGGGCACTGACCGGGTGTTTTACTGGCACAGAGTAGCCACACACCGTTACATCGTGCGGGTACTGTGCTCACCCTGAGTGTGCAATGAGGCGCCCAGGACCAGGTCCACAACACCTTCCATGGCTGATGGAGGCCAAGCGGGAGTTCCAAAGCAGTGTTAATGTGTAAGATAGCTAGTTTCTGCACAAACACCATGGATATCCCTGTCTGCCACAGCCCCCATTGGGGGCCCCCCCATGGCAAACATGGTCCCCCATCAAGAGATCCACACTCTACCTCCCTGCAAAGGTGGCAGTAGAGGGCAACAGCAACCCCAGTCCTGCTGAGGAACACACCCCCCTGCCACCACAGGGCAGCTCCATACACAGCCATGACACAATAGCAGACAGACATAAACCCAGGCTATGGTAAGCTGCACTCCACCACCAGATATTCCCCTGCAGCAAACCAACAGCCACTGCACCCTGCAAGCCAATCCAGCAAGACACATACCAGCTACAAGCAGTCTGCTGGTTAGTCCATAGTGCATGTTCCCAATGGAGATACATGCACCCAGAACTGGGCTGCCTGCATACACAGCAAGCAGATAGATCAGTGACTAGGCCCCAAATAGAAACCCATATCTATCACATGAGAGAACTACTATACAGCACTATGGGGGTGCCTAGCCATGCTGTGGTCACTGCACAGTCAGGGTGAGCGTGATCACCCTGTCTGTGTAGGTGGTGGCCGGACACTACAATGTCCCAGCCAATGCCCTATGCCCGGTGCAGATGCATCCTGGCCAGGCCACCCTGTCCTGGCTATACCCATGGTACCTTGCACCTCATTATGCACATTGGCTGGCCAATACTGGCAACAGTGCTGGAAGTGTGGGCTGTGGAAGGGGCTTGCAGCCAACACCCACTGTATAGACAGACACACACTTCCACACCTATGCCATCATGGTGCTACGATTGAGGGGGTAATTAGCCTTGCCCACCAAACCGGTCCTGAGCACGGCAAGGCATGGATATGGTACGCATTACAGCTGGTGGTCACTCCCCAGGGTGGTAAACACCGTCAGAGGCCAGGCCTGGAGCACACCCCGCAAACACCTAACAGATTGTTTGGATGGGGTCAACTAGCAGTATGTACGTAACGTATGGATATCTATCTGCCTGTGCTCCTAGCAAACATCTCAGAGCTGCTTACCGTATACCTCAGGTGCAGGGTGACATTGGTAAGTTATGCAAGTGCTAGTTTTGGGTGCTGCATGCAAGGTCCAATGTTCTGCCTTTCCAGGAGACATTGGCCAATGGGACCTGTGGGTGTGGGTGTGGGTGTGGGTGTGTCTGCCCTTGATGGCTGCTGCTTTACGGCACAGATTCCCAACTCCAGTCCAGGTTTGCATCACACTGTTCGGGTTTTCCTGCTGTCCCTCATGAATATGCATGAGCTACATCTACATGCCATGGGGGTGTTGCATAGATATACAGCACAGGCATTTGTATGAGTGGCATCATGGAACCTGACTGGTGCGTGCCCCACCAGGACTGCATTTGCGTGATTCTGCTCTAGGTACTGCCCCTGTTCATGGTGTCTGTGCACCGTGGGGTAAAAGATAGACGTATTGCCATTGCATATGTCCTCGCCAGGAAAGGTGTGCCCTTACTATCACTGTTTACTTGGGGGAAAAATATGTGGGCAAGATTGGCAGTTGCCCCAGTTGGGCTTTGAACCTGTGGCCTTCTGCTCTTGCATGCAGTGTCTGTGTGCACTGCACCACCGTGTAGCTACGGATTGAGTGGATTCCCTGGAATGTCCATGACTGTGGATCCGGCAGGGCCTGTCTGTTGCAGTGGACGGTGGCAGCCTGCACATGGCTAGGCCTCTGTCTTCTGTCGCTAGCAGCCACTGCCCCCTGCACCACATGTACTCGTCCGCCAACATGCTCCCATACAAAGCAGGTGACCTGATTGGAATGTGGCAGTACGGGACTGCATTTGGGGTACTTGGCTGTGGGTAATTCCCATTGTTGTGGTGTGTGCGCGTTGTTGGTTAAAATATGGGTGTTTTCCCCATGCTTCTGTCCCCTGCAATACAGGGGTGTCTGCGCTATCTGTGTTTAGTGGTGGGTAAAGTATAGAAACTGGGCTGGCAAGTGCCCCAGCTGGGCTTTGAACCCCTGACCCTCTGGTCCTAGAGGTATTGACTCTGTCCGCTGCACCACACTATGGCCACTGAGACAATGCAGCCCCTGGAGGTAGTAAGCCTGGCAGGATGGAGTCACAAACCCTGCTCTACGCAATTTTACTGTGGGCATATGCACCCTGTCTGGTGGCAAACGTGCACATAAACCCCGGAATTAACCACGGAAAATGGGGGACACAATATCACCACGCTGGGCAACAGTGATATTAATGGGCAACCATAGCAAACACTCCGAGGAAAGCTCCAAAAAAGGAAATGTTTTTCGGAAGTGTCTCCGCTCCGTAGACCCTTCCAATATTCATCTCTTTTTTCTGTAGCTTTGCTGGGTGTGTTTTGTATATTTGCCCATCAATATAACTGTTACCCAGCTGGATTTCTATTTTTAATATCTTTGTTGTGGTAATTTTCGGGTTCTATTTGCAATTTTGTTCTGTGCACATATTTCACACTGCTCACGTTTTTAGGTTTCCCCGGTTTTCCTGTACATTGCTGACGGAAATGGTTTCTCTTCCCTTTAAATGCCCTCTACCGCGAGTGTTTCACTCGCACTATTTTGTACATGAAAATTCGGGCCCGATACTGTGCGGGGAGCCTCTCCCCTCCCACTCTCCACCCATTGACCCCGTCCCTCCGCCCCTCCGGAGCCTTCCTCCGCCCTCCTTTAGCCGTTCCACGCCTCTATCGGACATTTGCGGGCCCGCACTTGCACGGGGCCCGTTAGTGTGCCGCGTACCTGTGCGGGGGTGACACGCACGTGTGCGGGGC
Source organism: Ichthyophis bannanicus (assembly GCA_033557465.1). NCBI lineage: Eukaryota > Metazoa > Chordata > Amphibia > Gymnophiona > Ichthyophiidae > Ichthyophis > Ichthyophis bannanicus. Next base: position 571,754,826 of record CM066032.1, read on the forward strand.
GTTTAAATGCGTTTATGCGCGTTTCAATGCCACGTTGCCGTGCGCTATTTTGCGGCGCGCAAATTTGCGGTCTTTAGTAAACATCCCCCTAAGTTTTTCCAAATATAGATGCCTGTCTTCCTCTCTCTGTGATCTCTTGTATTTCATGAAGGCCTCCCTCTTTTTCTTCACCTTTTCAGCTACTTCTTTTGAAAGTCCTTTTCCTTTTACCTTTATTTACCATTTTAACAAAAAGGTTTGTTGCCCTCAAAATATCCCCTTTCATTTTTGCTCACTGTTTTTCTACATCCCAAGCTGTTCCCATCCCGCTACGACTCCCTAGGGTATTGGCCCATCTTGGCAAAGTTAGTTTTCCTAAAGTCTAAGACCCTTACTTTTGAATGGATTCTAACAGCCCTAGTCCTAATACTGAACCACACCATCTGGTGATCACTGGATGCAAAATGATCTCCCACTATAACATCAGAAACACTTTCACCATTGGTAAGCACCAAGTCCAGTATGGCCCCTTCACGTGTGGGATCTGTTACCAATTGCCTGAATAGTTCTCCCTGTAGAGAATCCAGGATCTCCTTACTTCTAGATGATACTGCAGCAGGAATGTGCAAATCAACATCTGGCATATTGAAATCTCCTATCAGTAATACTTCCCCTTTCCTAGCAATACTGCATATGTCTTCAATTAACTCTCTGTCTACCTCTTCCTCTTGTGAGGGAGGTCTATACATCATGTCAATGCAAATATATTTCTCTTTCCGTCTTTCTTGTTTAACCCACAGTGCCTCCTCTATCCCTTTTAAGCTCTGTAATTCCAAGGCTTTAATATTATTTTTTACATATAGTGCCACTCCTCCTCCCCTTCTTCCTACCCTGTCCTTTCTGAATAAAGTATAGCTTGGTATAGTTACATCCCATCATGGTTTTCTGTGAAGCACATTTCTGTAACTGCCACTAAATCCAAATCAGCCACTTCCACCAAAGCTTCAACATCAGGGATCTTATTTCCCATGCTACGGGCATTTATACACACTGCTTTCCATATGTTACCCCTTTTACCCATTTCCATAAAGGTATTTAATGTTTCACTTACCTGGGGGCTTTTACTTACCTGGGGGCTTTCTACATCCATCCCCAATGAATCTAGTTTAAAGCCCTCTTCAGTAGATTTGCTAGTCTACTACTGAAGATATGTCAACCTTTCTTGGACAGATGGACACCATCTCTGCTCTGCAACCCTTGGAACAGCATCCCATGGTCCAGGAAACCAAAATGCTCTTGATGACACCATCCACGCAGCCATGCATTCATCTCCAGGATGCGAGCCTCTCTGCCTTGGCCTTTACCCTCAGCAGGGAGGATTGAAGAGAACACCTGTGCACCTATCTGTTTCATTTGTCCCAGAGCCATGAAGTCACTTTTGATACTCTCAGAGGGATACCTTACAGTATCATTTGTTCCAATATGGATTAACAACATTGGGTAATAGTCAGTGGGCTTGATGAGTCTCAGCAACAAACAAACTCTCCATAGCATCTTGGATTTTGGCACCAGGCAGACAGCATACCTCTCTGGAAATCAAGTCTGATCGGCAGATGGACGCCTCAGTACCCCTCAGAAGAGAGACACCAACCACCACTATCCTTCCTTTCTTTGTGGTCACTGATTCTGCAACTTTTTGGTATTAGAGCTCTGGTTCTTCCCTTTCCAGGGATGCTTTCACCTCCTCCACTTCCAGGGCTGTATAATGGCTCTTCAATTCAAGGGATGGAGATGTTGAATTGGTGATTCTGCAGGCCCTGGTGACTTGTGTTCAACCTTCGTCATTCTGTAGGCACCCATTTTCTCCTCTGCTGGAGAACTTGGTTGTTGCAAGAAGTATCTCATCAATGTACTTCTCACTGTCTTGAATGCTCCTCAGCCTCGCCACCTCCTCTCTAAATTCCTCCACCTGTTTCCTGAGCGCTTCAGCATGCAGGCACCCTGCACATGGAACCAGTCCTTCAAATGGCATTGGGACCTCTGTCTGGACAGAGGCAGAAGCTGTAACGGGGGCAGCAGCTTTAGCAATACGATTCTTCCCAGCCATTGTTCTGTTTGTGGAGCTTAGGTATCTGTTAAAGCAAAAGAGAGAGAACTACCAAAGTTCTGGATGGTTTCCCAGCTATCCTTTCAGAGAAAAAACAGTTAAATCTCTTTAATTATATTGAAAATGTAATGTTCCAAATCCCTGTCTTCTGTTAATTGGGGAGGTGCCCTATAAAGCAAGACCTCTCACTAGGGGTGGGTGGGAGTTGGGGGGGTAGGGAGGGAACTAATACCTAATTAGGTATCAGTAGCTCCAAAGAGCTGAGAAAGTTACTAAAGCAGAGTTTTAAACCTACCCCACTGAAGAAAATATTTCTCCCTTTAAACTAAAGCACCAAAAAGAATGTAACTTTGTTTTAAAAATGTACCAAAACCCTTTTAAGAGCTCCCAGTCAGAGAACTAATAATTAAAAAAAAAACACTAATTCTTACCTTTGTTTGAAATGTATAGCCCCTGTTAGGACTCTTTCTTCATGATCCTTGCGTGTACCTCCAAGTGTTGGGAGGCAGGAATGATGCCCACTGGCTCCTGCCTCCAAAACTTCCAACTTGCAAAATACAGTGGCAGTATTGATTCCCAGCAATGCAGCTATATATACCACTAGGGTTCAGTCTACCAATTAAATGATGCAAGTAAAGCTCATTTGCAAATTGTAACATTGCATTGCAATGCACTGCTAGGGGATAGGTGCTGCCATTTTGCAAGATGGAAGAGCCATAGGCAGGAGTGAGTAGTCATTGCTCCTACCTCCCAATATTTAGAGGTGCATGGGGGGGCGGGGGGATCAAGGGCTCCAAACTACACTACAAGTTCTCTTGTCAAGGACCTCTCTGAGTAAGATGCCCTGGTGAGGGATGCCCTAACCCAAGTTCCTGAGCCAGGAGTGCTATAATGTGGTATGCGTGGACCAGGGATACCTGCCCAAGGGTGCACTGACCAGGATATCCAGGCCATGGGTACCCTGGTCATTGGTGCCTTGACCTGGGGTGCCTGAGCTCAGGGTACTCTGGACCAGAGTACCTGGCCTGGGGTGCTCTGCACTGGGTTCGGGGTGTCCAGGCTAGGAGTGCCCTGAACCAGATAGCACCAAGGGATCAGGAAGTTGGGGGAAGGGGTGACTGGAAATGTCAGGGGTATCAGGGAGTATGGAGACCTCTGGGCTACCAGGGAAATTTTGCAGGGTGGGCCCAAGTACTCTGGTATTTAATCATGATCCAGTGAACATTTGCATATTACTGCAGTGGTGCACGTAGTTTTTTCTGACCTTGCGCACTTTTTAATGCAGTAGTAATTTGCATGCCATTAATTTTTTGCATTGGAAGTAAAACTTTTTTTTTATTTAGAGTGTGTGTGTGTGTTAGATGCTGTATGCTAAAGCTTAGCTCAGCAGTCTACTGCAGTGCTTATTGCATCAAGGCCTGAGGCTTTAGCTAGTTACATTGGTTGGCTCATATGGCTACCAGAGCTGTTTTTTCTTCTTCTGCTCCCAACACCCACAGCTGGTGTTCAGGGAATACTTTTTTGTCTCATTCTTTCTGGGGATAAAAGAGGCTGAAAGCACTCAATGCAGATGGGTCAAAAGAGTGAAGAGGAAGGAGTGCTGTGTGCAGAAAGCTGTCTGTGTCCTATATGCTGCCGGTTAATTCCAGGGGTGCATGCTGTAAATAGGAAAAAGAAGCATTTGTGTCTGCACATCTACTCAGAAAGAAGATTCTGCACATTTAGAAGCCAAGATTCTGCTGATGAGTGAAAATCAGAGCACAGGTGCTACTGTGGACCTGAGCATCAAACAGAAGGCACTTTCTCGTTGAAGAAACAGCCCATCACTTAAAGAAAGTGGCCTAATGGCTAGAACAATGGTCTTACAAATGGAGGAAGCCAGGGTTCAAATCTTTCCTGTTAACTTTTAGACAAGTCTTTTTTTTTATAATTTATTGCACACTTTTCCAGTAGTAGATCAAGACAAGTTGCAGTCTGCTACTGTAAATATTTCATTGCCCCCAGAGGACTTATACTGTAATCTAACAGGCCAATGCCGAAAACTAGCGCAGCCTTTAAGCACAGATAACATCACTTTTAAGTATACTTACTGCTACCATTAAATGCAGAAAAGAGATGGACGCATGGTAAACAGCAAAGAAAAAATTGGCGCACAATTAACGCCGAGTATTTAAATGTATATAAATTAGAAGCAAATGAGCTACACATAATGAAACAGCATGCAAATATTGCCTGCGCTTGATGCAGAGAAATGTGCTGAGGGTTTTGCAACCAGCCTTAGCGCCAATATCTTTATGTCTGAGCCTGAACTGGCTTAAACATCTAGCGGGTGCCCTTGACAGTATTTTGATGGCACTGGGTGCTCTCCCCGTCTCCCTGATTCCTGGATCATCTGAGGAGAAATGTCAAAGATGATCCAGGCATCAGGGAAAGCCCTCCAATGCCATCAAAATACTGTCAGGGTGCCCGCTGTCCCCAAAAGAAAGCAAATCCCTGATGGCTCAATGACCTTGATCTCCCCATCTACCCAAGAAGGAAGAGAGGCCTTGTGGTTGGGGCACGTTACCTCAAGCCAGTAGATCAGGGGTTCAAATCCTGCTGGAGGACAACTGCTCCTTGGGTAAGCCACTTAACTCTCTGTTGCCTCAGGTACAAAAACATAGGGGTATGTTTACTAAGCAGTCTTAACATGTGCTTGGTGATAGTGTGCAGGCTGCCATAAAAGGAGTGGGCGTTTCAGTCTTATCATAGCAAAATGGGATTATTGCGCGATAACGTGTGCTGCACACATTATTGGGCGAGACACTGCTAAGCACGTTAACGCACGTTAATCTTAAGTAGGCGCACTGACATCTAAACACAGAAACAGAGGTGTAGCACAGTGGTTAATACACTGACTAAAAATACTGGAGACATGAGTTCAATCCCCCAGTGTGCCTAATGAACAAGGCTGGCTGAGGCATATCCCTTTATGTTTAAGTAGTGCTTTTTGAGGCATTGCAGATTTATTTTAATTAGTGCTGCCAGCAAACACACCCTCGCAGTGGCCTAACCTAAGGTGCCGCATAAGGCACCCTATAAGGCACTCCAGAGGGCACAGTATAAAGTGCACTGTCCGCCAAGGCACCCTACAATGTCCCCTATAGGGCACCTTATAAGGCACCTTATAAGGTGCTTTATAAGCACCTTAAGGTTACAGTACTCTGAGGGTGTTTTTGCTGGCAGCACTAATGTACATTAATAATAAACAATGCCTTGGACAGCCCTATCAAATAACCCCACTGTGGGATAGAACCCGTGACTTCTGACTCCATAGACAGTGAAGTAACCAGTGGGCTACAGCTCTACAGCTGCTAACAAGCCCCTGGCTGGCTACAGAAGGACTGCATGTCACCACACAAACAGTCTGCTGTGGCTACCGGAATAGGGGCAACCCACCCGTACCCATGATGCACAGCACATGCATATCAGCAATCTACAGATGATTACAAGATGGGGTATGCACCCCACAGCGCCTCAGCCTGGTAGGGGGTGCCGATGGTGTGTGTTACTGGCACAGAGTAGCTACAGACCGTCACATTGTGTGGGTATTGTGCTCACCCTGAGGGTGAGGTGGGGCAGCCAGCACCAGGTCCGTAGCACCTTCAATACCTGAAATAGACCATGTCACAGGTACCCATCAGTGCTAGTGTGTGTGAAAGGTAATTCCTGCAAACTACACCTAGGATACATTAGTGTCTCTCTGAAGTTGTCAATCAGGTCTGGACGTTATGGGCTATGATGCACCAAGAATAGTGCATATTCTTTCTTGGTGCCATGGTAACATGATGTAAGTGACAGGGGGTGTTTGGACCCATAGGCAAATTATGTACCACTACCAACCCACCCTCTGTGGCTCAGGGTGGGAGATAGGATTCCCCCCACCAACAGATCCACATTCTACTCCCAGCAGCAGAGGAGCCATCAACCCCAGTCATGCTGGGGAACAGACAGGGCAGCCAATGCAGAGCTGCACACATCACTAAGGCAATGGCAGGCAGACAGTAGGCCTGGAAATGCTCAGCTACCCCCCAACACCATCTGACATTCTCCAGCCACTGCACCCTGCAAGGTGTTCCAGCCATACACGTATAAATGCAGACAGTCTGCTAGCTAGTCCACAGTGTATGATTCTGAAGATGTGAGCACACCCACCAAACATATAAGTCAGTGATAAAGCCCCAGAGAAAAGAACCTATATATTTCACTAAAAAGAAATGCACTATGGGGGAGCCTAGCCATGCCATGGTCACTGCACAGTCAGGGTGAGAGTGACTTCCCAGCAGGACATGCTGTGGCCACCCTGTCCGTGCAGGTCGTGGCCGGGCACTACAATGTCCGAGCCATTGCCCTATGCCCTGTGCTGATGCATCCAGGCCAGGCCACCCTGTCCAGGCTATTCCCACAGTACCTTGCTCCTCATTATGCACATTGGCAGGCCAATACTGGCAACAGTGCTAGCAGTGTGGGCTGAGGAGGGTGTTGGCAGCCACCATCCACTGGATAGACAGACACACACTCCCCACACCTATGCCAGCATTGTGTAACTATAGAGGTGTTTGGCAGCCCTGGCCACCGCATCAGTCCTGGGCACAGTGCAGGCATGGCTATGGTACGCAATACTGTAGGAGTCACTCCCCAGGGTGGTAAACACTGTCAGACACAAGACCTGTAGCACACTCCACAGACATCAGAAAGGTTGCTATGATGCAGCTCAATCAGCAAATTGTGCGTAACTTAGGAATTGCTATCTGCCAATAATCATAGCAACCTTTTGATAGATGTGTAACGTATTCCCAGGTTTAGGGTGGTATTGCTAAGGTATGCAAGTGCTAGTATTGGGAGATGCACAGAGGGCCCAAAATCCTGCCTCTCCAGGTGGCTTTGGCTAATGGAGCCTGTGGGTGCGGGTGTGTCTGCCCCTGTTGGCCGCTGCTCTAGGGCAGAGGTTCCCAACTCCTGTCCTGGTGGACCAAACACTGTTCGGGTTTTCATGCTGTCCCTAATGAATATGCATGAGATACTTCTGCATACCATGGGGGCGGTGTATAGAGATGCTGCGCAGTCATATTTATTGGAGACAGCATGGAACCTGAATGGTGTTTGGCCCTCCAGGACTGCTTTTGGGAGACTCTGCTCTAGGTGATGCGCATATTTATGGTGTCTGTGCTCTGTAGGGTAAAATGTAGGTGTTTTGGGCATGTTTACGTTCTCTGCATGTAATACAGTTCTCTGTCTGTATTAGCACGTTTTAGTAGTGGGTAAAATATGGAGACGGGGTTGGCAGGAACCACAGCTGGGACTTGAACCTGTGACCTTCTGCTCCTGAACGCACTGGCTGTGTGCACTGCACCACTGTGTTGTCACAGAGACAGTGCATTCCCTAGTGATACCATGACTGTTCGTCAGATGGGGCCTGTCTGTTGCAGTGCACGGCACCCACCTACACAGGGCTAGGCCATGCTCTGCTCTGGGCAGCTGCCACTGCCCCCTCCACCACCAGTACCTCTCCGCCACCATACTGACATGCCCTTCTGCTGGTGGTGCTGGTGGTGCGCAGTCTCAGGCCATACAGTGTGTGGGTAGGCGGCTGCCTATGGTGCAGGTTCTGGGGTAGGGGTGCCTGCATAGCTGTCCACGCTTCCCCCCAGCACCGCCTGCCAATGTTCTGTGCCCTTGGGGGTACCGGCTGGGTACTATTCCCTGTGACACTGTGGGAAACACACTCGTGCCCATGTTGGGCCTCATCAGTTGCTGTCTGGCTGCTCTACTGTTTCAGCATTCCTATGGGCCACCTAGGCATCACCCTAGTCCTCACTGTGGCCCAGCTGCAGTATAGCATGTGCCGCCTGCAGCCCTCTGTGTCCCCTTTTCCAGCATCTGTCCAGTTGCCCATTCCGACATGCCCTCCCTGCTGTTGCGGAACATGTGCACGCCATAGGAAACCTGTCCAATGGAGAGGAAAACCCTGTTCAGCGCAATTTCACTGTGGGCTCATTCACCTTGAATGGGGATGGAGCATAGACCCTTCCAAAATCCTTTTTTTTGGAGCTTTCTTGGGAGTGTTTTTTGATGTTTCCCATTGATATCACTATTGCCCAGCTTGGTTTTTTTTTTTTTACATTTTCTTCTGTTCATTTTCACTGTTTATTTGCCCTTTTGTTCCGTGCATATGTATCACATTTATCACTTTTTGTAGGTTTCCCTGGTTTTGCTGTACATTGTTGACGGAAATGGTTTCTTTTCCCTTTAAATCAGCTCTAACACCAGGGTTTCACTGGTGTTAATTTTCAGCCTCGAATTTCACAGCATTAGTGTGCAGGGAGCCTCTCCCTTCCCACTCTCCGCCCATTGACCCTCTCTTTCCATCCCTGGGGAGCCTTCCTCCGCCCTCCGGGAGCCTATATCCACCCTCAGCGCTCATTTGCGCCGCTGCACACGTTATCGCGCACTAAGGTACCTCTGCGCCTGATAAAGCGCCATTATTGCGCGATAAGGTACCTTATCGCCCGATAACATGGCAGAGCGCACATTAAGACGGTTTCGTAAACATACCCCATAGATTGTGAGCCTTTTGGGGACAAGGGAAAAAAAATATATATACACAGTATGTCAATATACACTGCTAGAAGAGCAGGCTATAAGCTTAGTTAAATAAGTAAAAATAATTCTTGGTGACCCTGCAGCCCCAAAACCCCCTCCAGGTACCTTTACAAATTAATGGAAGTGCGTCCCTCCCAGTACTATTACAAATCTGACATTTCCCCTCAGATGATCCAGGCATTGGAGAAAGCCCCGGAAGGCATCAAAATTCTGTCAGGGTTCCTATGCAAATTAGCCACACGGTGCCCTTGTTTCTCTGAGAGAGCATGCCAAACTAGCAACGACTTCTTTGTGCAAGCGTTTGGCTTGCTCTCCCAGTTTAATGCTGACATTTTGCGCACAGTTTAATGTGCAGCTCATTTGCATAGGAGTCCCTTTCTGCAAGTCAGCACTGACCTTCTCGCTATCAGTGTGCTGCGAAAAGGCATAAAAAGTTGATTCAGCGTGACTTCAGCACCAGCTTTCTGCATCAGCCTGTAAGTTTGTTTCTGAGGCAATGGAGTGTTAAGTGATTGCCCAAGGCATGCTACTGCCCTAACCACTTGGCTACTCCTCCACATTTTCTCTCCCATTTTCTCAGGTACCTGCTTAGATTATACATATATATATATATATATATTTATTTGTATGAGAGTGAATTAACTAATTTTGGGGATTTCTGGCTATGAAAGGGCGTTATTTATAATATGTTAGAAAAATAAGCTATAATGATAAAATATACAGTACTTAAATAATTTATTTAGTGAGCTCTAATGGCATCATAGTATTTTCATGTTCAGTAAAAAGTGTCAAAGAATATAGGAGTTAGAGCCCTATCCATATTCTTCTTAAACTGCAGAACAGAGCAAAGCTTCTCACTCTGCCTTACCCTCTCCTTTTTGGAAACATTTTGGATGAAATTCTAGAAGCCCTATTCATGCTTTGAAGGTCTGAAAGTGGATATAGAGATGTTCAAAGAACAGACACCTCTCAAGAGCCATTTTAGAAGTCGGCTCTGGGGATGTCTGACTCTAACTGGAGGTGTGGCTGAGGAATTCCCAGGACCATGGAAGCATGGTGAGGACCTTCCCATGGACCAAGACGTCTCCACCTGATTACAGAAATGTCATGGACATTTGACATTATGTATTACTTTAAACCAGCTCTGAGGCATGCATAGCAACAAACAAGCATCTGGAAAGTTCTTATTTAGGCTGGAAAACATCCAGAGTACTGTATGTAGGGAGGAAAGCACTCAATCATCCCCAGTACCCAGCAAATGTTCAACTATAAGCAACAACAGGATTTGAATCCTGGTTCTTCCTGTTCCTAACCCATTACTTTCACCATTATACTATCCTAAATACCCAAATGCTGTAATGCGGTTCTGGATATGTTTAAGTAGATGCCCGTGCAGACATCCCAATTGGGTCCATCTAGGTTTGTGAAATCACATTGGCAGCTGGACATGGCTGCATACTTTTAAGACTTTCTGACTTAGATGTCCCAGATTGCACTTCGATGGATCTTCTAAAATACCTCTTCCCTCTTTATGGTTAATGATTTTTAAAACCCATGCCCTCCAGCTTCCTATCTGCACAAGCAAAATGAGATTTCCATATAGACCATAAATTCTATTGGACACTTGCTAATAAATGAATTATTTCAGAGCAGATAAATCAAAATAAAGATCCATAATAGGAATAGTGGATGTGTTAAGATACGCCATACTGGGTCAGACCAAGGTCCATCAAGCCCAGTATCCTGTTTCCAACAGTGGCCACTCTAGGTCATATTTTTTAATAGCTTTTGTATCTTCTTGAATATTCAGTTAGATATAAGTATAAAGTTTGAAGACATATGGAAACTTCCAGCTGGAGGCACCTAGGGGTCAGTTATTTTCTCAATATTATTTCATTTATTTTTCAAACCTCATGGAGGGAGTTTGTTACTGAAACCAGATATGAAATATTATGAGAATAATTTTATAAGTGCCACCATTAGCACAAAATTTGAAGTGGAAGTGGAAACGTAGCCTTAATGGTTAGAGCAACAGCCTAATAACCAAGAGATCTGTGTTCAGTACTCACTGGCACTCCTTGTGACCTTGGGCAAGTTACTCAACTCTCCATTGCCTCAGGTACAAGCTTAGATTGTAAGTTTCCTGGGGATAGGGAAATACCTACATACTTAAAAATAACTCAATTTGAACTACCATTGGAAAAGCATAAGCTAAACATCCATAAATAAACTAAGTACTCTTATTATGGGCCCTGAAGTGACTGTGTTAGATACTGGTTGAATGGGAAATAACAATAGGTTGTAGAAAATGTAGTTCATCCTGCAAAAAAGAAACTTTACTAATAGTGTACTGTAGGATCTGGTCCTTTTTAACATTTGTATAACGGTCATGCCAAAGATGATAAAGAAGGAAAAAGGATTGGAGAAAAGAGTTGAAGGAAAACTCAAAAAGGACAGGATATAATAGAGGTCTATAAAATAATACATGGAGTGTAATGATTTAAATGTAGATTGGTTGTTTACTTCTTCAGAAAGTAGAAAGACTAGGGGGCATTCAATGAAGCTACAATGTAGCACATTTAAGACTAATTGGATTAAATATTTTTTCACACAATGTGTAATCAAACTCTGGACTTCGTTACCAGAGGATGTATTAAAAGCTGTTAGTGTAGCTAGATTTAAAAGAAGTTTGGATGAGTTCCTGGAGGAAAAGTCTATAAGCCATTATGAAAGAGGACTGGGGAAATCCACTGCTTACCCATGGAACAAGCAGCATGGAATTTCTATACCTTTTGGGAACCTGACAACTACTTGTGATCTGGATGGACCACTGTTGGATACAGGATATTGGGTTTAATGGACCCTTGGTCTCACCCAGCATGGCGTATCTTACGTTCTTATGTGGAAAGACCAATAATTATTTAATAAATGAATAGTGCTAAGTAAAGTAGAAATCTCAGTGTTGTGTATTGACTATAAGAAAGCTTTTGTTAGTGTCCTACACTCCTGGATAATAAATTGCCTTGAAATGTATAAAGTAAACTCTAGATTGGACACTGAATGGACCTCCATTTAGTAAGAAGCTTTTCAGAAGACACCGGGAAAACATTTGACCTGGACAAATGTGTCAACACTACCTTCACTGGAAAAAAATTGAGGAAATCTGAAAACATCTTTCTGACTGATGGTTCTGACATAAAGGAAGGTGTACTGTATATAAACATCTAAAAGCAGAAGAAGCAACAATTTATCATAAATTACTGAGAGAAAAGACCAGCAAATACTACAGGAGATTGAAGTTGATACTGAAAAGTGATCTAACATAAAATATTCAATTTCTTTTAATAATTTTATATACCACTTATCACACAACATGCATTAAAGAATAAGATGCAAGCCATCAAGCTTAAAATTCCCATACTCTCATATATTTTTGAAATGGTAGACTGATTTTTTAAATATCTTTAAAAAACCTGGATATATGAACAATAAAACTCCTCCATGCCCAATAGGTAGTTTATAAGCATCAATATATGCTGAGACTGTATATTCCTAGAGGCAAAGGAGGAATGGGGTTCATTACCATCAAAGGCTTACTTAACAGCATTAATTAACCCAAACACACAAAAAAAGTTGAGGCAAAAAGGTAAATCCTTAATATGATCCTTATACAGACACTGCAGCAAGAGTGAAGGAGTAGCCTAGTGGTTAGAGCACTGGCTTAAAAACCGAGAAACCAGGGTTTGAGTCCCATGAGAACTCTTTGGGGAATGTTTACTAAACTGCATTAGTGTGATTCATGTTAGGAGCTGTGGTAGAGACAGAAACCCCAAATAAGGACATGGGTGGTACATCATCACCGATAACATGCATTACCAGGTGCCATAAATGAGTGAGCGCTACATGGCACGTTACCGCATGTTAACCTTGAGAAGGTGCGCAGGCATACAAGCACAGCAACAGAGCTGTAGCACAATGGTTACAACACTGACTGATGGTACAGCGGTCATGGGTTCGATTCCGCAGTGGGCTTAATGTATAAGGCTGGCTGAGGCATCACCCTTTACATTTAAGTAGTGATTGTTGAGGCATTTCACTTGTATTTTAATTAGTGCTGCCAGCAAACACACCCTCACGGTGGCATAACCTAAGGTGCCGCATAAGGCACCCCATACTCCATAGGGCACATTATAAAGTGTACTGTTCGCCAAGGCATCCTATAATGTCCCCTATAGGACACCTGAAGGCTGTGAACAAAGCCCTGGCTGGCTGCAGAAGCACAGACACCATAAACAGAGCCCTGGCTGGCTGCACAAGGACTGCACGTCACCACACAAATTGTCTGCTGTGGTTACCAGGATAGGGTTAACCCACCCGTACCCATGATGCACTGCACATGCAAATCACCAGTCAAGAGATGGGTACAAGATTGGGTATGCACCCCACAGCACCTCGGCCTGGTAGGGGGAACAGACCATGTGTGGTACTGCCACAGAGTAGCCACAGACAGTCACATTGTGCGGGTACTGTGCCCACACTGAGGTTGAGGTGGGGCGCCCAGCACCAGGTCCACAGCACCTTTCATGGCTGAAATATGCCATGTTGCAGGTCCCCATCAGTGTGTGATAGGTAGTTCCGTTAGACACACCTAGGATACATCTGTGTCCTGCTGTATTTCTCGGTCATGTCCAGTCCTTATGGGCGATGATACACCCAGAATCTGCATATCCTGTGTTGGTGCCATGGCTACCTGCTGGAGGGGAGGGGGGTGTATGGACCCACAGGCAGAATATGTACCACCACACAACCCACCCTTTGGGGCTCAGGGTGGAAAACAGGATCACCCACCAAAAGATCCACATTCTACCTCCCTGCAATGGTAGCAGTAGAGGGGACCATCAACCCCAGTTCTGCTGGGGAACAGACAGAACAGTACACATCCATAACGCAATAGCAGACAGACCTGGAAATGCTCAGCTGCCCCCCACCATTACCTGACATTCTCCAGCAGCAAGCCTCCAGCCACTGCACCCTGCAAGGTGTTCCAGCAAGACACATACTAGCTGCAGACAGTCTGCCAGCTAGTCCATAGTGCATGGTCCTGGAACAGATGCATGTACCCAGAACAGGGATGTCAGCATACACACCAAGCAGATAAGTCAGTGATTGGGCCCCAAAAGAAAACCCAAAAATATCACATGAGGGAAATGCTATATAGCACTATGGGGGAACCTAGCCATGCCATGGTCACTGCTCAGTCAGGGCGAGAGTGACCTCCCAGCAGGACATGCTATGGCCACCCTGTCCATGCAGGTGGTGGCCAGGCATTACAATGTCCGAGCCATTGCCCTATGCCGTGTGCAGATGCATCCAGGCCAGGCCACCCTATCCAGGCTATTCCCACGGTACCTTGCTCCTCATTATGCACATTGGCAGGCCAATACTGGCAACAGTGCTAGCAGTGTGGGCTGTGGAGGGTGTTGGCAGCCACCACACACTTGATAGACAGACACACACTCCCCACACCCATGCCAGCATTGTGCAACTATAGAGGTGTTGGGCAGCCCAGGCCACCACATCAGTCCTAGACACAGTGCAGGCATGACTATGGTACGCAATACTGTAGGAGTCACTCCCCAGGTTGGTAAACACTGTCAGACACAAGACCTGTAGCACACTCCACAGACATCAGAAAGGTTGCTATGATGCAGCTCACTCAGAAAATTGTACTTAACTTAGGAATTGCTATCTGCCAGTAATTATAGCAAACGTTTGATAGATGTGTACCATATTCCCAGGTTTAGGGTGGCATTACTAAGGTATGCAAGTGCTAGTATTGGGAGATGCACGCAGAGCCCAAAGTCCTGCCTCTCCAGGAGGCTTTGGATAATGGGGCCTGTGGGTGCGGGTGTGTCTGCCCCTGTTGGCTGCTGCTTTTACGGCAGAGGTTCCCAACTCCAGTCCTGCGGTGCCAAACACTGTTCGGGTTTTCATGCTGTCCCTCATGAATATGCATGAGATACATCTGCATACCATGGGGGTGGCGCATAGAAATGCAGCACAGCCATCTTTATCAGAGGCAGCATGCAACCGGAATGGTGTTTGGCCCTCCAGGACTGCATTTGGGATACTCTGCTCTAGGTAATGTACATGTTTATGGTGTCTGTGCTCTGTAGGGTAAAATGTAGGTGTCTTGGGCATGTTTACGTCATCTGCAATAAAGGTGCTGTCTGTATTAGCACGTTGTAGTAGTGGGTAAAGTATGGGGAACTGGGTTGGCAGGAACCACAGCTGGGACTTGAACCTGTGACCTTCTGCTTCTGAATACACTGGTTTTGTGCACTGCACCACCTTGTTGTCACAGAGCCAGTACATTCCTTGATGATACCATGACTGTTCATCAGACAGGGCCCGTCTGTTGCAGTACACGGCACCCACCTACACAGGGCTAGGCCACGGTCTGCTCTGGGCAGCTGACACTGCCCCCTCCACCACCAGTATCCCTCAGCCACCATGCTGACATGCCCTTCTGCTGGTGGTGCTGGTGGTGCGCAGTCTCAGGCCATCCAGTGTGCAGGTAGGCGGCTGCCTATGGTGCGGGTTCTGGGGTAGGGGTGCCTGCATAGATGTCCACGCTCCCCCCAGCCCCGCCTGCCAATGTTCCGTGCCCTTGGGGGTAGCTGTTGGGTACTATCCCCTGTGACACTGTGGGAAACACACTCGTGCCCATGTTGGGCCTTCAGCAGTTGCTGTCTGGCTGCTCAGCTGTTTCAGCATTCGTAAGGGCCACCTAGGCATTACCCTAGTCCGCACTGTGGCCCAGCTCCACCACAGCATGTGCCGCCTGCGGCCCTCTGTATCCCCTTTTCCGGCGTCTGTCCAGTTGCCATTCCGACATGCCCGCCCTGATGTTGCGGAACATGTGTACGCCATAGGAACCCTGTCCGATGGAGAGTAAAACCCTGAGTAGCGCTATTTCACTGTGGGCTCATTCACCTTGTATGGGGACGGAGTATAAACCCTTCCACGATTTATATCTTTTCTATGGAGCTTACTCTGGGGGGGGGGGGGGGTTGATGTTTCTCATTAATACCACTATTGGCCAGCTTGGTTATTGTTTTTTTCCAGTTTGTTGAGGTCATTTTCAGTGTTTATGTGCCCTTTTGTTCTGTGCACATGTATCACACTTATCACTTTGTTTTTGTTTCCCTGCCTGGGCTGTACATTGCTGACACTGAAATGGTTTCTCTCCCCTGTAATGTGCATTTAACGGCAGGTTTTCAATCGCGTTTGGATTCAGCTCTTCAGATCAGCGCGTTAGTGTGAAGGGAGCCTCTCCCCGTCCACTCTCCGCCCACTACGATTACCGCAGTTTAGTAAACATACCCCTGACTCTCACCCCCACCCCCAACTAAATTACAAACTTTGAGACTTCCAAATGTACCTGCTTCTGCAGGAGCTCAACTGTCTTCACATTCCTGGTAGCCCACCACATCTTTCAAGAAAGAATAAAAACTAAATCAAACACACAAAAGAAAACCGGCAATGGATCAAAAGTAAATCCTTCTCTATTGTCCTGATGAGGTTCACACTGTTTACAGTACACAGATCCTTGCCTCCCTAAATGAATCAAGATCAAATGCAGCGCTTGAAGCAGAGATGGTTACAGCTGGACCCAGATTATCCCACAAATGCCCAACCAAGTGATCCAAAATCCAGCAGGAACAAAACTCAAAATGAATTCCTATAAGAGACTCCACTGCATGCTTCTGAGCCCAAAATACATGGAAATGACTGCAAATCCACCCACAAATCTCTTTCACCCAACATACTGAAAGACAAATCAATAAATAAAATATCAGCAGCACCAAGTTCATCCAACACATTACTAGTGCTTCGAGAAAATCTCCACAGAGCAACTATAGCATATTATTTCCAGCCTCAACACAACCATCTCCTATGGATTAAACTGGATCAAGATAACTCTCTCAGACCTGACACCCATACTCCTAAAAATCACCCAACTCGTATTGATGCTTGCTTTAGGCTGGTTGGCATGTAATCTTGTGTTAATAAGATTACATGCCAACCAGCCTAAAGCAAGCATCAATACGACCAATACTAAAAAAAAAAATATTGGACCCCACCAACCCCAATTCATACCTCCCATTCCTGGCTAAAATCATCGAAAAAACAGTATAGCTACAAGATCACATCAACATTAACGCCTCTCTGCACTGGCAGCAACATGGCTTCAGGCCTAACTATGGTGTGGAGATGCTCCTAACATCCCTAATGGACCCACTAATCCAGGGCATTCAGAAGCCCCATCAAGGCTTCATCCTCATGTTCTTGGACATAACAGCTGCATTCAAATCAAACCCCTACAGTGCTTTACTCCGCAGACTGCAAGAAATAGGCCTCTGTGGCATAACCTTGAAATGGTTCACCTCCTACTTAACTGACAGAATACAGCAAGTAAGATATGCAGGAGACACCTCAATCCCATTCCAGTTTAAACAGGGCATTCCTCAAGATTCCACAAACAAACAATAACACATAACTCCACTACTCAACTCCCTACATTCTCTACCAGTTGCATTCCATATCAAATACAAGGTCACCACTTTTAAAGCAAACAACCAACTCTTCTCTGTATATTTACAATCCCTAATTCGTAAGTTTTCCAGCAATAGACTGAGATGACAAAATATGCAATCAGTGCCCGCAGTCCTTCCCTCCCTTAGATCAAACAATCAGGCAGCTTCAAGCAGAGCCTTCTCACTTTATGCTCCTAAAATATGGAATGCACTCCCGCATAACATCCATGATACATGGGACCTAAGCGACTTTCCCAAGAAAATAAAGACTCATCTTTTTTTTAATTTATTTATTTATGAAATATTCCAAAAATACACCAAGAAAACATATCAATTACTATAGCCATACTACTATACAGCCCAAAATAAAATGAAAAAACATAAACAAATGACTCTAGTCCACATCAAGGAGGTGCTTACATACTTAAAATAAAATGTTCTGAATGGGCGCTGAAATAAATCTAACAAACTCCTTTTCACTTACCGATAAACTAGAAAACAAATTAGGCAAAACAAAACAAACATTAAGGGGGATGTTTACTAAATCGCGTTAGTGCAGTTCGCGTTAGTATTCGCGTTAATAAGACAAACCCCCAAATAAGGAGATGGGCGGGACAGCAGAAGATCTAACGCGTGGTACAGAACTAACGAGCGATACGTGGTGCATTAGAGGAGTCACCGCGCGTTAAGCATAAGAAGCCTCGTAGACATACTTGACCCATACAGAGCTGTAGCACAATGGTTACTGCAGTGACTGCTGATACGGGCAGCATGGGTTCGAGTCCCCAGGGTGCCAGATGCAGAAGACTGGCTGATGTAGTAACCTGTACATGATACAGTGAGGGAGGGGGCAGTTATTTGTTTCCTTTTGGAGGGGTGCAAGCAAACACACCCACACATCAGATAGTGAGTGAGGGGGCAGGTATATGTCAATTTACCTTTAGGGGCGCAAGCAAACACACCCACACATTATCGAGTGAGTGAGGGGGCATGTATATGTTGCGTCTGTGTTGTAGGAGTGCAAGCAAACACACCCACACATTATCCAGTGAGTGAGGGGGCATGTCTATGTTCCCCTTCCCTTTAGGATGCAGGTAAATACACCCACACGTTATATAGTGAGTGTGGGGGCATGTATATGTCATGTATGTGTTGTAGGTTTGCTAGCATACATACCTGACCCATACAGAGCTGTAGCACAATGGTTAGTGTACTGACCACTATTACAAGCAGCATGGGTTCGAGTCCCCAGTGTGCCGTGAGAAGGCATGTTTTCCTTTACATCAAGTACTCCATACAGAAACAGACCCTCGCAGTGTGCGTAACAATGTACGTTGGGCGTGCGTAGCGACGCGCGTACAATCGTGCGTGGGTATGTGTGTTTTTACCTGTGTGGGTACCTTATATGACAGACTCGGTAGGGCAGGGGTCTCCAACTCCAGTCCTGGAGGGCCGCAAACCAGTCAGGTTTTCAGGGTATCCCTAATGAATATGCATGAGATATATATGCATTAGAAATAGCCTGCCATACTGACTGGTTTGTGGCCCTCCAGTGCTGGATTTGGGGACCCCTGCCGTACACCTCTGTCATGTATGATTGTGAGTGGGCAAGGTACAGATGTCCTCGACATCAAAAGGGTAGATAGAATGTGTCACATCCCTCCTCGTTTCTCACCACCACCAAAAAGTTGTCTAATAGACGATATTTTGGTGGTGGTGAGAAGCGAGGAGGTATGTGACACATTCTATCTACTCTTTTGATGTCGAGGACATCTGTACCTTGCCCACTCACAATCTTAAATGACAGAGGTGTAAGGTGGGGGTCCCCAAATCCAGCACTGGAGGGCCACAAACCAGTCAGTTTGACAGGCTATTTCTAATGCATATATATCTCGTGCATATTCATTAGGGATACCCTGAAAACCTGACTGGTTTGCGGCCCTCCAGGACTGGAGTTGGAGACCCCTGGCCTATGGGTTATCAAAGCCTGTGAGCAGGCGCTGGATTCCCCCAGGGTTGGGTTGCGCCAGTCACACCCATGATGCACTGCACATGCAAATCAGCTGTCCACAGATAAACACAAGATGGGGAATGCACACCCACAGCATCTCGGCCTGGTAGGGGGGAAGCGACCATGTGCACCCCCACAGGACCTCGGCCTGTTAGGGGGTACTGACCGTGTGTTGTACCGGCACAGGGTAGCCACACACCGTCACAGCGTGCGGGTACTGTGCTCACCCTGAGGGTGCAGTGAGGCGCCAAGCACCATGTCCACAGCAACATCCATGGCTGAAAGAGGCCATGGTGCAGGTCCACAGCAGTGTTATAGTGTGAGACAAGTAGTTTCTGCAGAAACACCTTGGACATCTCTGTCTGTATCAGTCAGGTGTAGCCCCCAGGAGGGCCCATGCACCACCACCCCCTCCCCCAGGGCAGCAAATAGGGTCTCCTATCAAAAGATACAACATCTACCTCCCTGCAAGGTAGACGTAGAGGGGAACATCAACCCCAGTCCTGCTGAGGGACACACACCCCACAGAGCAGTCAATGCAGCTCTGTAAACATCCAGAACACAATAGCAGGCAGACATTAGGCCTAGATATGGCATGCTGCACCCCACCACTATCTGATATTCCCCTGGTGCAAGCCATCAGCCACTGCACCCTGCAAGCCACTCCATCACAACACATACCAGCTGCAAATAGTCTGCTAGTGCCCAGTGGAGATGCCTGCACCCAGAACTGGGATGTCTGCATACACAGTTAAATCAGTGACAGGGCCCCAAAAGGCAACCCATATATATCACATGAGAGAAATACTAGATAGCACTATGGGGGTGCCTAGCCATGCTGTGGTCACTGCACAGTCAGGGTGAGAGTGATCTCTCAGCAGCACATACTGAGGTCACCCTGTCTGTGTAGGTGGTGGCCGGCCACTACAATGTGCCTGTCACTGCCCTATGCCCTGTGCAGATGCGCCCTGGCCAGGCCACCCTGTCCGGCCTATACCCATGGTACCTTGCTCCTCATTATGCACATTGGCAGCCCAATACTGGCAACATTGCTGGCAGTGTGGCCTGTGGAAGGTGTTTGCAGCCACCACACACTGGATAGACAGACAACCACCCCCACACCGATGTCAGCATTGTGCTACTATAGAGGTGGTCAGCAGCCATACACACCACACCAGTCATGGGCATAGTACAGGCATGGATATGGTACACAAGACTGTTGGGGGGTCACTCCCCAGGGTGGTGAACACTGTCAGAGACCAGACCTGCAGCACACACCGCAGACATCAGACTGATTGTTATGGTGGAGCTCAATGAGCAAAATGTGCTTAACAGAGGAATTGATATCTGCCAGTTCTCATAGCAAACGTTTGATAGCTGTGTACCATATACCCAGGTGTAGGGTGGCATTGCTAAGGTATGCAACTGCTAGTATTGGGAGATACAGGCAGGACCCAATTTCTTGCCTCTCCAGGTGGCATTGGCCAATGGGGCCTGTGGGTGGGTGTGTGGCCCTGTTGGCTGCTGCTTTACGGCAGAGTTCCCCAACTCCAGTCCTGGTGTTCCAAACACTGTTCGGGTTTTCATGCTGTCCCTCATAAATATGCATGAGCTACATCTGCATAACATGGGGGTGGTGCATAGCTATGCAGCACAGGCATCTTTATTGGAGGCAGCATGAAACCGGAATGTTGTGGGGCCCTCCAGGACTACATTTGCGGAACTCTGCTTTAAGGTAATGTGCCTGTTTCTGGTGTGGTAAAATATAGGCCATGTGTATGTTCTCTGCAATAAAGGTGTGTCTTTACTATCACTGTTTAGTGGTGGGTAAAGCTATGGGGACTGGGTTGGCAAGAGCCCCAGCTGGGATTTGAACCTGTGACCCTCTGGTCTTACAGGCACTGGCTGTGTCTGTTGCACCACACTGTAGCCACAGAGAGAGTGCAGTCCCTGGAGTTAGTTAAACCGGCCTGACGAGTCAGAAACCCTGCTCTGCAACAGGTTTATTGTGACCTCATTTACCTTGTATGCAGACAACGGTGCACATAAACCTCAGAGAATACCTCACAAAAGGGGCACACACCCATAACCAAGCTGGGCAACAATGATATCATTGGGAAACATTACACAACACTCCCAGGACAATCCATTACAATGAAATGATATTTAAAAGGGTCTGTGAAGCGTAGACCCTTCCACACATCATTTCTTTTTTATTTGGTGCTTTCCAGGCAGTGTTGTTCCTTGTTGCCCATTGCTATCACTGTTGCCCAGCTGTATTATGCTTTTTACAATGTTTCCTGTGGTCATTTTTAACGTTTTATGTGCTATTTTGTTCAGTGCACATGTATCACACTGCTCACGTTTTGTGTGTTTCCCCGGTTTTTCTGTACATTGCTGACGGAAATGGTTTCTCTTCCCTTTAAATGCCTTTAACGGCAGGTTTTCTTTCGCGTTGGAATTGAGCTCAGAATTGCAGCGCGTTAGTGAGGGGGAGCCTCTCCACGCCCCCTCTCCGCCCATTGACCCCTTCTCTCCGCCCACTCTCCACCTTCTGCGCTGTTTTAACGCGCCGCGGGGCTTTACGATCGTTAAGCGCGGTTACCGCACGTAGTACGACGTTACCGGTCGTTGGCGCATGTTTACGCGTGTTACACTTCACTTACGGTCGTTAACATCATACTACGCGCGTTATTCACGTTTAGTAAACATACCCCTAAGTCTTACTGTCTAAAAAAGAAATCAACTCATCAACTACTAAAAATACATATCTTTTCCCCTGATATACAATATGACACAAGGAAATTTAAGGTAAAATGACGCGCCTAGAGCCAAGGCTCGTGGGCGAATTTCCAAAAAAGATTTACGTCTCCTCTGAGTCTCTCTAGAGACATCGGGGAACATTTGAATTGTATAACCACAAAATTTCTCATTCTTTTTAGAAAAATAAGTACGCAAAACCCTATCCTTATCCATCTCTAACCCAAAATTAACCAAAAGGGTAGCTATGGAAGATATAACATCATTATCAGATTCAATGAATGCTGAGATATCCAGAGGAGAAGAAACCAGCTGCTCAGACTGAGGAACCAGCTCTCCTGCTACACCTTCTCTATCTACTTTACCTTGAGGGACATAATAGAGTTTAGAAATCTTAATTTCATCAAAATCAGAGAATAACAGAATCTCCTTAAAATACTTTCGCAAAAGTATCATTGGAGACAGAAAATGGGTTTTTGGAACATTTAACAATCGAAGGTTACAAGATCTCAGCACATTCTCCAAAAACTCATCCTGTCGATGTAACAAAAACGAATCTAACGAACGTTTTTCAGAAAAAGCCTTTTGTGATGAAAGTGTTGATTCCTGGACAACCATTCGCCTTTCCAATGATAACATCCTATCTTCATGATCTGTTAACTTTAACACCGTCTCTTTAGAAAAAGTAGAAATCTTCTTCAAAGAGGAACCCAAAGCCAGTTCCATACGAGAAACAATCGCCCATATGTCTTTTAAAGAAACATCTGAAGGAGAAGAACTAACTTCAAAAACAGAGGGAAAAGTAATTACAACAGGCAAAGCCGGTGGCAACATCGGAGCAGAATCTACACGCAAAAAAGAAACAGGCAGTAAAGCTGAGCTGGGGTCAGCCTTCACCAGATCCTCTCCCGGAAAGGCCGCGCCAGACAACGATTTAAGTTCAGCGATGGGAGGAGTTAAACCCGATTCGCTCAGAGAAGGAAGAGAGGAAGAAGTACTCACAGCCGACATGTCCATTTCACCATCCTTCACGGATTGAGCAGGCATAGACAAATCCTGCACTTTCACATGAGCATCCATCGGACCAAGAATCTTAACCGCCTTCATTTGGACAGCCGGCGGGTATCTCTTCTTTCTTTTCCCCATAACAGGGAATACCTTGTCGCACCAACGTGCGCCGAAGGGGCACCAAAGGGGCATGGCCTGCCCCTTTGGTCACGCCCCTTCGGGCATGCCCCCAGGGGACGCCCGCGACCGCGTCCCGCGGTGGGGCAATTGGTTTTAAAGCCCTCCAAGCAGACCTGCAGCCAATCAGTGCAGCCGCTTATGCCAGCAACCATCCAGGAGCATGTTCCACAGAAAGAAATCAGGAAATGAAGCAGCTCAGCATCCCGCGGTGGGGCAGTTGGTTTTAAAGCCCTCCAAGCAGACCTGCAGCCAATCAGTGCAGCCGCTGATGCCAGCAACCATCCAGGAGCGTGTTCCACAGAAAGAAATCAGGAAATGAAGCAGCTCCGAATACTTTGGTACTTAACCCTAACTGTACCAATTGAATCAACAAGCTGAAATGGCACTGCCTATGTACCCTTTCCCTACCCCTCACGGAATCACAAAGAACCCTAAATTGTAAAGTAAACTCGGCGACACATCATCCATGACCATGTCAACTATTCCTATAATGTCAATCTACTGTAAATATTACTGTAAATATTAACCTCACACATTCCTTTGTTAATACCTGATGACAGTTTATAGTTTTATTATGTTAACAAGTTCATTATGATATTCTTCAAATTGTTCAATGTAAATCTTAATGTTATGTTCCAACGTTAAAATCCTTAATTGTTACTTGTAAGCCACCTTGGCTATAAGATAAGGCGGGATATAAAATAAGTTAAATAAATAAATGTCTCTTATATCCAGCTTATGCACTGAATTATTACAACTGATAAACCCTATTCAAATATAAAAAAGTCACCCAAATATGAAATAAATGTGTGCTAAAACATTATGGATTGTAACCTGCAGCTCTTGAGAACTGTAGTAAACTGATACAGAGTCAAAGGTGACACATTAGCATAAGCCAACCAGTTTGCACACCCCCCCCCCCCACCCCTAACCTTCTGTATTTCAAAAAATACATTCACCATTAACCCTAACAAGAAATCATTTCAAGAACCTTGCACAAAACCACCCACATGCCTTTTCTGAGCTAATCAGTTTCTACTCCATTTCCTCAGCTCTCAACCTTGGGGTCATCTTTGATTCCATTCTCTCCTTCTCCACACACATCCATCTGATAACTAAAACCTGCCATTTCTTTCTCTAACATCAACATTCCTTTTAGAACATACTACTAAGACGCTTATCCACTGCCCATTCCTTTTAGGACATACTACTAAGACACTTATCCACTCTTTAGTCATCTCTCGACTTGATTATTGTAACCTACTCCTTTTTTGTCTCCCTCTGAATCATCTATCTCCCCTTCAATCTGTTCACCACTGCTGCACAGCTAATTTTCTGCCAGTCTCATCATGCTCATATTAACCCACTTTTAAAGTCACTTCATTGGCTCCCTATCCATTTCTGCATCCAGTTCAAACTTCTCCTGCTGACCTATAAATGCATTCACTTTGCAGTTCCTCACTACATTTCCTCTCTTATCTCTCCCTACACCCCTCCTCGCGAATTCCACTCTTCTTGCAAATCACTTCTATCTGTACCCTTCTCTCCTACTGCTGACTCCAGACCGCTCCTTTCATCTTGCTGCTCCTTATGCCTGGAACAAACTACGTGAGTCTGTATGTCGGGCGCCTTCTCTGGCTTTTTTCAAACCGAGGCTGAAAACTCACCTCTTCGCTGCCGCCTTCGGATCTTGACTCACCTGGTCTCCTTTGTATTTCCTTACCATTCCCCTTAGATGTATCCCATGCCTACAGCTACTGTGTTGTCTGTCTTGACTAGATTGTAAGCTCTGATGAGCAGGGACCGTCTCTTAAATGTGTCTGTACAGCAGTGCTATGTCTTGTAGTGCTATAAAAAAGCTCAGTAGTAGTAGTCTCACCTTGGTGTGGAAGGAAGTGACCCTGTAGCTGGACCTCTAAGAGATGTTGTAACTTCTCAGACTGAGGATGTGTCTCCAGGGGCAGTACTAATTCAAGGCTGGTTAAATTCAGATACAGTAGGGGACGCTGCTCCGATATCGCAGAGACCGCTACCGCTGCTTTGTAAGCATACCCCTAAGTTTTTACCTGAAGCAATGGTGGGCTAAGTGGTTTTTTTTAGTATATTTTATGAAAAATTATATATATATATATGTTTCTTTCAATAAATATCACTTATATTTTTATGCTCCTAACTTTTTATTTGTAAGTATTTATTGGTTTGTTTATTCAGTTTTATTGGATAGTTTGTTTTTTCATCCTGCTGCTGTTCTGTTCCACTTGTTGGCTGAATTTGTGTTTAATAACACAGGTACACTAAAAAAAAAATTTTTTAAACTGCCTCTAATGTTTCGATTGATTTTTACGTTTTTTGGTGCGCTGAATCCAAATCTGGTAACCAATTTGCTCCATCACGTACAGATTTTTTGCTACATTGGGTTAGCAGTTTGAGGTGAACGTTTCAGATTGAGTGCGATCGAGATAAAAGTTTCTTGGATGAATTCTTTATACTAATTGTTTAGTAGTTATTCAAATAAGAATAAAGAAAATTGTAACAAGGCAGCACATAAGAATAGAGTAATGTCAACAAAACACACTGTGATGGTAGCAAAATTGTCTGCACTTAAAACAGCCACATACATGTGCACAAACATTGAGCATATAAGAGCGAGGTTAGACACAAAGCAAAGCAAAGAAATGTGCAAAAAATGTTGTACAGGTATGTATGTAAGAATAGAAAACGCAAACCGCACCATTGCAATACATGAAGACAAACACCCGATGGTGTGAAAATAAAATTCTAATAAATGAGATCCGACACTGTGGTAATAACTAGCAAATTTTTATTTCAAAGTTTAGTAAAAACACGATATTTGTCAACACAGTTTAGATTTTAAAGTCATTCTTGGGTCAATCAATCTCCTGGTGGGCCCATTTCTTCTTCCCCCGAATGCTTCTCTTGGTGCGCTGCTTGGCGTATTTTTCATCTGGGGTTCCCGCAGCAGCAACCAGCAGAAATCAGCCATCATAGTGGTGTTCCATCTTCCTTGGTACCTTCTCTCTGCGTCCTTGATGTCCTGGTGAAACCTTTCACCTTGTTCTTCACTGTACGCCCCCAAGTTTTCGGGAAAGTAGTTCACATGGGAGTGCAAGAAATGGACTTTCAGGCTCATGTTACAGCCTTGTTCTTTGAAGGCATTGAGCATCCTGGCAACAATATCCTTATAGTTCTCATCCCGCCTGTTCCCCAAGAATTTGAGAACAACATCCTTGAAGGAATCCCAGGCTTCTTTTTCCTTCTCAGACATCGTTTCAGCGAATGCTCCATCTGAAATGAGTTTCCTTATATCAGGGCCAACAAACACTCCTTCCTTTAGCTTTGCTTCAGAAAGTCGGGGGAACTTTGAGCAAAGGTACCGAAAGCACTCACCATCTTTTGGAAGGGACTTGATGAATTGCTTAATGAGACCCAACTTAATGTGGAGAGGTGGTAATAGAATTTTATCACGAGGTACCAAGCTCTCATGAAGAACATTTTTCTCACCGGGTCTCAAATACTCCCGAATTGGCCAGTCTTTTTTCCCCCAGTGTAGGTCGCGGGCTCGGCTATCCCACAAGCAAAGGAAGCAGGGATATTTGTTGAAACCGGATTGCTGCCCTAATAGCATGGATAGAATTTTAAAGTCTCCACAAATCATCCACTTATGCTCATCATAACGAATCTTCTGAAGAATCAGGGCCAAATTCTCGTATTTTTCTTGGAGAATAACAGAGTGAGCAATAGGAACTGAAGCGAATGTGTTGCCATTATGAAGAAGAACACCTTTTATGCTGTCTTTTGACGAATCAATGAACAGCCGCCATTCAGCAGGATCATACTTGAGTTTAAACTTTTCCATCACTCCGTATATATCGTTGCAAAATACCAAATCTTCCTCTTTGCTGAAATACTTCAAAAATTGTGTCTCGCGGTTGCGGTACCAATAAAAAGTTGTTCCTGGTGACAATAGATTTTTCTGTTTAAGCCGAGAACCTAGCAGTTGGGCAGCATCTTTTGGGAGTCCTAAATCCCGGACTAAATCATTCAATTCAGCTTGAGAGAAAAGTTCAGGTTTCGGATCTGGTTCAGTTTCAAACTCGGAAGTACTGGACTCATCGGGAAAAGCCATCTGATGAGTCTCATCATGATCAGAACCGTCCACACAAATATGATCCAAAGATTTTGGTGGTTCAGGCACAGGTACTTCGTTGCTATGAGGAATAGGCCTAATTGCTGAGGGAAGGTTGGGGTAACTTATTATGTTCTTATTTTTTAAGTTGTATCCCTTCACAATGCAAGAGCAAAAATAGCAGTCACTGCTGTGGTCTCTTTGTTCACGCCACATCATAGGTATTCCGAAACGAAATGCTTGTTTTTTACCTTTCATCCATAAGCGTAGATCTTCCTCACATGTCTTGCACACTTTGTGAAGAGCCCACGGTTTGTCTTGATCGCCTAACTTCAAACCGAAATAGGCGAAATATACTTTTTTAATAAATGCAGAAATGTTCCTCTGCCGCTTTTTCACGGTATATTCCCCACAAATAAAACAAAAACTGTCCGGAGAGTTGACGCAACCTCTGGCTCTGTGAGCCATCACAAATACACAGCACTGCAAACTACAACTGTAGTGAACCACTTCGGAATAAAGCTGGATTACGACTGAGCAAACAAAAGGTAATAATGAACTTGCAAGAAACTAAAATTTGACAGGAACGTTCATGTCGCAACCACCATGTTTGAGCGAGCGAACGAGGCGAGGCGAACAGGAAAGAACATGCGCCAGCGCGAGTACTGGATTTAGCCCCCCGCCTCCCAATTGTCCTGTTAATGTATAAAATGAATACAAAACACTCTAAAATATCATGAGGGAGTGTTTCTAGTTAGTTAACCATTACAACCTCTATTTTGGGCCAAGAAAATAAACTGCAGTCGGCTAAAAAGAAATTATGTGAACATTCCTTATATGGGTAAGAAATCTAATTTTGCAAGAAAACGTGACGTGATGGAACATTTTGGCTATTTTTCCTGGATTCAGCACCCCAAAATCTATAGGAATCAGTTGCAAAACTGGAGGCAGTTTTTTGGTAGTGTACCTGTGTAATCAAAGTGGATCATTGGAAAATATACATTCTAAACTCTTTTCAGGAAAATAGTACTGATGTAAAGGTTACAGTTCAAGGATAGCACAGTCTAAGTAAGCCTAGCATTAACAGAGCACTAATAAATCATGAACTATTTTCATGTGGAAAAAAGCCTGGAAAACAATCTGGCAACACGGGTCTTTATAGTTATTCTTTTGTGAGAAATAAACGGTGCATATCCATGGGGCAGCTGTTAGAGCAATACTGGCATTTTGTCTCACTAAGGGTAAAAAACTTGAAACAATGATCCAAAATGACATATGGAGCTGCACAAGAAATAATATTTAGTGCAAGAACATAATAGATGCACTAATATCTCGAACATATGATTACATTAGCGAACTTATATACTGTCACATAATAAAATTTCTATAAAATGTACCCTTGAGGCATATAACCAATCAAAACAGCAATAAATCAGAAACCAAATTCAAACCAACGTAGCACATACATTCAGGGCTCAAAATATAAATCAATCAATGAAAAAAATAAATAGTCAATAAATCTTTATTCAAAAAATTATTATTTTAATGGAAATGTTCCTTCAACCTATGCCAATAAGTATATAACGGTGAGATAATACTGAATTTGTGCTTCATATTAATCATTTCAAATATGCAAAGGCATGATTATATCAAATTTACATATCAAGAGGGCAATTTTAAAATACCATAGGGTGCTTTCAGGCTCCTACCCATTGTCCCACAGGCATATATTAAAAGAGACGCTCCCCACAGAAGGACTAGAAAAGGGGACTGTTACTTCTGGAGAGAGATCTGCAATTGTGAGTATATACTTCTGGGAATTGTCTGAAAGGAATTCTTTGAATTAAAGCTAATTAATCTGTGAACCCACTGTTTTTTGTTAAATCAGGCAGAGAGCTTGTAGTTTAAATTTAATAGTCACCCAGGGCCTAGTATCAGCAAAGTACTTTTAGTTTATATTTAAAACACAGAAGAGAGCTTTCTGGTTAAATTTGAAACCCAGCAGAGAGCTTGTAGTTTAAATTTAATAGTCACTCAGGGCCTAGCATCAGCAAATCACTTTTAGTTTAAATTTAAAACACAGAAGAGAACTTTCTGGTTAAATTTAGAACCCAGCAGAGAACTTGTAGTCTGAATTTCATAATAAGTTGGAGCCTAGCAGCAGTAAAGAGCTATAATTTAAATCAAATCAGAATATAGCTTAGCATAAAAGGCAAAACAGGGTCAGTACTCTTTGAACAACAAATAAAGTCTTCTAGACACATTTACAAAGAGGCCTTCTACCTAGGGGGCAAGAGACCTGTGAAACATTTTCAATAGATGTTAACACTAGGTGGCAGGTCAAAAGGCCATTTTGAAAGCCTCCTTCTATCCAAGCAAGGACTGTTAATCACCCAGGAAGTTGGTCGCAGCTTACCTCAGCAGCACAGGCATAAATAGCTCAATCAGAGTTCTGTGATCCTCAGTCTTGAAGGACTAGAAAAGGGGACTGTTACTTCTGGAGAGAGATCTGCATTTGTGAGTATATACTTCTGGGAATTTTCTGAAAGGAATTTTTTTGTATTAAAGCTAATTAATCTGTGAACCCACTTTTTTTTTGTTAAATCAGTCAGGGCCTAGTAGCAGCAGTTTAAGTTTCAATTTAAAACACAGAAGAGAACTTTATGGTTACATTTCATACCCAACAGAGAGTTTGTAGTTTAAATTTAATAGTCACTCAGGGCCTAGTATCAGCAAAGTACTTTTAGTTTAAATTTAAAACACAGAAGAGAGCTTTCTGGTTAAATTTAGAACCCAGCAGAGAGCTTGTATTTTAAATTTAATAGTCACTCAGGGCCTAGCATCAGCAAAGTACTTTTAGTTTAAATTTAAAACACAGAAGAGAACTTTCTGGTTAAATTTAGAACCCAGCAGAGAGCTTGTAGTTTAAATGTCATAATAAGTTAGAGCCTAGCAGCAGCAAATAGCTATAATATAAATCAAATTATAATATAGCTTAGCATAAAAGGCAAAACAGGGTCAGTACTCTTTGAACAACAAATAAAGTCTTCTAGAGACATTTACAAAGAGGCCTTCTACCTAGGGGGCAAGAGACCTGTGAAACCTTTTCAATAGGTATTAACACCAGGTGGCAGGTCAAAAGGCCATTTTGAAAGACACTTTCCATCCAAGCATGGACTGTTAATCACCAGGGAAGTTGGTCACAGCTTACCTCAGCAGCACAGGCATAAATAGCTCAACCAGAGTTCTGTGATCCTCAGTCTTGAAGGACTAGAAAAGGGGACTGTTACTTCTGGAGAGAGATCAGCAATTGTGAGTATATACTTCTGGGAATTTTCTGAAAGGAATTCTATGCATTAAAGCTAATTAATCTGTGAACCCACTGTTTTTCGTTAAATCAGTCAGGGCCTAGTAGCAGCAGTTTAAGTTTAAATTTAAAACACAGAAGAGAACTTTCTGGTTACATTTTATACCCAGCTGAGAGTTTGTAGTTTAAATTTCATAATAAGTTAGAGCCTAGCAGCAGAAAAGAGCTATAATTTAAATGAAATCAGAATATAGCTTACCTCAGCAGCACAGGACAGGGTACTGTGTAGCAGCCCTATTTTAACAAGTGTTATTTCCTTCCCTCCTTCCCCAACACCCACCCACCCCTGGGATAGTCGTAGCTTTATAGGTACTTACACATCTTAAAAGACAGGAGGTGCTCTCAGGTGAAGCTCATTACCCAAATCAGTCATACACTAAGGATCTGAGATTAATTAAGCTTCAGGTGAACAAGTTATATTAAACATATTAAGTACAGTTTTATTAGTATAAATATCCATAGCAACCCTTAGTAAGTAGAGAACTTAAAGATCTAAACACAAGCTTAAAACTAAGATGCAGACAGCTGTCCAGCAGCGAGATGGGGGTTTTCCAGTCTTTTGCATTGAGTGTCACATGTATGATTTTCTCCCAGTTGATGAGAGGTCTTACATGTGCACTAGGTGCAAGGAGCTCTTTTTCTCTCAGGGAATGAGTCCGCTAGAGTATCAGACTTGGAAAACATAAGAAAGACAGAGAGGTACATAGACGAGACCTACAGGGATATAGTCCTGAAGTCCCACCTCCAGTCTGGCAGCATCCATGTTGCCATGGAGGAGAGAGGTCATGTGACAGGAAAGCATCACCCTGGTTGACAGGAAGTGATCCTGTAACTAGGACCTATCCTCCAGGTGATGTAAAACCCTCTCACACTGAGGAAGTATCTCCAGGGCCATATGCTTATGAGGGAAGGGTTAGGACAGCCGTTATAGTTGGTGATTCGATCATTAGGTATGTAGATAGCTGGGTGGCTGGTGGACATGAGGATCGCCTGGTAACATGCCTGCCTGGTGCGAAGGTAGCGGACCTCATGCGCCACCTAGATAAGCTCTTCTGAAGGGATGAGCTTTACCTTAACCGGGATGGAACCAGGCTGCTGGCATTAACCTTTAAAATAGAGATAGAGCAGCTTTTAAACTAGATAATAGGGGAAAGCCAACAGTCACCCAAGAGTGGATGGTTCGGAAGAATGTATCCTTGAAGGATACTATCAAAAGCAGAGAGGTTCCAAAAAAGAGTAAAGTAGCCCAAATGCCCTTGAGTATGAAGCAGACAGAGCTTAAAAATCCCAAATTACCCATGTCAACCAATAGCCAAATTAATATGAATAAAATACAGTCTCTAAAATGCTTGTATACAAATGCTAGAAGTCTAAAAAATAAGATGGGAGAGTTAGAATATATAGCACTAAATGAGAGGTTAGATATGATTGGAATATCAGAGACATGGTGGAAGGAGGACAACCAGTGGGACCCTGTGATACCTGGGTACAAACTATATCGTAATGATAGAGCTGATCAAACTAGTGAAGGGGTTGCACTCTATGTTAGAGAGGGCATTGAGTCAGAAAGGATTAAAGTTTTGCAGGAAACAACATTTGCTGTAGAATCTCTATGGATTGAAATTCCATGTAAAAAGGGGAAGGCGATGGCAGTGGGGGGTGTACTATCGACCGCCTGGCCAGAATGAACAAATGGATGATGAAATGCTCAAAGAAATCAAAGAAGCTAACAAAAGTTACAGCGCAGTAATAATAATGGGTGATTTCAATTACCCCTGTATCGACTGGGTCAGTGTCACGGCAGGACATGCTAGGGAGATAAAATTCCTATATGAAATAAATGAATGCTTTTTGGAGCAGCTGGTTCATGAACCGACCAGAGGGGAAGCCATATTAGACCTAGTCCTTAGTGGAACACCAGATCTAGTTCAAGAGATAAGGGTGTTGGGGCCACTTGTCAATAGTGATCATAGCATGATCGCCTTTGATTTAATTAGTGGAGGAGGGATAGTAAGGAAATCCACAGCACTACCTTTTAACTTTCAAAAGGGAGACTATGATAAAATGAGGAAAATAGTTAAGAAAAAACTAAAAGGAGCAGTTGCAAAGGTTAAAGACTTACATCAAGCTTGTGTGTTGCTGAAAAATACTATCTTGGAAGCCCAGACCAGCTGTATTCCACACTTTAAGAAAAGTGGAAGGAAGTCCAAAAAACTGCCAGCATGGTTTAAAGGTGAGGTCAGAGAGGCTGTTGTTGCCAAAAAATCATCTTTCAGGAAATGGAAAAAAGAGCCAAACGACGAATCCTGGAAACAGCACAAGCACTGGCAAGTCAAATTCAAGGCATTGATAAGGCAGGCAAAGGGAGAATTTGAAAAGATGCTTGCTGTGGAAGCAAAAACGTGAAATAAAGACTTTTTCAAGTACATTCGTAGTAAAAAACCTGTGAGTCAGTTGGTCCATTAGATGATAGAGGGGTTAAAGGGGCACTAAGAGGCGACAAGGCGATAGCGGAGAGACTGAATAAATTGTTTGCTTTGGTCTTTACTGAGGAAGATGTAGGGATGTTACCCATGACTGAAGTGGTATTTAAAGGTGCGGAAGAATTGAAGGAAATATCGATACATCGGTATTATAACTATTAGATAAACTGAAGAGTAGCAAATCACCTGGGCTGACTGGTATACATCCAAGGGTGTTGAAAGAACTGAAATATGAGATTGCAGCCCTCCTATTAGTAATCTGTGAACTATCATTAAAATCATCTCTAATACCTGAAGATTGGAGGATCGCCAATGTAACACCAATTTTTAAAAAGGGTTCCAGGGGTGATCCGGGAATCTACAGACCAGTGAGCCTGACGTCAGTACCGGGAAAAATGGTAGAAACCATCATAAAGAATAAAATTACTCAGCATGTAGATAGTCATGGCCTAATGGGATCTAAACAAAGTTTTCCTGGGTCTTTTTCTAGACTGAATGCTTTACAAGTAGTCAAAAATACCTTTCATTCATAAAAACAGTATCATTCAATTTTCCTATACTGTCTAACACAGGTCTCAGATAAACAAATGCACTGTACTTCTGGGTACTATATCTCCCCCAGTCTTGTGCCTGTTCACATCAATGACCCATGTGTTTTGTTCAAAATGTAATAATAGCACTTATCTTCAAACATATTTATGACGATTCTTCTCGGCAGCCCCAACACTATAACTTTAGGCGCCCTCGCGTTTCTCCCTCCGGGTTCTTCAGGGGACTATAGTGCTCTTTATTTCCTACAAAATGACATCAGATGGTAATCGAACTAATATAGCATCTTTATATAAATCAAATCTCAAGGTTAATCCTGGCGCGCCACAGGGCAGGTCCCGAGGCCGGCCTAGTAACCAGGTCCCCGGGCCCGAGTCTTCGCCGGCCAGCAGTTCCTGCAGGAGCAGGGAGGAGGTGGGGGAAGATTTGACGAGGCGTCAGCGCGCCGTCCTCATGCTGGTGTGGGACTGCGTGATTGGCTGTTGGCAGCTGGGGGCGGTGTAGAGCGGCAGGGAATGTGAGGGCTCGACCGCGTGGTCTCCCTCTTCCTGCCGGCTCTGCAAGGGAAAAGGTGTGTGCGACCGCGGTGGTGCTCGATTAGGAGCAACGGGTATTTGGGGGGTTCGGCCTTGGTACAAGCTGCCGGGGAGACGCCGGGTTGTGAGGGGGTGTGTCTGTTAGGTTTTCTGGGCTTGCGGCCAGCGAGTAGTTAAAAAAAAAAAAAACGAGTGGGGGGGAGCTCGTGTGCTGGCATCGGAGGGCCTCGGGGTTTATTAAATAATATTAATAGTAATAAATAACTACTCACAGAGTAGTGGATTGTGGGGCTTGGGGGTGGGGGCTCTTCCTTGGGTTGGGTGCAATAGTGTTAATCCAAATTTTAAAAAAAACAAAAAAACAGGTGCGCATATATATCCCGCAGTCCAAGACCGATCAGACAGGGAAAGGGGGTTGGGTGATACTGTGGGCTATTTCGCCTTTGCCATCCTGCCCGGTCCATAACCTGCGGAACTATTTACAGCGGCGTGCACGATCTCCGGGTTATTTGTTTCTTCATGAGAATGGGAGGCCGGTGACGCAGTTCCAGTTTACAGCTGTGCTGCGTTTGGCTCTGCGCCAATTAGTTTGTGATGAGAGGCGTTTTGCCTCGCACTCCTTTCGGATCGGCGCTGCTACAAGTGCGGCGGCGGCGGGACTTGGGGGAAAAGTTATTCAGCGCATTGGCAGGTGGCGCTCGGGCGCATACGAGGGATATGTCCGGCCGCAGGCATCTTGACCTGGGCTAGGAGTGATCAGGTGGGTCGGGGCTGTCTGACATGAGGTCTTCCAGTGTGCTGTTCCTACAAGGGGGGGTTGGGGGGGGGAGGAATTAATCTGTTTATTCCTTTTTGCAGATTTTCCCGCTGGTTGCAGCCCGCTTTGTCTTCTTACAGATGGGGTCTTCCCCGGAGAGTGGTGGATCATCGGACATTCATTCGTTTATTGGGCCGAACGCCGGGCGGTGTTGCGGCCCCTAGGAAGGCACCTTGGCCTGGCTGCATCGGGAGTCCAGCTGCGTTGGATGGGAGAGCGTGGCATGCGATGGGGTCAGCTTGTGCCCTTCATCCAGTCAGAAATTGAGCGACGGCAGCGGCCAGTCGGGCTGTTGCTTCATCTGGGTGGCAACGATGTGTCGAGCTGGTCTTGCAGGCAGCTCATTCGAACGGTTCAGAAGGACATTGGACTTTTGTGTGATCTACTGCCGGGGGTGGCCATTATTTGGTCTGATATCATCCCGTGCCCAGCCTGCTGGGCTCAGTGGCGGTGGTCCCGCGGCTTAGTCAAGATTAACCGGCAGATTGGGCGTTGGGTACAGCAAACTGCCGGAGACAAGTTTTGCACCAATGGGCTGAGGTGCGGTGTTTGGGGCTGTATCACACAGATGGAGTGCATTTGGCCCCTTTTGGGCAAGACTTGCTGCTGAATGACTGGCAGGAAGTGCTCGAGGGCTGGGTTTGGTTGCAGCTTTCTTTTGGGGGGGCGGCACAAGGATAGGCGGGGCGACCTTGTGCCGGTGGCGGGGTAACGAGCTAGCGCTCATCGACCCGGCGGGACATATAAGGCTGATGCCGGATTGGAGGGAGCGGAGTGCTCCTTGGGTTGGGAGAGACATCACTGTTGGGGTCTCTTCCAGGTGGAAGGCAACTGGTGCCTGCCTTTGCTAATAATACGGCGAGGCGGGCGGTAGGGGGAATGGGGGGAGGATGATGCACCACCTTGCTAATAAACGGCTGGTGGGGGGCGTCATCCAGATTGGGGAGGTCAGGGGGGGGGAATGTTATTTGAAATTTGAATGTTGTGTTGGCCCATGTTGGGCCGGTCTTGGATTTGTTAATAAAGCTGCGACCAAATGGTTATTCCAAATACGTTATTGTGTGTTTTTGTTGAGATAAGAAAGAGGGGGGGGGGGTGAGGGGACAAGGTGGGTTAGGTACTATGGCGGCGGGCGAACCGGGCATCCGGATACCCTGGTTACTGTTGCTATAGAACAAAATGATACCTGCACATCATAGCTGCCCACGTTCTTCGCTTATCAGCACATCCCACTATTGTCTTGAAACAAATGAAAAAACACCGCGCATGCGGACCAGCTCATTTGCAACGTATTTAAAGCTTCATTGATCAGTAAGTGCCCCACAGCTGCGGATACGCACCACATCTCCAAAATAGGACTCTCACGAAAATCATGATCTGCTGAGGGATTCCCATCTTGCTTTTAAACACATACTGACCAATCAATGCTCATGTTTAAACCCCCCGGCTGCACCATGTTCAACTTATAAATCCACTATTGAACAATAACATCTGCTCCCGTGATTTACCTTGTGAACCACTAACTACTTCTTCGATACACCAGCAACATAGTTGTGCAAAACTATGATCATTTGTCATGCAATGTTGGACTATTGGGGCTTCTATCCATTGGCAGCGTAATCTACTTTCGTGCTCTTTTATTCTTATTCGAAAAGGACGTGTTGTTTTTCCAATATACAAAAGATCACACGGGCATCTTATAGCATATATTACATGAGTGGATGCACAAGTCGTAACATGTTTCAACTTATATTGCACTTGGTTGTGGACAAACTCTGATATCTCTGCAGTGATGTTACAAACTGTGCAATGCCCACAACTACTATGCCTCCCCATTATGTTCCTTTCACCAGCTGATTTATTTGCTCACAATATCGCTGGGCTAAGACATTCTTTAAAATTTCTACTTCTTCTCCAAACACATCACACTGACTTGTTCTGCATCCCGGTTATAACGCCTAAAACGGCACTATGTTTTCTCAATATTTTTTGAAGACTAAAACTCAAGGGAGAATAAGCGGTAACAAAATTGACAAACCGATCTTCCTGTTTATCTTTCTTCCGTTGTCCCGAAGCTAATAACAGATCCCTGTTATTATATAGCGCTCTCAAATAGGCGTGATGGATCATACGTTGAGGATAGCCTCTTTCTTGAAAGTTCATCTTTAATTTTTCCGACAAGGTCTTGAATTCCTTAATATTAGAGCAATTTTGTCGAAATCTCAAAAACTGAGATAATGGGAGGCTTCCTTTTAATCCGGAGGGATGTGCACTCTCGTAATGGAGAAATGTATTTTGGTCTATAGACTTGCGATAAACTGAAGTACCCCAATGTTCTTGTTCTCTAATGATGTTAATGTCTAGGTAGGTAATATGTTGATTATTGAATTCATATCCCTCATGGTTTGAGAGTCTACAAAGAGCCCAGAGTACCTTCGATGGACTCCATATTTGTGGAAAAGTGGAATAAAATTCTAAATAAATGTTCGTTGGACCTGATGGTCTTAATTATAGATTCTGCCAGGGAACAAATAGTGAGTATGGTTGAGGAATTGAATCTTTGCTTTACCTCTCTGAAAACGATGGAATCCGAGGAACAGTTCACTGCCCGTCAAGAGGCAATAAAAAAACAAATAGATACATTGAAACAGGAGGCAATGTTAAAGAAGTCAAAAAAATTGAAACAAGATGTGGCATATTACACCTCAGGATATGTGTACCCTTGGATGAATGTCAATCGAAAATTGAAGAAAAATAAGAAACAAGTTTATTTTGGGGATACTACGGGTGAAGAAGACAGTTCCGATTCTAGCAGGACATCTCATGAAGGTTTTTTAGAAGAAACCGGGGATGGTCGCATACGAAAGAAAAAAGAAGAAGCAAGCAACAAACCCCAGGAACGAGGGAGACAAATAATACAAAAGAAATAGGGGCCCAAAATTTAGTAGTAAACATTTCTGGGATACCTTTATCTCAAGAGATTGAAAGTCTCTTGAATAAAGGTTTGTTTTTCGTCCCAAAGATAGAGTTCGACTCGTTTCAATTTAGGATAGATATTGAGAACTTACTTCGTAAGATACAGTTTAAAATTTTTTTCGCTTCTAATATCAAAGAGGCTGGAACGGATGAGTTTCCAGAAATTGAACCGAGACGCATAAAATTGCCTCTTAAATCTAGCTGGATTCCACCGGGTCCTGTTCACCCGGCTATTCAGATCTTTAAAGATTTAGTATTACAAGAAGTAGCTAGTTTAGAAAAAACACAGAAAATTAGACATGTCCACTTGTCGCTGTCACAATTCATTACTTTATGAGAATTGCAAGCAAGAACAGACATAGTTATACGTAGAGCTGACAAGGGAGGAGCAATAGTGGTGCTAAGTAGAGATTACTATGTGAAAGAAGCCATTCAGCAATTAGAAGATAGTACTACTTATAGGGTTTTGAGTTCTGACCCTACGGAACAACTTCAAAGTGAAATTAAAAGTCTCACAAAAATGGCTCTAGATAATAAATTAATCTCTAGAAAAGAACATCACTATTTGAATGTCCAAACCCCTCAGTTGGCGAAGTTTTATACTGTCCCCAAAATCCATAAGAATTTGATCTGCCCTCCGGGAAGACCAATTGTGTCTACAAAAGGCACACTGTTAGAACCTCTTTCAACTTATATAGATTCTTTTTTATGGCCTCTCTTAGTGAATATTCTGTCATACGTTCGGGACACTACCCACTTTTTAAACATCTTGCAAGATTTGGCACCATGGGCAGTGGAGAGAGAAATATGTTTGGTAACGATGGATGTACAGTCGCTATACACAAGTATACCCCAGCAGTCAGCAAGCGCTGTAGTACTAGCAGCATTGGAAGGTCGAGGAGATTTATCACCAGATCAATTAATATTTTTACAAGGGCTGACAAATTTGGCGTTGTATCAAAAAGCCTTAAGGGGTGCAATTGCTGTCTGCTATTGCCCTGCCGCCACTGAGAGAAGAAAAAGTGGCAGTGGCAGGATAACAGCAGGCAGCTGAAATGCACCCCCAAAAAGCCTTTGTGCCCTGTGCAGTTGCACCGCTCGCACAGGGCTAGGTAGGTCCTGCCTGGGTACCCTGCTTTTAAATCACAATGCAAACCATTATACTATTAGACAACCCCATTCTGGAGTGGGATTCTGGGGATGTCTATGTAGATCTCTCCAAAGACATCCATATCGGGCATGTCCACGTTTGTGAAATTGTGCCTGAACTTGCACATGCCTGGTTTTTTTTTTCAGATGTTCTGACTTTGATGTTCCAGATTGCACTTGGACGTCCCATTGTAAAAGTACCTTTATGTGTATATGTACTATGTTGATTGCCTATGGAGGTCATTCACGAATGAGGGATGTGGGGCTGCACGTGCAACATCATAAGCTATCTGTGCCTGATTCCCCCTCTGGCTCTCCCTGTATGTCCTGTGCATCAGGACAGGGATAGCCGGTGAGGGGCGGGAACAAGGCAGAGCAGGGGCAGGCCATCAGGCAGTACGTACAAGGCCAATTCAGGTCACAGCCCTGTATGTGCTGCCGGGCTCAAGGGGCCCTAGATCAGACCCAAGGAACCCTCCCAGGGCCGGGGCCGAGTGCAGGGGCCCCGTTGCCTGATGTAGGCATGGCAGGCCAGCCATGGGCCGGGTGATGGGGAAATGGGGGGCTGGAGCCATAGATGTTGGGTGTGCCAGTGGGGAGGATATCCCTGGATGGCCTGGATGTCCCCCTCCGTGAATCGGGCTCCACATGTATGAAGTATGCACATATTTCTGTGCATATATATGTTTGTATGTGCATGAAAGAAGAACATGTAAGTAATAAAATTGCATGATTAATCCCATAATAAAGTGTTTTATTGCTATTCTAAAAAGATTGAATTATTTTTTCCGTATGAGCAAATTGTTAGTTTTGTAGTACAGAAACTCATGAAATATCCAACTTGGCTATGAAGGTGAATATTAAGAAGCTTTTGGTGTGATTTCCATACAATTGTGGTAATACAGCAAGGCATCTATAATTCACTAGTTGGTTTTCAATTTCATGATGACATTTTATTATCTCCTACATTGGCAATGCAGATTTACTACACAGAAAATGGCTCTCTCTATAGAGTAGACTTGAGTTGTATACACCATTCATTTTACTGACCTTAGTTATAACTGTAAATCTGTTTGAGACAGGAGGCTCCAATTCAGTTTGCCTTTAAACATGTCCTATGAATCATGCATTATCTATTTGTTGAAATACATTTTCAGCATTTTCATTATGCAAAGGTTTAGCAAACCACACTTTTATGTGGTGTGATATCACAAACTCATAACACTGTATGATTGTATCTTACGGCAAAAAATGCATACCGATTGCAAAAGACCAAAGTACAAAATAAAAAAGTATACATAGAAATCATGGCTGATAAATACAGATAATGGGAAATATAATTTTGTAATTTTATTTCTTTGCAGTTTTCCCTCCTCTCTAAATTGTACATGCATTCCAAGCACTGAATAATTGAAAATTGTATTGGGTAGAAAAAGACAAGTAAATTAGATATCAGTTAGGCATGTGCATTAGTTTTTGTGTGATTAGAACAATTGACAAAAATCACCAAATTTGGATGGTTCCAGGTCTAGTTAACTGGCAGCACGTTTGGCAAACCTTTACAGGTCAGGAAAGGGTGGCTAGCAAGCAGCATGAAACACTTCAGCCAATGTACTAGGAAATCCTTGAAAGGAGGTGGAACTTTCTGGGAAGGAGTATCAAAGGAGTATGTTGTATGGAGGAGAACTCTCATGTGAGGATTTTGCCATAGTTTTTGAGGCAAAGATAGAGGACTTGCATGCCAAAATGATGTTGGATGAGGGGTGTGGAGATTTGATTGAAGAATTAAGGTCTGTAGGTGATGTGGGGGAGTTAATTTGAGGAAGAGGTGTTGGCTTCATTTGGGGCAAATAATCTCTAAATTGAAGGCAGCAACCCTCCTTCTGGATATCGTGTCAATTATAGAAGATTTAGTAGTTCCTCATTGGACAGAGTGGATTGTAGAATCATTTGAGCAAGGAAAGGTCCTTCAGTTATTCAAAAGATCTATTACACTGATAAAAAAGAAGGGCTTGGAGGGATAAAATTTAGCAGATTATCACCTTGTGTCCAATATTCCCTCCTTCATAAAGGTAATGAAGAAAGTAGTTTAACACCTTTTGTGAAATATTTTTTATAAGAGAGAATTGTTTCATTCTGCTTACTAGGGTTTTTGGGAAGGGTACAATGTTGAATCGGTGCTAACTGCCATAGTGGATAATGTCCATAGAAAAATGCTTGCATTTTAACATTATGGGGCTTGTTTACAAAGCCGCGGTAGCAGTTCGCGATCGTTATCGGAGCCACGGCCCCATTGATTTCAATGGAGCCGCGGCTCCGATAACGATCGCGAATCGCTACCGCGGCTTTGTAAACAAGCCCCTATGTTTTAAAGGGTTGAAAAAAAAAAGGAGCCAAATGACAAAAACTAGAAACAACATAAACACTGGCAAGTTAGATGCAAGGCATTGATAATTCAGGCAAAGAGAGAATTTCAGAAGAAGCTTGTTTTGAAAGCAAAAACACATAATGAAAACATTTTCAAACACATTTGTAGCAACAAACCTGTGAGAGAGTCAGTTGGACAACTGGATGATAGAGGGATAAAAGGGATGCTAAGGGAAGGACAAGGCCATAGCACGGAGACTGAATTAATTCTTTGCTTCAGTCTTTACTGAAGAAGATGTACAGAAGTTACCCATGCCTTAAATGGTATTTTGAAGGTGATATATTGTAAAAATTGAAAGGAATATAGATAAACCGGGAAGATATATTACAACTATTTTATAAACTGAA
Organism: Ichthyophis bannanicus; assembly: GCA_033557465.1. Taxonomy (NCBI): domain Eukaryota; kingdom Metazoa; phylum Chordata; class Amphibia; order Gymnophiona; family Ichthyophiidae; genus Ichthyophis; species Ichthyophis bannanicus. Next base: position 571,796,912 of record CM066032.1, read on the forward strand.
GAGTAGTAAATCATCTGGACTGGATGGTATACATCCAAGGGTGCTGAAAGAACTGAAATATTAGTAATCTGTGAACTGCCATTAAAATCATCTGTAATACCTGAAAACTGGAGGATGGCCAATGTAACGACAAATTTTTAAAAGGGTTCTAGGGGTGATCTGGAAAACTACAGACTGGTGAGCCTGACGTCAGTACCAGGAAAAATGGTAGAAACCATTATAAAGAACAAAATCACTGAACATGTAGATAGTCATGGATTGATGGGAGACAGCCAATATGGCTTTAGTCAAGGAAGGTCTTGTTTTACTAATCTGTTATGTTTTTTGAAAGGTGTGAATAAACAGGTAGACAGAGGTGACCGGTTGATATAGTGTATCTGGATTTTCAGAAAGCTTTTGACAAGGTCCATAATGAGAGACTTGGTGAAATTAAAAAGTCATGGGATAGGAGGCAGTGCACTATTGTGGATCAGGAACTGGTTAAAAGATAGAAAGCAGAAGGTATGGCTAAATAGCGAATTTTCGCAATGGAGAAAGATGAATAGTTGAATACCCCAGGGATCTGTGCTGGGGACGCTGCTTTGTAACATATTCGTAAATGACCTGGAAATGGGAATAATGAGTGAGGTAATCAAATATGCAGACGACACAAAATTATTCAAAGTTGTTAAAACCCAAGAGGATTGTGAAAAATTGCAAGAAGACCTTGGAAGACTGGATGTTTAAATGGCAGATGAAATTTAATGTAGACAAGTGCAAACTTATGCATCTAGGAAAGAACAACCCAAACTATGGTTACATGATACAAGGTTCCATATTAGGAACCACCACCAGGAAAAAGATTTAAGCATTATCATGGATAACATGTTGAAACCCTCTGCCGGGTGTGTAGCAGTGGCCAAGAAAGCAAACAGAATGCTAGGATCATAAGGGAAGGAATGGAGAATAAAACAAAGGATATTATAATGCCTCTGTATTCTTCCATGATGCGGCCACAACTTGAATATTGTATGCAATTCTTGTCACTATATCTTAAAAAGGATATAGTGTTATTAGAAAAGGTACAGAGAAGAGCCACCAAAATGGTAAAGGGGATGGGAGGATACTCCTATGATGAGAGGCTAAAAAGGTTGGGGCTCTTCAACCTGGAAAAAGAGATGGCTGAGGAGATATATGATAGAGGTCTATAAATTAATAAATGGAGTGGAACATAGATCAATTGTTTACACCATCAACATATAAAAGACTAGGGGACATGCAATGAAGCTACAGTGTAACCTATTAAAGACTAATAAGAGAATATATTTTTTCACTCAACGCAAAATCAAACTCTGGAATTCATTTCCGGAGGATGTAGTAAAAGCTATTAGTGTAGCTGGGTTTAAAAAAGGTTTGGACAAGTTCCTGGATGAAAGGTCCATAAACTATTATTAAAGGAAACCCAGCAAATTCACTGCTTGCCCCAATACACACATTGTGGAACCTGTGTCCTTTGGGGAAACTGCTAGGTACTTGCGATCTGGATTGGCCACTGTTGGAAACAGGATACTGGATTTGATGGACCTTGGTCTGACTCAGTATGGCATATCTTATATTCTTATGTTATGTTCTTATGTGTTTTTTTTTTACCTTGGGCTAGGGAGGGGTTAGGGTAGTTTGGGAGGGAGGATATTTGTTGATTTGTGATGTATGATAAGCAGAATACCAAGATAATAAATTGAAATTGAAACCATACAATTTAAAAAGCATAGTTGAAAAATGGTGGATTAATTAACCCCATGCTTTATCAATACGATTTTTTAAACAGATGGCACTGCAGGCATCGTGGGTAATCTCAACCAGCAATGTGACCAAATTTATGATTAGAACCATATTTAACCTGACTAGATCCCTATGGAAATTGTTCTCCCGTCTGTAAAAAAATGATGGGTCTTTCAGAAATTATTGGTTATATTTGTAAGATTAGATAATTTTGATGTAATTTTTCTAAAACATATGCAAAGTGTACCCACAGTCCCTGCCACCTTCAAATTTTCTAAGACAAGTTATCTGTTGATCTGCAAGCTACCAGTAGTGTTGAAAAATGTCCCCATTCAGAACTGCCTTATGTAATCTTTCTTGAAAAATTAAAAATAGCCTCCACTAAGTAATTTCTTGCAATAAACCATAGGACATGTTAAATTTATCAATGCTTTCTGTGTCCTCAAGATCTGGAATGCAGAAACTTTAAACATTCTCAAACTGACGAAAACCTGTGGTGTCTTCTAAAGTTCTTAGTAGTTTCTCTAATAGTAACCGAGGTATCCGGATGCCCAACCCTGCCTGAGCCCCCCCCACCCCCCCCACCACATCCACCCACCACCATCCCTTACCACTTTGATAAAGCACGCCGACATCGAGTATTGGTGCAAAATTGCTTGGTCGCAGCTTTTATTTAACGGTATTGGAACACCGGCCCAACATGGGCCAACTCAGCAATTACAACAATAACATAACACCCCCCCACCCCGTCATCATACACCCCCCCATTGCCCCCTACCGCCCGCCTCGCCATGTTATTAGCAAAGGCCGGCTCAAGGATTGCCAATTTTCCAGGCAGAGACACCAGCCGGGACGTCTCCCCCAACCTAAAGAGCAGTGCCGCTCCCGTGGAAAGCAGCATCAACCTGAAATGCCCCGCCGGGTCAGCGAGCACCAGCTCGCCACCCCACCCACCTGGCCCTGAGATGCCCCCCACCCCCCACCAGCTGCAACACCCCTCCCAACCAAAAGACAAAGGGAGGGAGGGAGGGAAACCCTCTCGCAGCGTGAGCAAGCAGGAAGAGGGAGACCGCCAGCTGGCCATCCCTCCTTGCTCGCGCTGCCCCGCCCCCATGACCGCCTGTGCGGTCCAATCGCCGGGCTCCACCTGACCAGCGTGGAGCCCCGGCGCGGATGCCCCGCCTCCGCCCAGCCATGGCCTCCCCCCCCCCCCCGACGACAAGAGAGGCCTGCTGCGTGGACGGGCCCGGGAACCCGGTTACTGGGCCGGCGGCGCAGCCTGTACTAACCGAGGTATCTGGATGCCCAACCCTGCCTGAGCCCCCCCCACCCCCCACCACATCCACCCACCCACCACCATCCCTTACCACTTTGATAAAGCACGCCGACATCGAGTATTGGTGCAAAATTGCTTGGTCGCAGCTTTTATTTAACGGTATTGGAACACTGGCCCAACATGGGCCAACTCAGCAATTACAACAATAACATAACACCCCCCCCCCACCCCATCATCCGGATGATGCCCCCCACCAGCCGTTTCTAGCAAAGTGGTGCATCATCGACCCCTCCATTTCCCCCTACCGCCCGCCTCGCCATGTTATTAGCAAAGGCCGGCTCAAGGGTTGCCAATTTTCCGGGCAGAGACCCCAGCCAGGACGTCTCCCCCAACCTAAAGAGCAGTGCCGCTCCCGTGGAAAGTGGCATCAACCTGAAATGCCCCACCAGGTCAGCGAGCACAAGCTTGCCACCCCGCCACCGGCGCAAGGTAGACCTCTATCCATGCGCCGCCCCCACCACCGAAAGCTGTGACCAGCACCATGACTCCAATGCATCCTGCCAATCATTTAAGAGTAAGTCCTGCCCCACCGGGGCAAGGTGAACCCCATCGAGCCGATACAGACCGGCACAAGTAACTTCCGCCCAAGGGTGCAGGACCTGAATCCCACCTGTCTGCTGGACCCAGCGGCCGATCTGCCGGTTGATCTTAACCAGACCCCTCGACCAACGCCGCTGAGTCCAGCAAGCAGACGGGGAATAATATCTGACCAAATAATGGCCACCCCCAGGAGAACCTCCCGCAAATAAGCAATGTCTCTCTGCACAGTTCAGATGAGTTGCCGGCAAGACCAACTCGCCAAGTCATTGCCGCCCAGGTGGAGCAGCAGCCCAGACGGCCGCCGCCGCAGTCCGATCTCCGCCTGAATACGGGCCACGAGCTGTCGCCAATGCATGCCGCGTTGACCCATCCAGCACAGCCGCACTCCAGAGATGGCCAGACCGAGGTGGGCACCTAACGGCCGAACCGCCGCCTGACGCTCTGCCCAGTAGACAAAGGAGTGCCCAATGATCCACCAGTCTCCAGAGGACACGCCATCTGAAAGCAGAAAAGAGCAGACTGCCACCAGCAGGCAACTCTGAAATAGGAAGAGAAGACATTAGTACCCCCGAGGCCCCCCCCCTGTAAACGGACCTCAGCAAGACACCATGCGGCCCTATTCAGCGCCGCCTGGGACCGATGGGCGAACATACCCTGCATAGGCTCCCGAACGCCACCTGCCAATGCGCTGAATAACCCGCGTGTCCAGGCCCGCGGCCGCCGCACTAGTAGCCGCCCCAATCCGGAATGAATGCGAAGCGTAAGACCGATCAGCACGACCCAAGGCACGCAACACCAGACGCAGCACAGCCGTAAACTGGAACTGAGTCACCGGCTTGCCGTCAGCGTGAATGAAAAAATAGCCACACGCCGCCGATCGCCGCTGCACGTAGTTGCACAGCACACGAACTGGGCAGGATAGCAAGGGAGAGATGGCGCTTAAGAGGACCCAGTTCCCTCTTCCAGACTGATCCATCTTCGACCGCGGTAAGAAGATCCGCACCTGCGCCGAATCCACCCGGACATGTGCGACATCGATCCCACCAACAGCCCCCCGTCTCGCGGACCTAGGGACGAGCTCGGACACCCGGAACGCACCAAAAAAAGCCATAGTAAACAGCGCATGAAACAGGACCGCCTCGAAACCAGAGGCCGCCACACATGGTAAAGCCTCACAAATTTGCAGCAAAAGCTCGTGAGATACCGGGAGCCTCCAATCCCGCAACCCGGGTTGCACCTTAGCCCAAACAGTGAGCAACCGCCGGACCAAAAAGGATACGCGAGGGTTACCCCAGCCCGCGGCCTTACAAAAGAAGGAAAATCCCGCCAATGCTCCAGTGACCGCCGACCGAGCCCAGCCCTCCTTCTTAGCCCACAAGACGAACCGGCCAACCAAGCCGTCGGGTACTGTCCCCCCAGACCAGCCCAGCGCGCTAAACAAACGCACTCACCTGTGAGTAGCCCCACCGGTACATTGCCCACGTACTGCATGCCACCGACGCGGCCAGCAAGGACATTATGTCGGGGTCCCAACCTTCCAGAGATGCTCCGGGACCCGTGAAGCCTGCTCGTCTGCCCCTGGAGCCAGCCGCCGGAACAGCGCCCACTGAAAATGGGATAGAGCGTCAGCAATGGAATTCTTGGAGCCCAGCACATGCCGTGCCCTAGCGGTGACATTCAGATGCAAGCAGGCCAACACGAAAACCCTCATCAGCGAAGCTACCCTCGGACATTGAGGCGCGTGCCGATTAATGACCTCTACCACCGCGGCATTGTCACACCAGAACACAACCTGCCGATCACGCAGCCAGTCCGGCCATACCCAAAAAGCCACCACTATCGGGAAAAGCTCCAAAAAGGTGATGCTCCGGGTCAAACCGGATCGTAACCAATCCGCAGGCCAAGGCTCCGCACACCAAGCACCGTGACAGAAGGCACCAAAACCGGAACTGCCAGCCGCATCTGTGAACAAATGCAGGTCAAGATTCGAGAGCTCAGGCAGCTGAAGAACGGAGCAACCATCAAAATCGGCCAGGAACGAATCCCAGACCCGCAAGTCCTCACGCATCCCCGCAGATACCCGGACCCGATGGTGAGGGAGGCGCAGTCCCGCCATAGCCAAAGATAAGCGCCGCTCAAAGGGGCGCCCCATGGGAAGGACACGGCAAGCAAAGTTGAGATGCCCCACCAATGACTGAAGAACCCGTAGGGTAATCTTAGCGGCGGAGCCGACAGAGGCCACCAACTCCCGCAGCCGCTGTACCTTCGGCGCCGGCAAGCGCACCACCATAGCAACCGTATCGATCTCGATGCCTAATAAGGTGAGGCAAGTGACCGGTACCACAGTTTTATTGGCCGCGATAGGAATGCCAAAGTCAGCGGCCAAGCCCAGAAAATTTTGCAAAAGAGTGGAACAGGTGGAGGTCCGCTCCGGCCCGACAAACAGGAAATCATCGAGGTAGTGCACGACGCTCGAGACACCTGACTGCCTCTCCACAACCCAATGCAAGAAGGTACTAAAAGCCTTGAAATAAGCGCAAGAGATTGCACAGCCCAGAGGCATGCACTTATCAAAGTAGAACTGCGCCTCAAAACGAAAACCGAGCAAAGGGAAAGCCGAAGGATGTACCGGCAACAGAAGGAACGCCAATTCGATGTCCACTTTGGCGAGCAGGGCACCGGGCCCGCATTGGCGCACAAGAGAAACGGCTGCGTCGAAAGAAGCATAATGCACCGTACAGAGCTCGCGAGGTATGCGGTCATTGACAGAATCGCCCGGAGGGCAAGAGAGGTTGTGTATCAACCTGAACTTGCCCGGCTCCTTCTTGGGAACCACTCCCAACAGCGAGACCGTGAACGTGAAAAAGGGGGGTGCCGAGAATGGGCCCGCCACCCTACCCAGCACACACTCCTCCGAGATCTTCCATCGCACGAAGTCGCCATGTTCCTGAACGGAACCAGTGTTGCGGAGCCCCCCCCGTGCAGACGCACCCTGGACAGGGATGCGAAAACCTCCCGAAAACCCTTTTAAGAGCAAACCAGCCGCCCTCCCGCGACGGGACCGCTCGTACTCCAACAACCACGGGTGCATCACCTCGACCCTCACGGGGGTAGGGGCCAACACCCCGCCCACCACCTCACTTACCCCCCGCAGGGGCTCCCGTGACCCCCTTTCTACTACACTTTGTGGCCGCATGCGCGGCCCCGCACAAGGAGCAAGCATGCTTGAATTTGCAGTCAGGGAACGGGCAGGACGCCTTGTTAAAGCGCCAGCAAACGTCCCTCCCAACGGCCCCCCCTCTGGACTGGGGCAGGACGGAGACTGAGGCTGGAAAGGAACGACCCCCCGATGGCACCGGAGACGACCCCGCCTTCCCAACCATAGCACCTGCTCCACCAACCCGACCCTTCACGGACATCTGGGTCAACCAAAGATTGATGTCCTTCGTCCCCCACAACAAGTGACTATTCTCCTCCATCTGATCCCGAAACTCCTCGTCATAATTCAACCAGGCCCAACCCTCATGCGCCTGGGACGCCGCCAAAATGTTATCGGCGTAAGCCAACAAGGCCCCCTACTGATCTGGGAAATAGTGACCCCAGACGCTCGCTAGGCGCAAGAACGCACGGGTCCAGTTGAGGGTATTGCGAGAGACTTTTCGCACCCTGCCCGCCTTTTCATCGTCCTTTCACTTCTTCCTGCTCTCACCGGAACGCTTCTGGCCGTCGAGCAGCCGGAAGATATCGATGTACTTGCAACGCTTGATACGCCAGCGCAACTTCCGCAGAACGCCCTCCCACAACTCCGAGCAGCGTACGACGGAGGTCCCCACGTCCACACCGCCATCAGCCGTCGCAGGTGCAGAACCATGCGAAGAGGCCGAGGACAATGTCGAGGAAGAGGAAGACGAAGACGCCCGCTGGCAACGACGAGCCCGCCTATGCTTGGTCTTTTCTTTCGTCGCCCCAGCAGAACCCAGAACGGAATCACGAGCCCCTCCCGCAGCCCCGCCAGAGACCCCCGCATACTCACCGACCCCACCGGAGGAGTCCACTGGGGCACTCCCAGGTGCCGCTCCAGGCACCGGAGCGACCAGCTCATTCACAGAACTCGAAGGACCTGTGCCAGCCAGCCCAGCAGCAGCAGCCATAAATGTCGAAGGCGTCGAATTCCGCGGGACCTGCGAAGAGAAAGGAGAAAAACCAGCAGCCAGAGCCCCAGGAGTACTAGACGCTGCACTCGGCCTGGCCCCCCAACCATGTGCCGAAGACCCCAGACCCCCGGCATCCCACGCAGCAGCGCTCCCGGCCACCCCACGCCCATCGCCGAACCAGCCACCCCAGCCCCCCCCAGTGCCCCAAGCCCCCCCAGGGGACAGCCCCATACGCCCAAAGGCCCGTAGGACCAAGGACACCAGGAGGGGGTGGGGAACCCAGAGGGACGGGGGAACGGAACCCATCAACCGGGGGTGAGGACAAGCCAGATGGCCTGTCAGCCCCCTCCTCCAATGACGGGCCAATGGCCAGAATCCCCACGGGCCCAGCCCCACTGACACCAGGGCAACCAGGATCCACACCGCCCCCAAGCGCCGCCGGCGCACCAACACCACCCGAAACCCCCTGGTGAGGAACCAACGCTCCGTGCACTACACCCTCAGCCGCGGTCCCAGGAGGCAGAATAGCGGTCCCCCGGCCCCGGGCCCCTCGGGACCAGCCGCGCCCGCGCCCTTGCCTGGCCCCACGAAGGACACTGGGGACTGGGGAAATAGTACACGCCGCCCTGCCATGGCCCAGAGGCGTAGCCCCGCGCCTCGCAGCTCCGTGCCCCCAGGCAGCGCACCGCGGCCCTTTTCCCACACCCCGCCCAATAATGCGCCGAGCCATGAGTAACCCCCAAGCCTCAGCACTGCTAAGCCCTGAAACAAAAAAAACCTAAAGGGGTGTGCAGGCTAGTGCAACTGTGAGTTACACTTAGGCTTATTATTTAGGTAGTGCTGTTCTCTTAGTTACCAATATTTTTTATTGCTTGCCTTGCTCTTGTTTTTTTTTTTTTAAAACACACAGCCCTCCTGTCCCCTATTCACCCCCCCCCCGCCCCCACCGAACCCGGCACAAAGGACAAAGCAAGGCAGAACCCCCACGTGCCCAGGAGCCAGCACACACGCGGCAACCGACAAGGTTGGTTATATATATATATATTTTTTTTTTAAATATAGGTGTGTGCAGAGCTCTCCTGCACAGAATAACCGGGACCCGCCCGACCGACAAAAAACCGCCCGACGCCCAGCGCACCGTGGGGTAAGGCCTACCCACCCGCATGCCCGACAAAACGGAGCCCCCCAGCAACCAACCTTCTCGCAGCGCAAGCAAGCAGGAAGAGGGAGACTGCCAGCCGGCGATCCCTCCTTGCTCGCGCTGCCCCACCCCCATGACCGCCTGCGCGGTCCAATCGCCGGGCTCCACCTGACCAGCGTGGAGCCCCGGCGCGGATGCCCCGCCTCCGCCCAGCCACGGCCTCCCCCCCCCCCCCCCCGACGACGAGAGGCCTGCTGCATGGACGGGCCCCGGGAACCCGGTTACTGGGCCGGCCGCGGGACCAGGGCCCAGCGGCGCAGCCTGTACTTGTATATATCACCATTGATCATGCAGCTTATGATATATGGGGAAAATGACTAGACAATCATGTATTACAGTAGGGAAGATGTCTTGTTAGTCATTGTAGAGAAACATTGTATGTCTTTGAGGATTTATGCATTTTTGCCATAGACATGCTTTTTTGCTGTTTGAAGACTACTTTGGGTAATCTTTGGTGAGCCATTTAAGATTAATTGGAGAAAATACTCATTGCATAAACTCTGGAATTTGTTGGTGGAGGATGTAGTACAAGCAGTTAGTGTGGCTGGGTTTAATAAAGGTTTGAACAAGTTCCTGGAGGAAAGGTCCATAAACCATTATTAAAGTGGACTGGGCAGAGTTCATAAGATTGAAGCTGTGGTGGGTGGAGTTCAAGCTGCAAGTAATTCCTTTATAAAGGATTGTTTGTCACTTCAGTCTAAGTTAGAAATGTTAGATAATAATGCCCGTGCTCAGAACCTTATGCTTTTGAATTTTTCCATGGTTCGTCTTATCTCCCCTCTTGAGCTTTTTAAAAAATATTTTAAAGAAGTCTTGTTGTATGCCTTCTTTGATGAATCTCTAATTTCCTCTATTTACTATCTTCCTCAAAGTGTAGTGAAGAAAGCTCCAGACGGAGAAGTGGATGAACTAATAAATGTTGATAATTTGGATTTGATATCTTTCTTGGAGACCTCATTGGATAAGGTATCCAAGATAGCAACCTTGTTGGTTGTTTTTTTGTGCAGACTGTGAAGGGAACTATATTGTGTTTGTTCTTTTCTAAGAAAGAAACTCTGTTTTGTGGACATCTATTATTAGTGTTCTCTGATGTTGCTAAAGTTACCTAAAGCCATCAAAAGATTTTCTTCAATTAAAACCTAAGGCCCTGACCAGTGGCGTAGCGTGAGTTGTCAGCACCCGGGGCAAGGCAAGTAATTTGCGCCCTCCTGGTCTGGTGTGGTTCTCTCCCGCAATCTGTCCCTCCCCCAGATAGTCCCTCGCTCTCTCTTCGCACCCACCGCACCGCACGCCTGGCACCCCCCCCTCCACAGTGGGCGGCGACCCGGCGGCTCGGATCGGATTCGCACAGCCAGCACTGCAGAGAGCTGCGAGTGGAGCGCGCCCCCCAGGGCCGGATTTACCTTGAGTGAGGCCCTACGCCAACAAAAATTGTGGGCCCCCAGCAGGGGCGGCCCAAGGGGGGTGTGGGCCTCATTTGCATAAGGGGCCTCATTTGCATAAATATTTGCATAATGTTACCATATACTAACTTTTAGTAACGTGCCTCTTAATGAGTGTATGGATAAAGAAAGACTAAAAGATTTCTACATTACTATAATCCAGTGCCAACTGCCAGACACATTAGGAACTACTACAAACACTGCCCATTTAGAACCCATAGCAAACCCGCCGTATCCTAACAGCACTACCAGGACTCACAAAGCACCATACTCTACCAATCAAAAGGCAACACTGCAAATATTAAACCAATACATTTCAGAGAACAACAATACATGACCTACTGGGGAAAGAGAACAAGTGGCAATGTCAAATAGGAATTATATAAACAGAACATCTCAGCTCAGTTACACATGCAGAACATAGACCATCAACAAACAAGTAATCACATTTTAGAAACAGGAAGACAATAATTAAACTGGGAATCCCAAAAGCCAAACTTGGAATGTACAACACTGTAGAAATAAAACTATACATTAATTTGCTCTTGTACTAAACAAAGCGCAGACGTTAATGATGCACATTTACCAGAGCTGACATATTCCAATTAATAAATTCAAAATAAAGAGATATTTTTCTACCTTTTGTGCATTTTTTTCAGCTGCAATTGCTCCAGCCACTTTCTTCTGGTTTCTTCGTGTCTTCTGCTAACTCTCCATCGTCTGCTGTCCATTTGTCCTTTCTTCTCTCTTCTAGTTTTTTTTCCATTCTCTCTCTACATCTGCTTTAACATACTAATCTTTCTCCTTTTGCTCTTTCCTCATTCCTATTTCATCCACTCAAATTTTACCCCTCCATCCTCAATCCCCACTTACTCTCCCAATACCCGGCCAATTGTAGATTTTTTATCCCTCCCACACAAAATATTTTTCCCTTCTCCATTTTACTCTTCCAGCCCCATCCCATTCTAATCCTCCCCCAACATCAGCTCCCTTCTAGTTCCAGCCTCACCCAGCATCCATTCCCTTCTAGTCCCTGCATCAGCCCATTTCCAGTCCTAGTCACCTAGCAGCCCATTTCCAGTCCTAGCAACCCCCCAACCCAATACCAGTCCTAACCCCCCATCACCCCATTTTCAGTTTAAGCCCCCCTATAACCCATTACTAGTCCTAATCCCCCATCAGCCCACTTCCAGTCCTAACCCCATCAACCCATTTCCAGTCAGCCCCCCATAGCCCATTGCCAGTCCTACCCCCCCATCAGCCCACAGCCCATTACCAGTCCTAATCCCATCAGCCCACCTCCAGTCTTAACCCCCCCAGCCCATTTCCAGTCCTAGCCCCCCATAGCCCATTACCAGACATCCCCCATCAGCCCACAGCCCATTACCAGTCTTAACCCCCCCAAAGCCCATTACCAGTTCTAACCCCCCCAACAGCCCATTATCAGTCCTAACCCCATCAGCCCACCTCCAGTCTTAACCCCCCAGCCCCTTTCCAGTCCTAGCCCCCCCATAGCCCATTACCAGACAGCCCCCATCAGCCCACAACCCATTACCAGTCTAAACCCCCCCAAAGCCCATTAGCAGTTCTAACCCCCCCCAACAGCCCATTACCAGTCCTAACCCCATCAGCCCACCTCCAGTCTTAACCCCCCCAGCCCATTTCCAGTCCTAGTCCTCCATAGCCCATTACCAGACAGCCCCCATCAGCCCACAGCACATTACAAGTCTTAAACCCCCCCCCCAAAGCCCATTACCAGTTCTAACCCCCCCAACAGCCCACAGCCCATTACCAGTCCTAACCTCATCAGCCCACCTCCAGCCTTAATCCCCCAACCCATTTCCAGTCCCAGCCCCAGCCCCCCCAATAGCCCATTACCAGTCCTACCCCCTCCCCCTGCCTAAAGTAAAATTTAATTTAAAAAAAAACCTGCTGGCTGCCGCCGCGGGGCCCCCTCTGCTGCCGCGGCAGCATGGACTGACCCGCGGGGGCCCCCTCTGCAAGCTCGATCCCTCTCTCTGTGCCTCTGTGCCTCCCTCCGTGCAGGCTGTGAGAGGCGCAAAGGGAGACTGTCTCCCTCGCGTCTCTGTTAAGCCCGCAGGGGCTGATGGGAAATTTCCCATCAGCCCCTGCGGGCTTAACAGAGACGCGAAGGAGACAGTCTGCCTTCGCGCCTCTCACAGCCTGCACGGAGGGAGGCACGGAGGCACGGAGGGAGGGATCGAGCTTGCAGAGGGGGCCCCCACGGGTCAGTCCATGCTGCCGCGGCAGCAGAGGGGGCCCCGCGGCGGCAGCCAGCAGGTTTTTTTTTTATTTTATTTTTTAAAAAAAGCCTAACTTGTTCCATTTTTGTGGGCCCTTTGCAGCTGTGGGCCCTACGCCATGGCGTACATGGCGTATAGGTAAATCCGGCCCTGGCGCCCCCCCCCATGTTGCGCCCGGTGCGGCCGGCCCCCCCTGCACCCCCCACGCTACGCCTCTGGCCCTGACAGCAGGAGGTACGTTTTATTTGAAATACCCTTGTAAGTACCTTGTCACTTACACGGGGAACACTATATTTTTTAATGGATCCCATGCAACTAGAACCTTTTTTTTTTTTAGATAAGATTACTTGATTGTGGTTTAATTTGTGTTTAACCTGGTGGGATAGATTGAAAAGGGGTTTGTTGTTGTTTTGGAAGGCTGTTGGTGATTTCTTCCAGTGTTTTGATTCCCTTAAAGTGGACTGGTACAATTCTCTGTATATTTTCTTGACAATATTGTTTTCTTATTTTCTTTAGATGAATTGTGTTTCCTTGATGTTTACTTGATGGTATGCGCTGTGAAAAATTCATAAATTAAAAAAATAAATAAATAAAGTGGACTGGGCAAAATCCACCGGAATAAGCAACATTGTTTCTGTATATTTCTTGGGATCCCGCTGGTTTGCAATCAGTGTAATCAGCTTTGGGGGTCATGGAAGATTATGGTGGTTGTTATCATTGACACTAATCATCAGTGACGTTTTTGAAATCAATGTGAAAGTGATATGGATTTTACCCCTGAAGGCATAGCTGGAACATGGCCATGTTGTGTTTTTAATGTACGGATATCCTATTCTTTTTATGGTTTACAAATAAATATTTTTAAGCGCCCACTATTTAAAGGGATAAATCCCCTTGTCTGAGATATTCAGTGTCAGTAACATGGTTAGTGCCACTGAATATCCACGGGTGCCACTGCTGCCCGCCGCGATGCTATCCGGTTAGCATTGGGATGTTCTGGGGGCGGCACCCAGCAATAGCCATGCAGTGGTGATGTTGAGCCGCTGTCCAGTAATCACAGAGCAGTGAAAGTCAAGCACGTCAAAGGCTGGCCTAAATGTGTAGTGACTCAATCTTGCTGTTGCCTGGATAGTTTCATCGCTATCCGGGCAACCCAGATATTCAAATCCAGGATCCAGATATGGCCTTGGAATTCAATATCTAAGTCTAATGTTCAGTAGCAGTAATCAGAGGCTTTAGCGACAATTTCCACTGCTACTGAATATCGGGCCCTAAGATTTTACTTTCTTTAATTCTTTCTTTTTTTTTTTTTTAATCTCAAATATCTGCACATTTTGGATGTTTTTTTATTTTTCTCTCTATGCCTGAATCTGGACCTGCATAATATAGACATTAGTATACACAACTTTCTAGATGCTGCACTTTTTTCCCATTGTGAGACAGGTATTTAATGTTGTACTTATCTGAGGGCTTTTATTTACTAGATTGTTTTAGTTGCCCATCCCCGACAAACCTAATTTAAAGCCCTCTTTAGTAGGTTTGCTAGTCTTCTACAAAATACACTTCACCCCTTCTTTGATAGATGAACATTACCTCTGTCTAGTAGCCCTTGAAAATTATCACATTTCCCATGAAAATGAAATGCTGTCAATGACACTTTCAACAGAAGTATGCATTTACCTCCATGTTGTGAGGTTCTCTGCCTTGCTCTTTACCCTCAACAGGGAGGATTGAGCAGAACACCACCTGCATACCTGTATACTTCATCCTCTTTCCCAGAGCTGTGGTGTCACTTTTGATATGCTCAAAGGGATACCTTGCTGTAACATTCATCCCGATATGGGATAGGCAGCATCGGCTGATATTCCTACTCTTCATTTCCTAGTGCATGTGCATTTGCTGGCCCCTACAGTCAAAGTATCAATTGTACAAACCTATACATGCAGAAAAAAGTGGCATCCATGACTGAGTGTCGCATCTCCACACAGAGGTCCCTATTTCACAACTTGCACATATACTTGTCAGCACTTACACATATATATGCCACATTTATAAAAGAATTGCACATATAGGAGGAGCCAATTAAGGAGAGGAGCAAAATAATGCTTCTTATTTTTGAGATGGTAGAAAACAACACCAAGGTAGGTGCCATTGCCCCTGAATTATTGGTGATGACCCCAAGTTAATCCCAGTGAACGGGATATTCAGTAGCACATTGAATATCCCCTCCTAAGGGTGCTGCATGCCCCAGTGCTAACTGCACAGCACCGGAGCATTCCATGGGCATTCTGGAGGCGCTCTAGGGGTGGTGCTCACACTTACAGGTCAGAGGAGATATTCAGCCACTGGCCGATTAATGTAAACCAGCTAAGTTTAGGCACTCAAAAGATTGGCATATCTTTCCACAGGTCAGCTAACTGGGCAACGGCGGAATATCGCCGCTGCCTGGTTAGATAAAATGCTATCCAGGCAAACTGGATATTCAATGCTAGTGGTCATATATAACACCAGCATTGAATATTGGGTCTAATTTAAAACAGTGATGGCTAGCCGATCTGCTCAGGCTGGCCGCTGCCATTCAATATCGGTCCTTATGTGTCTTGCCATTATACAATTGGAAATAAATGCATACTTTTTCAGCTAGCTCAGAGCAGCCCCCAAACCCCTTTAAATCTCTGCATCCTACCTATCTGAAATAGCTATTTACACATATAGGCAATCTACATGTACAAATACTTCCAAAATTGTTCCCACATATTTTCTTATTTCATTGTTGTTTGGTATTTTTTTGTTTTTATTATATTGCATTTGTTTATTTTTGCAATCCACCTTGAACATTGTATAATTAAGCAAACAAAAATAGGGTAATTTTATAAAAGGACACCTATGTATAAAGGCCAAGTAGACAGCTATTTTGAGGTTATTTGCTAAAGGTACAAGTACTTGTGTCTTTATAAAATGTAACCGGGTAAGGCGCACAAGCCGCTTCCCGCCCCGCTCCCCCCACCCCCCTTTCCACCTTCCTCATTCCTCACATTATGCAATAATCACATCACACATGTTCTGGAATTAAAACTGGTTGCAGCTTTTATTAGCCTTTTAACAATAACAGAACAATCTATAAATCCAACAATCTTAACCCCCCCCCTTTTCCCCGCGGATCAAGCCCTCACCCGCCATATCATTAGCAAGGTGACGCTGTTTCTGCTTCCGCCGGGCACAAGCCCCGGCAATTTTCTTATCCCTCCCTCTTCCGGCTTCGCCATATTATTAGCAAAAGCCCGAGGGATTGTCCAGGTCGGGGGTACCCCACCCCCGCCCTAAGGATTACCTCCGGCTCCGGACCCCGGAAACCTCCGGGATCCCGCCACCCCCCCCCCCCCAGCTGCAACACCCCAAAAACCAGGTCCCGCAGACCCTCAGAAGGGTGGGAGGGCGGGAGCAACCACCGCCTCGCACCTCGAGGCCGAAAAGACGGCCACGCTCCACACTGCTCCCCCCTTGCCGAGTTCCCTGGTCAATGATTGGCTCCCGCGTTGTCAAAACCCCCGCGGGAGCAAATCATTTCAAACCATGCACTTTGCCGCCACCGCACAGCCTGCCAGCCAGCGGGAAGCGCGTGCCAGGCGCCCCCCCCGGTTAGATGCGGCCGCGTGCACGGGGCTCGCAGCCTTCCTGTAACCGGGTAAGGCGCACAAGCCGCTTCCCGCCCCGCTCCCCCCACCCCCCTTTCCACCTTCCTCATTCCTCACATTATGCAATAATCACATCACACATGTTCTGGAATTAAACTGGTCGCAGCTTTTATTAGCCTTTTAACAATAACAGAACAATCTATAAATCCAACAATCTTAACCCCCCCCCTTTTCCCCGCGGATCAAGCCCTCACCCGCCATATCATTAGCAAGGTGACGCTGTTTCCACTTCCACCGGGCACAAGCCCCGGCTATTTTCTTATCCCTCCCTCTTCCGGCTTCACCATATTATTAGCAAAAGCCCGAGGGATTGTCCAGGTCGGGGGTACCCCACCCCCGCCCTAAGGATTACCTCCGGCTCCGGACCCCGGAAACCTCCGGGATCCCGCCAACGGCTCAGTGTACCTCTAACTAAGCCGCCCCCCCCAAGGCAAAGCTGCGACCAGCCCGACTTGTTCCGTAGGATATCCTCCAAGGCCTCCTGCCAATCATTTAAGAGTAAATCCATCCCAACCGGGGACAGATGTACCCCATCCTGTCTGTACAATCCCGAACAGGCTACCTCCGCCCAGGGATGGAAAATCTGACAACCCCCCCCCCGCTCCCATACCCATCGGCCAATCTGCCGATTAATTTTGGTTAACCCCCGGGACCATCGCCGTTGACCCCAGGAAGCCGGCCTTGGAATGATATCCGACCAAACGAGAACCACATCTGGAAACATAATAAACAATTCTCGAAAGTCGCGCTGAGCTGCGCGAATCAACTGACGACAAGTCCAAGCCCCCAAATCGTTGCCCCCAAGATGAATCAAGATGATAGCGGGCGTCCCTCGCTGACGTTCATGGTGCCTCAGCAAAGGCAAGAGCTGTATCCACCGGAGGCCTCGCTCGCCTAGCCATGAAATGGTCACCAAGGAAGTTGCCAAACCGAGGTTCTTGCCCACAGGCCGTGTTGCTGCTCGCCGACCGGCCCAATACACAAAAGAGTGGCCAATCACCCAACAGCTACACGATCCCGATCCCGGACCAAAATCTGCAAAACAAAATGAACAGTTAGTCTCTCCCCCCCCCTCATAACCGCACATAGGTGCGAAAAGCCTGGGACTTCCATCTGCCAATCCCCTTAATCGCCTGCTCGGGTAAGCCTATCCCAGCAGCAGTAGTCGCAGCCCCGATCCGAAATGAGTTTATTTATTTATTTATTTGAATTTCTTCTATACCGCACTCTTTTTCATCAGCGCGGTGAGTGAGGCGCGAAATGACCCGGGTCCTCGCCCAACCACCGCAGCGCCAACCGCAATACAGCGGTAAACTGAAAACATGTGAGCACCTGCCCATCAGCATGTAGAAAAAGATTTGCCACCTCCCCGGGCCGCAGTAGCAAATACTCCCGCAGCGCAGCCACCGGACAAGTGAGCGCTCCGAGCATGGCCCGCAGAAACACCCAAGTCCCTTTGCCCATGGTATCAGTCTTGGAACGCGCCAACCAAATCTGAACCCCACCCCGTATAAACAAAATGTGTGATCTTAGCAATCCCCGACCCGGCAAAGAACTACGCGACTCCGCGACCAGCTCGCCAATCCGAAAAGCACCAAAAAAGGCAACCGTGAAAACTGCCCGAAAAAGCGCGACTTCAAAAGGGGAGGTAGCAACATGAGGCAAGCCGCTGCAAAGCCGGACTAGCAAGTCATGGGTAATCGGGCGCCTGCCGTCAACCGGTGTAGGCGAGGCACGTTCCCAACCCTGTAACAACCGGCACGTCAAAAATCCCCCCCCAGCTGCCCCCCACCCCACCGCCTTGGAGAAAAAAGAAAACCCGGCCAGATGCATACGCACCGCGGATCGCGAAAGCCCCGCTGCTTTGGCCGCAATGACATACTGACTCGTTAATTGATCCGACACCGGTCCATGCCGCCATCCGCATTCTGCGAGGAAGGTCTCGATACTGCTACAGCCCCGTCGATACGCCGTCCAGGTTGAAGCAGAGACGGAGCTTTCCAGTAATCGCATCATCTCTGTAGACCAATCCGCCATAAGTGCTCCGGTACCGATGCCCCGACCTCGTCCGCAGCCGGCGCTAATGCCCGAAACAGCTCCCACTTAAAACGGGAAAGAGCATCAGCAATCCTGTTAGTCGCTCCTGGAATGTGCCTAGCCCTAACCACCACATTGAGACGCAAACAAGCTAACACCACCTGACGCATCAGATCAGCCACTTGCACACAGCGCGGGGCATAGTTATTAACAACACTAACCACCGCGGCATTATCACACCACCATAACAATGTCTGATTGCGCAGCCTGTCTGGCCATAATGTCAGAACCACGAGTATCGGGAACAATTCTAAAAACGTGACATTACGGGTGAGACCCACCACACGCCAAGCTTCCGGCCATGGCTCTGCACACCAGGAACCACCGAAATACACCCCCAGACCCAAACCCCCAGCGGCATCCGTAAACAATTGTAATGCTGCACTGGTAATTTCTGAATCCCGAAAAACGGTGCACCCATTAAAGTCTTGCAAAAATGTGTCCCACACACTCAAATCTGCACGCATACTCCGGGATACCCGAATACGATGATGCGGCCTAGTAACCCCTATCGTGGCGACAGCAAAGCGACGCAAAAACACCCTACCCATCGGGATCACCCGACATGCAAAGTTCAAAGAGCCAATGAGCGATTGCATTTCCTTCAACGTCATTTTACTGGAGGCAAGCGCATTTGCCACCAACACCCTCAACTTAATCACCTTCTCCATGGGCAAGCACGCAACCATGGACACAGTATCCAATTCAATGCCCAAAAAGGTAAGTCTCATCACAGGGCCTTCCGTTTTATCCACAGCCAGCGGAACACCCCATTCCCGCGCTAAAAGCACAAAGCCATCCAGAAAAGCCTGGCACCGTCCCGAACGTGCTTCACCCACAAACAAGAAATCGTCCAGGTAATGCACGGCGGTCGTACATCCAGTACGTTGCACAAAAACCCAATGCAGAAAAGAACTGAACAATTCGAAATAAGCACATGACACAGAACAACCCATGGGCATGCACTTGTCATAATAGAACCGACCCTCAAAGCAGAAACCCAACAAATGAAAAGCTGAAGGGTGCACCGGCAACAAACGAAACGCAGACTCAATATCTACCTTTGCCAAAAGGCTTTCACTACCACATCGCCGAACCAGCACCATCGCCGTATCGAAAGATGCGTAACGCACCGTACAATGCTCCCTCGGAATGTGGTCATTGACTGAAGAACCAAAAGGAAAAGACAAATTATGAATCAACCTGTATTTGCTGGGCTCCTTTTTCGGGATGATCCCCAAAGGTGACACAACTAGGTCAGAGAAGGGCGGCTCTGCAAACGGGCCAGCCACCCTACCCAACCGTAACTCCACCGCCAGCTTGTCCCGGACGAGATGTTGAAATTGCCTAACGGAAGGAGCATTACGAACTTTACCCGACACCACCGTCCCCTCAACTGGAATAGAAAATCCTGTGCAAAACCCCTCTTCCAACACCTGCCCAGCCCTGCCCCGAGGATACCGCCGCAACCACGGATAGATAACATCAAAACAAATAGGAGTCGGGGCTAAATCTTCAAGGTCCCTACGGCTTGTTAGAGGGCACTCCGGGACCAATGGACAAACGTTTGCCACACTTGAGCGCGGAATGCCCACCTGCGCAGAGAGAACAGGCATGCCGGAACTTACAGTCTGGAAAGGGGCATGAAGACTTGTTAAAACGCCAACACAAATCTCCGGCCCCGCCCCCGTCTGCACGCTGTCCCGATGGAACCCCACTCGCACGAAAGGACCGCCCCTGCCCCTCGCCAGCCCCTACACCCCCTTTTCCGCTAACCCCTAACCCTCCGCCCGGGCGAACAGCCATCTGGGTTAACCATAAATTTATATCTTGAGTTCCCCAAGATAAAAG
The DNA here is from genome assembly GCA_033557465.1 of Ichthyophis bannanicus. Classification (NCBI taxonomy): domain Eukaryota; kingdom Metazoa; phylum Chordata; class Amphibia; order Gymnophiona; family Ichthyophiidae; genus Ichthyophis; species Ichthyophis bannanicus. The sequence goes on from CM066032.1 coordinate 571,817,253, forward strand.
CCGGTTCTCCTCCATTTTATCACGGAATTTTTCATCGTAGTTGAGCCAGGCCCAACCCTGATGCGACTGAGACACCTCTAAAATGGAGTCCATATAAGCCAATAGCATCCCATATTGATCGGGATGCATACTCCCCCATACACTAGCAAGACGTAAGAAAGCCCTGGTCCAATTAACCACATTCCTAGCCACTCGACGTACCCGCCCTGCCTTTTCATCTTCCTTCCGCTTCTTCCGACTATCGCCAATCCGCTTCCTGCCCTCCATCAACCGGAAAATATCGATATAACGCCTTTTCTGAATTTTCCTCCGCAATTTCTTAGGTACCCCCTCCCATAACTCTGAGAAGGCCGCCAAAGTTGGCTGCGCCGAACGTCTGCTCAGATCGCCCTTCTCACTCTCACCAGACATAGAAGAAGACGACGAAGACCGAACAGACGACCGAGAAGACGAATCCGATGTACGATGCCAGCGACAGGAATGCCTACGCTTCTTTTTGGCCTTCTTGCCTGCCGACCCATGAACCGCTAGAACCCCTCCTTCACCCCCTCCCCCCAGAGAGCCCAAAGGTAACTCACCCGCCGCAGCACTTGGCATTCCTTCACACGCACTGCTCGCCCGCTGTAGTGGAGGGGCCGCAAGGCCTGGACCAGGATCTTCTCCCCGACGGCCTCCATCACCGCTGGCCGCTCCTCCTCCGCGCTGATGTGAGCCAGACGGATCCGCGTCACCCCTGAAGTGCCCACTGGGCGGAGCCTAAGGAGAGAAGACACCAAAAGGCGAAGCAACACCCGCCGGGGCCCAGGACGGCTGCCACATGGCCACCCCATCCGCCCGGGAAGAACCTTGCCCGCCCCCAATCCAATGTGCCCAGGCCAAAGGGTGTTCTACCTGTGCATTGGGGAAAGGAGAGACCCCAGAATACCCTGCCGCCGCTCCCCCAGCCATCCAAGCCGCTGGATAACCATACCAAGATGACGCTGCGGGAGGCCCTAACCAAGCTGTAGCAGGGCAGGCACCCGCCTCCCGCTCCGCACCTTGCCCAAGAGGTCCCCGCACACTATCCCCACCGCCAACCTGAGGAATACTAGGGCTAACCGGCCCCACAGGGACAGCGTCGTCCCCACCAGCAGGCCCAGTACCAGCCCGAGCTAGAGTTTCCCCCTTTTTCGTCCTCTGCCCACTCCTACCCCGCTCACCCCCTCTCTGGCGCACAGACCCACACCTGCTCGGTCCTGCAGACTCAGACACTGCCTGAGGTTGATCCCCTTCTGCACCCACCCCCAATCGCACCCCCTTACATGCATCCCTGCCAAGTGGTCCTGCCTTACCCCCCCCTACCCCCGATCCCACACCCCTAGCCATACCCCTGCCACGGGACCCTCCCTTACCCCGTGTAGTGTGAGGCCGCATAATGAAGAGTAAAACTGTAGCCCTAAAGTTGTATTTTATTATTATTATGCTTTAAACAAGGAATCTGCGGCCACTCAATAAGAGCAGGCCAATCAATTAGATCTCACCCACTTTCTTGAAGCCAGTCACCACCAACTCAAACCGCCTGCTCCTGCCGCGGAAGCTGGTCTTCTGCGCTGGCCCCCACTCAGGGCACAGAATCAGAGGCTCTGGTCACTACCGCTCAGCTGTCTCCTGCTCCCACCGCGGGAATCGCTGCAGAAGAGAACGCTGAACAGACCCCCACACCGCTGCAGATCGCAACGCTGGACCGGACCTGAACCGCCGCAACCGCCGCCTCGAGGCTGAAAGGAATGCTGCTCCAATACCCGAATCCGCAGCTGAATCACGAAAACCGGACCCGACACTGCACCGCTGCCACAAACCGTGAGGAACGTCGCTCCCGGATCCAAATAAGCAACCGCCGCCTCGCACCTCGAGGCCGAAAAGACGGCCACGCTCCACACTGCTCCCCCCTTGCCGAGTTCCCTGGTCAATGATTGGCTCCCACGTTGTCAAAACCCCCGCGGGAGCCAATCATTTCAAACCACGCACTTTGCCGCCGCCGCACAGCCTGCCAGCCAGCGGGGAGCGCGCGCCAGGCGCCCCCACCCCCCCCCGGTTAGATGCGGCCGCGTCCACGGGGCTCGCGGCCTTCCTGTTAATGGCAAAAAGGCAGAAATGTGCCAAGATCTACTGTGTGGAAAGTTACGTGCCGTCAATGCACTTAAATCACTTCTTTCCAATGATTTGCTCATGTGGATGGGCCTTTATTTGTGTATTGTAGCCAGTCACTATAGGTATGCGTGTCAAGCCAATGACACATACTTTTACTGTAGGCATACACATGGATGGAACTTGAGAGGAGAATGGGTGGAGCAAAAATTTATGCATGTAAATTTTAAAATACTATGGGTATGTTTACTAATCGGCGATAGCAGCTTCCGCACGATATCTGAGCTGTGGCCCCATATTGCACGGAAGATGCTACCACCAATTAGTAAACATACCCCTGGAATTTTTGTGGGTTCTTTAAAAATCTATGTGCAGGCATTTATGTCAGTTGCAGGGCTGAAGTAAGTGCTCACACCTAGATTTAACACGCAGTGTCAGCCACTTACTCCACTATGTTAATAAAAAAAATTAGGTTCCTGCCTTTCTGTATAAAATAGGCTAAAAAGGTGTATTCTTCATGCCTAAAATGAGATTCCCAGTTAAAAAATTACCATTCACATGTCTAACTTAAATTAAAATAAATTAAACATGGATGATTCTGGAATGTCTGTTGTTCTCCATCAGGAAGGATGCAGCAAATCTTCTGCCAATACCGTAATTATACACTGTGGGAATGGAAGGGGGCTTCCAGGGATATTCAAGATGGGGCATTATATGGTTGAAAAGGTGAATCTTCCTGGGTGAAAGAATTATGCCAGAAGACATAGCTAAGGAGATTAGGGCTCTGCCAGAGAATCATGTCTTTCCAGTGAGTAAGGAATTGCTTGAGAAAAAAACGGGACCTGCCAAGTAGGACTGTTCCTTACATGGGAAAAGACAGAGAGTCTGCCAGGGTTTGGGTTTTGCAAGTTTGATCAAGGTCTGCCTGGGAGGTCTGATCTTGCCAGGAGGATTGGGTGTTATTAGGACACATTGGCTCCTGAAGGAAACTGGATGTTCAGAAGACAATTAGGATTCTGCTGGGCGGTCAGGACTCTCTGCAGGATCAGGTCCTCCTGGGGGAGATATTGAGACCTGTCCAGAGGGGTTGGATATTTTCCAGGACCCTGTGTCTTCTTGGCAGAGTTGAGATCCTAGAGTAGGGATGGGAAAAGTAGGAGGTCAAAATTCTAGTGGGAGATTCAGGTTAATTTTTTTCCAATTTTATTTACATTTTAAAATACAAAACAACGCATACATAATAAGACAACTGGTAATGGAAAATAAACACCTGGAAAAAGTAAACCCCCCCCCCCCCCATCCCAGAAAAGGCAGGAAATCCCTGAAAAAACCCAAAAATATTAAAATTAGCGACTAGGCAAATGATCATCCAGAGATTTCCAAATTCTTTTGATCCTGGCTTTGCATCCAGATGATACGGATGCAACACCCTCTAATTTATGAGTCAAACAGACTGCATTTCACCAGAAGATTACATTTAAATGGGAAGAGTCTATCCAATTTTTCAATGTGTTGCATAGCAAGAGAAACCATAATATTAAAAAGAGCATTTTATCATATTTAGCAAGATTATCCCTCACACACTGCGAGCGAAACACTATCCACAGTGATAAAGTAATACGCAGACCTAAGACTTCACATACTGACTTCCACACCCCATCCCAAAAGTCTTTTACATGAGGGCAATCATACAACATTTGCAACAATGTCCCCACCTCTACAGCACAGTGCCAGCATTTATTGGTTTGCAGAAGTCCGGCTCTGCAAAGTCGAAGATGAGTCCAATATGAACAGTGAGCTATAAAGTACAGTATAATGGTTGTGAAAGGCTGCTAGACATCGTGGGCCTCACCATATAACTCCAAAACAAGTTCCAATTTATTTCATTCTGAGGGATACTAGTTTCAAATTCCCAAGATCTTGGTAGCCCCAGCAATGAGGAACTTTTTTTATTCATCAATAAACTCTAAAAGTTTGAGATTGGCCTGCCCTCCACCCTATACTTATACTTATACATATACTTAGCAAATCCAATGGTGGACCAAGGTGAATCCTGCATCATTAAATAAGATGAAGTGCAACAAGTGTCTAGCTCTTTCAATGCTTTGATAGTGCTGATAAAATGTGGCGTATTTAATATGGAATGAGGAAGATTCATTGTTGCAACACCTTTAACAAAAAAGGTCTTACAAGAACCTTCTCCATCTCTAACCATGGCAATAGAGAGCCTTCCCTAAGCCAATCTGCACCATAGCATGGCTGTATGATATGTCTTAAAGTCAGGAAAGCTTACATCGCCTTTTCTTCTTGGCATTTTAAGTTTGATCAAGACGATACAAGATCTCTTCTGCCTCCATAAAAACTGTGACAAGATCCTATCAGCCTGCATGTAAAAAGAAGGCTGTCAATATCCTGGTAACATCCCCAATTTGTATAGAATATTTGGCAGAACCATCATTTAACCTCCCCACCAGGATATACACAGCAGTGACCAGTGCTTTTTTAGCTCCTCAAGTATAATATCACAATTATACTTAATGCTATCCTCAAGGTTTGAAGAAAAATGCACCCCAAGGTATTTAATTATATGTGGTGTCCATTGAAAAGGGAATACCCTCAAGTCTTCCTGCCCAGCAAGGCCATTCATTGGGAATAACTCACTTCTATTCCAATTAACTTTAAAGCCCGAGAAAGTAAAAAATAAGTTCACCAACTTAAGTAAATTATGAACTGAGGCCACAGGTTTAAAAAAACCCAACAAAACATCATCTGTATATGCTGCCAACTTCCAGCTTCCCATGTCTGTATGGATGACCGTTATAGAATTATCCCTTTTAATTCTAAGGAGAAGTGGCCCCAATGCCCAAATTAAATAACAGCGGTGAGAAAGGGCAACCCTGCTTAGTACCCTTTTTCAAAGGAACCAGTTCAAATAAGGAGCCATTTACCACTATCCTCAAATAAGGATAAACATATAATACTTTAGCACAGTTAATGAAAGCCAAACTACATCTAAACCACTCCAAAACTCAGAATAAATAGGGCCACTCATTCCGGTCAAAAGCTTTTTCCACATCAAGAGACAAAGCTACCATTGGACCATTTTCCCTCTTCGCCAACTCAAAAAAGAGATTCAGGTTCTAAAAGTTGGAATAACAGCCTTGCTAATGGATTGATTCTTGCCAGGGGAAATAGAGGTTCTGCTAAAGGTACATGGGTTCTGTGGAAGGGTTCAGGTCATGAAAGGAATAATCAGATATTGCAGGGAGTGGAAGTGGCACTGGGTCTCTGTAATCTTGTTTAGGCCACAACACCAAAGCCCATACTAATTTAACTATGCTTCACTGTAATAAAGACAGCAAAACCTCTGTATAGCTAATAATTTCCAAACTCTTCCAGAAATTGCTATGCTGTTTATGCTTAGACTAACTTATACAAGGCCACAGTTGTGCTATGTGGAGCAGATCACAGCCTCGTTCTCAGGAGTTCATGCATCTATTATGCCTTATTATGAAAAACAAAATTCTCAAAGTATGTTCTGGGATTTTTGCACAAACCTTATTACCTATGTGTATCTCTACCAAGCTAAACTAGTCTGCTATGCTAAAGGGGGATGGACAGAGTAATGCTCAATGCTAGAAATGCTGTTCTTAGTCTATAAACTGTGCCAGAGGTTGGGATCGATGGTGTTGCATCTGGAGCTTCTGACTGCCTGAAAGGGATGTGAGCATCATGGTTGATCATTGCATTATGCTCTAGATGAGGGACATTCAGGATTGGATTGGAGCCCTGTTATTCTGTATTATCTAAGCTACGCAGTTGACATAGTTATTGTGAAAGATATTTGATGTTAGAATCATTGCTGTGAATTGCTTGTTACAGCTCCTGTATGTCATTATTATACAGTATAGCTAATCTCTAAATACAGCACTTTTCTTTACCAGCTATTCTGTCAAAGACCTTTGGCAATATACTGGCACTGACCCACATTAATTCCACATTTTTTATGCCACATATATAATTTGAACAATGCTTTCATTTAAATGCTTTAACATTAATGCAGTCTAGTGCAGATTAAATTTCAGATGGTAAGTTTATAAACATTGTTCACATGTAAAACATGCTTTTATGTGCATAAAGGCCTTTTATAAAATTAGGTCATGCCAAAAGGTATGCACAATACAAGCTGAAAAGTCCTTGTAAAGTAGGCATGCTCAGTGGAGGAGTTAGGTGGAGCTGCAATTTACGCATGTATTTTGTAAAATATGTTCATGCATACGTAAAGTATGTGCTAACATGTATTACTGCTCTTGAGCAAACATAATGCCAGCACCTTCATTCTAGGCGTGATTTTGGCAGGATTTGTGCTAGTATTTCATAAAGACACATAGGCTAAAAATAGGTGTCTTCCTGCCCTATTAACCTAGGCACTCTGTTATAAAATTACCTCCAAAGCACATCATACAACATAATGACATTGTACACACATGGAAAGCTGGAAGTTTGCAGCATATGCAGATGTTTAGTTGTTTCTTTCAAGACCCGTGGCCTCAGTTCGTAATTTACATAATAAAAATTAGCACACATTATGGGCCTGTTTACTAAATTGAGCTATATGATGACATTTTCAGCTTCCTTCGGCCTGCAGTAAATGTTGCCGCACTGGCAGGACACTTGCCATTCACTGGAATGTACATTAGCTGCGCATCACATGATTAGGTGAGTTCTGGGTGGGGTTGGGTGGAGAGTGAACATTGACTGCATATTGTGGTTAATATGGCCATTAGGAGCGCATTCTAATAGCCAGTGTTGCAGTTAGCACGGATACAATTAAGAGGTGGTGTTCGGTTCACCCTTGGTAACTTTCAGTGGCTAGAACACACACTAAGGGACTTTTCTGCATGGCAACTGTTAGACAAATTCTGGCCATGCCCCCAGACAATTACCAGGATGTGGTTGCACCTAAAACATCACAAGTAAAAGGTGTGTTGGGGGAAAATCTAATGCACCTTATGTAGCCCCACCCAGGAGGAAGCTACCAGACTCTTACTACTGAAATGTTGTTCCAGTAGTCTACGCAAAGCGGTTACCTCTGAGTCTAGTAGTCCTTCTGGTGGAAGCATACGGGAATCTTTACTATCCATGTCTCATCTCACTTTTCCCATACAGGAATCAGAGAAGAGAAGAAAATTAACTAAATAGATTCAGTTAGTATACCAATGTGATTATACCAATGTGATGCTACGATTGATTTATTCTGGAGGTGATGCCAGCAGAAAAACAAATAATCACATTTACCATAGAGGTTGAAATTGTAAATGGAATTTATTGGTAACTAAATAAATTAGAAACAATCAGTTGAGAAGATTGGTTCCAGAGAATACAACAAATAAAAGTTTTCTTTCCAATAATAATGGTGGTTCAAGGAAGTTCAGGTTGCCAATCCCCCAACAACATTTCAGTTCTTCAGTTTAACACATCATTAAGACAAATAACTTTTAATATTATTCTTATTGTGGGTTTACATTTCTGTCCAACATCAGTATTAGGTTTTCATTCAGGTTTAGTGTTTAGAGTTTACATAAACTGTACCCTTTAACAGGTGAAGTTTCAGACCTCAGAGTGTATTCTGTGTAAAAGAATGAACTCATCGATTTCCCCTTACAGTTCTTTTTGGGTGTATGAGATGGTGGAGGTACCTCAATCTTTAATATTCTAAGTTCCTCTCATGAGTTGGGGACCAGTGCAGTCTGTGGTAGACGTTCCTCAGGTTACAGATTCCTTTTTCCTCCAGGCAGCCAGTTTAGTGATGTCCAGTTGCTGTTTTCTACTAACCTAACTTTAATAACTCAAAATGAGAAAACCTTTATCTAATCAGTTGAGGCTATTCAGTCTGGTTTAAATTAAGGGAAAAACCAAATCATTTCTATTTATTGTCCCTGGGTTGAGAAAGCAAAAGATAATGAATCCCTAACTTTTTCCTCTCTTTCAGTTCAGCAGACACACTCAGACCAATTCTCTAGGAATTCAAAAACTGCTTCTTCCCTTAATAAAAGTTAATGTCAGCACTGCTTCAACATCCTAATAATCCAAAGCTTAACCCAGTTAGAGCACAGCTCAATCACTGATAAACTGATTTAGTTTGAACCTTTCCTTTCCTCAAAGGAATATTCTTCTGGATTTTCTCTTTGAGTCTAATTAGTTCCTGTGATTCACCATAGTAAGGAGAGCCCTTTACCCCAAAGGAAGTACAAAGGGTTTTTATTCCTAAGGACCCTTAAATCCTTAGAATTCACAACTCTGTTTCTTTATCCATTTTTGAAAAAGGTGTACAAGATTACAATTAGAATCACTTCCCCTCCTTCCTCCAAATTACACCAGACTTCATAGGATTTTAAAACTGGATGGAAAAAACAACCAGAACTCAGAGTCTCTACAAAGAGAGAGATTTGACTCAGTAATAAATTCAAATTTCTGCTTCAGCTGCCACTGTATTAAACTCACAACAATAGCAGTAACCGAGGCATGTCGGACCCGGTACTACCCTGCTCCCTACCCCCCCAACCATGCAACCCCCCACCCCACCCCATCATACCTCCTTACAAATGACACTGACACCGTTCTTGGGCTCATATGGTCGCAGCTTTATTAACAACCATAACATTCCAATACTTTTTATGAAACATAAAGTCCTTACTAATAACACCCGAGCGGAACAAACCATCACCCGCCATACTACTAGCAAGATGAACTCGTTCCACTCCCGCCGCGGCTGTGCCAGCGGCAAACGCCGACCCCCCCCCCCCCTTTTACCCGGCCTCGCCATATTACTAGCAAAGACCGACCAGGGGTCATCCGGGTTGGGGGCAACCGCCCCGCCCCAATTCCATTTAAAGGCTCCGGACCCCGTAAACCTCTGGGATCCCACCACCAGGCGTAGGAAAGCTTGCGCCCCTACGCCGACCCCCCCACTAAGCTGCGTCCATCTAGCCTCACAACGAACGATGTACTCCAATGCCTTTTGCCAGTCATTGATCAGCAAATCAATGCCCACCGAGGATAAATGCACCCCGTCCTGCCAGTACAAACCCGCACAAGTAACATCAACCCAAGAATGCAAAACTTGATATCCCCCATGCTCACACACCCACCGCCCAATCTGTCGATTGATTTTCGCAAGGCCACTAGACCAACGCCGATGCTGGTGGCAGGTTGGCCATGGGATGATATCTGACCACAACAAAATAACAGCCGGAAACATTCGAAGAACTTCAGCCATGTCCCTCTTTGCAGCTCGAATAAGCTGTTTACAAGTCCATCCAACCAGGTCATTGCCTCCGACATGCAGAAGAATCACCGACGGCTCTCTCCGCACTCTCTGGTGGTGCCGAAGCAAGTATAAGAGCTGCAGCCATCGAAGACCACGCTCCCCCAGCCATAAGATGGACACAGTTTCTGGATGCACACCCAAATTACCACTCAATGGCTGTTCAGCTGCCTGCAGCCCCGCCCAATGCACGAATGAATGCCCGATCATCCAGCATCCATGCGGGCACCACACAGCATCTGAAAAAGAAAATATAGGTTATCCATTCAACAAAGTGCACCACCTCACAGCTGCACATAACCCTTAAATGCCTGTGAGCTCCATCTACCAATGCCCTGTATCTCCACCTCTGATAGGCCCGCCACCGCCGCACTGGTAGCTGCTCCTATACGAAATGAATGCGGCACAAATCTTTGAGGATCAATGCCTACATGGCGCATGACCATCCTGAGAACAGCTGCTACCTGGAAACGCGTAACCACACGCGAATCCTCATGCAAGAACAACATCCGACCAGCCACGGGGCGCTCTAGCATATAATCTCTCAAGGCCGACACCGGGCATGTAGGCAACGAGACAATCTCGTTCAGGACCACCCAAAGCCCCTTCCCCAGCTGGTCCATCTTTGATCTCACCAACCTCACCCTCAACTGACCCTGATGGACCTGCACATGACTATACAACAAGCCACCAGTCCCGTTGGCACGACCGGAGCTCACCACCAACTGCCCCATCCGAAAGGCTCCGAAGAAAGCCAGACAAAAAACTGCTCTGAACAGTACAGCCTCATAACGGGACACGGCCACACTGGGCAAAGCCGTGCACAGCTGTACCAGCATGTCATGCATAACTGGCAACCTCGAGTCTAAAGGCGCCGGAGAAGCTCACCCCCAACCATGAACAACGTCCATGCCAAAAACCCAGGAACGGAGTGTCCCCAACCAGCAGCTCTAGCAAAAAAGGTAAAACCAGCTAACTGACTCTGCACCAATGCCCTGGAAGTCCCCTGGCCTTTCGCCTGCACAATAAAATACCCAAGAAAGCAGTCCACAGCCATCCCAGGCTGCCAACCATGCGACTCCAGATACTCCAGCACCGCATCAAAACTTCTCCGATACGCAGACCACGTCGTTGCTGCCACCGAACTCCTCAACAGCTGTACCAGTTCTGCAGGCCACTCCGCCATAAGTGTTCCGGCACCACCAATCCTTTGTCGGCTGCTTCTGGTGCCAGGGTCCGGAACAGCTCCCACTTGGAACGAGAAAGGGCATCAGCAATTCTATTAGTGCATCCAGGAATGTGCCTAGCCCTCACACAGACATTCAAACGCAAACAAGTCAAAATGATGTCCCTCATCAATCCTGCCACCTGCGCACAACGAGGCGTATACCAGTTAATTACAGCCACCACAGCCTCAATGTCATACCACCACACCACCCTATGGTTCCGTAGCTTGTCATGCCACAACTGCAATACCACCAACAAAGGAAACAGCTCCAGGACCGTAATGTTACTAGTCAGATCAGCCGAATGCCAAGCTGGAGGCCAATTGGCCGCACACCACTGTCCACTGAAATAAATGCCCAGCCCTACACTACCCGCCGCATCCGTGTACAACTGTAAATCCGCACTGGACATCTCCGCCTCCATCAAGACCGACACCCCATTAAAACCCACCAAAAACTCCTTCCAAACTCACAAATCTGCCTTCAGAACCGTGGACATTCTAATGCGATGATGTGGCTTCCGCACTCCATCTGTCAGTGCCAGTGCCAGCTGTCGCAGAAAAACACGGCCCATCAGAATGACCCTGCATGCAAAATTCAAGGAGCCAATCAATACCTGCAATTCCCGCAAAGATAACTTAGTGGATGCCAACCCGTTAGCCACCAACACGCGCAACTTCTCCACTTTGTCCAAGGGAAGGTGCGCCACCATTGCCACCGAATCAAGCTGAATCCCCAAGAAGGTCATACAGGTAGCCGGGCCTTCAGTCTTGCCAACAGCCAATGGGATCCCGCAATCACCGGCCATATCCACAAAGCCCACCAACTGCTGGCACTCATCCGATTGCGCCACTCCAACAAAAAGAAAATCATCCAGATAATGCACCACATTCCGACAGCCGACCCGTTGGACCAATTTCCAGTGCAAAAATGAACTAAACATCTCAAAATATGAACATGAAACCGAGCACCCCATAGGCATGTACTTGTCAACATAGAACGCATCCTCAAAACAGAAACCCAACAAATAAAAATCATTCGGATGCACCGGCAACAGCCTAAACGCCGCCTCAACATCTACCTTCGCCATCAAAGCTCCCGGGCCGCACCGTTTCACCATCTTAACCGCCTCATCAAAGGAGGCATAACGAACCGCACACAACTCCTTCGGGATATGATCGTTCACCGAGTCCCCTGCCGGAAAAGACAAATTATGTATCAAGCGGAACCTCCCCGGCTCCTTCTTAGGTACAACCCCCAATGGAGAGACCACCAGATTCGCAAAGGGCTGCTCCGCAAAGGGGCCCGCAATTCTACCCAAGCCCTGCTCCACCACCAACTTATCATGAACTACAGCAGCCAAACGCCGCACTGACAGTGAATTGCGCGCAGCCCGAACCGGCACAGTCCCATGCACTGGGATACGAAAAACGACCTGAAACCCCCGCTCCAAAACCTCCCTATCCCTCTCCCGCGGATACCCCTTCAACCAATCCCTTATAATCTCCCTCCGAATCGGCGTAGGTGCCATCCCGAATACATCCATGTTACTTGGGGGCAGGTGAAGGGATGCCTGCCCCGCCTTTTTTAACACATTTGCTGACCGAATGTCCACCCCCGCAGGACGAGCATGCATGATGGAATTTACAATCCGGAAATGGGCACGAGGACTTATTGAAGCGCCAACAGACATCCCCAACTCCCCCGACCCCTGCCTTCTGTGGGAGGTTACCCCCCGTCGCACGAAAGGGCCGGCCCAATCCCAGCCCACTACCTGACAAAGCTCTCACCCCTCTGCCCCCACCAGTACCAGCCCTAATAGACATTTGGGTCAACCACAAATTAATATCTTGCGTACCCCAAGTCAACCACTTACTCTCCTCCATCTTGTCCCGAAACTTCTCATCATAATTCAACCAAGCAAAGCCTTCATGCATCTGCGCTGCTTCCAAAATGGAATCCGCATAGGCCAACAACATTCCGTAATCCTCTGGAGACTGATGGCCCCACACGCTCGCCAACCTCAAAAAGGCTCTAACCCAATTCACAACATTACGCGAGACTTTCTTCATCCGCCCCGCCTTCTCATCCTCCTTCCTCTTCTTTCTACTCTCGCCCGACCGCTTTCTACCTTCTAACAGTCTAAAGATGTCAATATATCGCCTCTAAAATTTTACAACGTAAACTCCTGGGAACCCATTCCCATAACTCCGAAAATGACATCAGCGTAGGTCTACCCTGCACACCTGAAGACCCCATTGACGCCAGGCAAGCCCCTCGCCCAACACCGATAATGCCCGATGAAGATGATGAAGAGGAAGACCCGGACGAGAGAGAAGACTCAGAACTGTGCCGACGCCTGCAGGAATGCTTCCTCTTCTTCTTCGCCTTTCGCCCCCCCCCCCTTCCTGCACGCCCATCGATTCCGCCCCGGCCCCCATGCCCGCTTGCAACTCACCAACTGGTGCTACATCCTCCGCCCTTGCCTCCACCGGCAAGCCTTCCGCATCCTGTGTGCTCAGGTCAGCCCGCTGCACCACATCTCCAACAACCGCGCTGCCTTCAATCTGCCGCGCTTCCTCCGATACGACTTTGGCCCCGCTATTCATCATCACCCACAAAATTCCGGACCGTTGCCCCTCGGTCTGATCCATAGCAAAAGCCTGTGGAGATAAAAAAGAAAAATAAGGGGGGGGGGAACAGACGGAGAACCGACCGGTGGCCATGCCGCCAACGACTCGGCCCTCGATGAGCCCTGCCCCCCGCCCCGCCAATGTTGCCACGCTGCCGATCCACCAGGCCTGCTTGCACCTGTTGAACCACCAGCCTGGCCCATATGGTATGGGTACCCCTGACTCCAACTAGGGACCCCGTGCCATGGGGCGGTCCAACCCTCCATCCCCAGTCCCCCCCAACCCACGAACCCCTGCCCCCCCAGCCCGGAACACCAACCCCCCAACCAGGGTCCAGAACTCCCTTGAGATGCACTACCCCCCATCCCATCACCAGAAAGCACCTCACTAGCAACCCCAGACCCCGCAGATCCCATTTCCTGGTCATGAAGCCCAGTCTCCCCAACCCGCTGCCCAGCCAAGCTAACCTCAACCTCCTTGTGGCCCCGCAAGGATGGCCCCTTTTGCCGCCTCATGACTGGAGCAGCCACCATCCTTCTTCCTGCTCTAGCACCCTTGCCTCACACCATACTCCGGCCCCCACTACTACGCACTGCCCCATGCACCAAGCTGCCCCCTGCAGCCCCACCAGCACTCTCCCCAGGCTCCCGCAGAGGCAAAACCGCCCGTCCCCCCACTGGCCCCCTGCAGCTCTTACTCTTGCAGACCCCTTACTCTTCCCCTGCCGCCCCCTCTGCAATGGCATCCTCCCCGTAGAAGGACCGCCCGCCAACACTGTGGCCTCGAGCCACACACACCCCCACCGGAAGCCCCAACGTCTGAAAATTAATTATTTAAAAGTTATCCTGCATTAATTTCTCTCCTCAAGAGCCAAATAAGTTCAGTGCTCCACTTGCCTCCACTTCCGCCGCTCCCCGCCGACATGCCGCTTCAAAAACCGCAGCCACTTCAAACCACCGGCTCCACACTGACGCCCGAACAACCAAAGACAGAGAAAAGAAAACTTCCTCACAATCCGCCGGTCCCGCGATGCCGCCGATGACCACCGGAGCCCAGCGAAAGCTCCTGCACCCGACAGTTGCCCTCGCCGTCAGAGACTCCCCAAACGAGCGCCCCTCCCATAAACCCCCAAATCAGGCTCCACTCATTGGCTCGCCAAGCCATCCATTCCCGGCAAGCCAATGAGTTCAAACAGAGGCCCCTCAAAGCCCGCCCCTCTCCACGCCGCGAGCAGGGACCCCGCACCGAGCCTCCAGCCCGGTTACCGCCAGCCGCTGGGGACCCTGCCCCATGGCCTCATTATTACTGATAAATCACAGCTGTGCTCACCAGAGTACTTCAAGAGAACTTCCAAATACTCTTTTTCTTCTCCAAATATACAGAAACCAACAAGTTCATCAAGCTCTACTATATTTACAATCAAATGCTTCACTTTAAGCTTAAAATTCTCTTTAATTAACCCCACAGTACACACAAAGATATCCTACCATTGTTTACCTTCTTCAGCCTCAACTGCCAGAGAGAGGGAAAACAGTTACCCATGTTCTTTTCTCTCTTGCTCTCCAGGACACCTCCCCCACCACCCACAAAGTAAATCATTAGCAACCAGAATTTTTGAACCCTAAGACTTCAAAACCTTCACTTCAAATTATGTTTTCCTAAAAGGATGGTTCAGAATTAAATTGTACAAGACCTTATCTTACTTCACTAGGGCAGCAAAGAAAAAAACACCTTAATGCATCACAAGTATTTTTTTTACCTGCCTTAGTCAGAGTCACTTTTAAAGAGATCCCTACACCATTCTTCCAGCCTGCCATAGGCTTTAATGGAACCAGAACTCGTTTTCTATTTTTTTAAATCATTTTTAACCCCTAAGATGTTCTTTTTAAATTCTGAAAACTATGAACTAGTCCTTTTTAGTATAGTTGCAAGCCTTTAGGAAGGTTTTTAAACTTTGAGGAGAAACCCCTCCCCATGGGTGATTTTCTGGCAATATTGAACACTTTTTCATAAAACCAAGTAAGTTTTACAGGAGGGCACATCTCCTGCATCTGAACTCTAACTTTATATTTCTTTACTTTCAACTTTTAAATTCTCTAAAAATCAGCACTTTTACATTGAAGCTACTGTTCCTTTAAGGTAATCCTGCCTCATTAGCATTCAGCTTGCTCCAGCCCAGGGCAGATCTGAAAGACTCAGATTTCTTTTAACTTCTTTCTCTTTGAATAAGGGCTTCTTAGCTCAAAAACCGTGTTCGGGGCCCTCTCAGTCTCTCCCCAAACTGCAGAACACTCCCATTCACTTCCAATTCCATTCCATCCCAAACGCAGCCCCTCTGCCTCCTCCTTTCCATCCATGAAACCCCTGACTGCCTGCAATCATCCAAGAAGCAGTCACAAAGACAAAAGCACATGGCAGCACTCCGCTGACCCCAGGAGGACACGGGTCACCCCACAAGGTAATTTGTTTTTTATTTTTTTAACCTCTGGTTACACTTAGTCCACATGCCCCTGTATTTTGTTTGCTTCCATTAGCACTTTCATTAGTCTTAAGACACTTTAAGAAATAGAACTCTTGGGGATCGATGTGTGCCTTACATCACGCTTTAAAGCAGTGGTCATCGTGGTACTAATGTGTAATATTAGATGCATCTATAAAACTTAACTATACCTCCTTGAATTACTATTTGTATTATTGTGTCTGTAGAACATTTAGGTCCCTACCGACTAACTCTTAATGTAAAATACCCTGTGTCGAATGTTAGTAAAGGGGATATTTACTAACCTGTGCAACTTGTTAATGCATCAGACAGTGCATGCTATTGGCTTGCGCATGAGAAATGCAGATAGCGCAGTGATTTTTGTGCTATTTTCAGATTCTGCTGGAGTGGGTGGGATATGGGCAGAGAGTGAGCATGTCTGCAACGCGCAGTTACAGAAGCTATACTCAGCATGTGGTAACCAGCAAAGTTGCATACAGCATGGGTACACGTAACACCACCTCAGTGGGCGGAGTTAGCTGCATCCATGATGATGCTGCTGCGTGCTCTCTGCATTTGCTGCACATGATCTGCTGGGGAAGTGCTGAGCGTGCCCCCAACAGATGCAGCATTAATTCTGCAGCTAACGTGGCACTATCTGCACTTTTTTGCCACGTTAACCGCAAAAGCCTAACATGCTTTAGTAAGTGTACCCCTAAATAGGGTCTTTATTACACATGCTTTTTACTGTGCTAATAGGTCATACGATTTTTTGCAGTTTTGCATTTTATTCATAGTATAGATTTGCATTAATAATCTCACAAATTTACATATGAACATATGTTAAAAGCTCTGTTAGCAAATGTAGACTAGGTTGTACACGTTCATACCATTTATTTTATTTTAGTTTCACTAAATGTCCACAATTTAACAAACCTCAGTGGGTAGCAATAAGTATACCCGTGTTAAGTGCTGCTGCCAGTTTTTCGCATTGAAGTCATTCACATTGCATTAACTGCATGAGAACATGCTAGGGAGCAAGCCCATTGGTTAGCATGGGTCAGACATACCTCCCGCACTAATATGTTGCATTTACCATGCGCTAAGGTGCCCAACCTTAGTGTATTTTAGTAAACATGCCCCGATGTAAGTACTGAAAAACATAAAATTACCATAGAACACTACTCCAAAACCTCACCCAGCAATCATACATTAAAAGCTAGTTGTTCCTTCAAGTCCACAAATCTTTTAAACTGTTCTGAATAAAAAAAAAGAACAACTGGCACTTTCAAGGTATTCCTAGACCTAACACATGCTGTTTAAGCTCTAAAACTCCTCTATTTTTAGACATACAACCGGATTCAGAGAGGGGGATGTCTGGGCCATATGAATGTCCCCGAGGAAGAGGGGCCCGTTAGGACCTGATTCTGGATTAGGCAGCGGGTACCCCCCTGCACTCAGCCCCGGCCCCCCTGGAAGAACCCGGGCCCGATCGCTGGATTAGTGCTGCTTATTCCACCTTTGAGGTGGAAAAAGCAGCACGTCCCCTTTGACCCGGCAGGACATACAGGGCCGTAACTGGAATCAACCCTGTACGTCCTCCCGGGCTGGCCCGCCCCTGCCTCCACTCTGCCCTGACCCTGACCCCGCCCCCTCCCACCCTCCCACCAGCTCTCCCCGCCCTACTGCTCAGGAGGTGCTGGGAGAGCAGGAGTGAGAATAGGGTCCCGACGGCTTCCAGGAATGCATGTCCCAGCGTCTCTAAATCGGGCCCTTGATCATTCTGGAATAATCCAGATAGACACTGTCTTTCCTTTCTCCTCAAGGAATAAAGATTCTCTATTCTAGAAGAAAGCTCTAAGAGCCCAATCTCTATGCAAAAGAATTCAGAAGAATAGCTCCAGAGATCTGCTCTGTAGATATCTCTAGTAATGCAACTAGTCTCTTATTCAGGTCATCTCCAGAGGAACTCATTTACCATCAGGCAAATAATTAACCACAACTTACGGAGGAAATGCTTCACCTGAATACTTCAAAATTTGAAAAAAACATATTTATTTAACTTATTAATAGGCAAAATGCATTATAATTAGGAAAATTGACAACATTCTCCAAGATTTTAGCTTTATCTCTGAAGACAATATTATCTTTATAAAGGCTTTATTCGTATCTAATAGGCACTGAATCTTTGCTTCACACTCCTGCAAGCACTTACCTTGTGTCTATAGCAGAGTGTCCTATACAGTCTACTTAATTGCTGTAACATGAGTGAACTCACACAGTTGTTGAACGCAACCAGTCAAAAGATGTCTCACACTATGAAACTAATGACTGTTAATAGCATTTGAACACATAGAGGCTTGTTTACTAAGCAGTGGTAGTGGCTTCCGACCGATATCGGAGCCACAGCCCCATTGAATTCAATGGGGCTGCGGCTCCGATATCGGTCAGAAGCCACTACCACTGCTTAGTAAGCAAGCCCCATAATATTCCTTGAAAAAGCACCATCATACTTTAAATACATTGGCCTTTTAGTCTATTATATAGGTAGTTAAAAAATTCCGTAATTATTGCAATTTGTTTTTACGTGTCTTCAAGTCAGTGCTGATTCCTGATAACCCAGCAACTCCTGGATTTTCTTGGCAAATATTGACCAGAGGTAGATTGCCATAACGTTTCTTCTGAAGAAATCAAGAGTAAAGTGTCTTGCCCAAGGCCACAAGGAATCAAACCCAGATCTCTTGGGTAGTAGTCTGCTGCCACTAGGCTACTCCTCCATTCTGCAGTTATTGCAATATTAGTGAAAGAATTGAAACACAACAAAATATGTATTTCTCTCTTTCTCTGTCTCTCTCTTTTTATCAAAGATAAACCCATCTCTAGTAGAGTTATCCTGTGACAAAATGATTACTAACAAATGTCTCCACTCTATGTGAAAGAACATAATTAAGGATTAATTCTCTATAAAAGTATTGGTGCTGTCATTAAATTTGATAGTTTTCAAATCATCTTTAGAGATTAAAATTCTTAAAGCATTAAACCTAAATCTGTCAACTGCTGCATGTACTTGTTCCTCTTCTGAGGGATAACTGCATCTGAAAATAAGTTAGCTCTCTTCAGCACGCATGAGCGCTTTTTTCCTAAAGTGCCAAAAGAAATCCATTATCTGCTATTTTCACTAAGAAGAAGCACGAGTGTTATCTTTCCCATCTGAACCCCCACTCTCCTCTGACACAAAATCAACTTTTTCTGTGAAGTATTTTCTATATAGTGATAAAAGACCAGATTGTAATCCTCATGATAGACTAGGAATTCATTTCTCTGAAGAACAGGCATAAGATTGAGAAATTCAGACAGACAGAAGATGAAAAACTGTCTCTCTATGAATGAAGAGAGAAGAAAATGAAATGGTTCATCTCTTCATTAAGATGTCTGTTTAATACGGTACCTTAAAGTTTTGAAAATAAATCATGTTAATGGCCAGAGTTAAGGCGAGTTAGGCGCTTGATGTCTGTGCAAAGTGTTGGGGAGACTTGTAGCACTTTGAGGTAGGGAGCTTTACAGTTCACACAGAATTTAATTAACTCTAACTCTTGAGGTGTAGCTAACTACGTTCTGTTACACTGGTCAACAAATTTTTACAAAAGTCATGTTACTGAAATAAAAATAGTCATTTCTTATCAATTTTTATATGTTGAACATGAATATGACAGTGAAATTGCAAAGTTGGCTCTAGTTTTTTTGTAATCTACAAGACTTAATGTTTACATCATGAAATGCATGTTAATAGTAAATATAATAGGCCTTCGGTTAATACCTGTAAAAAGCCAAGTCATAGACTACTTCTTAGATTTTTTTGCCTGTCTCTTGTACAGCTGTTCGGGAGCTTCTCTGGGGAGTGTCCAACAGTAGTCAGCCAGCATTGTAGTGGACCATTTTCCCTGGTATCTTTGCTCCATCGTTGTGATATCCTGGTGAAAACGTTTGCCCTGTTCATCACTAACCATACCACAGTTGTCAGGAAAGAAATCAAGGAAATGGATCTTTAGAAACATTTTTTTTTAAAGTGCCATCAAGTCAGTGTTGACTCATAGCAACCAAGCTACCTCTGGGTTTTCTTGGCAATGTATCACCAGAAGTAGATTGCCAGCCTTTTCTTCCAAGGCAATGGAGGGTAAAGTGACTTGCCCAAGGTCACAAGGAGCGCTAGTGGGAATTGAACCCTTGATCTTCTGGGTACAAAGCAGTTGCTCTAACTACTAGTCCACTACTCGCACATATGGCAGCCAATTTTCTGATACTGCATCAGCATGTCTTCTACTAGTTCCTTGTAGCTTTCTGCCCTAACATTCCCGAGAAAGTTTGTTGACACTAGGTGAAAAGCATTCCATGCTTGTTTCGCATCACCCTGCAAGTTGTTGAACCGGTCATCTTTGAAGAGCTCTCGAATCTGAGGACCCACAAAAACTCTCTCTTTAATCTTTGCTTCACTGAGTCGAGGGAATTTTTCATGCAGGTATCGGAAAGCTGGCAAAGTGCAGTCCATGGCTTTCACAAAGTTTTTCATCAAACCTAGTTTGATGTGAAGGGGTGGTAGCAGGATTTTGTGAGCCTCAGCCAGAGCTGGGTGCTGGATATTCTTCTATCCAACTGTTACATTTTGTCTGCGATTCCATTCCTTCCTCAAGTAGTGCCAATCCCTTGCTCGACTATCCCACTCACATAAGAAACACATGTATTTTATATATCCCTGCTGCAGTCCCATTAAAAGGGCAACTACCTTCAAGTCACCACAAAGGTGCCAGCTGTACTTGTTATAGTTAATGGAAGTCAGTAGATGCTTTAAGTTATCATATGTCTCTTTCATGTGGACGTCATGCACTACTGGAATAGATGGAAGACAGTTTCCATTGTTTAAAAGCACAGCCTTCAGACTCAGTTTCGAAGAGTCTATAAATAGTCTCCAGTCTTGTGGGTCATGAGTCATTTTTAAGGCATTCATGAGGCTTTCAATATCGGAACAGAATACCAGATTACTTTCCTTTCCGACTGCATATAGTACACCGCTGACGTCAGATGACTTCAGCAGCCGTCAGGCAGTAGTATTGCATTGCATCAGAAAATGATGCAATCAACTCTGGATGATGTGTGCATGCTGGTATTATGCAATCTGATGCAATATTACATCATTCAAGGCTTATTTGGAATGTTGTTTATGTCCTACTGGATAACTTTACACGGTAAAACGTCAATATCTTCAAAACGAGAGCCAATAAAATCTTTTTAATGTTATATTTGTGTTCAGCTCACCAAGATACTACAGATTAGGGCCTTTTAAAGTCAGTAACGATTTCAATGTCCATCTGCCATTAGTAGCTAATGCATTGCAATAATCTCTGCATTAATTGCAAGGCTCAGACCCTCTCAAATGGCTCTCAGTGATTGTGAAGAAATTGCCGAAGATCTTCTAGATATCACCAGCAAATGGCTGGTATGACCTTCAGAAGAGACCCTTCTTAAATGTACCCTAAATCAGAGCCGTTTTTAGGTGATAAGATTAAACCAGTTAGGTGGTTTTGCTCTACTTCCTAACAGCTACAGGATCATGACTGTTTCATCAAAGATCTTGGTGTTTCCGTTCTTTCTTCTGCTGCCTATTGCATGTCTCATTCTTTTACTGTTATTCTTGAATCCATAATATAAGCACTCATGCCTTTTTCCTTTTCTAATTCAAACTTTATCAGAAATCACATAACAATAAAACACCAGACTCAAAGTCCATGGCAAAACCAGGCAGCAGTGTTATTAACCAAACCATTGCATAACTCAAACAACCATGAATATATAAAATATCACTCATGATCAACATCCCACTCCTCGACTAGATGGTGACATTCTAGTCATGTGGTTAGTCATGAAACATCTGAATTTCACTTTAGCCGACAACCTGTGCTGATGCCAGGCTGAAGGGTAGCGTTGTATAAATTAAGCATCTCCCAATCCCCTCCCATCCCAGGATATGGCAGCGGCATCCATGTCCCTTAGTAGTTCCTGTAGTAATCACCATTCTTCATGTCTTCCCCTGGAAGCCGATCATGGCCCAGCAATGTCATAAATGTAACTTTCAACTAAACTACACCTATAGCTGCAACAAAATTCCCTCCCCCCATATCCTAAACCTTATCCCAACAAATTTACCAAGGGCATATGGGAGGGAGAGTGCCTAAACAGCCCAAGACTTTCACACCCCCCTGCTCTCACTGCCACCAGAGACTCAGCTGAGGTAAGCAGCAAATTAACTTCCTGCCCAATTTTTTCCCACTCTCTCCACAACTTCCCCTCCCCCACTACCTAACCAATTAACAGAGTATACAGTCCAGTGGTTCAGCAATGTTAAGTTGCCCTCCCCTCCCTTTACTCCCTGAGGGTCGGCTCTCATTAACTGTTGGATACAATGAGAACATAATCACTGATTTTACAGCTAAGGGGAAGGATATATGTAGGGAACTTGTTGCCAGTGCTGCTTGTAGCCTATAAATACCTTCTGGCTTTCTTTCCTCCAGATCCAGCCCCAATAATTCACAAATGCCAGACACATATTCACACCTGCTCTGAAGAAGGTGTATGTGGTATGCGTGTACTCCATGCATGTACCCGTGTATTTTAGAAAATACACATGCACATCACAGCACCACCTCCACTGTGCCCAGACTACGCTCTGGGAATGCTTACATTGCCTTATTTGGCAGACTGAACCCACAGCGTGCATCACAGGATGTACTGTATGGGCTGGAGCATAGTTATTTTTCAAGATGGTGCATGTAGGTAGGAGCATGTAGGCATCACTCCTGCCTCTCCCTATTGGAAGTATTATGGGGTCAGAGGGTTATAGGAGGGGGTCTCTTGGACCATGGGCCACCATTATCGCTTTTTGGAAGTTGTGGGGTTTGGGACCCACATAGGCCAACAACATTATTGTTTGTTGGGATTTGAGAGGGTTGAGAGGGACACTTGGGCTACCAATGAAATATAAAGATGGTTTAGGGGGATGGGGGGGGGTCCATTTGGATCACCAGGGATAGTGGGCCATCTGAAGTGAAGTGTCACACTTGATCTCAGATGACCCTTTTTTCCCTGGCTGCATCTTTAGACTAGCGCTGAGCTGGCATAAAGATTCAGTATTAAGGAAAGAGTGAAAAACTGTGCTAAGTTTCAACACAATTTTTTACATGAGGAACAATTTTAGTTTACGTGCAATTTGCATGCCTGCTACATTATCCTTTAGGACAGTGGTTTTGCTTGCGATTTTTCCATTCTAGATTGCTTTCTTCGTCAGTGATAAGATTAGCACAGGAAAATCTTTAACAAACCACTACACTAAAGCACAGTAAAGTTTACTGTATCGGCTTGTGAGGCTGAAGTGTTTTAAGCATTATGATCCTTTTTATGTGCTTGTATTTTCTTTCCCTCATCTCACTCCCAACTACTCCAACTCAAAGAGATTACAATAAACTAGCAACTACTAGTGCCTCCTACAACCTTTTCTTTTCCTGACCCTTAATTTGGAAAGCAGCTATTACCTGAGATTATAAGCTAGCAGTGTTCTGGTTTTGGTGCAGTGGCCTAATGGTTGTCCTGGTGTGCTGAGAATGAAAGAAGCCAGGGTTCAAATCCTGCTGTTAGTCCTTGTGATCTTGGAGAAGTCACTTAACCCTCCACTGACTCAAGTACAAACCTAGATTGCAACCTCTCTGAGACAGCACTATACCTGAATGCAACTCTCCTTGAGCTACTGCTGAAAAAGGTGTGAGCTTAATCCAGAGCTACTCAATTCCGGTCCTGGAGGTCTGCAACCCTGCAGGTTTTTGGGATATCCCTAATGATATGCATGAGATATATATGCATTAGAGATAGCCTGCCAACCTGACTGGTTTGTGGCCCTCCAGGGCTGGATTTGGAGACTCCTGCCTTACACCTCTGTCATTTAAGATTGTGAGTGGGCAAGGTACAGATGTTCTAGACATCAAAAGGGTAGATAGAATGTGTCACATTCCTCCTAGATTCTCAACACCACCAAAAAGTTGTCTAATAGACAATATTTTGGTGGTGGTGAGAAGCAAGGAGGAATGTGACAAATTCTAACCTTTTTGATGTCTTGGACATCTGCACCTTGCCCACTTATAATCTTAAATGACAGAGGTGTAAGGCAGGAGTCTCCAAATCCAGCCCTGGAGGGCCAAAAACCAGTCAGGTTGGCAGGCTATCTCTAATGCATATATATCTCATGCATATCATTAGGGATATCCCAAAAACCTGCAGGGTTGCGGACCTCCAGGACTGGAATTGAGTAGCTCTGGCTTAATCCAGAATCCCTTCCCCAAACTGCCCAAACAACTACTGAGGGTGTTTTTTCCTTTTCTTTTTCATTCCCCCTCTCCTTATTTACTGTAAATGCATGATTCTTCTGGGTAACTGGGCCAGCATGGGAAACATTTTCTACCTGCCAGTGTTTTACCTTACTTTTTCTTATAAACATATAGGAAGTGAAGGCTGGTTTATTTGAACAGCCAAAAAGGTGTTTTGATGCTCCTGGAAATTGAACATGACAAAAACTGAGCTCCTTATCTTTCCCACTAAGCCCACCTCCCTCCTTACTCCTTTCTCTGTTCTGTGAGTAACACTCTACTCCTCCCTGTTTCCTTGGCTCGCAACCTTGGGGTCATCATTGACTCCTCCCTCTCCTTCTCCACACACATCCAACAGATTGCTAAAACCTGACACTTCTTTCTCTATAACATTGGAAAGGAAGGGACAAATGTTGCCAAACATATTACTAAGACCCTTATTCATTCTCTAGTCACCTCCCATCTTGACTATGGAAACCTCTTCACTGGTCTTCCTCTGAATTATCTCTCTCCACTTCAATCTGTCCAAAAGTGAGTTGCATGGCTGATCTTCCACCAGTGTTGCTATTCTCATGCCAACCCTCTTCTCAAGTCAGCTCATTGACTCCCTATCCATTTCTGCATCCAGTTCAAATTTCTACTAGTTAGCTGTAAGTGTCTTCGTTCGGCAGCTCCTCACTACCTTTCTTCTCTTATCTCTTCCTACACCCCTCCTCGGGAATGCTCCTATTCTGGCAGATTGCTTCTATCGGTGCTCTTCTCTTCCATTGCCAACCCTAGACTTGGATCTTTCTACCTTGCTGCTCCTTATGCCTAGAACAAACTATCTGAGTCAGTACAACAGGCTCTATCTGTAGCCCTGTTCAAATCCAGGCTAAAAACTCACTTCTGTTAGACTGCTCTTGGATCCTGATTCCCCTAGTCTCCTGTTCACCTCCTATGTGCTTCCTTACCATTCTTCTAGATATATCCTAATCCCTACTTGTTGTGTTGTCTGTCTTGACTAGATTGTAAGTTCTTCAGAGCAGGAACTGTCTCTTAGATGTCTGTACAGCACTGCATATGCCTTGTAGTGCTATACAAATGATAAGCGGTAGTAGTCCTGGGTCTAATTCACTTATCTAGAACAGTGGTACTTATGAGCAGTTCTAGCTTCTAGATGGCAAACTGGGACAAGAAAATAACATACTCAGAAAAAACAAGGGGAGGAAAATGTATCCAGAAGTAGATATTTCTTTCTTTCACCCCATGTTGGAAATGGTGGGAGAAATTTAGCCTCACTTGGTGAAATCCCAGCAAACCAAAGCAAGATTCTTGATTTGAGACTTAGGGGTATGTTTACTAAACCGTCTTAATGTGCGCCTGGAGATAGTGTGCAGGCTGCCATAAAAGGAGTGGGCATTTCAGTCTTAAAGCAGAAAAATGGGAGTATTGCGCGATAACGTGCGCTGCTGTGCACATGATCTTGCGAAGCGCTGCTAAGCGCATTACCGCGCGGTAATCTTAAGTAGGCGCACAGACAACCAACCATAGAAACAGAAGTGTAGCACAATGGTTACTACACTGACTGATAATACAGGGGTCATGAGTTCAATCCCCCAGTGTACCTAATGCATAAGGATGGCTGAGGCATCAGCTGTGACATGTAAGTATTGTTTCCTGAGGCATTTTATTTATTGCTGCCAGCAAACACACCCTCACGTGCTGTAACCTAAGGTGCCGCATAAGGCACCCTATAAGGCACCCCATAGGGCACATTATAAAGTGCACTGTCCGCCACGGCACCCTATAATGTTCCCTATAGGGCACCCTATAAGGCGCTCCATAGGACACCTTATAAGGCACCTTATACGGACTGTAACCATAAGGTGCCTCAGAAGGCACTTTATAGGGTGCCCTATAAGGCGCCTTATAGGGCGCCTTCTGAGGCACCTTATGGTTACAGTACCCTGAGGGTGTTTTGCTGGCAGCACTAATGTACATTAAAAAAAGACAATGCTTTGGACAGCCCTATCAAAGAACCCCTACTGTGGGTTTGAACCCATGACCTCTGGCTCCACAAGTACTGAAATAACCAGTGGGCTACAGCTCCACAGCTGCTAACGAACCCCTGGCTGTCTGTAGAAGGACTGCACGTCACCACACAAACAGTCTGCTGTGGTCAACAGGATAGGGTTAACCCACGCATACCCATGATGCACTGCACATGCAAATCAGCAGTCTACAGATGATCACAAGATGGGGTATGCACCCCCACAGCACCTCAGCCTGGTAGGGGGAACTGACCGTGTGTGGTACTGGCACAGAGTAGCTACACACCGTCACATTGTGCAGGTACTGCACTCACCCTGAGGGTGAGGTGGGGCGCCCAGCACCAGGTCCACAGCAGAGATAGGCCATGCTGCAGGTTCACAGCAGTGCTAATGTGTGAGATAGGTAGTTTCTGCAGATACACCTTGGATATATCTGTATGTTTCAGTCAGGTGTAGCCCCTATTGACCCCTAAGAAGCTTATGTACCACCACCACCACCACCACCCTCCCCCTCCCCCTCCCCCTCCCCCTCCCCCTCCAAGGGGTAAACAGGTCTCCCACCAACAGATCCACATTCTACCTCCCTGCAATGGTGGCAGTAGAGGGGACCATCAACCCCCATCCTGCTGGGGAACAGACACCCTACAGGGCAGTCAATGCAGCACTGTACACTACCATAACACAATAGCAGACAGACATTACACCTGGATATGCTAAGCTGCCCCCCACCACCACTATCTGATATTCTCCTGCAGCAAGCCTTCAGCCGCTGCACCCTGCAAGACACTGTCCAGCTGCAGACAGTCTGCTAGCTAGTCCATAGTCCATGTTCCTGGTGGAAAGACGTGCACCCAGACCTCGGATGTCAGCATACACACCAAACAGATAAATCAGTGACTGGGCCCCAAAAGAGAATCCATGAATATCACATGAGAGAGCTACTATATAACACTATGGGGGAGCCTAGCCATGCCGTGGTCACTGCTCAGTCAGGGTGAGAGTGATCTCCTAGCGGAACATGCTGTGGCCATCCTGTCTGTGCAGTTGGTGGCCGGGCACTACAATGTCCCAGCCAGTGCCCTATGCCCTGTGCAGATGCATCCTGGCCAGGCCACCCTGTCCGGGCTATACCCATGGTACCTTGCTCCTCATTATGCACATTGGCAGGCCAATACTGGCAACAGTGCTGGCAGTGTGGGCTGTGGAGGGTGTTTGCAGCCACCACACACTGGATAGACAGACACACACTCCCACACCTATGCCAGCATTGTGCTACTATAGAGGTGTTTAGCAGCCCTGGCCACCACACCAGTCCTGGGCACAGTGCAGGCATGGATATGGTATGCAATACTGTTGGGGGTCACTCCCCAGGGTGGTAAACACTGTCAGAGACCAGACCTAAAGCACACTCCACAGACATCAGAAAGGTTGCTATGATGGAGCTCAATCAGCAAACTGTGCTTAATGTAGGAATTGCTATCTGTCAGTAATCATAGCAAACGTTTGATAGCTGTGTACCGTATTCCCAGGTGTAGGGTGGCATTGCTAAGGTATGCAAGTGCTAGTATTGGGAAATGCACGCACTGCCCAATGTCCTGCCTCTCCAGGAGGCATTGGCTAATGGAGCTTGTGGGTGTGGGTGTGTCTGCCCCTGTTGGCTGCTGCTTTACGGCACAGGTTCCCAACTCCAGTCCTGGTGTGCCAAACACTGTTCGGGTTTTCATGCTGTCCCTCATGAATATGCATGAGCTACATCTGCATACCATGGGGGTGGTGCATAGATATGCAGCACAGGCATCTTTATTAGAGGCAGCATGGAACCTGAATGGTGTTTGGCCCTCCAGGACTGCATTTGGGAGACTCTGCTCTAGGTAATGCGCCTGTTTATGGTGTCTTTGCTCTGTAGGGTAAAATGTAGGTGTTTTGGGCATGTTTACGTCATCTGCAATAAAGGTTCTGTCTGTATTAGCTGGTAAAATATGGGGACTGGGTTGGCAGGCACCATAGCTGGGACTTGAACCTGTGACCTTCTGTCTCCTAACACACTGGTTGTGTGCACTGCACCACTGTGTTACCACAGAGAAAGTGCATTCCCTGGTGATACCATGACTGTTTTCCGGCAGGGCCTGTCTGTTGCAGTGCAAGGCACCCACCTACACAGGGCTAGGCCATGGTCTGCTCTGGGCAGCTGCCACTGCCCCCCTCCACCATCAGTACCCTTCTGCCACCATGCTGTCATGCCCTTCTGCTGGTGGTGCTGGTGGTGTGCAGTCTCAAGCCATCCAGTGTGCAGGTAGGCGGCTGCCTATGGTGCGTGTTCTGGGGTAGGGGTGCCTGCATAGATGTCCACGCTTCCCCCCAAACCCGCCTGCCAATGTTCTGTGCCCTTGGAGGTACCTGCTGGGTACTATCCCCTGTGACACTGTGATAAACACTCTCGTGCCCATGTTGGGCCCTCATCAGTTGCTGTCTGGCTGCTGTACAGTTTCAGCATTCCTAAGTGCCACCTAGGCATCTGCCTAGTACGCACTGTGCCCCAGCTGCACCACAGCATGTGCCGCCTGCAGCCCTCTGTATCCCCTTTCCCAGCATCTGTCCAGTTGCCCATTCTGACATGCCCGCCCTGCTGTTGTGGAACATGTGCATGCCATAGGAAACCTGTCCAATGGAGAGGGAAACCCTGCTCAGTGCTATTTCACTGTGGGATCATTCACCTTGTATGGGGACGGAGCGTAGACCCTTCCAAAATTCATATCTTTTTTGGGGGGCTTTCTTGGGAGTGTTTTTTGATGTTTCCCATTACTATCACTATTGCCCAGCTTAGTTATGTTTTTTTTACATTTACTTCTGTTCATTTTTAATGTTTATTTGCCCTTTTGTTCCGTGCACATGTATCACACTTATCACTTTTTGTAGGTTTCCCTGGGTTTGCTGTACATTGCTGACGGAAATGGTTTCTTTTCCCTTTAAATCAGCTCTAACGCCAGGGTTTCACTGGCGTTAGTTTTGAGCCTCGGATTTCACAGCGTTGGTGTGCCGGGAGCCTCTCCCCTCCCACTCTCCACCCATTGACCCCTTCTCTCTGCCCCTGGGGAGCCTTCCTCCGCCCTCCGGGAGCCTTTCCCTGCCTTCAGCGCTCGTTTGCGCCGCAGCACGTGTTACCGCGTGATATAGTACCTGTGTGCCTTAAAAAGTGCCATCATCGTGCAATAAGGTACCTTATCGCGTGATAACTTCGCAGAGCGTATGTTAAGACAGTTTAGTAAACATACCCCTTAGATGCGATCATGAGGAGCTGAGCCATTCTGCAGTCCATTGAGCTAGGAAACAGAGATTCTGGGTGGCAACTCACTACAACATGCCCCCGGTAAAAATGTGCTCTTATCTGATACAGATGTTGCAACAGGATTTGACCTACCTTCTGGCATCATGAACAACCTTTCAGTAGTGGTTGCCACTACCATCATGGGGGATATGGAGAGTTTTTCATTGTATCAAAAACTAGAAATTGTCTAACATAAACATGGAGGAGTAGCCTAATAGAGCACTGGCTTGGGAACCAAGCAATTGGGGCTCAAATTCTACCCGCACTCCTTGTGGCCTTGGGTGAGTCACTTAACCCTCCATTTCCTTAGAAGAATCCAAGTTATCAATGTTTCTTTTTAAGTTACAATGCAAATTGCTTTGACTAAAAATGATAAAGTGATATAAAACACCTGTTAAATAACAATTTTTAAGACCAGCATGAAAAACTCTTTCTAAATTCTTTTTTAAGAGGTAATATAAATATAGAGCTTCTAAACCAAATGTTCAGCTCGCTGGATATCAGCGGCTCAACTTTAAATCATGTACCTCACTTTTTCTTGTGCAAAATATATAATGTCTACTATGACTGTGTGCAAGATTAAATGGGAAAACATTTGAGTACTTATATTCTTTAAACAAATTTCACAATCAGACACCAAGGAACTCAATGCTACTCTCAGGGTACCATTCAAATGTAAATGCAGCAATAACCCGATGCCAGTGTGGTTTGGCACAACCATGCCTTTTTCAAAGGGTATGCCAGGAGGCGATTGCTTTCTTTTCCAGGAACAAAAGAAAAAAATAATTTAATCCCAATGATCGAAATGAACAAACTCCACATACTGTATCTAACCAACTCACTTTAGTAAGATAGTTCACTACTCTGATTAATCACTCATTGCAGACCAGTACCACGTAGTCAATAACTTACTGTAAAGTGCGCAAGAACCAATCAGAAATCCACACATTAAAAAATGGAGAAATCAATGTCTTGGTTAAATCCTCCAGGGGAAAGATTTCTCAATTTAAAAATCTACTGTTGTTCGCATTGTAGCGGTCACTGATATAAATCTCCTCCATGAGGGAGTGGAACTACCACTTTGATTGCAAAAAAATGCAGGTCAGAAAAATGTATGCTGAAAACATTGACAATGAGCAACAAGTGATGCTTCCAACATCCCAGTGGAGATACAACTGTCATGTGGGACTTCAAAGGACATTTTGCCTTGTCAATGTAATATAACCAGCAAAGACAAAAAAATCAAATAAACCACATTCTTAGTGTTACCTGTAGAAATATGTTTGATAAACAATACTTTCCCAGATGAAAAGGTAGAACGTGCTCCTGAAAAAGATTGTGTGCACACAGAACAATGACCACACAGAAAGTGGCCATCCTACAGAAGAAGAAGAGGATGGAAAAGATGAATCAAACAATGAAAGAACCAAGCGATCTCGTAAATTCCTGCTTTTTGACAGCAAAAATCAGAGGTTCTTTAAACTCATCATAAACTTGTATAATGGACCAGTGTTTCAAAATTATGTGTTTCACTTGAGATGCCAAAACACACTGTCTCATTTTCCAAAGTAGGAAAAAGTAGCCACTGGTGAGCAGCATGAGAAGCTCATAAATATGTTCTCTTAACTACATGTGGGGGATAACCACTTTGAAGGAAACAAACTTTGATGTCCAAATTCCTCATCTGTGGAGTACAAATGCTGCAAAAATAAGTTTTGCCACAAATGGAGAGGATGACAACTTGTACAGTATAATATAACAATGTATGTCTTGCTTGCAACTTACGAAAAATAGTAAACTCAAAATGATCCACTACAACAGGGACCAAAAAAGAAACTTGATGATAACTTGCAACATAAGTAAACTATATATTGGAATCACATTTATTAAGTCACTGAAAAAACAAGGTCAAATCTTCCATGGTGTCCCTTCACAATAACAATACATCATCAATAAAGCTTTTCCAGAGATAGATATGATGTCCAAAAGGAGATGTTGGTAAAAAATATTTTCAAAATGACTTGCATAAATATTTGCCAAGTTGGGTGCCATTGTGGCACCCATTGCTGTCCCTGTAATCTGAAAATAGAACTGACCATCAAAAAGAAAAAAAATGGTATTGCCATCCCTATAATACTCATCAATAAAGAAGTAAGCATTCGACAGGTCGCAGGACTCATCTCCAATAAACATTTAACAATTTCCATTGTTCCTTCCTGTGGTATGTTCATGTACATAAGAACATAAGAACATAAGATATGCCATACTGGGTCAGACCAAGGTCCATCAAGCCCAGTATTCTGTTTCCAACAGTGGCCAATCTAGGTCATATGTACCTAGCAGTTTCCCCAAGAGACACAAGTTCCACAATGCTTGTACTGGGTCAAGCATTGACATCTTCGGTCACTTCTTAATAATGGTTTATGGACCTTTCCTCCAGGAACTTGTCCAAACATTTTTTAAACCCAGCTACACTAACAGCCTTTACTACATCCTCCGGTAACAAATTCCAGAGTTTGATTACACGTTGAGTGAAAAAATATTTTCTTTTATTAGTCTTAAATAGTTTACCCTGTAGCTTCATTGCATGTCCCCTTGTCTTTCTATATTCTGATAAGCTAAACAATCGATCTACGTTTACCCGTTCCACTCCGTTCATTAATTTATAGACTTCTATCATATCTCCCCTCAGCCGTCTCTTTTCCAGGTTAAAGAGCCCTAACCTTTTTAGCCTTTCTTCATAGGAGTATCCTTCCATCCCCTTTACCATTTTGGTGGCTCTTCTCTGTACCTTTTCTAAAATCGCTATATCCTTTTTAAGATACAGCGACCAGAATTGCACACAATATTCAAGGTGCGGTCTCACCATGGAACGATATAGAGGCATTATAATATCTTTTGTTTTATTTTCCATTCCTTTCCTTATCATACCTAGAATTCTATTTGCTCTCTTGGCCGCCGCTGCACACTAGGCCGAGGGTTTTAACATGGTATCCACAATGACGCCTAAATCTTTTTCCTGGGTGGTGGTACCTAATGTGGAACCTTGCATCGTGTAACCATAGTTTGGGTTGTTCTTCCCTAGGTGCATAACCTTGCACTTGTCAACATTAAATTTCATCTGCCATTTTGATGCCCAGTCTTCCAATTTATCAAGATCCTCTTGCAATTTTTCACAATCCTCTTGGGTTTTAACAACTTTAAATAGTTTTATGTCATCTGCAAATTTGATAACCTCACTCGTTATTCCACTTTCCAGGTCATTTATGAATATGTCAAAAGCAGCGGACCCAGCACAGATCCCTGGGGTACACCACTATTCACCTTTCTCCATTGGGAAAATTGGCCATTTAGCCCTACCCTCTGCTTTCTATCTTTTAACCAGTTCCTGATCCACAATAGTACACTGCCTCCTATCCCATGACTCTTTAATTTTGCCAAAAGTCTCTGATGAGGGACCTTGTCAAAGGCTTTCTGAAAGTCCAGATACACAATATCAACCAACTCACCTTTGTCCACCTGTTTATTCACTCCTTCAAAAAAACATAACAGATTAGTAAGACAAGATCTTCCTTGTCTAAAGCCATGTTGGCTGTCTCCCATTAGGTTGTGACTATCTACATGCTGAGTAATTTTATTCTTTATGATGGTTTCTACCATTTTTCCTGGTACTGACGTTAGGCTCACTGGTCTGTAGTTTCCCGGATCACCCCTGGAACCCTTTTTAAAAATTGGTGTTACATTGGCGATCCTCCAATCTTCAGGTATTAGAGATGATTTTAATGATAGTTCACAGATTACTGATAGCAGTTCTGCAATCTCATATTTCAGTTCTTTCAACACCCTTGGATGTATACCATCCGGCCCAGGTGACTTGCTACTCTTCAGTTTATCTAATAGTTGTAAGACATCTTCCCGATGTATCGATATTTCCTTCAATTCTTCCGCACCTTTAAATACCACTTCAGTCATGGGTAACATCCCTACATCTTCCTCAGTAAAGACCGAAGCAAAGAATTCATTCAGTCTCTCCGCTATCGCCTTGTCGCCTCTTAGTGCTCCTTTAACCCCTTTATCATCTAATGGACCAACTGACTCTCTCATAGGTTTTTTGCTAGGAATGTACTTGAAAAGGTCTTTATTTTGCGTTTTTGCTTCTGCAGCAAGCTTCTTCTCAAATTCTCTCTTTGCCTGCCTTATCAATGCCTTGCATTTGACTTGCCAGTGCTTGTGCTGTTTCCAGGTTTCGTCGTTTGGCTCTTTTTTCCATTTCCTGAAAGATGCTTTTTTGGCAACAACAGCCTCTCTGACCTCACCTTTAAACCATGCTGGCAGTTTTTTGGACTTCCTTCCACTTTTCTTAAAGCGTGGAATACAGCTGGTCTGGGCTTCCAAGATAGTATTTTTCAACAACACCAAAGCTTGATATATTATATGTATAAAGTTGATATATTGCTAGTCACCAAAATCAAATTTAAAAATCCCAGAGAGCTTCCCACCGACCCCTTTAACTTGGATTTTCACTTCTGCGGCAGCGGAAGTAAAAATCTGGGTTAGCCTGGATGACCCAGCAGTCGCAGAGGCTACACGGGTAGCAACAATTTTCGATGCTACCCACATAGCCTCTGTGCCTTAAAGATACCCATGTAAAGGCCTTTGAAAATCAGGCCCAAAGATTTTATGAAGACAACCTACTAATTAGCAAGCTCCAAGTCTCAAAAGTATAACTGATAAAGTTTTCCATTTGCCTCCGAGGAGACCCATCATCTTTGTTAGAACCCTTATCCATTTTTGCTGATTTTTTTTTCTTCTTTTGTGCAAGAGAGTCCCTCAAAACGTTTTTCCATTTAATCTCGCACATAGTCATATTAGACATTGTGGGCACAATTTTCGAAAGCCTTTACATGGGTTATTTCCCTAGTTTTCCATGTAAAGGCCTTATCTGGGATTTTCAAAGGGCACCTAAATGGATAGTGCCCTTCAAAAATCCTGGATATGTCTTTAACATGCCCCGATGCTATCCATATAGCATCGGGGCATGTTAGGAGTTTTCCAGGGTGGAATGGGGGCAGAGGAAGGGGCTACTCATGTAGCCTCTGTGCCTGCTGGGGCATCCAGGCTAACTGGGGTTTTCACTTCCGCCGGCGCATAAGTGAAAATCCAGGTTATGGGGGTCGGCGGGCAGGCTATGTGCTGCCACAGTGCATAGCCTGCTCAACTCAATATCGAACTCTAGAGGCTTATTTAAAGCACTTAAAGCCTGAGCTTATCTAGTCTTACACCATTTACATTTGACTTGATACAGTTGTTGCTTAAGTAGTCTGAGTCCTGGATGGTACCATGGATGGGAATGGTGAGGGTGGACATAGTAGGATCTTAATGGGGCGAGTGAAACTAATGCAGAAGTTAACTGTGAGTTCCATAAGTGAACCTAAGAGGGCAAAGGGAGTTCATTAAAATTGTCAGGAAAAAACCTATCTGCAGAGAGGAACTGAGCCAGAGTGTCAGGGATTATATAACGTTTGCAGGGGTTGCAATAAGGGGATAAATGTTTTTGTTTGCAATGTGGTCAGGATTTCAAAGAGGATTGCAAAATGGTCCAGCCATGGAAATGGAAGCAAGTGTAATTTTTGTAATTGCAGCAATGTGGTTTGGAAAGTGATTAATAAATCCATTGTATGGCCTGCTACATGCGTAGGAAAGAAGGCATCTTGCTTCTGAAAGGAATGAACAAACCACCAAAAATGCATATCTTAAGATGAGACTAATCCGCCGCTTCAAGCCCCTCCTCTCTCAAGATCACTTCCGTACAGTCTGCCAAGCACTAATAACACCCATCCTAGACTTCTGCAACCCAATCTACCTGGGCCTAACAAAACAGACATTCCACCCACTGCAAATGGCTCAAAACACAGCAGCCCACATAATATCTGGCTCATCAAGACAAGATCATATAACCCCCATCCTAAAAGATCTCCACTGACTCCCAATCAGCTCCTGCATCAGATACAAGACAATCCTAACATTTTCAAAATCAAACACCAGACCTCAGCACTCAGCCTACAACCACTCATACAACCCGACATCAGCACAAGACCGAGGAGGAGAGGCACCTCCAACCGCATCAATAATCCAAAGGACTTCACCAAGGTACGCAAAGACACCACAAAAAGAGCCCTATCACTGGCTGCACCTGCAATATGGAATGCCCTCCTTGATGTCATGTGATCAATGGAAGACATCAAGGACTTTTGAAAACACCTCAAGACAATGCTCTTCATTGAACACTATGGTGACATCACATAACCTGCCCAACAGCCCCCGGACTACATAACCACCCCCGTCCCCTATCATTTATGTACATAGCATTGTAAATAGTGCATGCTGTAAACAGACCACCACGAATCAACGACACCTTACACACACACACACACACACTCACTGTATAACACTGCATGCACACACAAATGTCATTATACCCTGATTGATTGCTTTGTAAACCGTCTTGATTGCAGGAGAAGGCGGTATATAAATCATGTTAAACAAATAAATAATAGGTGAATCAAAGTGGATATTAAAGTCATCAAGTAATAGGAGTTGAGGATGACTCAGGAGAATATCGCTTAATGATACTTGAAGTTGATCCCACGCTGATGGTGTAAATAAAGGAGAACAATAAAGTAATAGCACGGGTATATCTGAGACAGACATACATTTAAGAAAAAGACGTTCCTATAACAGCAGGTAGTCAGTTGATTCCACAATGGGATGGAATCACGATAGATAACAGCTATGCTGCTTCCAAAACAGGTGAGGAGCAGGTGAGGTGGGGAGCAGAAATAGCAGAAAAACCTAGGCAAAGACAGCATGAAAGGTAAGAATCTTCTCCTTTCTGTAGGCGAGTTTTTGAAAGATAAAGGAGGCCCAGATTATAGCCCATAATGAGGTCCAAAAAGAAAGTGTGTTTAGATTTGAGGGATCTAACGTTTATAAAGGCAGCCTGGACTGGAGGAGGGGAAAGAAATTGGCCAGAGGGAGGGCTACAATCAGCAAATGATAAAATAGAACAACAAGGAACCAAATTGCTCACCATTCAGCAACATAAGCCATGTCTCAAAGGTGTTGGTCTCATGTTGGGGAATGTGGTTTGGGGTGAAGTCACCTTGTTGGTTGTGTCCTTTCGATGTCTCTGTTGGTCCATGCCTAAGGACCACACCAAAGGGCCCTCTGGCAAGGCCCTCAGGCGCGGGCACAACTAGAGTCACTTCTTTTTAAAAGCTGGTGTCTGTGGGATCTGGTGGGCCTGATTGGCCTTGTGGAAGCGATCTGGAAAGGGCTTTCCTTCCCACTCCCCTCCCCAATGCTGATCAGGCTCTTGGTGGCAGGAGCAGCGGTGAGCAGCTCCTGGAGGCACTTCTTTTTAAAAGCTGGTGTCCTAGGTTCCTCAATTTCTCCCAACAGTGGAACAAAGTCCTTGTGTTTACACATGGTTAAGGCACTTAGATCTAGAAAAACTGCAATTTTCCAATTTTTATATTGAATTTGGTGAGCATGACTGGAGACACAGATAATGCACTCTCAATCTTGAAAGTGAGGGGACTAATTATTGTAGCATCAGGCGGGTTATCTGCTGCCTGCTTAGGGCTAATTTTTTAGCGAGCCATCTTGTGTCACAAAGGGGCCCATCCAAATAACTTAAAAAATATATTGCATCGAGCACCCTCTGGAATATTGAATATCCTGACATTCAAACAGCAATCTCTATTTTTATGCTCCTCAAGGCATCCACCTGCTTATGTAATACTACCATTGAGGCCTACTCTCTTTATTTTCAATCCTCAAGGAAACTGATGTCATTTTCTGCTTCACTCACAGAGGTTACCATCACTTCAAATTTCTCTTCAAATTTATTTAAGACCATGTTTTAAATTCCCCCTTTGGATTCCCTGATCTCTTGCACCAATATTTTTAAACTAGAATCCACAGTCAGAAAGCACCATCATTCTCACTTCTTGATGGTGAAACTGGGGAGGTCGGTACCATTACTGCTGAGTTACCCTGTGTTTATTTAAAGGGTATTTCTATCCCGCCTTATCCTTCAATCAAGGCGGTGTACACAGCAAACAATCAAAGTCAGTGGAGTTTATGTTGGGTCAGTCTATGTACAGTGAGGGTGCGTGGGTGCAGGTGTGCTAATTAGTGTGAGCTATTTACAATGAGGGCTCTTTACAGCTATATACAAGATTTGCTGGATCCACAGCATGCTGTGATTCGTCTTCATGGAGTCTGAGGTTGGCACAAGATTGTGGAGTCTGATTAGGGTTACCAACTTTTCACCGAGAAAAACCCGACACCTATGGCTCGCCATACTCCACCCATTCTCCGCCCCTGGTCCCACCCCTGCCCCACCCCCAGTCCCACCCCTTCCACGCCCCCAGTCCCACCCACCCTGCACTCCAGCCCCACCCACAAAAATTACCGAGCATAAGTGTTGGCTAACTCCCTTGGTCAGATAATAATTAAACTGGGAACCCCAAAAGCCAAACATGAAATGTACAACACTGGAGAAATAAAACTATAAAGTAATTTCCTCTTGCACTAAACAAAAACGCAAAGATGTTAGCAATACACACTTCCTAGACCAGACATATGCCAGTTAATAAATTTAAAATAAAAAGTATTTTTCTACCTTCTGTCTGGCCTTTTATTTTTTAG
This sequence comes from Ichthyophis bannanicus, assembly GCA_033557465.1. Lineage (NCBI taxonomy): Eukaryota > Metazoa > Chordata > Amphibia > Gymnophiona > Ichthyophiidae > Ichthyophis > Ichthyophis bannanicus. The sequence goes on from CM066032.1 coordinate 571,855,523, forward strand.
CTGCAATTGCTCCAGTCACTTTCTTCTGGTTTCTTCGTGTCTTCTGCGAGCTATCCATTTGTCCTTTCTTCTCTTTTAGATGTTTTCCAATCTCTCTCTATATCTGCTTTAACATACTGATCGTTTCCCTTTTGCTCTTTCCCCCATTTCTTTCCTTATTCCTTTATCATCCACTCAAATTTCACCCTTCCATTCTCAATCCCCTCTTACTCTCCCAATACCCGGCCCATCATAGACTTTTCTTCCACACAAAATATCTATCTTTTCCCCTCTCCATCCTCATTCTCATTCCCCATCCCCATCCCCTTCTAGTCCTTCCCCAAAATCAAATCCCTTATAGTTCTAGACCCATCCATCATCCACTCCCTTCTAGTCCCATTCTCCCATGCCCCCACATCAGCCCATTTCCAGTCCTAGCCCCACATATGCTCTTTTCCAGTTCCATTCCAGCCCCCCATCAGCCAATTTCCACTCCAAGCTCCCCCATCAGCCAATTTCCAATCCTAGCCCCCTCGTCAGCCCACTTCCAGTCCTATTCAAGCCCCCATCAGCCCATTTCCAGTCCTATTCCAGCTCTTCATCAGCTCATTTCCAGTGCTAACCCTCCCATCACAGGCCATTTCCAGGCCTAGCCCCCCCCCCCAAATCACAGCTCATTTCCAGTCCAAGTCCCCCCATCACAGCCTCTTTCCAGTCCTACCCCCCCCCCACCATCAAAGCCCATTTTGCAGTTCTAGTCCCCCCCACCATCACAGCCTATTTCCATTCCAAGTCCCCCCCAACCATCACAGCCCATCTGTAGTCCTAGCCCCCCTAATCACAGCCTATTTCCAGTCCAAGTTCACCCTCCCCCCACCATAGCCCAATTCCAGTCCAGGCCCCCCCCCCATATCCCATTTCCAGTCCAGGTACACCCCACACCCCCTAGCCCACTTACACTCTAGGTCCCCCCCATACTCCATTTCCAGCCCAGGTCCCCCCCCCCCCACAGTCCATTTCCAGTCCAGTCCCCCCCCCATAGCCTATTTCCAGTCCAGGTCCCCCCATAGCCCATTTCCAATCCAGGTACACCCCATCACAGCCCACCCAGTCCTTGGCCTCCCCCCCCCATCAAAGCCCATTTGTAGTCCTAGCCTCCCCCCCCCCATCACAGCCCATCCAGTCCTTGGCCTCCCCCACCCCCCTCCGGCCTCCCACGGCCGGCTCCGTGGCTGTTTGAGGTGCTTCAGAGGGAGCCGGGGAAGCCCACGCGAGGCCCCGGCTCCCTCTGTACAACCGCCAGCATGAAGATCCTTTTCCTTCATGCTGGCGGTTGTTTCTGTGAAGCCGCGAATGCTGGGAAAGGTTAAAGGGCATGGCCGGTTTTACATCTCTGCCGGCAGCCGGCCTGGCCATGGAAAAACCGGCCAGGCCAGCTGAAAACCGGCCGGTTGACAACCCTATTCCAGCCACCTCCTCCCCACCTTTCAGCTCTCTTCCAGCCCTCACTTTCCACCTGTCAGTCCCTTTTGCCACCTCTTTCCCCTTGCAGCCGCCGCTCCTGCTTCTTACAGTGCAGCGGCTGCAATAAAGTTAAGATAAAAATAAATTTAAACCTGTGTGGAGCCTTATCCCCCCCCCCCATTACAGCTTCATTTTCCCTCCCCAGTGCAGCTTCACCCCCCTAGTACAGCTTCACCTCCCCCTCCCCAGTGCAGCTTCACCCCCCCAGAACATCTTCACCTCCCCCCCAGTGCAGCTTAACCCCCTCCTCAGTGCAGCTTAACCCCCCTGTTCATCTTAACCTCCCCAGTGCAGCTTAAACCACTGCCATGCAGCTTAACCCCCCCCCATGGAGCTTAACCACCCCATGCAGCTCAAACCCCCCCATGCAGCTTAACACCCCCCTCCGTGCAACTTAACCTCCCCCTTGGAGCTTAACCTCCCCATGCAGCTTAACACCCCCCTGTGAAGCTTAAACCCCCCCATTCAGCTTAACCCCCCCCATGGAACTTAACCCCCACCCCATGGAACTTAACCTCACCATGGAGCTTAAACCCCTCCCCGTGCTGCTTAAACCCCCCACCCCGTGCTGCTTAAACCCCCCACCCCGTGCTGCTTAAACTCCCCACCCCTGTGCAGCTTACCCCTCTGTGCAGCTTAACTCCCCCCCCCCGTGCAGCTTATCTCCCCCCCCCCCCCCCCGTGCAGCCGCTGCTCCTGCTTCTTACTGAGCAGCGGCTGCAATAAAGTTAATTTAAAAGTAAGGAAACCTGTGAGGAGCCCTCCGCTATTATGAAACTCCTTCTGCAGGGTCCCTGGCTGAAAAGGAAGTGACATCAGAGGGGCGAGCACTGCAGAAGGAGTTTCTTAGGGCTGGAAGGCCCCTCACAGGTTTCCCTATTTTTAAATTAACTTTATTGCAGCCGCTGCTCTGTAAGAAGCAGAAGCAGCGGCTGCAAGGGGGCCAGGACTGTGATCGCAATCGCGATCGCAATTGCAAAGCCGGTTTTCTGCTCTGGCCGCTCCCGATCTCGCGGCCAGAGCAAAAAAACGGCTTTTCAATGGCCGGTTTCGGTTCTCTGCCGGCAGCCGGCCCAGCTACAGGAAAACTGAGTAAGAATTAGAGAAACTGCTTTAAACTGCTTTTTGATAAGGTTTTATAAATCCTTTGTTGAATTCTTCCATGCTGATGACAGACATGTTCCAGTGTAGGGTTGCCAACTGTCCGGTTTTCAGCCGGCCTGGCCGGTTTTTCCACAGCCAGGCCGGCTGCCAGCGCAGAGGCAAAACCGGCCCTTTAAAAGCCGTTTTTTTTGCTCTGGCCGCAAGATCGGGAGCGGCCAGAGCAAAAAAACCGGCTTTTCTCCGCTTCAGAGGGAGCCGGGGAAGCCCGCGCGAGGCCCCGGCTCCCTCTGAACAGCCACCAGCGTGAAGAGCCTTTACCTTCACGCTGGCGGCTGTTCCTCTGAAGCCGCGAATGCTGGGAAAGGTTAAAGCTTGCCCTTTAACCTTTCCCAGCATTCGCTGCTTCACAGGAACAGCCGCCAGCGTGAAGGTAAAGGCTCTTCACGCTGGTGGCTGTTCAGAGGGAGCCGGGGCCTCGCACGGGCTTCCCCGGCTCCCTCTGAAGCCTCAGACAGCCGCGATGCTGGTCGGGGGGGGGGGGGTTCCTGGCCGGGAAAAGGGGAAAGGGGGGGGGGACTTGGACTGGATAAGGGCTAAGGGGCGGGGGACTTGGACTGGAAAAGGGCTAAGGGGGGGGGGCTTGGACTGGAAAAGGGCTAAGGGGGGGGACGTGGACTGGAAAAGGGCTAAGGGGGGGGACTTGGACTGGAAAAGGGCTAAGGGGGGGACTTGGACTGGAAAAGGGCTAAGGGGGGGGACTTGGACTGGAAAAGGGCTAAGGGGGGGACTTGGACTGGAAAAGGGCTAAAGGGGGGGGACTTGGACTGGAAAAGGGCTAAGGGGGGGGACTTGGACTGGAAATAGGCTGTGATGGGGGGGGACCTGGACTGTAAAAGGGTTATGGGGGGGGGCATGGACTGGAAATGGGTTGTGATGGGGATGGAGGGGACCTGGACCAGAAAAGGGCTATGGGGGGGGGGGAACTTGGACTGGAAATAGGCTGTGATGGGGGGGGGGACCTGGACTATAAAAGGGTTATGGGGGGGGGCATGGACTGGAAATGGGTTGTGATGGGGGTGGAGGGGACCTGGACTGGAAAAGGGCTATGGGGGGGGGACTTGGACTGGAAATGGGCTATGGTGGAGGAAGGGGGATCTTGGACTGGAAATAGGCTGTGATTAGGGGGACTAGGACTGCAAATGGACTGTGATGGTGCGGGGGGACTCGGACTGCAAATGGGCTGTGATGGTGGGGGGGGGGCCTAGGACTGGAAATTGGCTGTGATGGGGGACTTGGACTGGAAATGGGCTGTGATTGGGGGGGGGGGAGCTAGGACTGGAAATGGCCTGTGATGTGAGGGCTAGCACTGGAAATGGGCTGATGAAGAGCTGGAATAGGACTGGAAATGGGCTGATGTGGGGCATGGGAGAATGGGACTAGAAGGGAGTGGATGCTGGGTGGGCCTAGAACTATAAGGGAATTGATTTGGGGGGAGGACTAGAATGGATGGGGAATGAGAATGGAGAGGGGAAAAAATATTTTGTGTGGAAGAAAAGTCTATGATGGGCCGGTATTGGGAGAGTAAGAGGGGCTTGAGAATGGAAGGGTGAAATTTAAACGGATGATAAAGGAATAAGGAAAGAATTGGGGGAAAGAGCAAAAGGGAAACAATCAGTATGTTAAAGCAGAAATAGAGAGAGAATGGAAAACATCTAAAAGAGAAGAAAGGACAAATGGATAGCTCGCAGAAGACACGAAGAAACCAGAAGAAAGTGACTGGAGCAATTGCAACTGAAAAATAAAACGCCCAAACAGAAGGTAGAAAAATACTTTTTATTTTGAATTTATTAACTGGAATATGTCTGGTCTGGGAAGTGTGTATTGCTAACATCTTTGCGTTTTTGTTTAGTGCAAGAGGACATTACTTTATAGTTTTATTTCTCCAGTGTTGTACATTTCATGTTTGGATTTTGGGGTTCCCAGTTTAATTATTATCTGACCAAGGAAGTTAGCCTACACGTATCCTCGGTAATTTTTGTGGGTGGGGCTGGGGCGGGGCAGGGGTGGGACTAGGGGCGGAGAATGGGTGGAGCATGGCGAGCCACAGGTGTCGGGTTTTTCTCGGTGAAAAAGTTGGCAACCCTATTCCAGTGCTGTGTGTTCACACATTTTCTAAGCTAGCAGTGACCTTGTAAGAGAATACTGTAGTATCAAAGTTTTAGAACTGTGCCTTTGTTAGAGAATTCTGAGCAGGGGGAACAGAGTACTGGGCCCACAGAGAGATCCTAATTGGATGGGTGCAAGGGTCAGTAGGACCAATAGAAAGTTTGCCTGTATTAAACTGAAGAAGAAAGGTATAAAAGGTGTTGTTTACTGGACTCCATTGCTCAGACCATTTTGAATGTGACATTTGCCTGAGACTTGTGCACAATAAATTGGCTTGGATCTTCGAACTGACTCCTGGTTTTATTCATTGCGTGCACTTTGCTGCAACAATGAGGGCTTACCAGTCTTCTGCTTTGAGTGTCACATGTATGATTTTCTCCCATTTGGTGAGGGGTCTTACATATTCACTAGGTGCATGGAACCTAGACTAGGTGCATGGAACCTAGTCACTTGAGACTAGAGTAGCAAGCTTGGAGGACATAAAGAAGACAGAGAGGTACATAGAAGAGACTTACAGGGACATAGTACTGAAGTCCACCTCCAGTCCGGCAGTATCCCTGTTGCCATGGAGGAGAGAGGTCATGTGATAGGAGAGAATCACCCTGTTGTGGCAGGAAATAATCCTATAGCTAGGACCTCTCCTCCATGTGATGTAAAACTCTCTCACACTGAGGAAGTTTCTCCAAGGCCATTATAGTTGGTGATTCGATCAATAGGCATGTAGATTGTGGATGGCTGGTGGACGTGAGGATCACCTGGTAACATGCCTGCCTGATATGAAGGTAGCGGACCTCACTTGCTACCTGGACAAGGTCTTAGATAGTGCTGGGGAGGTGTCTTCAGTCTTGGTACAAGTTGGTAACAATGACATAGGAAAGTGTGGTAGAGAGGTTCAGGAGGCCAAATTTAGGCTTTTAGGTAGGAAGTTGAAATCCAGAATTTCCAGGGTAGTATTCTCTGAAATGCTTCCCGTTCTACGCACAGGACCCAAAAGGCAGGCAGAGCTGTGCAGTCTGAATGTGTGATGAGACAGTAGTGCATGGATGAGGGTTTTGGATTTAAGAACATAAGATACTGGGTCATACCAAGATCAATCAAGACGAGAATCCTGTTTCCAACAGTGGCCAATCTAGGTCATACGTACCTAGCAGTTTCTCCAAAAGACACAGTTTCCACAATGCTTGTATTGGGTCAAGCAGTGATATCCTGGGTCCCTTTTTAATAATGGTTTATGGACCTTTCCTCCAGGAACTTGTCCAAACCTTTTTTAAACCCAGCTACACTAATAGCTTTTACTACATCTTCCGGTAACAAATTCCAGAGTTTGAATACACTTTGAGTGAAAAAATATTTTCTCTTATTTGTCTTGAATAGTTTACCCTGTAGATTCATTGCATGCCCCCTAGTCTTTCTATATTCTGATGACTTAAACAATCGATCTACGTTTATCCATTCCACTCCGTTGATTAATTTATAGACTTCTTTCATATCTCCCCTCAGCCATCTTTTTTCCAGGTTAAAGAGTACTAACCTTTTTAGCCTTTCTTCATAGGGGTATCCTTCCATCCCCTTTACCATTTTGGTGGCTCTTCTATGAACCTTTTCTAATAATGCTATATCCTTTTTAAGATATGGCGACCAGAATTGCACACAATATTCAAGGTGTGGTCGCACCATGGAACGATAGAGTGGCATTATAATATCCTTTGTTTTATTTTCTATTCCTTATGATACCTAGCATTCTATTTGCTCTCTTGGCCGCCACTGCACACTGGGTGGAGGGTTTTAACATGTTATCCACAATGACGCCTACATCTTTTTTCTGGATGGTGCTTCCTAATGTGGAACCTTGCATCGTGTAACCATAGTTTGGGTCGTTCTTCCCTAAGTGCATAACTTTGCACTTGTCAACATTAAATTTCATCTGCCATTTTGATGCTAAGTCTTCCAATTTATCAAGATCCTCTTGCAATTTTCCACAATCCTCATGGGTTTTAACAACTTTAAATAGTTTTGTGTCATCTGCAAATTTGATAACCTCATTCGTTATTCCCTTTTCCAGGTCATTTATGAATATGTCAAAAAGCAGCAGACCCAGCACAGATCCCTGGGTTACACCACTATTCACCTTTCTCCATTGAGAAAATTGGCCATTTAGCCCTACCCTCTGCTTTCTATCTTTTAACCAGTTCCTGATCCACAATAGTACACTGCCTCCTATCCCATGACTCTTTAGTTTTGCCAAACGTCTCTGATGAGGGACCTTGTCAAAGGCTTTCTGAAAGTCCAGATACACTATATCAACCAACTCACCTTTGTCTACCTGTTTATTCACACCTTCAAAAAAACATGACAGATTAGTAAGACAAGATCTTCCTTGTCTAAAGCCATGTTGGCTGTCTCCCATTAGGCCATGACTATCTACAGTATATTTTCAGCAATTTTGTTCTTCACCAGTCTGTAGTTTCCTGGATCGCCCCTGGAACCCTTTTTAAAAATTGGCATTACGTTGGCCATCCTCCAACCTTCAGTTAATAGAGATGATTTTAATGATAGTTCACAGATTACTAATAGCAGATCTGCAATCGCATATTTCAGTTCTTTCAACACCCTTGGATGTATACCATTTGTTCCACGTGATTTGTTACTCTTCAGTTTATCAAATAGTTGTAATACATCTTCCCGATGTATCAATAGTTACTTCAGTTCTTCCACACCCTTAAATACCATTTCAGTCATGGGTAACATCTCTACATCTTCCTCAGTAAAGACCGAAGCAAAGAATTCATTCAGTCTCTCCACTATCGTCTTGTCGCCTCTTAGTGCCCCTTTAACCCCTCTATCATCTAATGGACCAACTGACTCTCTCACAAGATTTTGTTATGAATGTAGTTGAAAAAAAATCTTTATTACACATTTTTACTTCTGCAGCAAGCTTCTTCTCAGATTCTCGCTTTGCCTGCCTTATCAATGCCTTGCATTTAACTTGTCAGTGCTTGTGCTGTTTCCAGTTTTCGTCATTTGGCTCTTTTTTCCATTTCCTGAAAGATGCTTTTTTGGAAACAGCCTCTCTGACCTCACCTTTAAACCATGCTGGCAGTTTTTTGGACTTGCTTCCACTTTTCTTAAAGCGTGGAATACAGCTGGTTTGGGCTTCCAAGATAGTATTTTTAAACAACACCCAAGCTTGATGTAGGTCTTTAACCTTTGCAACAGCTCCTTTTAGTTTTTTCTTCACTATTTTCCTCAGTTTATCATACAGTAGTCTCCCTTTTCAAAATTAAAAGGTAGTACTGTGGATTTCCTTACCATCCCTCCTCCGCTAATTAAAACAAACACGATCATGCTATGATCACTATTGCCAAGAGGCCCCAACACCCTTATCTCTTGCACCAGATCTGGTGTTAACCTAAGGACTAGATCCAATATGGCTTCCCCTCCTGTCAGTTCATAAACCAGCTGCTCCAAGAAGCAATCATTTATTTAATCTAGGAACTTTATCTCCCTAGCATGTCCTGCCGTTACACTGACTCAGTCGATACTGGAGTAATTGAAATCACCCATTATTATTACTCTGCAGTAAAGTTATTTAGCTTCCGTGATTTCTTTGAGCATTTCATCATCCATTTGTTCATTCTGGCCAGGCGGTCGATAGTACACCCCCACTGCCATCGCCTTCCCCTTTTACATGGAATTTCAGTCCATAGAGATTGTACAGCAAATGTTGTTTCCTGCAAAACTTTAATACTTTCTGACTCAATGCCCTCTCTAACATAGAGCACAACCCCTCCACCAATTTGATCAGCTCTATCATTATGATATCACAGTGTCCCACTGGTTGTCCTCCTTCCACCATGTCTCTGATATTCCAATCATATCTAACCTCTCATTTAGTGCTATATATTCTAACTCTCTGATTTTATTTTTTAGACTTCTAGCATTTGCATACAAGCATTTTAGAGACTGTATTTTATTCATATTAATCTGGCTATTGATAGGCATGGGCAATTTGTAATCTTTAAGCTCTGTCTGCTCCATACTCAAGGACATTTGGACTTCTCTACTCTTTTTTGAGACCTCTCAGCTTTTGGTAGTACCCTTCAAGGATACATTGTTCCGAACCATGCACTCTTGGTCGACTGTCGGCTTTCCCCTATTATCTAGTTTAAAAGCTGCTCTATCTCCTTTTTAAAGGATAATTCCAGCAGCCTGTTTCCATCAGGGTTATGGTGAAGCCCATCGCTTCGGAAGAGCCCCTCCTTTCCCCAGAATGTTCCACAGTTCCTAACAGGTCCAAAACTTTCATCCTTGCACCATTGTCTCATCCACGCATTGAGACTCTGGAGCTTTGCCTGCCTTTGGGTCCTGCGCGTGGAATGGGAAGCATTTAAGAGAAAGCTACCATCAAAGTTTTGGATTTCAACTTCCTACCTAAAAGCCTAAATTTAGCCTCCAGATCCTCTCTACCACATTCTCCTATGTCATTGGTACCGACAGGTACCAAGACAGAAGACTCCTCCCCAGCACTATCTAAGACCTTATCTAGGTGGCGTGTAAGGTCTGCTACCTTCGCTCCAGTCAGGCATGTTACCAGGTGATCCTCATGTCCACCAGCCACCCAGCTATCTACATGACTAATGATCGAATCACCAACTATAACGGCTGTCCTAACTCTTCCCTCATGGGCACATGGCCCTGGAGAAACTTCCTCAGTGTGAGAGGGTTTTACATCACCTGGAGGACAGGTCCTAGCTACAGGATCACTTCCTGCCACGCCAGGGTGATGCCCTCCTTTCACTTGACCTCTCTCCTCCATGGCAACAGGGATGCTGCCAGACTGGAGGTGGGACTTCAGGACTATATCCCTTTAGGTCTTGTCTATGTACCTTTCTGTCTTTCTTATGTCTTCCAAGTCTGCTACTCTAGCCTCTAGAGAACAGACTCGTTCCCTGAGAGCAAAGAGCTCCTTGCAGCAGGTGCACACGTAAGACCTTTCACCAGCTGGGAGAATATCATACTTGTGATACAATGGAAAAGACAGGAAAACCCCCATCTCGCTGCTGGACTGCTGTCTGCATCTTAGTTTTAAGCTTTTGTTTAGATCTTTAAGTTCTTTACTTACTAGGGTTTGCTGTGGATACTTATACTAATAAAAGTGTGCCTAATACATTTAATATACCTTGTTCACCTGAAGCTTAATTAATCACAGGTCCATAATGTATGACTGATAAGGAGCTGCACCTGAGAGCAGCTCCTTTTCTTTAAGATGTGTACGTACCTATAAAGCTACAATTATCCTAGGGGTGGGTGGGTGTTGGGGAGGGAGGGAGGGAGGGAAATAAGACTTATTAAAAGAGGGCTGCTACACAGTACCCTGTCTGGTGCTTCTAAGGTAAGCTATGACCAACTTCTTGGGTGATTAACTGTTCTTGCTTGGATAAAAGGAGTCTTTCAAAATGGCCTTTTGACATGCCACCTGGCTTTAAAACCTATTTAAAAAGTTTCACAGGTCTTTTGCCCCCTAGGTAGAAGGCCTCTTTGTAAAGTTTTCTAGAGGAATTTATTTAGTGCTCAAAGAATATTAACCCTGTTTTGCCTTTTATACTAAGTTATATTCTGATTTGATTTAAATTAAAGCTCTTTGCTGCTGCTAGGCTCTGACTTAATATGAAATTTAAACTAGAAGCTCTCTGCTGGGTTCTAAATTTAACCAGAAAGCTCTCTTCTGTGTTTTAAATTTAAACTTAAATTGCTGCTACTAGGCCCTGACTGATTTAACAAATATACTGTGTTCACAGATTAATCAGCTGTAATCCAAAGAATTCCCTTCAGAAAAAAGTCCCAGAAGAATATACTCACTATTGAAGATCTCTCTCCAGACGTTGCAGTCCCCTTTTGTAGTCCTGGGCAAAATTCTAAGGAAAGGAGGGGCTTTCCGACAGAATTGGCTCCACTTAACCAGGATGGAACCAGACTGCTGGCACTAACCTTTAAAAAGGAAATTGAGCAGCTTTTAAACTAGATAATAGGGGAAAGCTGACAGTCACCAAAGAGTGCATGGTTCAGAAGGATGTATCCTTGACGGATACTTGCAAAAGATTGAGGTTAGGGCATATTGACAGAGAGGTTCCAATAAAGACAAGTGTAACCAAAATGCCCTTAGGTACAGAGCAGACAGAACTTAAAGACTGCATACTACCCCTGCCTACTAGTAACCAGATTAATATGAATAAAAATACAGTCTCTGAAATGCTTATATGCAAATGCTAGACGTCTAAAACATAAGATGGGAGAGTTAGAATATATAGCACTAAATGAGAAGTTAGATATGATTGATATCTCAGAGACATGGTTGAAGGAGGACAACCGGTGGGACACTGTGATAGCTAGGTACAAACTATTTCACAATGATAGAGCTGATCAGATTGGTGAAGGGGTTGCGTTCTACGTTAGAGAGGGCATTCAATCTCACAGGATTAAAGTTTTGTAGGAAACAAACTACACTTTAGAATCTCTATGAATTCAAATTCCATGTAAAAAGGGGAAGGTGATGACAGTGGGAGTGTCCTATCGACCACCTGGCCAGAATGAACAAATGGATGATGAAATGCTCAAAGAAATCAGGGAAGCTAAAAATATTTGCAGCACAGTAATAATAATGGGTAATTTCCATTACCCCAGTATCTAAATTAAATAAATGACTGCTCCTTGGAGCAGATGGTTCATGAACGGACAAGAGGGGAAGCCATCTTGGGCCTAGTCCTTAGTGGAAGAGAAGATCTGGTGCAAGAGTTAAGGGTGTTGGGGCCACTTGGCAATAGTGATCATAGCATGATTTAATAAATGAAGAAAGGATGGCAAGGAAATCCACAGTACTACCTTTTAACTTTCAAAATGGAGAGGAGTGCCCCCCCCCCCCCTAGCAGTTGGGGCAAGTGACCTCGGGCCAAAGGGCCAGGGATCATATTTGGTTAGACATGAGACTTTTAAATTAATAAGTAAATGCCAAAATCTCATATATAAAGAACATGAAATGGATAAGTTGAATTATACAATTTCTTATGTTTTATATAGCAGCAAATAAACACCATCAAATCCCCGAAAGTATAGTCTTCTTTGTCTACTGCTACCTAAGATCTATAGCTTCTCATCATAGAATAATGCATGATCTCTCAGCTATATCTGTGATGAACAGAGTGTGCAATGGTAGTAGTACCTCATCACAGATATGTATGAATGGAAACAGCCTAAACCTTAGAAGGCGTATCTTGGGAAAACTTACAGCATCTGAGTACTGTTCGGCTTTATGTTGCTGCACTAAGGGGCAAATTGTTGTGCAGGAAAAACAAGAAAACAGTCAGGGATAGGCACCCTAGAAATGTAAATTCAGTGTACCCATCTACATGAATTAGAGCCCAGATTGATCACCCAACAGAACTTTATCTGTCGGAATTCCATTAGATCCAAATGAGAACTGTATTTATGAAGGATAGCATTTACAGCAACAGTGGTATTTCATTATCGGTGTATCTAAATGCAAACAGCCCTTGCTCTAGATGTCTTGTAAGAAATTATAATGTCAAAAAATTATACGGCTTTATTGTGCTATACCAAGGAACAAATTAGTTGTGCAGGAAAGAACAGTGAAATAACCTAACGCCCCACCATCAACCTAACACAACAAACTTAGATTCACAATTGTATATGGTTGTTTATAACATTTAGGGGTATGTTTACTAAACTGCGTTAGTGCAAATCGCGTTAGGAGCCGCGTTAGTGAAAGGAAAGCCAAAAAAGGACATGGGCGGGACATCGTAACCACTAACGCGCGTTCCAAAAACTAACGAGCGTTACAGGGCGCCGTGGCGCGTTACTGCGCGTTAATCGTATGAAGGCGTACAGACACAAATCACTGAAACAGAGCAGTAGCACAATGGTTAGTGTACTCACTGCTCTTACAGGCAGCATGGGTTCGAGTCCCCAGTGTGCCTAATGCAAAAGGCTGTCCCAGGCATCACCCTGTACATCACATAGGGAATGAGGAGGCATGTTTTTCTTTACGTTCAGTAGTGGTTACTGAAACACACTCTCGCAGTGCACGTAGCCATGTACGTTGGTGCGTGCGTGGCTGCGTGCATTGTTACGGGCGTAGCCCCGTGCATAGCTACGTGCGTTGGTGCGTGCGTACAATCGTGCGTGGGTACTTGTGTTTTTACCAGCGTGGGCATCTTATAGTACAGACACTTTAGGGTGTCTTGCACCTATGCATTATGCTAACAGATGTACGTGTGATGGCCTATGGTTTATCAGAGCCTGTGAGCAGGCGCAGGATCCTCCCAGGGTTGGATCGTGCCAGTCACACCCATGATGCACTGCACATGCAAATCAGCTGTCCACAGATACACATCATGGGGAATGCACCCCCACAGCACCTCGGCCTGGTAGGGGGAACTGACCATGTGCACCCCCATAGCACCTCGGCCTGGTAGGGGGTACTGACCATGTGTTGTACTGGCACAGAGTAGCTACACACCGTCACATTGTGCGGGTACTGTGCTCACCCTGAGGGTGCAGTGAGGCGCCCAGCACCAGGTCCACAGCACCATCCATGGCTGAAAGAGGCCATGGCGCAGGTCCAAAGCAGTGTTAATGTGTGAGATAGGTAGTTTCTCCACAAACACCTTGCAGTCAGGTGTAGCCCCCATGGACCCCTAGGTGGCCCATGCCGCCACCCCCCCCCCCAGCATGGCAAACAGGGTCCCCCAACAATAGATGCACATTCTACCTCCTTGCAAAGGTGGCAGTAGAGAGGAACATCAACCCCATGGCAGGCACTGCAGCTCTGTACACAGACAGACATTATGCCTGGATATGGTAAGCTGCACCCCACCACTATCTGATATTCTCCTGCAGCAAGCCATCAGCCACTGCAAGCCACTCCATCAAGACACATGCCAGCTGTAAACAGTTTGCTAATTAGTCCATAATGCATGTGCCCAGTGGAGATGCATGCACCCAGAACTGGGATGTCAGCATACACAGCAAGCAGATAAATCAGTGACTGGGCCCCAAAAGGAAACCCATATCTATCACATGAGAGAAATACTATATAGCACTATGGGGGTGGCTAGCCATGCTGTGGTCACTGCACAGTCAGGGTGAGAGTGATCTCTCAGCAGGACATACTGAGGTCACCCTGTCTGTGTAGGTGGTGGCCGGGCACTAAAATGTGCCTGTCACTGCCCTATGCCCTGTGCAGATGCACCCTGGCCAGGCCACCCTGTCTGGCCTATACCCATGGTACCTTGCTCCTCATTATGCACATTGGCAGCTCAATACTGGCAACATCGCTGGCAGTGTGGGCTGTGGAAGGTGTTTGCAGCCACCACACACTGGATTGACAGACAGCCACCCCCACACCTATGCCAGCATTGTGCAACTATAGAGGTGTTCAGCAGCCATACCCACCACACCAGTCCTGGGCACAGTTCAGGCATGGATATGGTACGCAAGACTGTTGGGGGTCACTCTCCAGGGTGGTACGCACTGTCAGAGACCAGACCTGCAGCACACACCGCAGACATCAGAATGCTTGTTTCGGTGGAGCTCACTGAGCAAACTGTGCTTAACGTAGGAATTGATATCTGCCAGTTATCACAGGAAACGTTTGATAGCTGTGTAGCATATACCCAGGTGTAGGGTGGCATTGCTAAGGTATGCAACTGCTAGTATTGGGAGATATAGGCAGGGCCCAATGTCCTGCTTCTCCAGGAGGCATTGGCCAATGGGGCCTGTGTGTGTGTGTGTGGGTGTGTCTGGCCCTGTTGGCTGCTGCTTTACGGCAGAGTTCCCCAACTCCGGTCCTGGTGTTCCAAACACTGTTCGGGTTTTCATGCTGTCCCTCATAAATATGCATGAGCTACATCTGCATACCATGGGGGTGGTGCATAGATATGCAGCACAGGCATCTTTATTAGAGGCAGCATGGGACCTGAATGGTGTGGGGCCCTCCAGGACTGCATTTGCGAGACTCTGCTCTGGGTAATGCGCCTGTTTCTGGTGTCTGTGTTTGGTGTGGTAAAATATAGGTGTATGAACCATGCGTATGTTCTCTGCAATAAAGGGGTGTCTTTACTATCACTGTTTAGTGGTGGGTAAAACTATGGAGACTGGGTTGGCAGGAGCCCCAGCTGGGATTTGAGCCTGTGACCCTCTGGTCTTACAGGCACTGGTTGTGTTTGTTGCACCACACTGTGGCCAGAGAGACAGTGCAGTCCCTGGAGTTAGTTAAACCGGCCTGACGAGTCACAAACCCTGCTCTGCACAAGTTTACTGTGGGCTCAGTTACCTTGTATGGAGACAAAGGTGCACATAAACCTCAGAAAAGACCTCAAAAAAGGGGCACACACCCATAACCAAGCTGGGCAACAATGATATCATTGGGCAACATTACACAACACTCCCAGGACAGCTCCATTACAATGAAATGATCTTTGAAAGGGTCTGCGGAGCGTAGACCCTTCCAAACATCATTTCATTTTTTTGGTGCTTTCCAGGGAGTGTTGTTCCTTGTTGCCCATTGCTATCACTGTTGCCCAGCTGAATTATGCTTTTTACAATGTTTCTTGTGGTCATTTTTAACGTTTTATGTGAAATTTTGTTCTGTGCACATGTATCACACTGCTCACGTTTTGTGGGTTTCCCCGGTTTTGCTGTACATTGCTGACGTAAATGGTTTCTCTTCCCTTTAATATGCCTTTAACGACAGGTTTTCATTCGCGTTGGAATTGAGCTCAGGAATTCAGTGCGTTAGTGTGAGGGGAGCCTCTCCCCGCCCACTCTCCGCCCATTGACCCCTTCTGTCCGCCCACTCTCCACCTTCTGCGCTGTTTTAACGCGCCGCGGAGGTTTACGATCGTTAACTGCGGTTAACGCGCGTAAAGTACGTTTAACGATCGTTCGCACATCATAACGTGCGTTCGGACGTGCGAACGATCGTTAAACGTACTTTACGCACGTTATTCATGATTACCGCACTTTAGTAAACATCCCCCTTAGTATGTTCTGTTAACAAAATGTTGAATTGTTTCAAATGTTAATTGTTATGCTGTTACTTGTTCAACATGAGCCCGATGCCAAGGTGGACGTCCCAGCCCTCTGTGTCCGGTCAGAACTGGATATGCAGAGATAGCCCGGATTCTGATCCTGCAAGGTACGTCTAGCCACGCAGGATCAGAATTGTGAACAAGCCTGTACATGCAGGCTGAGACCCCGATTCAGTCCGGCCTGCATGTACAACTAGCTCAGTCAGGGCTTTTCAAAGGAGCTGCGGCGCCATGGCATCCAGTTGCCATGGCAGCACGGCTCCATTGCAAAGCCACGATCCCCTGCCGCTGGCTACAAATGTGTATTCCCCGCAGCCTGACCCCCGATTTGGCCTCCCTCCTGCCCATTCAGAGTCCCGGGCCTGCCGTCCTCACATGAATCGGGGAACTTATTCCACCTCAGAAGTGGAATAATTTCCCTGTTCAAGCTGTCGGCCCCAGACGTACAAGGCTGACATTGGAATCAGCCCCGTACGTCCAGGGTTGATGACCTCCCACCGCCCGCCCTAACACCGTCCCTGATCTGCCCCTTTCCCGCCCTGTCTAACTTCCCCATACAACACACAGGAAGTTAGACGGGATCGGGAAGGGGCACAAATAGCGAGGATGGATGTCCCCGCTATTCATGCCTCGGAATGACCCTGCATATGTTTACTGTAAAATGTTCTGTTCTCTGGAAACCGCTTTGACCTGGTGAAAAGCAGTATATAATCCTAGCTAAATAAATAAATAAAATAAAAATATATTATAAGTGTTCCTATCTACGTCAGTTAAAATCAGAATTAATCACCCAGCAGAATGTTATAACTATGGGATGATAAACCTGTACTGTTACCACATAAGAACTCTTACCTCTAATACAAGAATCAAAGTAAAAAATGAAAAGGAATTGGGCACCAAGAACTTAAATTTTAAAGTGAGGTTGGAGATGTCACATCTATGACATGCTGAAACCATAGTGGCGATTCAGAATGATGTGAGTTGTTTCTCCGACTGAAGCACCCTCCTGTAGGTTCTTAAAAATTTACAATCGTGAAAGCCAGTTTTTAGACAAAAATAAAAATAAAAACGAACAACAACAACAAAGTGGCTTATCATTTGATTCTAATCAGAATAAGTACTGACAACGATTATCCAGAAATGATTATCTAAAGTAACGATGTGCTCAATTATTATAGGAGTGATGTCTAGTGTTATTCAAATGAAACTAACATCTCTTGCTTCATGTGATAAGCTTCCCGTGATTATAAGGAAACTCATCTCCCTATCCAAACTGTAGCATTGTGTGATTACAAACAAATGGCGAGAAGGGATAAAAGATAAAAGGAATATAAAAAGGATGCCTATCAGATAAATGCACTTAAGATCATTTGGATAATGCAGATGCTCATGTTAAAAAAAGTAAAAAACATGCATATATATTTTTGCAGGTTTGTAGTAAACTCATAAACCAAGAATGTAGATGAAATAAGATCACCAAAAATGTAAGATAGGACCCTCCATACCTACATAGCAGACTGTAAAGAACCATAAAAATATGTGTAGAATGTAATAAAAGGTAAAATAAAAGTCTGATACTAATGGAAAAGTTAAAAAGAAATCTGAATAGATTCTGGTAATGATTGTTCACAAAATAAAAAAAAAATATTATTTAAAAAAATGTAGTCAATTATCAAGGAATGATGTCTGACAATAAAAAATGAGTGAATTTTCCATCCCTTGCATCATGTGACAAGCTTCCCATGATTAGAAATAAACTTATTTACCTATCCTGGCCATATCATTATATGAATACAAACAGTAAAAAAGAGATAAAGAATAAAAGGGGGGATGCCAAGGTAGACACATTGCTATGGCCCTTTGTGATTAAGGTACCTTCCTACACTAGAGACTTGGCCTACATTATAGAAATACTACAAGGGTTTCAAGATTATCATGAGAGGCTGATTTTGTTGACTTTAGATATGGTATCATTATATACTAACATCCCACAGATGGAGGCCATTAGGATTATTGAAGACACACACCCTTGTAGAATACCACACAAATGCATTGCTACTTTTTTCCTCACCTGGATGGCGGAAATATGGAGCAAAGAATCAACGTGAAATTTCTGATTAAGTTGGAGAAGGGCCCAACTGAGTGAATAATTAATGTTTCTGTATTGGTGCTTCCCTCTTCTGCTTTACATTTTGTCCAGTACAGATAGATCTCTTTGAAATGCACCATTACAGCAGCAATTGGACTCCATCATGAGGAAAAGGACTCTGCTTTTTCTCATAGGAATGGGGAATGTGATGGGCAAGAGAGATAGAAGATAAAGGGCAGTTGGGAATAAACCATAGTGTTAGCTCTGTGTTTTATGTGGATTGAATGAAAGGAAGAGCTAGGCGAGGCATTACAGCCACAAAGGTTGAGGAAGAATCTGGGCTGGCGTAAGGATAGATTTAAACATGCATCAGGGCTTGCAAGAGGAGGTGAGGGATCATGTCAAAATGAGTTGGGAACGGACTGAGGCTTGTAGGGGTCCTAAGTAAGAAGTCAGATCATTGGGTTGACCTTCTAACTTCTAATGCCACTGTGTCACTTGGAGAAAGGTTTTGATTGGGTAAAGAGATCATACAAAAATGTGCCTTAATTCCTAGGTTTGAAAAATACAGGCATAGCAGGGATGTGCATTCATGGCCATTCACTTGGTTCATTTGAGTGCCTACAAATTTAAAGTACATGCTAGTTGTGTGCACACATGCATATGTAGGAATTAATGCACATACAATCCATGGCACATATTTTTAAGTTCTTGCGAGCATACAATGAGTTCCTAAAAAAATAGATGAAAAAATGCCTGAAAATTAAGATTAATTAATTTTAAACAAACAGAAATGAAATAGGTGCCGCCAAGTCAACGCTGACTCCTGGCAACCCAAGAAGTAGATTCACAGGCCTTTCTTCCATGCAGCGAGTTTACAGCACCTTGCATTCTGACATGGTTACTCATCCAAGTACTAGCCAGGCCTGACCTACTTAGCTTCAGAGTTCAACTGAGAACAAGGTCGATCAAGAAAACTCAGAACTCAAACAAAACAGAAATCAAACCATCTTTGGCTGAGGGACATAAGCTAATGAGCTGATTATTCCCTTTTAAGAGAACAGTATTCAAAACAATTTATAAATTGATAAATTGGCCTGTATTAAAACTGGATAACAAACAGGGAGGGAGTCTCCTATCAGGGCCGCTTTTACCTATGGGCAAAAGGGGCAGCTTCCCTAGGCCCCTGCACAATGGGGGCCCAGATACACAGCGGGCAGACAGCTTGCATCTGGGCCATGATCTCAGCCATGCCCTTTTCTTCTCTGCTGGGTGAGAGTCTACGAATGGGGGGGGGGGGCATTCTCCGAAGTTTGCCCAGGGCCCCATAAGGGATTGAAGGATCCTGTTTCAAATTCTAAAGCACACAGCAAAAGGAGCACATCAGATGATATACCAGGACTCTCATATTTATTTAAAACAACCCAACATGGTGATGATGGGCTGTTTTAAATATGATTGTTATAAACTCATATCATCAGACCACTTCTACTGCCAGTTCCACCAGCATCAGCTTTCAGCCAGTCACAGTTCCTGCATAAACTTCATTCCAGTTCCAGTCTTAGCTCGCCCATAGCCCCAGAATCAGATTATTTCCAGTTCTAAACCTTTACCAGCCCCAGCATCAGACCATTAACATTTCCAGTCCCAGATCTATCATCAGCCCATTTCCAATACCATCCACGCACCCCAACCCCATCATCAGCATGTTTTATATCTGCAAACAAAACACTTCCTGTCTTTTACAAGCAAACGGAAGTGCCTTTGTTTGCTTTAAAGAAACACTGGGTGCCAGTGACTGTAACTCAGCACAGCTGCGGGAATGAAGGGAAAGGACCCCACATCTGTAAAAGGGCGAGGCAGTAAGACAGGCTTTGGGAACTCTTAAAACGTGGGTGTTCCAAGACAATGCCTCACTGTTTTATTCCTTAAACAAGCCCTGCATGCATGACGGTGTGGTATCACACGCATACCTCTAACATAGTACATTCAAGCCAAAATTTTAGCATGCCTGAATTCCTGTTAGTGTGCAGTACAGTGTATGTTCAACACTGCAACTTCTTGCTATGACCTTGCCAGCTGAATATCAGATCCATGTGTTTTTACTAGTGTGACCCAGATGTCATTAAGTCCCTTATAGTGAAATATGGGAGTATGTTTTTGCACCCATTCAGTAAGATAGTGTGCTGTAATCAGCATAATGGGATAAACACCTAGAAGTTTTCTAGCTCAGTACCCAAATTGGGATGTGTCCAGGGGAGGAGTTAGGTGGGCTCATAAGGTCAGGACTTCTCAGAGTAAGGGGCATGTTTACTAAAAACCGCTAATTAGCGCGCCGCAAAATAGCGCACTAAAAGCGGTACTTAAGAGCGCTTAAATGCCCCGCAAACGTGTGATGAAGCCCCGCACACTTGCGCGTCACAGTAACGGGTGCCGCACAAGTACGTGCCCGCAAATGTCCGATAGAGGCGTGGAAAGGCTAACGGAGGGCGGAGGAAGGCCCCGGAGGGGCGGAGAGAAGGGGTTAATGGGCGGGGAAGGGGAGGGGAGAGGCGCCCCGCACATTATCGGGGCTGAATTTCCAAAACAAAATAGCGCGAGTGAATCACTCGCGTTAGAATGCATTTAAAGGGAAGAGAAACCATTTCCGTCAGCAATGTACAGCAAAACCGGGGAAACCTGAAAAACGTGAGCAGTGTGATACATGTGCACAGCACAAAGTGCAATTATAAATAGAAAATGACCACCACAAAAATATGAAAAATAGTAATTCAGTTGGGGAACAGTTATAGTGATGGGCAAAACTAGATAACACACCCAGGAAAGCTCCATAAAAAAGGAAATGATTTATGGAAAGGTGTACGAAGCGGAGACTCGTCCAAAAAACATTTCCCTTTTTCTGGAGCTGTCCTGGGAGTGTTATCTAGGGTTGCCCATTAATATCACTGTTGCCCAGCTTGGGTATATGTTTTCCCCCTTTGTTCCGTGGTCATTCCCGGGTTTTATTTGCACGTTTGTCACCACACAGGGTGAAGGAGCCCACAGTAAAAATGCATACAGCAGGGTTTGTGACTCCATCCTGCCAGGTTTATTACCTCCAGGGGCTGCAATGTCTCTGTGGCCATAGTGTGGTGCAGAGGACATAGCCATGACCTCTAGGACTAGAAGGCCAGAGGTTCAAATCCCAGCTGGGGCACTTGCCAGCCCCATCCATATATTTTACCCACCACTAAACAAAGATAGAGCAGACACCCCTGTATTGCAGGGAACATAAGCATGGGGGAAACACCCATATGTTACCCAACACCACACACCACAACAATGGGCATACCTACAGCCAAGTCCCCCAAATGCAGTCCCGTACTGCCACATTGCAATCAGGTCATCTGCTTTTTCTGAGAGAAGCTCATGCCAGCATGTTGGCGCACGAGTACATGTGGTGCAGGGGGCAGTGGCAGCTAGCCACAGAGGACAGAGGCCAAGCCATGTGCAGGCTGGCACAGTCCACTGCAACACACAGGCCCTGCTGGATCCACAGGCATGGACGTTCCAGGGAATCCAGCCAATGTGTGGCTACAAGGTGGTGCAGTGCACACAGACAGTGCATACAAGAACAGAAGGTCACAGGTTCAAAGCCCAGCTGGGGCTACCACCAATCCTTCCCACATATTTTTCCCACAGCTACACAGTGATAGTAAGGACAAACCTTTCGTGGTGAGGACATATGCAATGGTACTACGTCTATCTTTTACCCCACTGAGCACAGACACCATGTATAGGGGCAGTACCTAGAGCAGAATCTCCCAAATGCAGTCCTGGTGGGCCACACACCAGTCAGGGTCCATGCTGCCACTCATACAAATGCCTGTGCTGTATATCTATGCACCACCCCCATGGCATGTAGATGTAGCTCATGCATATTCATGAGGAACAGCAGGTAAACCCGATCAGTGTGATGCACACCTGGACTGGAGTTGGGAATCTCTGCAGTAAAGCAGCAGCCAACAGGGGCAGACACACCCACACCCACACCCACATGCCCCATTGGCCAATGTCTCCTGGAGAGGCAGAACATTGGACCCTGTGTGCATCTCCCAATACTAGCACCTGCATACCCTAGCAATGGAACCCTACACCTGAGGTATACGGTACACAGCTCTGAGACGCTTGCTAGGAGTACTGGCAGATAGATATCCATACGTTACGCACATACTGCTAGTTGACCCCATCCGAACAATCTGTTTGGTGTTTGCGGTGCGTGCTCCAGCCCTTGCCTCTGACGGTGTTTACCACCCTGGGGAGTGACCCCCAGCAGTACTGCGTAGCATATCCATGCCTTGCTGTGCCCAGCACCGGTTTGGTGGGCAAGGCTAATTACCTCCTCAATAGTAGCACCATGATGGCATAGGTGTGGAATTGTGTGTCTGTCTATACCAGGGGTGGGCACCTCCGGTCCTGGAGGGCCGCAGACCAGTCAGGTTTTCGGGATATCCCTAATGAACATGCATGAGATATATATGCATTAGAGATATCCTGCCAACCTGACTGGTTTGTGGCCCTCCAGGGCTGGATTTGGAGACCCCTGCATTACACCTCTGTCATTTAAGATCGTGAGTGGGCAAGGTACAGATGTCCTAGACATCGAAAGGGTATATAGAATGTGTCACATTCCTCCTTGATTCTCATCACCACCAAAAAGTTGTCTAATAGACAATTTTTTGGTGGTGGTGAGAAGTTAGGAGGACTGTGACAAATTCTATCTAACCTTTTTGATGTCTTGGACATCTGCACCTTGTTCACTCACTATCTTAAATGACTGCCCTGTAGGATGTCTGTTCCCTAGCAGGACTGGGGTTGATGGTCCACTCTACTGCCATCAGGGTGGGGATCTGTTTTATCCACCTGGGGGTCCATGGGGTGGGGGGTCCCCACTAACTGAGCCAAACAGAGATCTCCAAAATGTTTGTGCAGCACCTACCTATTCCACAGGTTATTGCTGCTTTGGAGCTCTAACATGGCTGTATTTGACCATGCCTGGTGTTGTGGACCTGGTCCTGGGCGCAACATCTCACACTCAGGGTGAGCACAGTAACCGCACAATGTGATGGTGTTTAGCTACTCTTTGCCATTTGTCCACCCACTCAGGACACCCTACCAGGCCGAGGTGCTGTGTGGGTGCACACGGACACTTCCCCCTACCAGGCCGGGGAGCTTTAGGGGTGCATTTCCCATCCTGTGTTCAATCGTGGACAGCTGATTTGCATATGCAGTGCATCATGGGTACGAGTGGTTCACAACAGCAGACTGTCAGTGAGGTGACGTACAGGCTATCTGCAGCCAGCCAGGGGCTGTTTACAGTTATAGAGCTGTAGCCCAATGGTTGCATCACTGCCTGTGCAGCCAGATGTCATGGGTTCAAACCCACAGTGGGGTTATGTGATAGGGGTGTCCACAGATTTATTTTAATTTACTGTACATATGTTCCTGCCAGCAATACCACCCTCAGCGTACTGTACCCATAAGGTGCCTCTGAGGGTGCTTTATGGGGCGCCCTATAGGGCACTTTACGGTTGCCAGCCATATAAGGTGCACTATACATTATCCTGTGTCACAACATACATGCTGCCCTATAGGGGACATTCTAGGGTGCCTTGGCGGATGGTGCACTGTAACATGTGCCTTATGGGCCGCCTTATATTAATATGCTGTGAGAGTGCGTTTGCTAGTAGTTATCACAAAATAAAATTTGAAATCCTCCTACAGCACTCCACAACATATAACATACTGCCTCAGCTAGCCTTTTTCACTAGGCATTGTGAGGGATCAAACCCCTGGTCCCTGCACCATTGGTCAGTGTCTTAACCATTGTGCTGTGGCTGTGTTCTTTTGCTTTGACATCAGCGTGCTGCCTTATGCCCATCAGTGCACCACCTCCTGCTGCCCACAATTAGTGCGCCGCCTTGTGCCGCCCAAAATGAACAGTGCGCCGCCTTATGCCGCCCAAAAAGAACAGTGCGCCGCCTTGTGCCGCCCAGATAGTACAGTGCGCTGCCTTATGCCGTACAAAACGAACAGTGTGCCGCCTTATGCCGTCCAAAAGTACTTTGCCTCCTGAACCACTTTTACACATTCAAGGTGTTGCCTCAGCTGGCCTTTTTGTTGCGCACACTGGGGGATTGAACCTGTGACCCCTGCACCATTGGTTAGTGTGTTCACCGTTGTGCTACAGCTCTGTTCTGATATGTACTCAGCAGCGCCCCACTTAGCCTTCCCACGCGCTAATGTGGGCCCCGCAAATTAGCGCGACGCGCACACGTACGGTAGGGTTTTTTTCTTCTTTCTGCCTGAACCGCCCACTCCTTATATGGCACACGCACACTACCGCGGCCCCGCACGTTAGGAATGTTTAGTAAACATGCCCTTAAGAGGAGGGATCCTTATACAATAGAGAGGAAATGAGAAGGTAGGTCTGGCTTAGAGGAATTTATTCAGATTGCAAGGGAAGTCAGAAGAGTGCTCTTGGGAGGAGGGAAGATAGTATCCTGAATCCTGCCTCCAAAGAAGCAGCCCAGTCTCTGATTGGGGAAGACAGTCATGGGTCTTGTGAGGGTGGTATCCTTGATGCCAAAGAGGTAAAAGGAAAAGAGAACTTAGGAACTGTCCTTTACATGTAGTAAGGGAAGAGGCGGAATACCATGGAAGAGAATTTGTGGTGCTAGTCTGGATCCAAGGACCCAGGAAGGAGGCTGGTTGGGTTTAGAGGTGGAAAATTCCAAGAAAAAAAACTTCACAGTCTGTGCTGGAAGGGGGACTCTCAAGGGAGTGTCCATTGGATGGAACCAAGAGCAAGAGAAATTAAGGAAATCAGGGAAGAGACTGCAAATAATTTTGGATGAGACTGCTATCAGGATTGTTATTCAAAGCTGACTTACCCTGATGTTGGAGCAAAGTTGGAGATAAGGGGTGTGCAGGCTAAAAAAAATTCTTTTATATTGTTTTGCTTTTTACAATAGTGTATGCTATTGCATTGACCCCCCTTTTTGTTTGTGTGTGAGCCCTGCACACTATTCGTGTATGTGTGAACAGTTTGCACTAGTGTACAATAGTGCATGCTATTGCACAACAGTGCACATTTGTGTAATATGTACAGTGGCACAGACTATTGCTATTTTTGTTTTGAAACTAAAGCACATCCCTATTGAGTTCAACAATGTATACTGTGGATTTATTTTCCTTCTAGTCCCTCAGTGAGAAGGGAAAACAGAGGGAGGGGGAAAAATAGAGCAGCCAATGAGTAGGTAGAAGTGTGGGTCCTTGGAGAAGAATCTTCCCCCTATACACACATTCTTTGAGCCCACCAAAAATAAAACTTGTTCTGTGGTCCCAATTTCAAAGGGGGTTTACCTGGAGTCCTGCTATACCTGTGCTAAAGTGACAATGATTAGCAAAACCAGTTGTGTATGAATTAAACCACAATAGCACACACTCATGATTTATTTTTATTTATCTCATAACCTATTTAATGAGTCAGTCCCTAAACTGCATGGTTCAGCTATACAGTATAAAAGCGAACATTAGAATAAATGTAAGATCTTATAAACAGCATACAGCGGTATCAGTCGTGATACCCAGATATGATATTTTCCATTATATTTCTGCAGTAAAAAATATATACAGATTCAGTATGAGATATGGTGCAGATTTCTTAAATAATGAATACTTAAAAAATTGACTTTAGTTATGCAAAGTATCCTGTAAAATTACTTCATCCTGAAGTTTCCATGATGAATTAAGGTTTTAGTGACCTTGTATTTGTAGATTTTAAATGTACCTTTTGGACCTCAGTGCTAATAACCTGCAGTTGGCAGAATAATTTATGTGACTGTGTTGCTTCTGAAAAGGACATCCAATTATGAAAACTCTGGAGCAAAGGCAAAATTGTCAGTTTGGAAACAGCTCTAATCCTACCCAATTTTAATTTGAAATGCTGCCTCATTCTGTTCTTCCTATAATCAAGTGGACATTTCGTGGGGCATAAAGAATCAAAGAAGCAAACTGGATGCTGACGTACAGCCATTAAAATATTTACCGATTTGATGAAGTGTGAGAAACAATTACAACTCAACAAGAATACCAGTCACTAGGGACCTCATTATACGAGGGGGGTCTGATAAGTCTCTGGCCTTGTAATAAAACAGAAAGCTACAGGCACACTTCCGTTCCAGAGGTCTGAATGATCTCTCTGCAGTTTCGTTTTATTTGGACTTCCAGAACGGAAGTGAACCCGTAGCTTTCTGTTTCGTTACAAGCCAGAGACTTTATAGCCCCTCCTCGTACAACAGTATGCTATGTGAGAAGTTCAAAAAGACGCTTATTTGAAGTCTGTTTTATAAAGGCAGCATAGGCAGAACCTGCCTAAATAGTGCAGAGCTATGCACATATTTATACTTGCTCCAAAATCACTGTAAATATGCACATGCATCTAAGCAAGTAGGTTCATATTTTATATGATATCCATACATATCACAACTCTAACTCCACCCAAACCATGCCCTCAGGATGCTGATTGTGCAAGGGTGCACCCCAGTGCAGTTGGACTCCAGCCCAGTGCTGGGAGTTCTAGCAAGTACTGAGAACTAGCTAAGGGAAGTCAGGACTTCCTTTAAGTCTTATCTAAGGAGCACCATAAGGGAAGTTTCAGAGACAGACTGGGCAGGACTAGGGTAGAGCCCTGATAGGCTTTTTAAAACCGTGAGGGATGGAAGTTCAGAGAGAAGCCCTGGCGAAAGGAAGAAGCTCTCTAGGCAGCAGGAAGTCCAAGAGTGGTCCATCCCAAAAAGTGAGATTTATCGCCCAGTGAGTGAGATTGAAGGCCAATAAGCAAGGTTTTTCTCATGGTGCATTTGTGGTATAAATTTGGAAAGATCTGCATGTTCTAGTGCTTTGCAAATGAAAGGAACACTACAAAATGATATTCAGCTTGCTATGATTTCATTTTAGCTTTTAAGTTTCACTCCCTCGCTCCAGAACAGAAGATTTCCTGTGGAGCTCATCATACAAAAAAAAAAAATTGACATAAACAATAGTATAAATCTTCTTTAGTACAAGAAGTACTGTGAAATAAGACAAAACCCTATGAAAGTCAGTTTGGATAGAAATATAATCTATCATTCCATAACAGCACCAACGAGGACCTACCTAGGAAATGACAGCACTGTAAATATATTAGTAGCCTTTACTGGGAAAATTAAACAAGCAGGATTATTAATACAAATCCCTATACAAACTGCTAACAGAATACCTGGCCTCAGGGGCGGCTCAAGGCAATCTGCTGCCTGAGGCGAAGAATGAGGTCCCCCCCCCCTACCTTAGAGGTGGTGGGGCTTTTTCAAAAATCCAGTCAGAGACTGAACCAAACCAAAAAAACGATTATATGAAGGAAATGCAAGATGTTTGCACACAGGGCCGTAATGAGCTGCAATCGCGCCCTGTGTGACTTGCAGCTCGGGAGCATGCCCCCCTCCCCTTTCCCCCCCATACCTCCATCCAGCGCTGCCTGCTTTTTCCCTGCTGCTGCCACCCTCTGTTTTTTTTCAAGGCGGCATCGGCAGCAGGGAAAGAGCAGGCAGCGCTGAACGGAAGAATGGGGAGGAGGTGGGAGGGCATGCACCCGATCTGAAAGTGACCAGCACTTTAAGCAGATCTGTCCCTCCCTGCTCTGACATCTTGTCGGAGGAGGGAGGGACCAGACCTGCTTAAAGTGCTGAGAAAAGGCTTGGGGGGGGTGTGCATTTTGGCTGCCTTCTATTGTCCTGCCAGCGGCGGCAAGGCAACAGCAGACAGCCAAAATTTGCCCTCCAAGCCTTTGCGCCCTGTACGACTGCACCACTTGCACAGGGCTAGGTACGGTCCTGTTTGCACACCAAGGAACTAAAAGAGAGCAAAACCAACAGCACAGTTTATAAAACTAAATTATAACTCATTTTTATTTTGTTGTTATAAACTGCGTTATGGTTCTTGTTTTTTCTTTTTCAACATGTATTTTGCATCCACAGTAGATGCAGAGCAGAACCAGGACATTCACCCACAGAACTCAATATAAAAAAAAAATCTGATTCTGATCATCTTACTAACAACAACAGCAACCACTATTCTCCAGTGCCAGTCATATTGTGAACTAATATAAAACCCTACAACAAAGAACAAACCTACCATACCATAACATATCAGCACAAATTTCCAAAACTAACATAAGGAGTCCATCCAAAAAAAGTGTCACTGTAAATACTACAGTGGGCCCTGGAACATCCATACGCCTATTTGAAAAGCTGAACAAGTCAAATTACTACAGTACAGTATATATGTACAAACGTCATGCTAACAGAACACCTGACCTCAGTCACACACTCACAACATCGACCCTCACCAAGTACAGAAGAAGTAACCACAATCTAAAGTAAAAATAAAAATATGTAGACAAAATTTAAACTGAAACCCCAAGAAGCCAGAGTCCACATGCAGTGGAACATCAAATAAATAAGAGATGCATTTCCCCAATACTGTGTAAAATATAAACATAGCACAAAGTCCAAATCACTAAAATTAAATAAAATTATTTTTTCTACCTTTGTTGTCTATTTTATTCTCTGATCATGCTGGTCCCAATCTGAGGCTTCTGCTTTCCTGTCTTCTCTTAGCTCTCTTTCTGTGGTCTATGATCCATCTGCTATTTCTTATCTCTTCTTTTGTTTTCTTCACTTCCTTCCATCAACCCATTTCCAGTTCCAGTAACCCTCCCCAGTATCAGCCCTCTTTCCAGTCCTCCCCTCCCAGTATCTTCCAATGTCAACCACCTTGCATTCCCATGACTGTCACTGGTGTCCATTCCCTTCCAGCCCCCTCCTTCCCCATTGTCCAGCCCCTTCTATTCCAAATGCCATCCCAGGTATCAGCTAACGTCCACTCTCAGTGCCACCCCCCCAATCTGCTCCCTTCCAGTCACCCTACCCTCTGTCCATCCCCCTTCCAGTGCCATTGGCATTTCAGCTCCCTTCCAGCCTCCTCCACATTACCCAGCCACATACCACTCCCATCCCCAAGTGTCAGCTCCCTTCCAATCCCTCTTCAGTACATCCCAGGTGTCAGCTCCATTCCAGGCCCCTCCTTCCCCTGCCATATCAGCTCCTTTCCAGCCCCTCCTTCCCCTGTATCAGCTCCCTTCCTGCCCCCTCCTTCTGCTGGCAGACCTTCTCAGTATCCGCTCTCTTCCAGTCCTATTCTCCCATCCCCCACATCAGATTTAGATCTGTTTTGTTATTATGCCTGTTCTATGTGAAGTTGCTTGACTGTTCACGTTTCTTGTAAACCGCGCTGATACCAAATAGTGCGGTATATTAAAGCTAATAAATAAATAAATAAATAAATCAGCCCTTTTGTAGCCCTAGCCCCTAGTTTTCTTCCAAGGCCAGCAGCAATCTCCTCCTCTCCCCCATTAGCCCATTTCCAGTCCCAGTCTATTTCCAGTCCTATCCCCCTTATCAGCTCACTCCAGTCCTAGCCCCCCAATAAGTCAATTTTGAGTCCCCCAATCAGTCCATTTCCTGTCCTAGCCCCCCCTAATCAGCCCATTTCCAGCTCTAACCCCACCAATCAGCCCATTACCAGTCCTAGCCCCCCTCCAGATCAGCCTATTTCCATTCTTAACCCCCCATCAGCCCATTTGCAGTTCTAACCCCTCCATCAGCCCATTGCCAGTCCTAGCCCCCCTCCTGATCAGCCCATTTCCAGTTCTAATCCCCCCCATCAGCCCATTTCCAGTTCTAGCCCCCCTCCTGATCAGCCCATTTCCAGGTCTAACTCCCCATTAGCCCATTTCCAGTCCTAGGCCCCCTCCATCAGCCCATTTCCAGTCCTAACCCTCCCCTCCATCAATCCATTACAGTGCTACCCCCTCCCCCCCCCAGCACAGCCCAGCCCGACCTTCAAAGAAAAATTAAAAAAAAAAAATTAAGCCAGCACCGCTGCTGCTTCCACTGCGGCAGCAGCAGAATGAAGTGCCCTGCAGTCCCCGCACCTCCCCGGTAGAGCTCTCAGCACCAGTCTGCTTTTCAGAGCCACGAAGGTAGAGTTTCCCTTTCTCGCGGTTCTGTTATTTGAGCCCACCATCGCTGATGGGAAACTTCCTTCCTGTTTCCCATCAGCGCCGGTGGGCTCAAATAACAGAGCAGCAAGAAAGGGAAACTCTCCCTTCGCGGCTCTGAAAAGCAGGGCGTCACTGAGATCTCTGCCGGGTAGCCATGGGGACCGCGGGGCACTTCATTGTGTTGCTGCTGCGGCGGCAGCGGCTCCGACTTGATGTTTTGGGTTTTTTGGTTGTTTTTTTTTAAGGCCGAGTGAGGCGGTCTTTTTTGGGGGCAATTTTTGCTGCCCCCAAAAAGTTACCACCTGAGGCCACCGCCTCACTTGGCCTCATTATAGAGCTGTGCCTGCCTGGCCTCAGTCACACATTCTAAACATAGATAGACCATCTTGTAAACAGAACATTACCACAAACCGACAACAGAAATATGCAGACAAAAATTTAACTGAAACCCCAAGAAGCCAGACGCTGTGTGCATTGCAACACCAGAGAAATAGAAATGGCAATGCATTTCCTTCCATACTGTGCTAAATAGTAAGATAGCAGATGACCTAATTTACAAAAACTGACATATTCCAACGACAAAATTAAAAATTAAACTCTTTTTTCTACCTTTGTTGCCTGACCATTTTATTTTTCTAAGCATGTTGGTCTCAGTCTCTGGACTTTGCATTCCTCTGTCTTCTCCTAACTTTCTATCCAGGGTCTTCAGTCCATTTGTTCACTTTTCTTTCCTTCTTTCTTCTTTATTTCCTTCTCTCGGTCATTGATCTTTTCCATTCAGTATTCTTCCATTTATTTTGCTATCTGTCTATCTACTCAGATTTCACTCCTTTTTCCAATATAGTCTTCAATCTTCTTCTTTTTACTGCATTTATGTACAGCTTTCTATCTGTTTTCTTCACCCTGGCCCCTTTATTCCCTAGTCTCCCCCAGCATCTTCTCTCTCTTTCTTTCTCCCTTTCCTTCCATCATCCTGCCTCACTCTCTCCCCTCCTTCCAGCATTTCCTCTAACCACCACCCCCCCATTCAGAATCTTCTCTCACTTTGCAACCCTTAGTTAAGCATCTCTTCTCTCTCTCCCCACCTCTGTCTAGCATCTCCCATTTGTCTTCCTATCCCCCTCCTATGCCCAGCATCTTCCCTCTACATTCCAACTCCACGTCCCCCATGGCCAGCATCAACTTGTCCTTACCTTTCATCCTATGTCAAATAAACCCTCTCTGTGTTCTTACTCCTCCCTACATCCAACATCTGACTCACCTTATTCCCCCCCTACTGTGTACAGCGCTCCCTTCTGTGTCTCTACTCCTCCAGCTGCACATGCCAGCATCTCCCTATAACCTTGTTCCCCCCATCCATGTTCAGCATCTGATCCCCTTCTGTGTCTCTATTCACCAATGTTCAACATCTTCCCTGTCACCCTATTTCCCCTCTGTTCATCACCCCTCATCATGTCCACCATCACCTCCTTCCTGTCCCTAGTTTACTATCCCCCCCCCCCCCCACCGGATGATCCAGAATATCTCATCTATCACTTTACCATCTCCCATTTCCACTATCCCCTCCCCTCTAATCCAGCTTCTCCTCTTCCCCAGTAATACCACTGTTAAGCTCCTTACCCCCCCCCCCACTACCAAAGTCCCCATATCCACTGCTGTTGCTGCTTGTTGAGATCTGTGATAGTGGCAATAAAACACAGAAGAAGACTGGAGCCTGCAAGTTCATAGCTCTGCTGTTGGCTCTGCCTGTCCTGTCCCTTCTGATATAAACTTCTGTTTCTGAGTTGTAGGACCAGAAGAACCATCAGCAGATCTATGGACTTGCAGGCTCTGGTCTTTTTTTGTATTTTATTGCTGTTGCTGAAGGTCCCAGTAAGCGTCAGTGGTAGCAGAGATGGGCACTTTGGTGGGGGAGGGAGATGAACAATTGAAGAAAACACTTTGAACAAGCAGCACAGTGGTTGAAAAAATGCATGAGCAAAAGGGGCAAAGGCTTGTGAGCCTGTGAATGGAGCCAAATTCATTTGTTATACACCTAATGCATGTGACTTGGTATGTCTGCACAATATGGGGGAAGGCTGTATGGTAAGTCCGCATTCAATCATTGCTGGTTATATGTTGTAGAAGGGGGGTAGGGGGTGCCTGCCTGTTGAAGGAAGAGCTGTTTAAACTGTCTTAAAGCAGAGATAGAGCCCTTGATTCTTGAGCTCTTGACAGAGCCAGTGAGAGGCAGAGGGAAAGATTCCCCAGAAGTAGAAGATGTGTAGCAGAATTTTATAACGTGCACGTCTGGCCTGTGGGCATGTCTAATGAAAAATGGGTCCATTTGACTCTAATTACACTCTAGTTATACACTTGCATGTCTGAACATGCCCATGAGACTGGAATTGGGGACAGAGATGTGTATGGCATGGCACGCCCAAACCCCAAGACATGGGTATACATAGCAGGTGGCGTGGATGCCCTTGCCCTCGGCAAATTCCGAAAAGATGTATGGCTCTGCTGCTGCATGTCTCTGTGTGGCCATGCCTCCTCATTTAAAATATGCCTCCCCAAAGCTGCTCCTCACATTGTCAGTGTGGTGCCCATGCCATCTACCCCATGGAAACAGATGTGACACATATGCTGATGCAAAACAGACCATATAAGCTAGTCCTTTTCATGACCAGGACACTGCAAGGTGATCTCTGCTCAATCAGAGATGTTACAACAGCAAGTAGAAAGTGATATGAGTGTCCTGACATACAGTACGTGAGCAGAGCATACATAGCAGTAGGTGAACATTTTAGTTGTGCTTGCATTGGTCTGTACAATGCAATGTATGGACCAGAAGAAATCAGAAATGGTCCTCTACAGCTAAATGTCAGAGCATATTCCTAAGATGTATTTATTTTATTTATTTAGAAATTTTTCCATATCACTGTATCTAAAAGTCAACATAGCTCAACAGGACTTTACAATGAACAGAGAATATGGAAATAGAACATTACTCAAAAGTAAAAGGAACAAAGTATAAATCTAAGAGGGAATGGAGGTAAGTGGAAATTAGGAATGGTGTGAGGGGTTTTAAGGTTTGGTTGGGGGTGAGGGAAGGGTGATAAAGTTGGAGGCAGGAGGCAGGAGGAGGAAGGGGGAGTGAGGGGATGATTTGTATTGTTGATTGAGGGGTAAGTGGCTATGTTCTAGGAATAGGTGAGTTTTTAGATTTCTTTGGAAGGTCATTAGGTCATCTGTGGCATGTAAGTTGTTTGGGATGGCATTCTATAGTATAGAGGCATATATGGAGAAGGCCCTTCTAGATGTGGAGTGGTTGGTTTTTGTGTTGCTTGTTGGGATGGTAAGAGTGTTCTGAGAGTTTGTTCATCTAGACCTGATGGTTGATCTTTTCTGTAACAGCAATTGTAGATGGATGGAGGAGAAACTGTGATTGATTTTGAAGATTGTGAGGATAGCTTTGCATTTGATTCTCTTTATGATGGGTAACATTAAATAGGGACCTTCAGATTGAGTCCAAGCACTAGCGCAAACAGCAGCATTAGATGCCCAATGGCACTGGCATCTGTCTATGCAATATGCACATTTGTGAGACTTCTGATGGTGCCATATGCCCTGTTTCATGCCCTCATTCTGAGGTTCCCTTATTACTGACAGGGATATGCTTTGACATTTAGCAGAGAGACCCTGTTCTGCTGTATCTTAGCCGATCATACTGGCACATGGTCACACTGCGGACAGCCCTACAGATGAGGTACTGGCCAGGCACTGATGTCCCCCCAAAACTGCAGTTTCACATCAGGTTCCCCCATGCATCCCTCTAACAACACACACACACACTCTCACTTGTAGTCGCACAAAACATTAATCTCCAGTACAGATGCCCTGCACCTCTAGAAAAAAGCTGGCATGGGGGTCACAGGATTGGCATAGGGTGGCACCCCAGCAGCAGAGCAACCTGGCACAAGGGAAAATCAGGAGGACAAATACTACTGGAAGGAATGATAACTTTATTTGTATAAGGTCTGCCCTATGTGGGGTCATTCCAAGCCGTGAATAGCTATAGGATTCGAAAGCCAAATGTAATCCAATAGCCAAAATGCTGCCTGCTGACCATCCCCGCTATTCGGCCCCTCTGCCAACAATGACTAACTTCCCTGTATGTTGTACGGGGAGGTTAGATGGGGTGGGAAAGGGGCAGTGTGGTGGTAGAGTTAGGGTGCGCAGTGGGCATTCCGCGGCCCCGGACATACAGGGCTGATTCCAATGTCAGCCCTGTATTCCAGGGCCAGCAGACTGTGGTGGAATAAGTTCTCCTAGTCGACGGGGGATGGCAGGCCTGGGCCACAAGGAGGTAGGAGGGGGTGGAGAAGATTCCCCTTGGGAGGCCAGATCGGGGGAAAAATCTGTTCGGCGGCCAGGATCACGACTCCTGAATGGAGCTGTGATGCCATGGCAAACCGATGCCATGGCGCTGTGGCTCTATTCAGGAGCCTTGACTGAGTTAGCCGTGCTAGGCCTGTATGTGCAGGCCGACTGGGATCAGGGTCCAGTCCTGCACATACAAGCCTGGACGCAATTCTGATCCCATGGGGCTCTAACTCTGTGCATCTGGTTCTGACTGGGTGCACAGAGGGCTGGGACATCCAGGATGGAATTGGGCCCCGTGTGTTTCGGCCAGATGGCCTTCTTCAGAGGACTATGACCTATAAAAAACATATATATCTAAGATAACATAAAATACACTAAAATATAAAAAATAACATAAATATAAACATTGAATGATACTATATATATGCGGAAGAGCCAATTCCATGACAGTTAGTAAGATATCGCACTAGTAAAAACAATAAAATGATCAAATATAGTCATATAAATGTAAACATAAAAATTAATAAATAATAAATGGATGCTACCATTAAAAGAACATAAATTATAATTCTATAAAATAAATAAACATCACCTATTTCTCCTACACTACTCTCAATATACCAACCCAACACCCTCTATTATGTACACAAGAACCAACTGAAAGCCTGTCTAAGAATGTACATACTGTAGATACATATTGTAGTTATTTCTCTTAATATTGTACATAGCCCCCTGTTCAAGTCCAAGTTTCATTCCCCTGTTTCATTGTAAGTGTCTACTTGGCACAGTATTCATTTTATGTAAACCGCGCTGATTTTTAAGAGTGCGGTATATAAGAACAATAAAATAAATAAATAAATAAATAAAAATAAAGAATAAACGTACAATAAAACCATTTGAGGAGTAATCAGACTTACTGTTGTGCTAAAGATAAAAGTGAATTATATATCCAAAAGATATAATATCTTGAAACACCATAAAGTGCATGGGTGAAATAATTAAATATTACAAAAGACTCACCATAAACAGGAGACGAACCAATATGCTCTCAAATTTTATACTATAAATCAGTGAAGGCTAAAGGAAAGAGATATGTACAAAAGATGCATAATAAATCATGGTAATCTGAAGGTTCAGGTATATCAAACTCTGATAGAACAAAGGTGAGGGGAGAGAGAAAGAGTACCTTAGGAATCATCAGTTGTATAAATGGAGGGGGAAGTGAACCAATTGTGTTCGGAGTGGGAAGGAGGAGATGGCACCATATATGTATTTTTTTAGTATTGACAAAATACTTAAGAAAGTCATTAGTCCCATAGTGAATCATAAAGACACTATGCTGAAGCGAACAATATAATCTCAATCCATGTGTATATACAGAGGGAACTGTGGTGCAATCATGTGAAATAAAATCGAAATAAAAAGGGAAAATAATGGTGTTGTGAATATTCTACATGATACATTGAACCATAACGGTTTCAAGAGCACTTCAAGCATATTAAATTTGTTATTAGGGCCATGTATCACACTGGTCAACATTGAAATCGTTATTGACTTTAAAAGGACCTAATCTGTAGTATCTTGGTGAGCTGAACACGAATATAACATTACAAATTTTTTATTGGCTTTCGTTTTGAAGATATTGCATGTAGTTCATTTTTGACATTTTACCATGTAAATTTATCCAGTAGGACATCAACAACATCACAAATAAGGCTTGAATGATGTAATATTGCATCACATTGCATAATACCAGCATGCACACATCATCCAGAGTTGATTGCATCATTTTCTGATGCAATTCAATACTACTGCCAGATGGCTGCTGAAGCCATCTGACATCAGCAGTGTACTATACGCAGTCGGAAAGGTTGAGCATTTAAAATATTTCAGACTGTGCGAGACAGTTTAAGCTACTGTTATATGTAACTTTTATTAATCATAGAATTTTAGACATTTAGGTACAATACAGAACAGTAATGTCGTGAAAGTGTGTTAATACCGTTGACAATTTCTGCTACATTTGTGGGGAAGTGACATTTGCCAACCAGAAGAAAAGTATCACTTCTCAACTGAAGAAGGCATATCATCTTTACTTCGGATGCAAGATTGGTGACCAAGACAAGCCTTGGGCCCCGCATATATGCTGCAATACATGTACAACACGGCTTTCACAGTGATTGAATTGCAAAAGACCATCAATGCCATTTGCAGTCCCCATGGTGTGGAGAGAGCCAAGCAACCAAATAAATGACTGTTACTTCTGCTTGGTTCCTCCTCTTTCCAGCGGAATAACGAAGCAAAAGAAGTCAAGCATAGTCTACCCAAACATTCTGTCTGCATTGAGACAAGTTCCACATGGTGAGGGACTTCCTATTCTAGAAACTCCATCAGAATATTCTCTTGATTCATCTGATGAGGATAAGGGTGAGCCGACCTGTTCTTCTCCTGGTCCATCAGCATGCAGTGACCCAGATTTTCACTGGGATGCATATCAGCTCCACACAGAATAATATAGGAAGAACTAAATGACCTGGTTCGTGATTTGGACTTATCCAAGAACAAGGCAGAATTGCTAGGATAAAGACTCCAACAATGGAATCTTCTAGAAGAAGATGTCAACATTGCTTCATATCGAAAGCACCACCAGCAGTTGGAGCCTTTCTTCAGAAAGGAAAGTAATCTGGTATTCTGTTCCGAATTGAAAGCCTCATGAATGCCTTAAAAATCACTCATGACCCACAAGACTGGAGACTATTTATAGACTCTTCGAAACGGAGTCTGAAGGCTGTGCTTTTGAACAATGGAAACCATCTTCCATCTATTCCAGTAGCACATGCCGTCCACATGAAAGAGACATTTATTTATTTATTTATTTATTTAATACACACTTATATACCGCCGCTTCCAGCGATCAGCAGCGGTTCGATTCTCCTTTTGGGGATGTCAAATCAGGACAGGGAGGGGACAGTAATTACATAGATCCGAGGGGAGGTCACAGCACACAGGGTTAGTGTCATGGGGGAATGCGTTATACATATTTACATTTATACATACATATTTACACATTTCTTGATTACAATTGTACAATTACTCATTTTTGAAATTACACCTTTTTCATATTTTTATATTTGGATTATACATTTTTGGATTACACATTTTTGTATTATACATCTTCACATATTTCTACATAAAGTGGTATCCAACGCATATAATTATCTGCTTGCTTTGCTACGATTCATTGGCACTTGAGAGTCATGGCTGATTGTAATAGCATTTGAATAGGTGGGTTTTTAACTCCTTCCTGAAGATTGTAATGTCCGTGATTAAGCGCAGTTCAAAAGGGAGTTGATTCCATATTGTTGGTGCAGAGAATGAGAAGGCTCTTCGAGATGTACTTGTTTTTACTGTTCTGATGGTGGTGGGGACCTGT
Organism: Ichthyophis bannanicus; assembly: GCA_033557465.1. Lineage (NCBI taxonomy): Eukaryota > Metazoa > Chordata > Amphibia > Gymnophiona > Ichthyophiidae > Ichthyophis > Ichthyophis bannanicus. The sequence continues at coordinate 571,893,430 of CM066032.1, forward strand.
AGGGTGCCTAAGTTGGTATTTCTTCTGTCTCTATTTGCAGGTTGTGTGCTGATAAGGGTGGTCAGGAATGAGGGGGCTATGTTATTGATAAGTTTGAATGCGGTTACTAGCATCTTGTACTGTATCCTCGCTGCAATTGGAAGCCAATGTAGGTCTATTAGTATGGGGGTGATGTGTTCTGCAATGCTTGTTCCCATTATGATCCTGGCATATGATAAATTAAAGCATCTACTGACTTCCATTAACTATAGCAAGTACAGCTGGCACCTCTGTGGTGACTTGAAGGTAGTTGCCCTTTTAATGGGACTGCAGCAGGGATATATAAAATACACGTGTTTCTTATGTGAGTGGGATAACCGAGCAAAGGATTGGCACTACTTGCGGAAGGAATGGAATCGCAGAAAAAATGTAACAGTTGGAGAGAAGAATATCCAGCACCCAGCTCTGGTTGAGGCTCACAAAATCCTAATACCACCCCTTCACACCAAACTAGGTTTGATGAAAAACTTCGTGAAAGCCATGGACCGCACTTCGCCAGCTTTCCAATACCTGCATGAAAAATTCCTTCGACTTAGCGAAGCAAAGATTAGAGGGAGTTTTTGTGGGTCCTCAGATTCGAGAGCTCTTCAAAGATGACCGGTTCAGCAACTTGCTGCAGGGTGATGCGAAACAAGCATGGAATGCTTTTCGCCTAGTGTCAACAAACTTTCTCGGGAATGTTAGGGCAGAAAACTACAAGGAACTAGTAGAAGACATGCTGATGCAGTATCAGAATCTTGGCTGCAATATGTCTCTAAAGAACCATTTCCTTGATTCCCATCTTGATTTCTTTCCTGATAACTGCCATATGGTTAGTGATGAACAGGGCGAACATTTTCACCAGGATATCGCAATGATGGAGCAAAGATACCAGAGAAAATGTTCCACTACAATGCTGGCTGACTACTGCTGGACACTCCCCAGAGAAGCTCCCAAACAGCTGTACAAGAGACAGGTGAAAAAAATCTAAGAACTGGTCTATGACTTGTTTTTTTACAGGTATTAACCGAAGGCCTATTATATTTACTATTGACATGCATTTTGTGATGTAAACATTAATTCTTGTAGATTACAAAAAGAATAGAGACAACTTTGCAATTTCACTGTCATATTCATGTTCAGCATATAAAAATTGATAAGAAATGATTATTTTTATTTCAGTAACATGACTTTTATTTATTTATTTATTTATTTAGTGTACACTTGTATCTCGCTACTTCCAGCGATCAGCAGCGGTTTTCTATACATTTGTTGATCAGTGATTTCAGATTGGGAAAAGCGATTGCTTCACCACATAGACGTGTCTGTTACAACATCTATGTGGTATCCTGGTAACTTCCATTATATAATTCTTTTTATTATGTTCGCTCTTATGATATCCATATTTCTTTTTTTTTTTTTTTTTTTTTTTAAACTTTTATTTTCATTTTACAACAAGCAAAAGTAACAACACACCAAAGGAAACAAATACAAGCATACAATAAGGAAAAAGCAACCCCAATTACCCCCCACCCCTATGCTTCTTCTCTAAGCTGATAAGTATCATCATATAAGCGCTTACAAACAACAGTTATTGTACATCAAACAAACAGAAATAGTATCTACGATACAGAATGATCATGTGACAGAGATTAACACAGATTTAAACAGTCAAATGAGAGCATTTAGCAGTTTGAACATAGTCGTTGAGCATCTTCCATTTAAACAAGTAGTGGGGGGTCTGAGCGAAAGAGGCTGACATACGAGGTATTTGCTCATATTTACTGTAGAGACAGACATGATTCCACCATTCATTGGGGCTCAGGTGGGAGCTATTTTTCCAGTATTTCGTAATTAAGGAAATAGCAATGCCCAGCATAAAGTCTAAAAGGAAGTAAGCCGATTTAGGAAGAGAGGGGATCCCCGCAGCTGAGCGGAGTCCCACTATCTTCCAAGAGAGGGGCTCCTGAAAGTGCAAAATAGATTGAATACGACCCCAGACCCGACTCCAGTAATAAACTCTAAGTCGAAGGGGTGAAGCAGCCTCCATATATCTACTAACGCTAGATCTTTCATCAGAGCTGTAAGGGTATCAAGACTCTTGGGTGGACCACTCGTTCTAGGCGGCAGTCTATCTATCAAAGGATCAAGTACTTGGTTGAAATCGCCGCCAAGTATTAATGGAGTATTGGCAGAGGCCTGTGCCAACTGCGCAATACTTGCATAGTAAGCAGGGTTATCCACATTCGGAGCATAAATACAAATACACGTGAATTCACTATCTCCAACCTTAAGGTGTGCACGGGCCCATCTACCCTCCTTATCAGAACTAGTATCCATTACAGTAGCTTGCAAAGACTTCTTAACCAAGATGGCTACCCCACACCGCTTGGAAACGGCGGGAGAGTAGGCAGCCACCATGTAAGGCTTAGCATTAAGTTTCAGTGTTTCAACGGAGTTTAAATGCGTTTCCTGAAGAAACACTAAATCAGCATGTTCATGATTAAGATAGCTAAGGATTTTCTTTCTTTTGATTGGACTATTGATGCCTTTTACGTTCAGTGATAAGATCTTACATAAGGCCATTCAGAAGGGTTAAAAATTCTGAGAAAGAAACATGATAATGCACATAGTTGCACAATGTCCCTCATATTAACTGTATATGGCTATACACATGACATGATAGAAAATAAGCTAATGAAAAACAATGAAGCGCCCCATATAACAAAATAAGCACCGAAGTGCATTAGAGAAGAAGCAGAACCCCAGAAATTACTGGCGACCATATGTCTGCGGGGAGAAACCCCAGAGAAGGCCTAAATTGAAACATATAACCTGTATAGCTGTGCGTGCTCCGAATCCAACCGAGGTGCACATCATGGAGGGAAAGGAGACCAAGAAAGGTATATATAGAAAGAAAGAAAAGTCCAGGCAGTCTCTGTTCCAGGCAGTGAGCACCGCGTCGGGCCATTCAAAATGGCGGGCAGATCCGGCGGATTACAGATCCGAGTTGTTGGATTAGCGCATCTGGTCTGCTTCTTTGGAATCTAAAAATGTTGCTAGCAGATCAGGATCTTTGAAGGTTCTAGTTTGGTTATGGAGAGTCACTCTGAGCTTCGCTGGATACAATAGGCCAAAGCGAGCCTGTAGCTGTTGAAGTCTAGGTCGAAAAGCAAGGAGTCTCTTCCGACGGTCAACTGTGGGCTTTGCCAAGTCAGGGAAGAAGGAGACTTTATGACTGTCAAACTCCAGATGATGATTCGCCCGGGCAGCATTTAGAATTTGCTCAACTTGCTGATATCTCAGTAAGCGAAAGATGATAGGCCGGGGGGTCGTTCGATTGAGCACCATGTTGGTAGGAACACGATGTGCTCGGTCAATTTCCAGATCTCTGTGAAAATTGATCTTCAGCAAGGAGGGAAGAGTTTTGACCAGGAATTCTCTTATATCTCCTGCTTCCGCCCCCTCCGGTACTCCAATGAGCCTTACATTGTTGCGACGGGCTCGATTATTGCTATCCTCTAACTCTTTTTGAAGATTCTGTATCTGACGCTCAGCCTTGTCCAGTTTCACCAAGCGCACCGCGTGCGAGTCGAGGACCCCCGCCATGTTGTCCTGCCGTAGTGAAAGACCTTCAAGCCGGTCCTGAAGCATACCGAAATCTTCTCGCATGGCTCGGAGCGCTTCTCCGTTGGACTGTACCAGTTCCTTCACACCACGTATTTCCTCCAAGATCTCCTGTTGCATTTCGGGGTTTTCCCGAAGTGGAACCATCTTTTGTGGGGAAGACAACTCTGTTTTGGAGCGTTTTCCGTGTGAAGAAGAGGGAGACCCGAAGTCTAAGCGCGCTGGTTTGTGGGCCGCCATCCCCCCCGAGGCACCCCGGTAAGTTCGGAGCAAAATATTAAGTTTATATAGGTATTAAGTCAGGATTCTGAGTAGGCCCCTCGGGAGCTTCAGCGCGAAGCATCTACCCCGCTGGACATCAGGCTCCGCCCCCCGCTGGACATCAGGCTCCGCCCCCCGCTGGACATCAGGCTCCGCCCCATGATATCCATATTTCATTGTTTTTATTTTGACCCTTGGTTTACTTTATGTATGTTTGTTTTTTAGACCCCTGATGAAGGCTTCGGCCGAAACTTGTTAAGTTGGGTCCTCAATAAAGGATTTTAATTATCATCTGGTAGGCCGTGGTTATTTCTTCCGCTGTTTTCTTTTGTTTGATCAGCGTCATCAGCACAGAATACAATTATAGTCCTTTGTTCAGATAACATAAAACTTGTAAGAAGTTATCCGTGCTATCATTATTAAGTGGCTCCGGAATGAGAAAAGGAACACGTGCAGCAAAATTCACAAAGGGGCACATCCAGGCCATCTGGATGGCCCTGAACAAGGTGGGCCCGTTAGGGCCCAATTCTGGACCGTGGGAACAAAACATTCCTGCGGTACACAGAATCTGGCCCGAGGATGGCCTGGTGTGCCCCTGCCTGCGGGTACATCTTCCCTGCAGGCTCCCCTGGCTCCGTGGCTTGCCCCCCCCCTCTTCCCCACTGCCTGACTCATGGTTGGCCAGCCAGGGCCTGGATCAGGTGGATGGGATCCCCCCCCAACACCTGGCCCGACCCCAGGGAGAATCCCTGGGCCCATTCGCCAAATCAGTGCTGCATATTCCACCTTTGAGGTAGAATATGCAGCATGTCCCCACGGACCCTGCAAAATCTACAGAGCTATGACCTGAATTGGCCCTGTATGTCCTGTTGGTCTGGTCCACCCCTACTCTACCCTGAGCCTGCCTCCTCCCGCCCCCCACTGGTTCTCCCGTCCTACAGCTCAGGAAGTGCGGGGAGAGTACGAGGGGCAATAGGGTCTGGACGGCTTGTGGGCTGCATGTCCCACGGGGACGTGCAGTCCCGCAACCCGCAACTCTGAATCGGGCCCAAAGTCAATTTGTATGCCGTATCTAGTGAAAACTCACCTGGCCTGAATCAGAGTATAAATTCAAGGAATTGTTTAGAAAACTGAAGCGATAGGACCACTGCTAAGTATAGCATGAATGATCTCAACTTCCTTGTTCTTAAGCAAATATATCTCCATTTTCATTGGGGGATGTTAACAAGACATCTTATCACATGGAACAGAAGCAAATTTTTCACATAAATACTCTACAACCATCAAGTCTCAAACAAGATTTTGACCTAACTGCTTTCTTATAGTTTCAAACTATTTTGTTTTTTTTTCACAGTACATAATGTGATTTTACATTTGTATATCTCCAATTTTACACCCTTCATTTTTATTGGTTGCCTCTATTAATTATCATTTTTCAACTAATTCATTTTTTAATTCATTAACTATTTTTAATTATTTATGATTTTAATATTTTCTTGACAGTCGTCATGTTTTACTATTTATCATTTTTACCTTTTTATATCAGAGATCTGCCATTGATATTTATTGGTTTACTACTGCTACTACTACTATTACTACTACTGAGGATTTGTATAGCGCTACACAGACATTTGTATAGCGCTGCACAGACATTTAAGGGACAGTCCCTGCTCATCAAAGCTTACAATCTAGTCATGACAGACAACACAGTAGGTGTAGACATGTGATACATTTAGGGGGAATGGTAAGGAAACACAAAGGAGATTAGGTGAGTCACGATCTGAAAATGGCAGTGAAGAGGTGAGTTTTTAGCCTAGATTTGAAAAGGACCAGAGAAGGTGCCTGTCGTGCAGACTCAGGTAGTTTGTTCCGGCATAAGAAGCAGCAAGGTGAAAGGAGAAAAGTCTGGAGATAGCAGTAGAAGAGAAGGCACAGATAGAAGTGGTTTGCAAAAAGAGCGGAGTTCCTGAGGAGGGGTGTAGGGAGAGATAAGAAAGGAAAGGTAGTGAGGAGCTGCAGAGTGAATGCACTTATAGGTCAGCAGGAGAAGTTTGAACTGGATGCAGAAATGGATAGGGAGCCAATGAAGTGACTTGAGCAGAGGGGTAATATGAGCATGACGAGGCTGGTGGAAGATTAGCCGCACAGCAGAGTGTTGAACAGACTGAAGGGGAGAGAAATGATTCAGCGGGAGACCAGCAAGGAGCAGGTTACAATAGTCAAGAACGGATATGATTAAGGAGTGGATAAGTGTCTTAGTAGTGTGTTCAGAAAGGAGTGGGCAGATTTTGTTTATGTTATAGAGAAAGAAACAGCAGGTCTTAGCTATGTGGATGTTTGTGAAGAAGGAGAAAGAGGAGTCAATGACCACCTCAAGGTTGTGAGCCGAGGAGTAGAGAGTTATCCACAGAGACTGAGAAAGGAGGAAGAGGAGAGGAGGGTTTAGCTTTTTTTTTATACTGGCACCATACTTTTAGTGGTGACCCCCCTGGAACAGTCCTATATGATTGTCATCATTATTGTTTCCGTTGCTCCCTTGATTTTTTAACTCAACCCAGTTCATATGCATGGTTTGTATAATCCTCTGAAGTACCTTGCCCCAACCACTAGGCCACTCCTCCACTCTAATATCTCTCTGCCGCTTTTTTAGTTAGATGCATGAATATTAGTTGTACTATTTCAGCATTTGTTTTCTCCCTCAAGAAACACATTTTTACGAGTAATGACAGCGTTTTAGTTTTAGTTTCAGTTTATATGTTTCCCAAGATGCTATCTATTCATGTTTTTTAGCTAAAAGCATTATTCATTATTTTTAAGTTATCTGATAAAGTTAGCTCCATGACGTTTACTAGTATATTAGCCTTTTTTTACGTTGACTGCAATCTGAATAAGTGCGGCTTACATGCAGAATACGGTTGATGCAGTCTCGCAACGGCACATGCATGCTATTATGTCTGTCACTATACATATTTTCTAGCACGGCACATGGATAGTGGTTTTTTAATATAGTTTGATCTCTAGAGAGGGATTCTTTATGAGCAAGACATTGCTTTTGTCCCTTATAATTTTTAAATATCATTAGATTTATGTGTTTTTAAAGGCATTCTATTGATATTTTTAAGTATACTATTTTCACACTTTTATAGTATGTTCAATGGGTGCCTTTTTATATAAGATCAGCTAGTTTTTTGAAAGTACTTTCATTTTTAGATATATTTTCTTACCGTCTAGTCACTGACGATAAGTGTCACTTGGGTTCCTTTCCGATGTGCTAGAGGGCACACTTAACTTGTTTATACAGTTTTGGTTTTCATTATTTTAATTTGTAACTTTATTTATAGATCTCTGTGTCAATTTTAAATTGTTGATGTTGCAGTTTCAATAGATACACTACAGTTTCATTTTGTAAAGCCCATTGTTTCTAGATGGTGATTGTTACAACCTAAGAAGACTCACCACTAGGGTCTCTGTACCCACAAGTTTTTCTCTGTGAGTAATGTATTGTATCTTTATACATTGATTTTATATTTATTGACATTGTTTTTGCCCTGCATCTATTTTATTTTATTTTAACCTTTATTTTAATCTATATTATCTTTTTATATACTTGTCAACTTATTTATTTATATTTGTGGTTTGATGTTAATGTACTGTAACCCCGAACACTAACAGTGGTCATGCCTGCTTAATTATGCTTTGACTTTCTTATGTTTTTAATACATGGTTTTTAATATATGTTTTTTAATATATTTTTGTATCATAGTACCTTCCCCCCGAAGAAGGCATCTGCCGAAACGCGTTGGGGATTCAATAAAGTATTTGTGTTCATCCTCCACTCTTGCTTCGTGTGTATCTCAGGGCACAGAGTACCCATTCATATTGGTTTGTCAATGGTGATTGCACTGTATCGTTTAGCACTGGCTTGATTTATATCCTTCACTTTCCCACTCTCAAACCAGTCACATTGAAAATAACATATATGACTGGATGCTTAAACTAAACAAATTTGATATTTCATTTTTTCACAATGGTCTAACATGCTTCTTTGCCTTTGTGACTGATAACAGGTCCCTACGTTATTTCTTTCTAGCCTTCGTACCCATATTATTCATTACATGACCTTGGCGTCTTGATGATGTCCATTCATTGCTTATTTAAAACACTGTGCCTTTTTTCTTTCTTTTTGATACTTCTGTTTAGTGGCAAGATATGTGTCCAAATTGCTATTCTCTATATGTTTCTTCATTTTCTCGGACTCTGTCCTGTATGGCAAATTATATTCTACGTATGTAACCCCCTGTACTCATACGGATATCCCTAAGCCTTTGCGCAAGATTGCAATATCACATACAAATCTTTCAAACCTCTTCTTTCTGACATTCCCGAGGCCGCGGGCAGGGTCCCGGCGGCCGACCTTAACCGGGTGCGCGGCCCGGCGCGGGGCGCGTGCATGGCATTATTTAAAATGATTGGCTCCCGTCGGTCGCTGCCGCACGGGAGCCAATCGCGCTGTCTATTGTTGGGAGGTGGGGGGGGGATTACTGGCTAGCAGCCTCCGCGTGGCCAGTCTGTGCGGAGGCTGCGCTTTGGGTGCCGGCGTGTCCTGGAGCGCTGAGACGTCGGGGGCTTCTCTTCTTTCTGCGATCCGGGAGGCAGCGTGGGCAGGCTGAGGCAAGTCCGTGGGCCTGCGTATAGTGGAAATTCGTGCGGTGGTGTTGTGTGTGGTGAGGTGGGGGTGGACTGAGCTTGCAGCAGGGCCAAGGCAGTTTCATCTTGTTCTTTGGCCTTTTTGGGCTTGGTTATCTGTCCGGGGTAATTTGGAGCCTGAGCAGTGCCTTGTGTAGGATGCCTGCACTGCGGGGATGGGCACGAGCAAGGGGTTTGGCCACGGCAGGTGTTGCTGGGTCGGGGGGGAGGGGGAGGGGGCGGGGGGGCTCCCGGTCGCTTGGGGTGGCTCGGGCAGGCGCTGGGTTGCCCAGCCCGGGGGGTGTGAGGAGGCGGGGGGTCGGGGTGGTGCTGTGAGGGGGCAAAAAAGGGCACAGGGGGTTCGGCAGCCAGGGGGAGGTATTGGAGGGGGAGGGGGTGACCCGCTCCCTGGTGGAACCCTGGTGGTGAGTGAGGGGCTTAGGGGTGCAGCCCGAGCGGCGGGTGGTGTGAGTGTGGGGAGTGTTGGAAGTGGGGTAGGGCCGGTTAGGGGTGGGGGGGGCGGCGGGGGGCGTTTTTGGAGTTCAGGGCTTGGGGGGAGGGTGACGGCCCGATGGGGCCCAGTGGAGCTCTGGTTGGCTCCCGGGTTCTGGTAGCTATGGTCCTTCGGGGGGCTCTGCACCTTGGGAACAGTAGTTGAGTGGGGGGCAGGGACCGTCTCGCACTGACTGGGGTGGCCCTTGGCCTCAGGCTTGGTCGTTGGCAGTTCCCCCCCCCCCTGTTTTTCCTTTTATGTCTCCGCAGGGGCCAGCTCTGGCGCAGCCAACCTGGACTTTGAGCGCTGCTGGATCCGAGAGCTGGTTGAGTCCGGTGGCGGGAGCAGTGACACGGCGTGGAGCGGTGGCAGAGTCGGCGCAGGGTCCTCTCCTGGAAGTCGCGAGGGTCGGCGGCGAGGACGGTTTGGTGGCAGCCGGGACCGATGCGGCAACTGCGACTGCCGGCGGGGAGCCTGGTGAGTTGCTTGGGGATGGGGGTGAGGTGGGGGTGCAGTCGCAGGGGGGGAAGACGAAGGGAGGTTCGAGTAAGAAGCGCAGTCGGTCTTTTCGGCGGCACCGTAGTTCTGAATCATCCTCGTCCTCTTCATCTTCGAGTGTGTCATTGGGAGGGTCTGAGGGGGAGCCGGGTGGGCAAGTGGGGGTCAGTGCGGGGGGGGGGCCAGGTGTGGGTAGGGGGGCCACTTCGGTGGTGGTTTTTCCGGAATTGTGGGAGGGGGTGCGGTGTAAGCTGCGACGCAAGATTAGGAAGCGGCGCTACATCTATATCTTTCGCCTGCTGGAGGGGAGGAAGTGTTCGGGTGAGAGTCGGAAGAAGAGGAAGGAGGATGAGAAGGCCGGTAGGGTTAAGAAGGTAGCGCGTAATGTGGTTAACTGGACGCGTTCCTTTTTGCGGTTGGCCAGCGTGTGGGGTCACCATGACCCGGGGCAGTATGGTATGTTGTTGGCGTACGCCGATTCCATCCTGGAGGCGTCTCAGACGCACGACGGGTGGGCTTGGCTGAACTATGATGAAAAGTTCATGGATAAGATGGAGGAGAGTAGGTCGCTTTCGTGGGGCACACAGGACATTAACCTGTGGCTTACTCAGATGTCGGCTAGGTCGGGTGCCGGTGGGGGGAGTGGGGGTAAAGGTAGCAGCGGGATGATGGGGGGAGCAGTGCGTTCCTTTCGAGCAGGGGCAGTCGGGGTGCCGCAAAAGGCAGGCACGGCGGGGAGCAGTGATGTGTGCTGGCGGTTCAACCGGTCCACTTGCCCCTTTCCCGACTGCAAATTTCAGCACGCCTGTTCCTTGTGCGGAGGTCCTCACTCCGCCACCAAGTGCCTCAAGAAAGGTGCCACTGGCATTGCCGGTCCCGCCCCTAAGGGGCAATGATTGGCGTGGGCGGGCCCCCTCACCGATTAGGTTGGAGGCCTTCTTGGGGTGGCTGAGCCGTTATCCAAGGAGGCGGGAGGCGGTGATTCTGGCATTGGGTTTTTGGTGCGGTTTTGTTATCCTGGTGCAGGGTGTGGTGTCGGCGCCGAGTGCGAGGAACTCCCCCTCGGTCCGGCGTTGGGCTGAGGTTGTCCAGGACAAGTTGTTGGGGGAATTGCATTTGGGGAGAGTGGCGGGTCCATTTGCGGAGCCCCCTTTTCCCGATATGGTGATTTCTCCTCTAGGTATAGTACCCAAGAAGGAGCAGGGGAAGTTTCGGTTGATTCATAATTTGTCCTGTCCCATGGGTGCTTCCGTTAATGATCATATCCCCCGTGAGTTTTGTTCGGTTCATTATGCGTCTTTCGATAAGGCGGCCCTGCTGGTGCGGGGTGCCGGTAGGGCTGCCTTGATGGCGAAGGTTGACATTGAATCGGCATTTCGCTTGTTGCCCGTCCATCCCTCCTCCTTCCCTTTATTGGGGTTTTGCTTTCAGGGGGGGGGGGGGTATTATTTTGACAAGTGCATGCCTATGGGCTGTTCAGTCTCTTGTGCTTACTTTGAGATGTTTAGTAGCTTCCTGCAGTGGGTGCTGGTTCAGGAATCCGGCTTGTCCTCCGTGGTGCATTACCTCGATGACTTTTTGTTTGTGGGCTCGGCGCACTCGGGGGAATGCCAGGAGATGTTGTCCGCATTTGTGCGGCTGGCGCAGGATTTCGGGGTGCCTTTGGCTGACGGTAAGACTGAGGGTCCGACTACACGGTTGACCTTTTTGGGGGTGGAGTTGGATTCGGTGGAGATGGTGGCGCGTTTGCCGCAGGACAAGGTTGCTTGTTTGCGAATTGCAGTGGCTAACGTGTTGTCGTCCCACAAGATTTCCTTGAGGGAGTTGCAGGCGCTGTTGGGGACTTTAAATTTTGCATGCAGGGTGATTCCTATGGGGAGGGTGTTTTGCCGGCAGCTGGCGTGTGCTACGGCTGGGGTGCGGAAGCCGCACCACCGGATTAGGGTAACGTCGGCGATGAGGGCTGATTTGAGGGTGTGGGGGCGTTTTTTGGAAGACTTCAATGGGACATCTGTTTTGATGGAGGCCGAGGTATCCAGTGATTCCTTGCAGTTGTACACCGATGCGGCGGGGGGGGGGGGGTGGGATTGGGTGTTTATTTCCGCGGGGCATGGTGTGCCGATCGTTGGCCGGCAGCATGGCACGAGGTGGGCTTGACTAAGAATATCACCTTTTTGGAGCTCTTTCCAATTCGTGTGGTTTTGGAACTCTGGCCGGAGCGCCTTCGCAATCGGAGGGTGCTCTGGTGGTGTGACAATGAGGCTGTGGTCAGTGTGGTTAATCGCTACTCCCCTCGGTGCTTGCAGGTGGCGGGCTTGATGCGGGAGGTTGTATTATCCTGTTTGCGGTTGAATGTGGCGGTTAGGGCGCGTCATATACCGGGGTGCACTAACGAGATCGCTGATGCTCTTTCTCGTTTTCAGTGGGAACGGTTCCGGGCTCTGGCCCCCGAAGCGGACAAGGATGGATCTGTGGTCCCAGAGAGCTTGTGGAGCATTGGCCTCGTGAGATGCTAGATCTGTTGAAGAACTCGGTATCTCCAGGGACTTGGTCAGCGTATCAGCGGGGTTGCGACCGGGTGTCCGCATTTTTGAGTGCTCATGGGTGGCGGCCGGGAGGGGTTTTGGCGGACCTAACTGGTCAATACATTGTGGAGGCCAAGCGCGCAGGCTTCTCTCGTTCGGCAGTGCGTGCGCACTTGGCAGGGTTTAACTTTTTTGCGAGCGTGGTGGGTTGGGGTTCACCGGCTGGGGGGGGCTTTACCGCGATGGCTCTTGCATGGTTGGGAGCGTGTGCAGCCCACACCACCAGACTCACGCTTGCCTATCATGCATGGGCTCTTGGTGCGGGTTTGTGGGGCCTTGGGGCAGGTGGCGTCATCCGCGTACGAGGCTTCTTTGTTCCGGGCGTTTTTTTGCCTAGCCTTTTTTGGGGCATTTCGAATCGGTGAATTGGTCGCGAGCTTGGGTCGGGGGGGAGGTGTCGGGGGGCTGCGGGCGCGTCACGTTCGGGTGGAAGGGGGAGGGTTGCGGATCCTTTTGGCGAGGTCCAAGACGGATCCGCTTGGGAAAGGTTTGTGGGTGTTGCTGGGTGAGGTCTCGGAGTCGAGGACTTGCCCAGTTCGGGCGGTGCGGCAGTTTTTGTCGGTGCGTCCGGTGGGGGCAGATAGCTTTTTCGTGCATGCGGACATGAGGGTTTTAACCCGTTTTCAGGTTTCGGCGGTACTGCGCCTGGAGTTGCGCGCGGTGGGGGAGGACCCACTGCGTTTTGCTCCGCACTCCTTTCGGATTGGGGCTGCGACTAGCGCGGCAGCGGCTGGGTTGCCAGGGCAGGTGATTCAGGACATTGGTAGGTGGCGCTCTAGGGCCTTTAAGGGCTATGTGTAGTTGTAGGAGCGTGGGTTTTGGGGTAGGGTCTTTAACTATTTATTTCTTTTTCAGATGGGGGTGTCGGACCTGGTGAATGTTGGGTTGCTGGTCACTCTTTCGTCCACTGGGCGAGTCGGCGTGCAGCTGAACGGCCTATCGGAAGTAATTTGGGATTGGACCCGTCGGTGATGACTGTGACATGGCTGGGTGTGCGAGGATTGCGGTGGTCGCAATTGCTGCCTTTGCTACAGCGCCACGGGAGGTCGTCGCGCGGGCCGGCTTCCCTGATGGTGCATCTGGGGGGCAATGACTTGGTGTCCTGGTCCTGCAGGCAGCTGATCCGGGCAGTGCAGGACGATCTGGGACTGGTGCTTCGGATGTTTCCCGGTGTTATTGTACTGTGGTCAGACATAATTCCAAGGTCTGCTTGCTGGGACCAGCGTCGTTGGTCTAGGGGCTTGACCAAGATCAATCGCCAGATTGGTCGTTGGGTTTGTGAGAGGGGGGGCTATCAGATCCTGCATGACTGGGTGGAGGTCGGGTGTTCTGGGTTCTATCGGGATGATGGGGTTCCCTTGTCGCCAGTTGGTATGGACCTGCTCCTTAACGACTGGCAGGAGGCCTTGGAATACATGTCTGTCAGTGATGTGCACTGGACGCAGCTTCGGGCTGGGGGGGGGCGGCACATGAACGGAGTTATGTGCCGGTGGCAGGATCCCGGAGGTTTCCGGGGTCCGGAGCAGCAGGCTACACTTCGGCGGGGCGGGGTGCCCCTGACCCGGTCAAAACCTCGGCCGACTTTTGCTAATAGCATGGCGAAGTCGGGGGAGGGGCCATGCCAACTTGCCGGGTGGCAAGTTATAGCATTAGCGGTGGCAGGCACTTTGCTAAGGTATGGCTGGTGCAGCCGGGTGCCGCTAATGGGAGCTAGGAAGTTTAATGTTGGTTTGTTACTTGTTATGGTTAATAAAGCTGCAACCAGTTGTGTTCCATGATATTATGGTGTGTTGTCTTTTGTAGGGGGGGTGGGGGGTTGGCTTGGATTGCAGAAGGGGGGTGCGGGGCCCGAAGCGCCTGGTCCGCTTGCTTCGGTTATCCCGAGGCCGCGGGCAGGGTCCCGGCTGCCGACCTTAACCGGGCGCGCAGCCCGACGCGGGGACCCTGCGCGTGGCCCGGGCAGGGCGCGCGCATGGCATTATTTTAAATGATTGGCTCCCGTCGGTCGCTGCCGCACGGGAGCCAATCGCGCTGTCTATTGTTGGGAGGTGGGGGGGGGGGGATTACTGGCTAGCAGCCTCCGCATGGCCAGTCTGTGCGGAGGCTGCACTTCGGGTGCCGGCGTCCCTCCCTCCCTCCCTGTTTTTGGATGGTTGGTGTATGGGGTGTTGCAGCTGGGGGGGGGTGTGGGATCCCGGAGGTTTCCGGGGTCCAGAGCAGCAGGCTACACTTGGGCAGGGGCGGGGTGCCCCTGACCCAGTGAAAACCTCGGCTGACTTTTGCTAATAGCATGGCGAAGTCGGGGGAGGGGCCATGCCAACTTGCTGGGTGGCAAGTTATAGCATTAGCGGTGGCAGGCACTTTGCTAAGGTATGGCTGGTGTAGCCGGGTGCCGCTAATGGGGGCTAGGAAGTTTAATGTTGGTTTGTTACTTGTTATGGTTAATAAAGCTGCGACCAGTTGTGTTCCATGATATTATGGTGTGTTGTCTTTTGTAGGGGGGTGGGGGGTTGGCTTGGATTGCAGAAGGGGGGGCGGGGCCCAAAGCGCCGGGTCCGCCTGCTTCAGTTATTGTGTTTTTTTCTAAATTCACTTTATTTTTAATCTGTTCACTTTGGTTTTCTAAACAATTTCTTGAATTTATGCTCTGATTGAGGCCGGGTGAGTTTTCACTAGATAAGGCATACAAATTGACTTTGTGTTCCTTTTCTCATTCCGGAGTCACTTAGACATGATAACACGGATAAACTTCTTCCAAGTTTTATGTTATCTGAACAAAGGACTATAATTGTATTCCATGCTGAAGATACATGGCCCTAATAGCAATATTAAATATGCTTGAAGTGTGCTAGAAACCATTATGGTTCAATGCGCTGTGTAGAATATTTGCAACCCTATTATTTTCCCCTTTTATTTCAATTTGATTTCACATGATTGGTTACTTGCACCACAGTTCCCACTGTATATACACACGGATTGAGATTATATTGTTCGTTTAAGCATAGAGTCCCTATGATTCTCAATGGGACTAATTACTTTAAGTATTTTGTCAACACTAAAAAAATACATATATGATGCCATCTCCTCCTTCCCCCATCAAACACAGTTGGTTCACTTCCCCCTCCGTTTATACGATTCCTAAGGAACTCTTTTCTTCCCTCCCTCCCCTTTGTTCTATCAGAGTGTAATATACCTGAACCTTCAGATTTCCATGATTTATCATACATCTTTTGTACATATCTCTCCCCTTTAGCCTTCAGCGATTTATAGTGTAAGATTTGAAAGCATATTGGTTTGTCTCCTGTTTATGGTGAGTCTTTTGTAATTTTTAATCATTTCACCCTGATGCAGCATCACGCTCAAAATGAAGTGACGCTACAGGGGGCTGGATACTTCAGCAGGGGTTCCATAGTGCCAGAGGGCTCCACATCAGTTTTGTTTTGTTTTTAAATTAGCGTTATTGCAGCCGTTGCTCTGTAAGAAGCTGGAGCTCTGACTGCAAGGGAAGGAGGTGGCAGGAAGGGACTAAGAGGAGGAGAAGGGGTGGGGGCAAGGACCCCAGATGAAAAGTCGGCTTTCTCTTTTGCTGCTCCCAATCTCGTGGCCAAAGCAAAAAAAACAGCTTTTCAAGGGCTGGTCTTAGATCTCTGCCAGCAGCTGGCCTGGCCATGTATAAACCATCCAGGCCGGCTGAAAACTGGCTGGTTGGCAACCCTAACGTCTGTGGGACACACACAAAGCGTACATTGGTCTTTTCTGAATACACATTACACGTCTTCACTGCTGACCATGCCCTCATTCTGTCCCCTTCCACCCATGTTCTGAGATCCTCATGTTAGCACCATGTCGTGGAGGGCCATGGGTGTATCAGAATATGATCATAGACTTTTTCACTAGAAAAACATCTACGCCGCCCGTCCAAGGGCTTATTTCTGTTCCAGAATGACCCCCTTGGTATACACGGCAGAGGAAATCCCTGCAACAGTTTATGAAGTGTAGGGCTGGTTAAGCTGTCCAGAAGTAAAGACAGAGTCCTTGAATATTAATGTCTTACCTGCCAGTGAGAGACAGGAAGACGTGCTTCCTGCAAGCTCAGGGAGCCTTACGGTGGCTTGGATTGATGAGTAAACAGCTGCAAAAGTCCAGTGCTGTTTACCACAGTGTGCTGATGCAGAAAAGTCCTCTGCCCTTAGTGCAGGCATCTGTGTGGCACAATTTATCGCAGCATAATTGCTACCCAGATGTCAGTGCTAAGGACAGCACACAGTCCATGCAAATCTAATGATGCTAAATAATTAGCAATTTAACTATGCCACCAAGATGCACACCATAAGAAAAGCAAGACTTCAAGTTCCTGCATGAAATGGGATAAACCCAGACTGGATCAAGCCTGTCTTATTTTGAGTTTGTTGTTTTACCTGGCATGTTCTGAGAAGTAAAGGGTTCAAGTGCATTAACAGTGCTGGGTTAATTCCAACTTTCTTCCAGTGTGTGCTTATAGTAGTCAGGACTATGCTAAAGGACTCAAAGCATAAAGGGCTATGCTAAAGGCCTGTTATGGGTGCACAGCACCCCCTAGCTGTGACTGTGTACATGCAGACTCTATAAAAGTAGGTACCCTCTTTCACACATGCATACTCTTTATGTACACATGCAGTCACACAAGTTTATGAAATCATTTTTTCCATGCAAAACAGACTTTGCATACAAGAAAGACCTTCATAAAATGATCCCCTAGTTATAAAACATAGCAACATATGCCTTTTGTGTTGGAGTGAGCTTTCCCTACCAGAAAGATAAGAGTTCAACCCAGTATTTCCCAAACCTGTCCTGGGGGCTCCTCAGTCGGTCAGATATTCAGAATATCAACTATGAATATTCATGAGATAGATTTGCATGCACTGCTTCCAATGTATGCAAATCTCTTCCATGCATATTCATTGTGGATATTGAGAACACCTGACTGATTGGGGAGCCCCCATGACAGGTTTGGGAAGTACTGGTTCAGCCTTTTAAAAGGAAAGTATATCTGCTGTGGAGAAGATACACTTAACTGAAAAAAGGTATGCAAATGAACTATAAGGGTAACAGATTTTCTGAAGCAGACCTTTCACAAGAAATATAAAGCTAGCACTCTAAGCCACTTTCATTCAAGCAAAGATAAAAGGAAGGGTATTTGTAAACTTGGGGAAAAGGGAACAGAAAGAGACAGGGCTGGTGCTAAGGTGGGGCAACCAAGATGTTCCTCCAGGAACTATATTTCCTTGATGCTGACCACCGATAAATAGAGAGGGGAAGGATGTATTGCCATTTTTTAATGTGGCTGTACCTTTGATGCAGCATCACCTAGGAACAGGAGAACCTTTTAGAGTTGTAGTAGCGGAGAACAGGAGAACCTTTTAGAGTTGTAGTAGCGAAGAATTCAAAATTTCCAAGTCCTGAGCAGCCAGCAAACCGAGGAAGCCAAAGTGAATCTTTCACAAAGGGAAGCCAGATTAGCATCTAAGGGACATTTTACTACAGCCTAACATGCATTACAGAAGTTAAAGCATGTTAAGTGCTACTACCGCCCATAGACATAAAAGAGTCATGGAAGTATTTAACGCATTTTAACTATCATTAACACATGTTAACCTTTTGCAAATATGCCTCTCAAATAAAGTGGTATGGTTGCTTCCTTAGTCAACTTCAAAAGTTAATAAATACAAAGAAAAAGAAGAACTTGAGGTGATAACCTTTTAATTGGGCTAGCAATATATTTCTCTTACTAGAATCTATGAAGCTGAGTTGATGAATGCAGTGGTTTAGTGCCACTGACTATCCCCTTACTCAGTTAAATGCCCTGAAACTAATGGCTTAGCATGGGGTATTCTGGGGTGGAGAGGGTACAGTCCCAGGAGGGTTAGCCATTCAGTGATGATATTGAGCCAATGGCTAATGAACCCTAACTGGTAAGTTAGGCCAAAAAAAACTGGCCTAGTCTTAGGAGGACTAGCTATCTAGCCAGTGACTGAAGATCACTGCTGGCTGGATAACTAATTTGCTATCCGGGCAAGCCAGATATGGCCCCAGCATTGAATATTCTTTTTTTTTTTTTTTTTAAATCGGTGACAGACAGTTGCTTCACTCACCCTGGCAGCTGTCACTGAACATGCCTCCTAAATTGTTATCCTACTGGGAAAACCTTAGCTTTTTCTATTTGTCAAGGGGAAGTGAGGAAATGGTGGTCTTCATGTTAACTGGCCTTTTCCCTTTGGAATAAATTGCATTAGGAATTTTGTGGCACAGATAACAAGGATTTTAGAGTTTTGTTGTATTAACATTTAATTAGTACGGAGACCACACTATGCAGGGCAAGTTTTCCAAGGACCCAAGAAATATTTTTTGAATATATTGCTAAAGCCCATTAAAGTACTCAAGTATTCTTATAATTGCTGTATTGTGTAAAGATGATTTTGGCAGAGTGGGTTTTTAAAAACAATAGGGATGTACATTTATTATCAAGCATTTGGTTTGTTAATTTTGCACTTCCAAAAGAGTATGTATAAAATCAATTGACTGCACCTTAACCAATGAATTAATGAGTATAAAGTATGCTGCTGTAATAACGGAAACTGGCATTTTGAAAAAGGTGGAGTGCGCTTAAGGCCCTTATCATTGGACAGGATTGAGAGGCACCGGCGTATCTACACTTCTGCTCTGCTGTGAGTCTCCGCATAGGCACATCAGGGACACATCAGTGACATCACCAACAGGACCACAAGGTCTATAAAAGACCAGCACTGCCATGCGGTCTCAAGACATGGCCCAAAGGGCCTTTGGAGTGCCAATGGATACTGATGTAAGTGTGCCCGCAATTACTTTTCAGTTTCTTTCGGCCAGGAGAGCTCTGTTTTTTGAGGTGAGTGTTTCTTATAGGCAAGAGGAAGAATAAAGGCTGAAACAGCAATCTTCAGTTTTACAACCTCTAAAGATTCTAGGCACAATTGTCAGTTATGCCTGTGGGTTTCACCACTCTAGAGGAAGCTTCTTCAAGCTCGGCGAATAGAACTCCTCCTCTTCATCCTCAGTCCTTGCTGTCATTTACAGTCATCTCGGAAAACTCTCCGAATAGAAAAGTAGAGGATGTTTTAATGGGTTTGTTACCTAAGCCTGTTCCTTTTGAGATTCTAAGGAAACTCCTCTAGTGCCAGCTATACCCTCGGATGGGGAAATCACTTTGAAGGACCTATGTGTGATTATGAACCATATTGATCCTAAAATTAGTTCAACATTTATGTCCTTATGTTCTTTTTCTCAGGATATTGTGCCTAAAATGCAAGCTGTGACTACCAAAATATTATCTATGGTTAAGTCCTTGCAGAAGGTAGACTCTCGGGTGTAGACTATCGAGCATACTAATGTGTCATTTATTAATGATTCTATTTCAATTCATTATAAGCTGGAAGCACTTGAAAATTCCCATTATGCAAGGAACTTATGCTTTGTAAATTTTTCTTGCACCTATTTACTTTCTCCTGAGATACTTTTGGAGTAGCCTAATGGTTAAAGCACTGGCTTGGTAACAGGGTTCAGTTCCCACTAGCACTCCTTGTGAGCTTGGGCAAGTCAATTAGCCCTCCATTGCCTTGGAAGAAAGGCCTGGTAAACTACTTCCAGTTACACTGCCAAGGAAACCCAAGAGCTACTGGGTCACCAGGAGTCAGCATTGACTCAAATACACACATTGCATTGCATTGAGAAACGTTTATAAAAGTATCTCAATGAGATTTTGAAGTTTTCTGATATCTTGTTAGCAAATGCTTATATACCCTCTAGGTTACGTTGTGATAACCCAGTGGAGGGAGAATTAGATGCCGTACGTCTTACTGAGGGTTAGAATTTGACTACTTTTGTTGAGGATTCTACATTCTACAAATACTATCACCAGATAAGCTATCTTATTGGTTACGTTCCCATCTGAGGGTGAAAAGTTTAAGATTCTTATGGCTTATTTCAAAAATAAAGATATGTTATTCTGTGGACAAAAGCTGAGTATGTTCTCAGATGTTTTTAGAAACAGCTATGTATGAAGCAATTTCTAAGTTTGAAACCTCAAGTTGTAATGATCGGGGCAACTTTTTATCTAAGCTTTCCCTGCAAATGTATAGTAACAGTACAGGGGGACATTTGTATTTTAAGGCTGTGTCTCAATTAGAGACTTTTTTGTTGGATAAAAAGTAGTAATAGTTTTGGAGGCATTAAGAGTTCATTCTAAATACACCACCATGATATATGGCTTTATTGTCTTTTTTTTTATTAATTTGTTTTTCTTTTTCAATGAACTCTGTTTTGCCCGTAATATGGGCTAAACCATATTGTATTTTAATTTATGAGCCTTTTGTGTTTGTATTCTTGTTTTTCTTTTCCTTAAATAGATCTAAAATGTATATTTCAAAATTTCCATAAAAAAGAGTATAAAGTCGATTTCTAAAATTAAGAAAAAAAAGGTTTTGCACACATAAAAAATGTCCTAAACTTTAAAAGTTAAAAACCAACCAAAAAATGGCTGACAGCCAACCAAAAGCTTTGAAAGTGAACAAAGCAAATCAAAATGTGATTTTTTTTCTAATCCACATTGCTAAGAACCAATATGCCATTTGAATTTTCATTAACTACTATGTAATTCCTAATCTCTATTGCAAGCATGTTGTGAGCCTGTAGAATTCATCCAAAGTCTCTTAGCATGAAAAGCTGAAGGTTGTCAGGTACAAGAGAGACGGTTTTATACTGGAGTTAATAGTACTCATCTTTTAAGCTCATCAAGATTCAGCATCTCTGTAGCATAAGTACTAATAAGAATATCATAAGGGGGAGACTGTCTTACAGTATTCTTAAGTATGGACTAGCATCATATGGTGATTATTCCAGCATATTCATCAGCTATACCTTTATAGTCAAGTGGACCCCTGCTTGCCATGGAGAACATTCTAGGTAATCAACACTGTGAAATGTATAACGAGTTCCAGCCTCAGTAAATGATGACTGGCCTGATATTTATGCATCACTGAAGGCTGTTCTGCCAGTGTCACTGGATACCATATAAGTTCTTCAGTCATATCAGTCAGATGTACAGAGCTCTATGGGGGTCATTCAGACCCATGTTTAAGCAGGGATATACATCTTGGTCAAATGTATATTCTCCGCTAAACACCCAGGTCGTATGTCACCATATGAGCTCCCCACAAGTACAGCAGAGATGTGCGGGGAGCTCTGTATGAAGGAGGAGCGAGAATGGGCCAGAGGTGTGACCCTGAACCCGATTCTGATCATGGCCCTGTACGTCTGGGATGGCAAGGATGCATAGGGAACTTATTCCACCTTGGAGGTGAAATACGTTCCCCCGACATTGGCGGATAGCATGGGACACCATGCCAAAGAGGTAAAGAGCTGCAGGAGGTTTCCCACAGCTCAATCCCATCCTTAGCAGGCCTGATTGGGGGTCAAGTGGCAGGGAATAGAGTTTTAACACTAGAAGACCCAAAGTGCATCAATTGATGCAAATGCATCTTCGAATTTGTATACCAGCGCCACTGCTAGAAGCATGTCAGTCATGTTCCATGACTTTGTTAGCAAGGTCAAGATGTTCAAATATGTGCATCGAAAATTAATGACAGATGCACCACTTAGCGGGAAAATGAATTTCTACCTAGAAGCCCAAAGTACGTCAATTGACGCACTCAATTGTCTTGGAAGCGTCAATTGACGTACTTTAGGGCTTCTAGGTATAAATTCATGTTCCTACTAGGTGTCGCATCTCAATCACTGTTTACAGTTTTTCTATGACATTACAAACAATAAACACATGATGACATCATGCAATAACGTCCATACTGCACGTATTTAACAAATAGGTAACTTCACATTAATTCACATCTGCATTTCATGCTAAACGCAGTCGTCGTAATAATGCGTCGATTGACACACTTTGGAGTTTCTAGGTAAAATTTCTTTTGGGGCTTCTAGTGTTAAAGTGCCACCAGTGATTGAGGCTTCTTCATGGCATCCCGGTGCCATGACAACGGCATGCCACAGCACCGGTCGCCATGCAGAAACATTGGGGTGTTAGATGTGGGATTATCTGGACATTTAGTGGGCCTGAAACAGGGCACGTCCTGCCCATCCAGGCTGGTGGCACCTGATTCTGATCCCACGGGGACATATAGCCCACAGGATCAGAATTGAGTGCAAATTCGGCCTGTCCAGATTTTGGACATCCAGAGGGGCCAGACATGCCCAAATGGAATTGGTCTCCACGTGTATTTCTGGTGGCAAGGAAGTAAAGATGTCCAATACTGCAACCGAATGTGAGCATACACAGAAGGTAGTAGAAAGCCAGTGGGTATTCAAGGGAACACATATTTATGAGAGGTCTTTTCCTTTACTCTTCATTGTGCTAAGCAAACAATCCTGGGATTTGAAAAGAATGTGAATTTTGCAGTTGGTCCAAATGAATAATTCCTGACATACCTTCACAATTAATGGCCTTAATGACTGGTGCATGTATAGCTGTGTTTACTCTTTATTCTTGTACAGACTAAATGCAAGGACAAAAGACAAGTCATTGTCCTAAGAAGCGTAAAAGCAGTATCCTTTTCTTATTAGAAAAGTAGACTTTGCAGACCCTTGGGAGTTATTTAGAAGCCCTATTTATGTTTTTTGGGTGTCTAAAATTCACAAGGGCACCTCTGGAGCCATTTTAGGAACTGGATTTATGGACATCCCTAACACGAGGATGTCCAAATAGAACGGGACACACTGGAGGAGTGGCCTAGGTGGAGCAATGAAGATGCACGTTGCAGTGTGGTTCCAGAACAGCACAAGCATGTCTGGCCCCTGGTTGGTGAGGTGTCCATGCCTATACCTGCTCCTGACCATGAATAAGGAGCAAAAAGTGCTCATTTCATGGTGGAAATGCTATGAGAGGGAAGAGCATAATAAGCCAGCTTTTCTTGGGCAAAGAAACCTGCATGTAACTACAAACCCTAAACAGATCACTAACCCTCCACTGCCTATGCAATGCCACTGAACATGGATGTCCCCTTCTGAAAAATGCTGGTCAGGACGTCCAAGAAGCCATTTCTGTGGCAGTCTTTTTAAGGACATCTGTGTTTCTAAAATTAGGCCAAAATGTAAACATCCTTAGAGTTTTCTCGGACATTTTGTCCTGGACATCCCAGATTGCACCTGGATTTCCTTTCTAAAAGGCCACTTTTGGTCTTCACTACCAGTCCTCGAGGACTGCCAGTAGATTGTATTTTCAGGATATCCCTAATGAATAGGGATGTGCATTCATAATGATTATTTCAGTTCATCTGAGGCCTAAAATAATAAAGTGCACATAAATCACTTGTAGCTCTATATATCTAGGAATATATGTGTGCACAATTGAATGCACATATTTTTAACTTTTCATGCACATGCCTTATGCACACAAAAGGATGACTATGTGGAACGAACACAAAAAATGCCCCCAAATCAGGAAAGGTTCTTTAAAACAAGCTCAAACTGAATTTATTTTTGACCTACTAATGCGAGATTTGCATGACCACTACTTCCGTTGTATGCAGATCTCCCTCGTGCATATTCATTATGGATATCCTGAAAATCTGGCCCATTGATGGACTGTGAGAACTGGAAATGAGGACCAAAATTGTAGATGGTTAGAATACATTGCTTGACTTCTTAATTTATGTTTTGGAAAAAAGTAGTATTGTTTCTCTGTACTTTTAAGAACAGTAATATGTTGAGACTTTTTCTCAGTTATTATAGGCAGTGAAATTTAACTTTATACAAGTATGCTACCATTTAATTAGCTGTCAGTCTTGTCTAATATGCTGCCATTTAATTAGCTGTCAGTCTTGTCTAACATATAATTTAGCTTTAACATAAACCTCATGGCCTTTGACACAAGTGTAATACTAATGTCTGATCCTGTCATCAGCCAGCTAGAATATGAAATGTTATATTAGCTAAACTAGAGGTATACTTCAGAAATGGATATTTCAAGGTACTGAGCATATTTTGACTATTTTGATTGTGAATAGAAAAACAGAAAACTTACAGCAACATTATCTTATGGGACTGATGCCTTTGGACAATATTTTGGAACATGTTTATTAAAGTGCGATAAGCAGTTACCACTTGAATTAGCAAGTGGTAACTGCTAACGCCCTGCCATGGTAATAGTTATCACATGACTGTGACATGTACAGTACAATGTCCTAATTCATGCACTAACTGCTTGCTATGAAATGGGGTGAGAAACAGATGGAGAATAGATGAGTTATGGGTATGGACAGCACCCTGCAGCATTCACAGCTGTGTTAAACAGAGGCAGGGAGAGGAAAGGAGGAGGTGTTGTCTGGAAGTGAGTTACAGAGGCAGGCTTTGTACACTCTTACTCTTTTCGCCCCAAACTAGTGCCTCACTGGCTTGCCTTTTAAGCCACCCTGAGTTCTGAAGCAAAGACTATTCCCAGAAAGGACTTTTTCCAGGGTGAGGTGGAATTCCTGTTGTGGGAGGTTCTCCAGCACCAGAATGTACTCCTGGGTCATGAGGGGGTCTGTGTGAGTGCCTATCAAAAACAGAAACTCTGGCTGTGCATCTGTTAGAGACTGAATGCCATCTTTTACTGCAACTGAGAGCCCAAGGACCTAAAATGGAAGTGGAGGGAGCTCAAAAGGAAGACAAATTCTAAGGCCCCAGGTTAGAGGACCAGATGGCCAGTGGTAGACCCTCATTGACATGGAGCTATAGTCGCTCCAAAAATTGATGAGGAGGCTATGAGGGGTGGGAGATCTGGATACATCAAAAGTCTCCCATGAACAGAGAGAGTATCTATTACATACCTTCAAAAAACGTTCTTCCCCTTCCTGCATTCCTTGTCACCTCATGTTGCTATCTACCCTCTATCTACATACTATGATTGGAGGTCAAAAACACATATTACCCAAATCCATGTGGGCCAACCATTTAGTGAAATAGCTGATGCCCTGCAGGGGTGCCTCTAGCAGTGGAGGCCTTGTCCTAGTCACCAATAGTGTCTAACAGGCATGCACTTTGGTTGCTCCACACCCTAAGACAGGATTGCTGCACTGACAACCTGCTTCTCTGGTACCCTTACCACTAGTCCATGCTGTGTGTGTGTGTGCACAGAGGTCATGACTAACACAGTGTGATTGAAATAGTCAGGCATATCACCTCACAGTACCATATTACTGCTAATGGTCTCTAAGAGCATCTGAAAGGAGCCTCCTAGGACATCTAGTCCATGTCCAAGATCCCCTGCTGTATAGATACATGAGAAGGAGCCACTTCAGCCTAAACTCTTTTAGCTCTATCCCCTAGCACAGCACCAGACTCATTGCTACTCTCTTTCCCAAATGTCATTTCACCACTTGCCAGTCCCTGCCTAAGATTGGAGCCAACACATATCTCTGGGCACATGAGTTTTTGGTGCATGGTCTCACTGTGGATCTTGTGATAGGATGTGCACAGGGTCCAAACACAGATCCTGGCCAACATCCACTCACAATGTGTAGTATAGAAAATTCAGATTTCTATGGACTTACAGAGTATGTGGCATTGGAGGGAGCAGCAGTAAGACCCCATCCACGTCACTTCTGTCCACAGCTCACACTGGCTGGGCTAATGCAGTGGTGCCATTGCCACCACTTTGAGTGTCATCCACTGTCACACACAGTGTAATACTGCATCAGTTGGTATATATGTGTGGAAAGGACATGCACCATTGACATGACTTGAGGTGGGCAGATAGCTGCAACATGGTTAATGATATAATTTCATGTCCTACTGACAGGAGATGAGGAGTCTTAAAATGCCCTGGAGGGCAGCAGTGCAGAGCCAAGTAGCCAGCACCTCAGAAAGAATCCCATGCATGTAGGTCATTACAAGAGATGACAATAGCAGGTTAGCTGAGGTGACGGAGAAGGGGTCCAAGATCCAGGAATATCAGGGTGACAGGGATGTCAATATTGCCACTGCCCAAGTGAAGGAGGAGAAGGATGTCATTGAGGGGGCTGATATACAGCTTGTCCTCCTTCCTTGGACAATAGCTGAGCAGTTGTGGAGGGTGCAGGGGCAGGTGATAGCCAGGGCAACCCAAGAAATCTCTGACAGTCTCAGCAACTTCTGCACTTCATCAAAAGGCTCCTGCAGCACAATGTGTTGAGAAGATAGAGCTACTGAAATGGTTTCTAGCCCTACAGGAACACCACATCCAACTTTGGGAGAGAAGGCTGCAGGTAGCAGAAAATATGATTGAGTCCATCATGGTGCTGCACAGGGACTTTCAGCAATATATGGCCACATGGCTCATGATCCCTCTCTCACCTCTGGACACTACCACAGTGCCATCTGTGGCCCTATTGCATGGGTCCTAAAGAGGAAAGTGCCTAAACTATCTGCCAATACTATCTCCAGCTCTTCTATCATAGTGCCACAATCTGCCCCATCTTCTAACAGATTGTGACCCATTGCCCATAAAGGGGGAACTCTTCATTTTCCCCATTCCATGAGGGCTTGCAACAGTGATCTGTGCTAGCTGATATATACAACAGATTCTCAGAGTCCAGTGAAACATCAGGTAGCATAGTCTCACCCTAATATAGAATCTGGAGGTTGGAGCAGGTGGTAAGGTACAGAGCGGCAGGAGTCAGGGTCAAGACTCCATAAAGAAGTAACATTTCCTTCCTATGGGCACCCTTTGGAGGGTGATGGAATCTGTTATGGGGGAGGGGGTTTGAGCGAGAGCAGCAGGATGACTCATGGGGTAGACTGGGGTATTGAACACTTGGTAATGAGTTTTGGCCTGCCAGTGGCCTTGTTGGAGAGGAAAAGAGTTGCATAGGGCTCGTGCTAAGGGATTGGGTGGTGATGTGGGCTGAGATGGGCATGGGGTGGGAAGGGTGATGTGGAAGGTCAGCACTTCACTGTACATAGTGTCACCCCTTTGTGCTGAACCCTGCTGGTGGAGTAGGGCACTGCGCTGGGGACTTGTGTTAAACTGACTTAATTCTGTTATGGAGGCCTTGCTTGGCCTTCTGGGAGTTGTAGTTGTTGATAGCCAGTTAAAGAATTAGTTGTGAAACTGTGGTAAGGTTTTAACAAGGGATTTATTTCCCCTTCCAAGAGGACTTTTTGCTGTGGTGTGAACAAAGGAAAACACAACCCTTCTTGGGCATATAAAAGGAACAAAATATGAACAAAAATAGCTTCTCTTCAGCTCTTTAACAAGGAAAGTAAAAGTATATCAAACAGTCATTCGTAAGCATACAAAAACCACTTCTTTACTGTTTTTGGCTTACTCAGCTCTTACTTCCTTTTATCGCAGTGAGGAAATGCTGTCTGCTATTGAAATCGTACAGTCCATGTATTCAGTGCTTGGCTCAGCTTCTGATGTCTCACACTGCATATCCTCAACACATGCTTTTAATATCTCTTCCCTTTCAGCATTAGGGATGTCTGTTAACAGTCTCTCTCTATTCTGCCGGGATTCTCTTCCTCCCTCTGTGAGAGTGTGTGGAACAGAATTACCACCTTCACTGTAATGTTTCTGCTGAGAGCCTCTCCACTGCTGGTAGCTATTAGGTGAATTATAACATTCCCTTGCACCTCTATTAGGGTAAATTGGCTTACCTCTCGGCTCTGACTGGCTTAGGTTCCTGTGAGCAGCTGTAGTATGAAACGGCAGTTTTGCAGGGACTCTGCTTCTTAAATCCTCTCCAGAGATACAAACTTCTTCTGGTAAAAAGCCTTTAACCCTACCATGCCTGGTATAAGGGTAAGTAAACTTATCTGTACCTCTCAAGCTGGCTTCATAAGGCTTTAGCGTTTCTGTGCATTGCCTTCCACTGCCAACCCCTGGGTTTGCCCTTTCAGGGTAAAAGTAAAACTTCTTGGCTTTTACCGTTCTCCCCACGGCTCTGTTCCAACCTGGGTCTTTCTCAGTATACTCTGGGCTCCTCTGATATATGAGGCTTCCGGTCCTGGCTTTGCTACCTCCTCTGTAGCTCTTTCCACGTTTGCCGTTGCTCTCACTCTCAAACTCTGATTCCAGCTGTCTCAGACTCTCTCCCAAACACTCGTGGTAATCAGTCAGGCTTTCATTCAAACTTTCATCATTATCCTCATGCAGGCTCTCTTCACGGCTCTGTTCCCAGCTCTCTCCATGACTCTGTCTAACTGCTTGTGAGCTGTGCTTATCTACGTACCCACGAGCTCCACCTCCCCCCAGCTGGCTTGCATCAGGTGATGACCTCCTAGCTTTTCTGCTGGCTGGGTGTGTCTCTCTGGCTCGTGACCACATTTGTTTCTGTTGCCCATAGCAACTTCCTGACCTGTGTTTACTAAAAACATCAGTGTCAGCCTGATTCACTGCTTCTTCATCTATCTGCATGGGCTCTGCTGGATCTGCTCTGTGACAGATTCCCCCCCTTAATATATTACGGGCTGCCGCAATCTCAGGCGGACAGCACGTAATTTGAGATAGTGCATCTGCATTCCCGTGCATTTTCCCTGCTCTGTGTTGAACAGTAAAATTAAAGGATTGTAGCGCTAGGTGCCACCTTGTTAACCGCGCATTATTATTTTTCATTTGATTGAGCCATTTCAATGGGGCATGATCGGTTATCAGCAAAAACTTCCGTCCTGTGAGATAAAAGCGGAGAGCTTCAATGGCCCATTTTATTGCTAGGCATTCCCGCTCAATCGTGGCATAATTTCTTTCTGCCTTGGAGAGCTTTCTACTAAGATAGGCTACCGGATGCTCGGCTCCTTCAAAGATTTGGGACATAACCGCCCCTAACCCCGTGTCCGACGCATCCGTTTGAACTATAAATGGCAAGTTGAAATCTATGCCCCGTAGCACTGGGGTACTACAGAGTTTTTCTTTTAGGGCCACAAACGCTGTCTCCGCCTCAGGAGTCCATTGTACACGGTTAGGCGCATTCTTTTTCAACATTTCGGTAAAGAGAATACTCTCTTCTGCGAAGCAGGGTATGAATCGGCGATAATAACCGAGCAACCCTAGAAAGCTTCGTACCTGTTTTTTTGTTGTGGGCCTGGGGAAATCCCTGACGCTTTCTATTTTACTCGCTAATGGCTTTACCATACCCTTCCCTATCATATGGCCCAAATATTTGGCCTCTTCAGTGGCGAATAAACATTTCTCGGGATTGAGGGTTAAGCCAGCCCTCCGTAGTGCTCTCAGCACCGCTTCCACCCTAGCAAGATGTTGCGCCCAAGTTGTACTATATATTACCACGTCATCCATATAAGCTAGGGCGTATTCATGGTGGGGCCTTAAAACGTGGTCCACCAAACGCTGGCACGTGGCGGCTGCCCCGTGTAAGCCAAATGGCATCCGCCGGAATTGGAATAACCCAATTGGCGTACTGAACGCCGTCTTGGGCTTTGAATCTCTTGTTAAGGGGATTTGCTGAGGTCTAGGGTGGTCAAATATTTTGCCTGCCCTAAGCGATCTAGAAGATCATCTATACAGGGCATGGGATAAGCATCAAATTGTGAGATATCATTGACTTGACGGAAGTCAATGCAGAACCTTAGGGTTCCATTGGGTTTTGGCACCAGTACAATAGGACTGGACCACGGGCTTCGCGATTCTTCTATTATGCCGGTGGCCAGCATTTCTTTTACCTGTTCGATTACCTCCTGTTTTCGGGTCTCCGGCATCCTATACGGTCGTTGCCGAATTACGCGTCCAGGTACTGTAATAATTTCGTGAGCCACGAGGTGGGTTTCACCCGGTCGAGTTGTCAATACATCAGAGAATTTTCCTAACATTTGGAATAACTCTCTCTGTTGTTGGGGCGACAGTTCGGTACCTATCCTAGGGGTAGGCTGTTTTTTCCAATCTTCGATCTGAGGACCCAGATCTTCCTCGCTTCTTTTCTCACCCAAGGCCGTTAAGTTTTTAACTTCTCTGTGCCCTGTAGAGCCAAATCCACCCGTCCCCCGTTTTGTTGGTGGTAAGGAGGGTACTTCCTCCAACGAGGGGAACCCTACGCGCTCGCAGATTAATTGCGCGATTCGGTCACCTGCGCGTATCTTGAAGTCCTTATCTCCGAAGTTGAATAACAGGACTTTTATGGGGCCCCGATAATCGGGGTCAATAACCCCTGCGCCAATATCTAAAGAATACTTTACCGCTAAACCGGATCTTGGCGCTATACGCCCATAACACCCGTCCGGGATCTTCACCTGGATACCTGTGTCTACCAGTGTTTTTCCCCCTTTTAAAACTAGGGTGTCTTCTACACTAAAAAGATCATATCCCACGGCTTCCGCGGTGGCTCTTTTTGGGCCCTTAGCCCGATCATTGGTCCTACAGAATTGAAGTACAAATTTCTGTTTTCCGGGCAATATCGCTTTGGTGTGTGGCTGCTTTTGGGAACCTATCTTAAGAGTTTTCCCAAATAAAGGACTGGGAAGGCTAGCTTCTAAGGCCTCTGCTCCTTTTTCCACCTCTGCCGGTTGGCACCGTGCGGGTGTAGGGGCTAGCACATTCTGCAGACCTCTCTCCATTTCCTGGCAGAAGGGTGCCCAATCCCTCCCGAGGACAACTGCGTAGGGTAGTTTGGGGACTACAGCTACTAATATTTGACGTGTGATTCCCAAACCCTTTATGCCTATCTCATGCAAGGGATAGTGGGAAGCCTCTCCATGTATGCACCGTATGCGCACCTGGCCCTCTGCTTGATTCGGGGTCGACGACTGCTGGTTCTCGATGGTTTCCCAAAGTTTTTGAGAAACCATACTCTGATCAGCCCCCGAATCAAGTAACGCTAGGGTCTCTATTCCCTCCACCTGGACCATTTGGAGGAATCCCTCTGGGACTTGTCTCTCAGCCCCTGTTACAAGGACCGTTCTTACTCTACCGTTTTTCTGGTAATGACCCGGCTTCCTGCATCTGTAACATTTTTTACCAACAGATAAATCATCAACAGTATCATCACAAACATTCCTTTTATGCACTTTAACTTTTTCATCTTTTCTCATCTTATCAGGATTTCCTATTCCTGTCATTTTTAACATGCCAATTCCAGAGGTATCAGCCATTTTAGCCTCGTAAAATACATCTGCCATATTGGCTGCCTCTTCTGTATTACGGCAATCCTGTAAGGTGAGGAAGGTTTTCAGTTCAGGGGATACAGATTGCATAAATTGCTCCAGAATTATATCATCCATAATGGAGTCTAATGACCTCCCCTCTGGGTTTAGCCATTTATAAGCCATACTTTTTAGCCTCTGATATAGGGCTCTGGGAGTTTCCTTATAGTGTATCCTTGCCTCCCTAAACATACGCTTATAATGTTTAGGCATAAGACCTAACCTGTCCTTTACAGCTTTTTTAATTTCAGAGTAATTGGTAGCAAGAGTAGCAGGCATTCCCTTAAATGCTGACAGAGCCTCGCCAGTCAAAGTCATGGCAAAGCGCATGGCCCATTGCTCTGTAGGCCATTTAAGGGTCTCTGCTATCCTTTCAAATGCCTCAATATAGTCATCCAAATCGTCCTGTTGTGTTAATTGTCCCAAGGAGAAAGTATGATAATTGTTCATCTCTACTTGCGGAACCATAGACGAACTCGCCGCTCCTGCTTCTTGGGGCTTCTTCAAGAGAGCTTCCATTGCTTCAAACAAAGGTCACTGCTGTTCTTTCATAGCCTCCACATATTGTTCCTGGAGACATTGAACAAGCTCTGCCTGTTTGTCCCACTGTGCTTGCATCCACATCTGGACGGCACGCGGATCCATCTTCTTCTGGAGTTGCACCACCTGTGAAAAGAAAAGAAAGACCCACCAAGTGCGGTACTTTTTTTTGTACAATCCCTTTCTGAGTATAGCGCCCCCTTTCTCACTGGTATCCTTCTACCCTTCCACCCAGGTTACCTGTACCTTAGGCTCCTGGTAGACTTCAGCATGTGAGAAAGGTCTTGCTTTTCTGGCCGACCTGCCAGCGAAATCCTCTTCAGACAGCACACCGTGTGGTAGACGTTCTT
This sequence comes from Ichthyophis bannanicus, assembly GCA_033557465.1. Lineage (NCBI taxonomy): Eukaryota > Metazoa > Chordata > Amphibia > Gymnophiona > Ichthyophiidae > Ichthyophis > Ichthyophis bannanicus. The sequence continues at coordinate 571,925,679 of CM066032.1, forward strand.
CCAGAGATGTCCTTTTATGTTTCCTTCTCTCACTCAGGAAAACCACGTAGCAAAAAAAAAATCCTAAATACTACGCCATTATGTCACCCCTTTGTGCTGAACCCTGCTGGTGGAGTAGGGCACTGCGCTGGGGGCTTGTGTTAAACTGACTTAATTCTGTTATGGAGGCCTTGCTTGGCCTTCTGGGAGTTGTAGTTGTTGATAGCCAGTTAAAGAATTAGTTGTGAAACTGTGGTAAGGTTTTAACAAGGGATTTATTTCCCCTTCCAAGAGGACTTTTTGCTGTGGTGTGAACAAAGAAAAACACAACCCTTCTTGGACATATAAAAGGAACAAAATATGAACAAAAATAGCTTCTCTTCAGCTCTTTAACAAGGAAAGTAAAAGTATATCAAACAGTCATTCGTAAGCATACAAAAACCACTTCTTTACTGTTTTTGGCTTACTCAGCTCTTCCTTTTATCGCAGTGAGGAAATGCTGTCTGCTATTGAAATCGTACAGTCCATGTATTCAGTGCTTGGCTCAGATTCTGATGTCTCACACTGCATATCCTCAACACATGCTTTTAATATCTCTTCCCTTTCAGCATTAGGGACGTCTGTTAACAGTCTCTCTCTATTCTGCCGGGATTCTCTTCCTCCCTCTGTGAGAGTGTATGGAACAGAATTACCACCTTCACTGTAATGCTTCTCATGAGAGCCTCTCCACTGCTGGTAGCTATTAGGTGAATTATAACATTCCCTTGCACCTCTATTAGAGTAAATTGGCTTACCTCTCGGCTCTGACTGGCTTAGGTTCCTGTGAGCAGCTGTAGTATGAAACGGCAGTTTTGCAGGGACTCTGCTTCTTAAATCCTCTCCAGAGATACAAACTTCTTCTGGTAAAAAGCCTTTAACCCTACCATGCCTGGTATAAGGGTAAGTAAACTTATCTGTACCTCTCAAGCTGGCTTCATAAGGCTTTAGCGTTTCTGTGCATTGCCTTCCACTGCCAACCCCTGGGTTTGCCCTTTCAGGGTAAAAGTAAAACTTCTTGGCTTTTACCGTTCTCCCCATGGCTCTGTTCCAACCTGGGTCTTTCTCAGTATACTCTGGGCTCCTCTGATATCTGAAGCTTCCGGTCCTGGCTTTGCTACCTCCTCTGTAGCTCTTTCCACGTTTGCCGTTGCTCTCACTCTCAAACTCTGATTCCAGCTGTCTCAGACTCTCTCCCAAACACTCGTGGTAATCAGTCAGGCTTTCATTCAAACTTTCATCATTATCCTCATGCAGGCTCTCTTCACGGCTCTGTTCCCAGCTCTCTCCATGACTCTGTCTAACTGCTTGTGAGCTGTGCTTATCTACGTACCCACGAGCTCCACCTCCCCCCAGCTGGCTTGCATCAGGTGATGACCTCCTAGCTTTTCTGTTGGCTGGGTGTGTCTCTCTGGCTCGTGACCACATTTGTTTCTGTTGCCCATAGCAACTTCCTGACCTGTGTTTACTAAAACGTCAGTGTCAGCCTGATTCACTGCTTCTTCATCTATCTGCATGGGCTCTGCTGGATCTGCTCTGTGACAGATTCCCCCCCTTAATATATCACGGGCTGCCGCAATCTCAGGCGGACAGCACGTAATTTGAGATAGTGCATCTGCATTCCCGTGCATTTTCCCTGCTCTGTGTTGAACAGTAAAATTAAAGGATTGTAGCGCTAGGTGCCACCTTGTTAACCGCGCATTATTATTTTTCATTTGATTGAGCCATTTCAATGGGGCATGATCGGTTATCAGCAAAAACGTCCGTCCTGTGAGATAAAAACGGAGAGCTTCAATGGCCCATTTTATTGCTAGGCATTCCCGCTCAATCGTGGCATAATTTCTTTCTGCCTTGGAGAGCTTTCTCCTAAGATAGGCTACCGGATGCTTGGCTCCTTCAAAGATTTGGGACATAACCGCCCCTAACCCCGTGTCCGACGCATCCGTTTGAACTATAAATGGCAAGTTGAAATCTATGCCCCGTAGCACTGGGGTACTACAGAGTTTTTCTTTTAGGGCCACAAACGCTGTCTCCGCCTCAGGAGTCCATTGTACACGGTTAGGCGCATTCTTTTCAACATTTCGGTAAAGAGAATACTCTCTTCTGCGAAGCAGGGTATGAATCGGCGATAATAACCGAGCAACCCTAGAAAGCTTCGTACCTGTTTTTTTGTTGTGGGCCTGGGGAAATCCCTGACGCTTTCTATTTTACTCGCTAATGGCTTTACCATACCCTTCCCTATCATATGGCCCAAATATTTGGCCTCTTCAGTGGCGAATAAACATTTCTCGGGATTGAGGGTTAGGCCAGCCCTCCGTAGTGCTCTCAGCACCGCTTCCACCCTAGCAAGATGTTGCGCCCAAGTTGTACTATATATTACCACGTCATCCATATAAGCTAGGGCGTATTCATGGTGGGGCCTGAAAACGTGGTCCACCAAACGCTGGCACGTGGCGGCTGCCCCATGTAAGCCAAATGGCATCCGCCGGAATTGGAATAACCCAATTGGCGTACTGAACGCCGTCTTGGGCTTTGAATCTCTTGTTAAGGGGATTTGCCAATATCCTTTACTGAGGTCTAGGGTGGTCAAATATTTTGCCTGCCCTAAGCGATCTAGAAGATCATCTATACGGGGCATGGGATAAGCATCAAATTGTGAGATATCATTGACTTGACGGAAGTCAATGCAGAACCTTAGGGTTCCATTGGGTTTTGGCACCAGTACAATAGGACTGGACCACGGGCTTCACGATTCTTCTATTATGCCGGTGGCCAGCATTTCTTTTACCTGTTCGATTACCTCCTGTTTTCGGGTCTCCGGCATCCTATACGGTCGTTGCCGAATTACGCGTCCAGGTACTGTAATAATTTTGTGAGCCACGAGGTGGGTTTCACCCGGTCGAGTTGTCAATACATCAGAGAATTTTCCTAACATTTGGAATAACTCTCTCTGTTGTTGGGGCGACAGTTCGGTACCTATCCTAGGGGTAGGCTGTTTTTTCCAATCTTCGATCTGAGGACCCAGATCTTCCTCGCTTCTTTCCTCACCCAAGGCCGTTAAGTTTTTATCTTCTCTGTCCCCTGTAGAGCCAAATCCACCCATCCCCCGTTTTGTGGGTGGTAAGGAGGGTACTTCCTCCAACTAGGGGAACCCTACGCGCTCGCAGATTAATTGCGCGATTCGGTCACCTGCGCGTATCTTGAAGTCCTTATCTCCGAAGTTGAATAACAGGACTTTTATGGGGCCCCGATCAATGTTCCCTCTAATTTTCTGTAGGCTTGTGCGCATAAAATATCAGCTGTGTGCAGCTTTTGAAGGAAGGTTAAATTTTTGTGCGCCACATAACGACACTCAGAGTTATATACTTTAAAATTTGACTACACATCAGAATACAGTATGCACACCACTTTGCACTAGAAAATATTGTAGAACTTGTGAAAACCGTAAATACACAACAACTTTTAAATTTTAAGACGTCTGTGTTGTTTTCTATCTGAATCAGAACCGTAATTTTTGTGCGCTCTGTTATAAAGTATGTGCTCTCGCTCGGCAAGGTGTGTGCGCGCGCACACGCGCACAGCTTAGAGGGAACAGTGGCCCCGATAATCGTGGTCAATAACCCCTGCGCCAATATCTAAAGAATACTTTACCGCTAAACCGGATCTTGGCGCTATACGCCCATAACACCCGTCCGGGATCTTCACCTGGATACCTGTGTCTACCAGTGTTTTTCCCCCTTTTAAAACTAGGGTGTCTTCTACACTAAAAAGATCATATCCCGCGGCTTCCGCGGTGGCTCTTTTTGGGCCCTTAGCCCGATCATTGGTCCTACAGAATTGAAGTACAAATTTCTGTTTTCCGGGCAATATCGCTTTGGTGTGTGGCTGCTTTTGGGAACCTATCTTAAGAGTTTTCCCAAATAAAGGACTGGGAATGCTAGCTGCTAAGGCCTCTGCTCCTTTTTCCACCTCTGCCGGTTGGCTCCGTGCGGGTGTAGGGGCTAGCACATTCTGCAGACCTCTCTCCATTTCCTGGCAGAAGGGTGCCCAATCCCTCCCGAGGACAACTGCGTAGGGTAGTTTGGGGACTACAGCTACTAATATTTGACGTGTGATTCCCAAACCCTTTATGCCTATCTCATGCAAGGGATAGTGGGAAGCCTCTCCATGTATGCACCGTATGCGCACCTGGCCCTCTGCTTGATTCGGGGTCGACGACTGCTGGTTCTCGATGGTTTCCCAAAGTTTTTGAGAAACCATACTCTGATCAGCCCCCGAATCAAGTAACGCTAGGGTCTCTATTCCCTCCACCTGGACCATTTGGAGGAATCCCTCTGGGACTTGTCTCTCAGCCCCTGTTACAAGGACCGTTCTTACTCTACCGTTTTTCTGGTAATGACCCGGCTTCCTGCATCTGTAACATTTTTTACCAACAGATAAATCATCAACAGTATCATCACAAACATTCCTTTTATGCACTTTAACTTTTTCATCTTTTCTCATCTTATCAGGATTTCCTATTCCTGTCATTTTTAACATGCCAATTCCAGAGGTATCAGCCATTTTAGCCTCGTAAAATACATCTGCCATATTGGCTGCCTCTTCTGTATTACGGCAATCCTGTAAGGTGAGGAAGGTTTTCAGTTCAGGGGATACAGATTGCATAAATTGCTCCAGAATTATATCATCCATAATGGAGTCTAATGACCTCCCCTCTGGGTTTAGCCATTTATAAGCCATACTTTTTAGCCTCTGATATAGGGCTCTGGGAGTTTCCTTATAGTGTATCCTTGCCTCCCTAAACATACGCTTATAATGTTTAGGCATAAGACCTAACCTGTCCTTTACAGCTTTTTTAATTTCAGAGTAATTGGTAGCAAGAGTAGCAGGCATTCCCTTAAATGCTGACAGAGCCTCGCCAGTCAAAGTCATGGCAAAGCGCATGGCCCATTGCTCTGTAGGCCATTTAAGGGTCTCTGCTATCCTTTCAAATGCCTCAATATAGTCATCCAAATCGTCCTGTTGTGTTAATTGTCCCAAGGAGAAAGTATGATAATTGTTCATCTCTACTTGCGGAACCATAGACGAACTCGCCGCTCCTGCTTCTTGGGGCTTCTTCAAGAGAGCTTCCATTGCTTCAAACAAAGGTCACTGCTGTTCTTTCATAGCCTCCACATATTGTTCCTGGAGACGTTGAACAAGCTCTGCCTGTTTGTCCCACTGTGCTTGCATCCACATCTGGACGGCATGCGGATCCATCTTCTTCTGGAGTTGCACCACCTGTGAAAAGAAAAGAAAGACCCACCAAGTGCGGTACTTTTTTTTGTACAATCCCTGTCTGAGTATAGCGCCCCCTTTCTCACTGGTATCCTTCTACCCTTCCGCCCAGGTTACCTGTACCTTAGGCTCCTGGTAGACTTCAGCATGTGAGAAAGGTCTTGCTTTTCTGGCCGACCTGCCAGCGAAATCCTCTTCAGACAGCACACCGTGTGGTAGAAGTTCTTCCAGAGATGTCCTTTTATGTTTCCTTCTCTCACTCAGGAAAACCACGTAGCAAAAAAAAAAATCCTAAATACTACACCATTATGTCACCCCTTTGTGCTGAACCCTGCTGGTGGAGTAGGGCACTGTGCTGGGGGCTTGTGTTAAACTGACTTATTTCTGTTATGGAGGCCTTGCTTGGCCTTCTGGGAGTTGTAGTTGTTGATAGCCAGTTAAAGAATTAGTTGTGAAACTGTGGTAAGGTTTTAACAAGGGATTTATTTCCCCTTCCAAGAGGACTTTTTGCTGTGGTGTGAACAAAGGAAAACACAACCCTTCTTGGGCATATAAAAGGAACAAAATATGAACAAAAATAGCTTCTCTTCAGCTCTTTAACAAGGAAAGTAAAAGTATATCAAACAGTCATTCGTAAGCATACAAAAACCACTTCTTTACTGTTTTTGGCTTACTCAGCTCTTCCTTTTATCGCAGTGAGGAAATGCTGTCTGCTATTGAAATCGTACAGTCCATGTATTCAGTGCTTGGCTCAGCTTCTGATGTCTCACACTGCATATCCTCAACACATGCTTTTAATATCTCTTCCCTTTCAGCATTAGGGACGTCTGTTAACAGTCTCTCTCTATTCTGCCGGGATTCTCTTCCTCCCTCTGTGAGAGTGTGTGGAACAGAATTAACACCTTCACTGTAATGCTTCTGCTGAGAGCCTCTCCACTGCTGGTAGCTATTAGGTGAATTATAACATTCCCTTGCACCTCTATTAGAGTAAATTGGCTTACCTCTGGGCTCTGACTGGCTTAGGTTCCTGTGAGCAGCTGTAGTATGAAACGGCAGTTTTGCAGGGACTCTGCTTCTTAAATCCTCTCCAGAGATACAAACTTCTTCTGGTAAAAAGCCTTTAACCCTACCATGCCTGGTATAAGGGTAAGTAAACTTATCTGTACCTCTCAAGCTGGCTTCATAAGGCTTTAGCGTTTCTGTGCATTGCCTTCCACTGCCAACCCCTGGGTTTGCCCTTTCAGGGTAAAAGTAAAACTTCTTGGCTTTTACCGTTCTCGCCATGGCTCTGTTCCAACCTGGGTCTTTCTCAGTATACTCTGGGCTCCTCTGATATCTGAAGCTTCCGGTCCTGGCTTTGCTACCTCCTCTGTAGCTCTTTCCACATTTGCCGTTGCTCTCACTCTCAAACTCTGATTCCAGCTGTCTCAGACTCTCTCCCAAACACTCATGGTAATCAGTCAGGCTTTCATTCAAACTTTCATCATTATCCTCATGCAGGCTCTCTTCACGGCTCTGTTCCCAGCTCTCTCCATGACTCTGTCTAACTGCTTGTGAGCTGTGCTTATCTACGTACCCACGAGCTCCACCTCCCTCCAACTGGCTTGCATCAGGTGATGACCTCCTAGCTTTTCTGCTGGCTGGGTGTGTCTCTCTGGCTCGTGACCACATTTGCTTCTGTTGCCCATAGCAGCTTCCTGACCTGTGTTTACTAAAAACGTCAGTGTCAGCCTGATTCACTGCTTCTTCATCTATCTGCATGGGCTCTGCTGGATCTGCTCTGTGACAATAGTTTATGTGTCTGGAAATGAACACCTGCTTTCACATGAAGTGACTATGTATGAACTCATCTCTTGCTGCCATGTCCATCTGCTTCACCCTCTTGCTATGACTGCCATGTCCATCTGCTTCACCCTGTTGCATCATGGTCTGGATCTACTGCATTATTTTATTCAGGGAGGGATTGCCAGTGCTTCAGTGACAGATTGTGGAGCATGCAGCAGGCCATGAAGATCTGACATACACTGGTAGGACTGTACAGCAGTTCACTCCAGATTAATCAAGACTCCATAAGTGGCTCTTGAATTGGCAAAATGTCCTATCAGTGATAGCACATCTGTTTCTGTGGGCCCTATTGTAGCATTCCTCATTGGGTCCCATCTATCTCCTGAATGGGTGGGGGGAGAGAGGACATATATCAAGACATAGAACTAGGATGTTTCATGTGATGGGTAGACGCTGAAGTCCTGGGTTCTTTGAGCTGAGCGCTGCAGCTTCCATGATAATGTACAACCTCAAAGATTGTGCATGGAGAGAGCTGGTGTGGGGCTTATCTAGCAGCCATCTATCAGTGATCTCTCCATTCTCAAACCTCCTATAGAAGCCAGAGTGATTGAGGATGTAATAGTCATGGCAGGAAACCCAAAATCTGAGGAAGACATCTTTTATCTTCCCCTGTGCACTGAAGACCACCTGCATGTTGAAAAATGTCTTCCTGTTGTGCTAGATAGTCTTTTTCCCTTGTGGGGTCTGAGGGTATTATGTGTGCAATTGATGAGCCCCAGTACAGACGGGAAACAGGCCACTTTATGAAACTAGATCATGGTTTACAGCCTTTGCAGTAGGAAGGCTACATATTCTGCAGTGTAGCTTAGAGAGGTCCTCGGGATCTGTGAGATATACTGTGAGCAGCTGCAGTGGTGGCCAACATGGATTGGAAACTTCAAATGGCTAGGAAGGAGAGGGCCATGGTGATCTTGAGGTGAATGGGCATGAGCATGTTCCTCTCTGTAGTAGAGTTAATGAGCGGCTCTAGCTCCTGGCATAGATGATGGATGGCTGCCTTGTGAAAGCAGAACCTGATGACACTGCTTATCCTTGAGTTCTAGGAATAGGGTTCTGGTTCTGTACACCTTCTGATATGGGTGCCCCCTAGTGGCTCTTCTCAGGTCCTTGTGGCCTCATGCAGCAGAGTCAGTGCAACCAATATGTTCATCTCATCCATGGTTCCTGCTTCCCACTATCAACACCCATGGCACTGCACATGTCCCTGCACATTTGCACATCCAGATACCCACAGAGACAGGCAGCAGGGAACCCACAGAAATAGAGAGGCTGCAGGAAACACTGTGCCACATACAGACAGGCAGCACAAGATTGGCCAGAAAGGAGATGGATGCACCAGCAGCCAGGGAGTGTATCACAGGGGCTTAGGGATTTTCACAGTTGGGGAATGGATGAGGGAGTAGAAATCTGTTAGATCTTGGAAAGGGGGGAGGGGGGAATAGGTCAGAAGAATGGCAGAGAATACATTGCAGAAGAACAAAGGGTAAATGGCGAGGCACATATGTGGACACAGATGCCAGTCACACTGATAATTTGCAGGCCAGGCTCCTCCAGTCACTACTGCCACAAGCAGTCTCAAAAGAAAACAAAGTCCCATCCTTATTCATGATTTAAAGTAGGTGTAGATTGGTACATTTAGAAATTCTGTCCTGCATGTCTCCATGTTAAATGATGCTGACAAGATCAAGAAACAGGGGAAAGAATATGCATATTCATTATACCATAAAGATCAAGTAGACCAACAGCTGTTTCAACCTGTACCTTATGATCGGGAACCACTAGGGATGAAAAAAGAAGTCAAAGCAGCATTGAAAACATTATAAAAGAACAAAGCACCAGCATTGATGGCATTCCCATTAAAGTGTTACAGCAATTGGATAAAGCTGTTACCATACTTACAAAGTAATGCCAGAAAATTTGGAAGACAACATCATGGCCTAATGATGGAAAAGATCTGTGTTTGTACCAATACTGAAGAAAGTGGTCCAACTGACTTTGGAAATTATCACACAATTGTTCTGATCCCATATGCCAACAAGATTATATTCAAGATCATTCAGCAGAGACTGCAACCATACCCGGAATGAGAACTGCATGAAGTGCAAGCAGGGTTCAGGAAAGAGCGTTGAATGAGAGACATCATCATGCATGTGAGATGGATCCTTGAAAAAAAGACAAAAGAATACCAAAAGGATATCTCTATGTTTTATTGAATATAGCAAGGCTTTTGACTGTGTAAACAATGAGAAACTCTGGGCCACATTAAGAAGCATGTTGTGATGGAGTCTATAGAGGGATTATCAATAAGCCCCTTTTAAGAGAGCCTGAAGCCTAGAGTTCAGGTCTCAGAGGGTGTGGCTCACAGGAGGAGGTGAAAGATCTAGCAGGCTGCAGGAGGGATAGAGGCCTGTGGAGCCAGGAATCCTTTCAAGGAAAGTTGTACAAAGGTAGAAACTTCAACAAGGCAAGGGAGGAACTTTAAATGGGCTGGAAGAAGGGCCAGGAGACTAACTTTGTGAAGGTGTAACAAAATGGGTCTGAATAAAAACAAGGCTTGTTTTCCCTGAACTGCTGTCTGTTTGGTGTTTGAACAGAAAACTCCTTCTCACTGTACGCCATACTACTACACATGAGTATCCCAGAATATCTGAGAGTTCTCTTGCACAACCTTTACATTGATCAAGAAGCAACAGTTTGAATGGAACAAGGAAAAACTGAAAGGTTTATAATCAGCAAATTTGTACAGCAAGGCTGCATACTTTCCCCCTACCTTTTTAATTTATATGCAGAACAAATTATCAGAGAAGCAGAACTGTATGAAGGCAACCGAGGTCTGAAGATTGGTGGAAGACTCATCAACAGCTTTCGCTATGCTGATGATACCACAATACTGGCTGAAAGTGAAGATGATCTGAAACATTTGCTCCTCAAGATTAAGGAACATAGTCTTAAAAGGGCTTGCACCTTAATGTAAAGAAGACAAAGATCCTGACAACTGGCAAAATCAACACGTTCATCAATGATGGAGAAAAAATTGAAATAGTAGACAACTTTAACTGCTTGGATCAATAATCAATAAAGAAATGACAAGCAGTCAAGAAATACTATGATGCATTGCTTTTGGCAGAATGGCTATGAATGACCTAGACAAGATTCTCAGCAAGAGATGTCTCTCTCCATATAAAGATTTGATTTATCCAAGCCATGGCATTTTCAATAACATCATATGGATGTGAAATCTGGGCCGTGAAAAAAATACGAAGAAAATTGATGCCTTCGAATTATAATGCTGGCGAAGAATACTGTATATACCATGGACTGCTCGAAGAACAAACCAGTCAATACTAGAGGAGATCAAACCTAAGCTTTCTTTAGAAGCTCAGATGACAAGACTTTGGCTTTCATACTTTGGACACATCATGCAAAGAGAAAAATCATTAGAGAAAGACATCATACATGGCAAGGTTGAAGGTCAGTGCAACAGAGGAAGACCAGAAAGGAGAAGGATTTATTTATTTAGCTGTATTTATATCCTGCTTTTCACTGGGTCAAAGCGGTCAATTGGGAGATACATTTAACATGAGGGGATATGACACACATACGCTAATACTTACAGGGAACATGGGCAATGGAGGGTTAAGTGGCTTGCCCAAGACCACAAGGAGTACCTATAGGACTAGAAATCCCAGTCCCTCCGGCCTGAGATTGCTGTTCCCAGGTGGGACTTGAACCCCCGGCCCTCTGGCCTGAAGTACCTTGTCCTAACCACTAGGCCACTCCTCCCTATTTTAACTACAGCTATGGCAATGAGCTTCCTAATTGAAGACCAAACACAGTTTAAGTCAGCAATCCAGAGGATTGCCATGAGTCAACACTTATTCGATGGCACTTAACAACAACAGATTGGCACATTTAGAAATTTTGTGCTGCACGTCTCCAGCCTATGTAAAATATATCATAGTCGTGCAGACATACACACTGTCTAGGCCATGCCTGGAAACACTTCCTTTTTACCCCGGGCAGAGACCTGCAGAGATCAGTGGTCATAGAGCGAAAACATGTATCAAGCAGCCATTCTAAAATGGTGTTAGACATATAGGCGCAACGTTAATGTTTTTATGTTACTGCATCCACCTTTAAAATGTGAATAGGGCTTCTAAAATGACTCCTTTAGAGTGTACATGATTCTTTTTAAGGAACACTAACAAAAAATGTTTCTGTGTGCTACAAATTACAGTGTTGTTGTTAATGAGTTTGGCAATGATATACAAAAGGATTTTCCTCAAAATGTTCCCCATAGTTTATGAGAATTTCTCATACTAGATCAATTTCTTAGGCTCTTTGTGTACCACCTGCAACTCATATTTGCCCTATCTTTTGATAAACTGTAAAATTTGCTGTGTCAGAAGAACCAGTATTTAAATATAAGGGCCCGATATTCAGCGTCGGCGGCTAGCTTTATTACAGCGGCTAGCTGCCGGCGCTGAATGTTAAACCCGGATATTCAATGCCGGGGTCATATCTGGCCCTGGCAGTGAATATCTGGGGTCGCTGCACAGCTTCCGATGCCACAGAAGCTAACCGGGTAGTGATGATAGTCATTTGTGCCCGGTTTACAATCAGCTCCATTTCTGCTTTGCCCCAGAATGCCCCCAACATGCCTCAATGCTAAGCAGTTCACATTTGGGCATATAGTGGCATTAGTGTGGGATATTCATCGGCACTAACACAGTTCCACTGAATATCCCACTTAGGGGCATTTACATGCCTTGGAATACACTGGACAACGAAGATTTTGCTTCCTGAACACTTTGGGGTGTATCTTATGGATTTGGGGTTTTTGATCATGAAAATCACCTTAAAAGTTTCCTATCATAATCACCAAAAATTTTCAGGAAGCAAAACTTTTAAACAAATTTGTAGTCCAGTGATATAGGGCCCTCGAAGAATAGCTTGAAGAGGTTGTTTTAAATGTAGCCATTAATAGTATAATTTATTAGGGAAGCCACATTTCTGCTGCTATGCCAACAAAAAGATTTAATTTTGTTTTGCCAGTTAATCCACAGGACTTTAATGTTAAATTGACCATTGTTACAGACTGGCAGGTTTTAAAATGAGTCATGAATATCCAAATAAAACTAATTTTCTAAAGGTTGGAAGGTTTGTTAATAACATCAAATTATCTTTTAAGACTGACAGGAGACTCAGGACAGGCAAAAATAATAAAGGATATGAGTCAAGCAGTTTTTTTTCAGTCTTAAAGCCATATTGGTTATTCCTCAACATCTAAATTATGAAAACAATAACTACCCTGCTGTTGAGAAAATGCACACTGATGCAATTGAAAGTCAGAGAAATTGACTACACCCTGTCTTTTTTAAGTTTATATAGCATTACATTAGGAAACAGGGGCAATGAAACGGCCAAATGATTGGGGGGGGGGGGGAGACACAAGCTCCTCCCTTGTGGCAGGTATAGGCCTGTGACCCACGGTGTCTGACATAAGCAGGCCAGCATGGCTAGCTTGACCTGTAAATGAGGCCTGTGGAGAGGCATATAGGATTGCACATCCCCCAATATGCTGCTATTGTAAGATAGAACTCAGTAGAAGTATTGAATTAGCTTAGGTAGGCAGAACTGCAGAGCTGAAAGATGGAAAAATATAGAAAGACATGTTTAAAAGTTACTGATAAGAAAAAGTACATCTGCAAAGAAATAATTGGGAGTGCTGACAGATGAGTTGCAGAGCCCTGCTCCTCTGCATGCACAAATTGGCTATATGGCCTTGAGAGTGTGAAAGTAACAAGTTGATGAACTGACCATTGTAATTGGGACTAGAAGGGGGGCATGCAGGTGTCATGCCCACAGAAGGGACATAATTGGATAAACTTATCAGTACCGGGACCAATGGAAGGGGTACGGGAGGTACGGGAGGTTACCGGGACCAATGAAATGTTTTTCTATACCTAGAATGGAACAGAAGTCTATAAAAGTTGTTGTAATGCTTGAAAACTTTGCTCAGCCATTTTGAAATTGACTGGTTCGAGACTTGTGCACAAATAAATGATTTGGACCTTCTGAACAGACTCCTGGTATCATTGGTTTGTCTGCGCTTTGCTGCTACATATTCTTGGTGCGTTGGCCGGGAAGTTGTGGAATCAAAGTGTATATAGGGCAATATACCACGACTTTCCGCCTCTATAGGCTTGGTCCTGCCGGGATCGCGCCCTTCCGACGAGGGCTGCTCCCTGGCGCCACCGGTCCCTTGTATCGGAGGGAGCTGGTCGGACCTCGGCGGGTGCCGGGCCCGGTTGGAGCCAACGCCTCGAACCCGAGTGAGGGGAGTCCGAGGTCCAACTCATGCGCCTGCTTGGGAAGTTTGAGGACCGGATCCGGTGAGTATAGTTTTGATTTTGGTGTCTAGACAGAAATAGAAAGAGCAGTACTGCCATTGGAACTTGGAATTTGGAATTTGTAATCTCGAGATATTGGGAATTGGTAAGAGAGCATGATCACCTCTCAAGGAAGGGCCGAGTAACCCCGCATGGGAATTCGCCGGGTGAAACCCTCATCCTTATTGTAATTGGGAAAAGACTAGTCAGAATAGATAGAAACGAATGCATTCTGGGATACGTTGCTAGCATGATTGTGTGAACGAAGTGTGAATGAGAGGTCTGGCAGCACGGACCAAGTGAAGGCGGACCCCTGAGTAGCGCATTTCCTGACCGGGCGACCGCGTTCAGGTCGCGAAAAGGGGGAAGCGATTGTCGTCTTGTCTTGTTATTTGTATTCCCTATACGTTTCCAGGACCGTGAGGACCCCTTACCCACGGTCCGCCCTCCTTTTCCCTTCTGTCTGTTGTTGCGCGCACACATCGAAATGGGAGGGGCGGGGTCTACTAGAAACACTCCATTCGAATGTATGATCGCACATTTTAAAGAGGGATATTCAGGAGATTATGGTATTAAAATGACAGCAGCCCGTTTGCAGATTTTGTGTACTAGGGAGTGGCCCGATCTAGACCCCATCTGGCCCCGAGAGGGAACGTTCAATGTAGAGATTATTCAGTCAATACACCGTAGAGTGCGGATAGCGCACCCCGATCAGTACCCCTATATAGATTCCTGGTTAAGTATTTGTGAAGATCCGCCCCCCTGGGCGCAGCTCTGTTATGAGGAACAGTGCAGAATAATGTTAGTGAAAACAGATTCTAGACAGAAAGCGGAGCAGCCCAAAATGAGAGAGCAGGATAAGAAAGCCAGAAAGAAGCCCATCCTGGTAGATCCTGATTCCCCAGAAATAATTCTCAGGCAGCCCCGAACCCCAGGTCCAATAAGAGTAGCCCGGCGTCCTGCCCCAGAACCCCAGAGACGGCCGGAGCCGGAGCGGGACCCAACCCCTGATCCACCTCCCGGAGGGGAGGAAGAGGAGGAATTAGCTGAAAGAGAAGAGGAGGACATAAAAAGTGAGCCAGAAGCGGAGGTAGAAGAAGGAGAAAAAGAAAATGCCCCAGACGAGGAGGACAGTGTACAAGCGATTGCTAGCACTAGCACGCCAGTAAAAGATATACCCAAAGCGAAACCTGTGGGGAAAAAGAAAGTGACCCCTTCAAAGACAATCACGACAATAACCCTTAGATCCCAAAAGACACCTACGGCAGCCAAAATGTTTCCCTTATGGCAAGTCCCGGGAGTGCCCGTAAAGAATGATAATGATGAAGTGGTAGCGGGACCCCTAACTTATGTGTATATCCCTTTCTCTACAACTGATTTATTAAATTGGAGGTCGCATTATGCCTCCTATACTAGTAAACCCCAGGAGCTGACAGAATTAGTAACTACTATTATGGAAACTCACCAACCCACTTGGCCAGATTGCCGCCAGCTCCTGACCACCCTATTCACGACAGAAGAACGAGCAAGAATTAGAAAAGCAGCTATTGAGTGGATGGCAGATAACCCTGTAGCTCCGAGACAGGGGCAGAATATAATAGACCATCGGGAAGCAGCTCAGAGAGAATTCCCGAATGAAGACCCCCAATGGGATCCAAATACAGATGAAGGATCCACAGCCCTAGCCCGTTTTCGCCAAGGCTTTTTACAAGGCCTGAAAAGGGGGGGCCAAAAAGCTATGAACCTTTCCAAAGTTGCAGGAGTTATCCAAGGGATAGATGAGAGCCCAGCAGATTTTTATGAAAGATTAACTGAAGCATACAGAATGTATACTCCCTATGATCCCGAGGCACCAGGAAGTTTATGTATGGTGAATTCTGCTTTTGTAAACCAGTCTCAACCAGACATTAGACGTAAATTACAGAAATTAGAAGGGTTTGCGGGCATGAATGCAACACAGTTATTGGAAGTCGCTCATAAAGTATATGTGAATCGTGATAATGAAAGACAGAGAGAATGTGATAGAAAGATGAAGAAGAAAGCTGATTTTTTGGCTGCGGCCATAGTTGAACAGAAAAGGGGAGGTGTCCCTAGTCGAAGGAGCAGAGGAAGAGGGCGGGGTCAAGGCGGAGGCCGGACCCAGAGGCTAGGCGTGAACCAATGCGCCTATTGCAGAGAGGAAGGACATTGGAGAGATACGTGCCCGCAACTCGAAGACGCCCAGCAAGATGACGACAGCAGTCATCAGTGGCGAGAAGAAAGACGAGGCTATCCCCGAAGCCGAGGAGGAGCCAATCGAGAACAATTCCAGCGAGAGAGAGGAGGAGCCATTCAAGCATTGGCCACACCAGCCCATGATGAGAATGACGTGGATTAGGACAGACCGGGCTCCAAGTTTGCTTTAGGTCTCCAGGAGCCTATGGTCGGAATACAAATAGGAGACCAAATTATGGACTTTATGGTTGATACTGGAGCACAACATTCAGTAGTAGACAAAAAGATAGCCCCATTCTCTACAAAAGCAGTCACCATTATAGGAGCAACTGGTGCCAAAGCCACAAAATCTTTTCTTCAGAATCGGATATGCAGTCTAGGAGGACAGCAAATAACTCATCAATTCCTTTACATGCCCGAATGTCCAGTGCCATTACTGGGACGAGATATGCTAGCCAAGCTTCAAGCACAGATATCTTTCTCTGAACAAGGAGAAATGCAAATGACAGTGAATTCCCAAGCCAAACCAGCAGGAGTAATGCTGCTGACAGTGCCCCGAGAAGAAGAATGGAGGTATTACGTTGATGACTCCATCCAAGATACCTATTTTGAACAAACTTTAAAGAACATCGATGCACCACCTGGAGTATGGGCAGAAGGCAGTCCCCCAGGCCTAGCCAAGCATATAGCTCCAGTGATTGTAACCCTCAAGCCTAGTGCTACACCAGTGCATGTCAAACAGTACCCTCTCCCAAGAGCTGCAATTGAAGGCATTCATCGCCACCTACAAAGATTGCTCGAGTATGGCCTACTGAAAGTATGTCAATCCCCATGGAACACTCCACTTTTGCCAGTAAAGAAACCTGGGACGGATGACTATCGCCCAGTGCAAGATTTGAGAAGAGTAAATGATGCAGTTGAAACTATACATCCAGTTGTACCCAATCCTTACACTCTTCTAGGACTGATACCTGCTGAAGCTACCCATTTCACTGTACTGGATTTGAAAGATGCATTCTTTTGCATAAGATTAGCCCCTGAAAGCCAAATATTGTTTGCATTCGAATGGCAGGACCCCGTCTCTGGAAGAGGGGGCCAACTCACCTGGACAAGATTACCCCAAGGATTCAAGAATTTGCCTACCATCTTTAGTGCTGCACTGAATCAAGACCTTTCAAGCTATCCAGTAGCCCCGGGGAAGAGAGTGCTTCTCCAATACGTGGATGATCTGTTGATAGCTGCCATATCAGAAAGTGAATGCATACTAGCCACCAAAGACCTCTTGCAGTTACTAGATGAAGCTGGATACAAAGTTTTCAGAGCCAAAGCACAGTTATGCCAAAAAGAAGTGAAATACTTGGGTTTTCGTATTACCCAAGGAAGCAGAAGATTAGGCAGAGAAAGAAAAGAAGCAGTATGCAGAATTCCAACTCCAACAACCAGAAAGCAAGTCAGAGCCTTTCTGGGAGCGGCAGGATATTGCCGAATCTGGATACCCAACTTTGCCCAAATTGCCAAACCACTGTATGAAGTCACAAAAGGAGAAGAAAAGTCGCCACTGGAGTGGGGACTTGAGCAGGATACAGCCTTCAAGACGTTAAAGGAAGAATTGATGTCATCACCAGCACTTGGACTACCAGATGTCCACAAACCTTTCCACTTGTTTGTACATGAAGCACAGGGAAATGCCTTAGGCATGTTGACTCAGAAATTGGGAAATTGGGAGCGACCTGTAGCATACCTATCGAAACAATTGGACCCTGTGGCCAAAGGATGGCCACCTTGCTTGAGAGCAGTTGCAGCTACAGCGCTACTAGTGAGCGAAGCAGACAAGCTCACACTAGGACAGAACATACGAGTCACTGTGCCACATGCAGTCCTTGCCCTTATGGAACAAAAAGCAAATTATTGGCTCACCAATTCCCGAATGTTGAAGTACCAGAGCATGTTATGTGAAAACCCACAGATACAACTTGAAGTGAGCCATGCCTTGAATCCAGCCACCTTGATACCCATCAGTGAAGAACTCCCAGAACATGACTGTATCGAAGTCATGGAAACTGTGTTCTCCAGTCGACCTGACCTGACAGATGTGCCCATAGACAATCCTGACCAAATCTATTATGTTGATGGGAGCAGTCTCATCCTTGATGGACGACGCTGTGCCGGATATGCAGTCGTCACTCAACACGAAGTAGTTGAATCATCAGCTCTAGCCTCAGGCACATCAGCCCAGAAAGCCGAATTGATAGCACTTACCAGAGCATTGTTGTTAGGAGAAAAACTTGTGCTGAATGTATATACAGATTCCAAATATGCCTTCACTACCTTGCATGCCCATGGAGCTCTCTATAAAGAAAGAGGACTCATCACATCCGGAGGAAAATCAGTCAAGTATGGTCCCGAGATATTGATGTTACTTGATGCAGTTTGGGCCCCAACACGTGTAGCTGTCATGCATTGTAGAGGACATCAAGCAGGAAAAGGAGAAGTTGCCCGAGGAAATAGATTTGCAGATGCCTCAGCACGACAAGCAGCTATGACAGGACAAATTGCCCCACAAGCTATGCCAATGCAAGCAGCATTGTTTCCAGTACCTTTGAATCTATGGACCCCACGATATACCACCAAAGAATTGGATTACTATTGTAACAGAGAAGATGGAATACTGAAAGATGGATGGATTGAGCTGCCACCAGAAGAGGGCAGTCAACCTCCTGGACGAATAGTAATTCCTGAACTATTAGGACCATCTTTTGTCAAAGCTTTCCATGAAGCCACCCACTATGGGAAGAGTGCTATGGAAAAAGCACTCAGACCACATTTTTACATCCCTCTGATGACAACCATATCAGCCTCAGTAGCACGTCAATGCCTAACCTGTGCCAAAAATAATGCCAAGCAAGGCCTTATAACGGCACCCCGAGTTCAGTCAGGAGGTGTAACCCCCATGCACAACCTCCAAGTTGATTTTACTGAAATGCCAAGAGCCAATGGATACCATTACCTATTAGTATTAGTTTGTACTTTCTCTGGGTGGGTAGAAGCATTCCCAACCAGAACTGAGAAAGCCCGAGAAGTTACCAAAGTCTTAATGAGAGAGATTGTCCCCAGATTCGGAATTCCAGCAGTAATAGGGTCAGACAATGGACCCTCATTTGTCTCCCAAGTTACTCAGCAGTTAGCAAAAGCCTTGCAGATACAATGGAAACTCCACACTGCATACAGACCCCAGAGTTCAGGGAAAGTTGAGCGAATGAATCGTACCTTGAAAGCCCAAATGTCCAAGCTTCGTCAGGAGACACACTTGAAATGGCCCCAAGTGCTCCCCATAGCTTTACTCAGAATACGCTCAGCTCCTGTAAAGTCAACAGGATTTTCCCCTTTTGAAGTTCTGTATGGTAAACCCCCACCGATAGTGCAGGGAGTCAAAGGAAGTTTAGCCCAGATTGGTTCAGAAGTAACCAGACAAGAACTCCTAGCTCTTAGTTTTGTTCTGCAGACTCTCCATACGTGGATCCAAGATCAGTTGCCTATCAACTTGACGGAACCCTTGCATCCCTATCAGCCTGGTACTTCGGTGTGGATCAAAGATTGAAAGAAGACACTATTGGAACCCCATTGGAAGGGACCGTACACCGTCATCCTGTCTACCCCAACTGCAGTAAAGGTAGCCGAGATCGACGCCTGGATCCACACAGCAGAGTCAAGCCCGCCGCCGATCCTGAACCAGAGCAGTGGACAGCAGAACAGCATCTTGATGCGCCCTTGCGAGTTACTCTGAGACGGCAACCAGCAGCTTAGACACTTCATCACAAGTGCTTTGCAGTAGCCAAGTCTTTCGAAGAGGATTGCTGTTTTCCATGCAGCAACAGTTTTGTTTCAACGAACCCAATTTGTGTGCGATTTGACACACTACTTTGAGATTACATTGACTAAGCCAGACTTCACAAGCCAACTGAGATTGCTAATAAGTTGGTTAATGTGTACTGGACAACCTGAGGATCTTCAATCAACACTCAGCACCCGTTAAATTGCTTCATTAGCAAACGGGACGAAGAATAAAAGACCGTCGTGATCAAGATCAGCAAGCTGAGGATTCAGAAGAACTCCAATCAACATCAACATGTATCTTTGTTTTTGCTTTACCTTGGTTGCCTTCTTTGGAGGTTTTGAACTGACTTATGCTTTACCTCCATGCACTGCTTGCATTACTTCTACTCGAACTGGACTGAAAGTAACTCAGACTTTGCTTTATCATTCTTACTATACCTGCAAGGGAACAGTAACTCGGTGTATCTATAACACCACTGAACTAAATGTTTGCACTCATGGCAAAATCAAAGCATGCTATAATCCGCATCAGAATCCATCCTATTACACTTGAATTTTGATGCATGTAATGCCATTAATAGAGATAGTCATTCCACCTGTGGTACATGGGAAAAAGCGTATCGAAATGACCATAAGTATATGTGTCCAGAAGGTGCCATAAATTGGTGGAAGTGTACAGGTAAAACGGGATCAGGCTATAGTACTGCAACAGCGGCAGATTACTATTGCCCGTATTGGGGATGTGTTTTTTATGCTACCTGGAACACTGGTATAACTGATGAGAAAATAGATAAACGGATGGCTACTCTAACCAAGCCAACCACAAATGATAAATGTCAGAAAGATGCTTGCAACCCCTTACACTTACGTATACACAATCCCCATGCATGGAAACAAGGATACAAGTTTGGTTTACGTATTGCTGGAGGAGCAATAGATCCAGGAACTATTGTGTATGTCAGATTGAATACCCAAGCCCACAAGTCATCAAAATATCATATTCATAATACCTTTTATGAAGCCATGCATGTAAATAAGTTTGAGATCCCTCACCCCTCACAGAATTTATTTCTAGAATTAGCCGGAGCAGTAGTATCTAGTCTTAAGATCTCAGATTGTTATTTTTGTGGCGGAACCCAAATGGGAGACCAATGGCCATGGGAAGCCCAAGAATTGAATTATTCTATGGTTTACAATCAGACTGAATTACACAAGGCTACCAGTGAATGGGTGTTAGCGCACTCAATCGTTGGACGTCTTTGCTATGCCAGAACTGGACCCCAGTTCACCCAGAAGGTAGGACAGCTGGTCTGTCTTAGCCAGAAGTACTATAATGCCACGACCAAGAAAACAGCATGGTGGTCAGGAATCAGACATCCTGAACCTCCTAACCCATTAGCCAGATTTCCTGAACTTGCTGGTCTATGGACTAACCTTGCCAAAGTCCAAGCCTGGCAAGCCCCACCTGGCCTATATTGGATCCGTGGAAACCGAGCATATGCACAACTCCCACCACACTGGGGAGGAGCATGTGTCTTAGGAACCATCAGACCTTCTTTCTTTCTTTTGAACACTGAACATGGAGAACAATTAGGATACCCTGTATACACTACCCACCGACACAAGAGAGCATTAAGACAGAAAAGAGAAGCCTTACAGATAGGCAAGTGGGAGAAGTGGCAAGGTGATTTATTTTATTTATAGTTCTTTTATACCGCACTCTTTTTCGTGATGATTGGCCACCAGAAAGAATCATTGAGTATTATGGGCCTGCCACTTGGAATGATGATGGTATGTATGGTTATCGTACTCCAATCTATATGATTAATCGTATTATTCGCTTACAAGCAGTAGTTGAAATAATAACCAATGAAACTAGTCATGCTCTTACGCTCTTAGCTAGACAAAGTACTCAGATGCGCACTGCTATATACCAGAACCGCTTAGCACTTGATTATTTGTTAGCAGCTGAAGGAGGAGTATGTGGTAAGCTGAATCTAACTAATTGTTGTTTGAAAATAGATGATAAGGGTCAAGTAGTTGAAGAAATTGCTAAAGATATGCAAAGACATGCTTATGTGCCAGTACAGACTTGGCACTCATTGAAATTTCCTAACTGGTTTGCTAACCTCTTTTCATGGGTGGGAGGATTTAAGACTTTCATTGTTTTAGTACTAATCCTTGTTGCTGTTATCTTCTTATTACCATGTTTAATCCCATGTTGTATGCGTTCCATTCATAACACTATTGATAGTACAGTAGAGCGGAAGACCGCAACTAAAATAATGGCTTTATACAAAGCTAGTCCTAGTCGAAATCCTTCAATCATGATGTGATTCTAATAAAAATGATTTAATTCTCACACCTTATTGAGTAATAGGGTGAGATTAATCAAAGGGGGGAATGTGGCAGGTATAGGCCTGTGACCCACGGTGTCTGACATAAGCAGGCCAGCATGGCTAGCTTGACCTGTAAATGAGGCCTGTGGAGAGGCATATAGGATTGCACATCCCCCAATATGCTGCTATTGTAAGATAGAACTCAGTAGAAGTATTGAATTAGCTTAGGTAGGCAGAACTGCAGAGCTGAAAGATGGAAAAATACAGAAAGACATGTTTAAAAGTTACTGATAAGAAAAAGTACATCTGCAAAGAAATAATTGGGAGTGCTGACAGATGAGTTGCAGAGCCCTGCTCCTCTGCATGCACAAATTGGCTATATGGCCTTGAGAGTGTGAAAGTAACAAGTTGATGAACTGACCATTGTAATTGGGACTAGAAGGGGGGCATGCAGGTGTCATGCCCACAGAAGGGACATAATTGGATAAACTTATCAGTACCGGGACCAATGGAAGGGGTACGGGAGGTACGGGAGGTTACCGGGACCAATGAAATGTTTTTCTATACCTAGAATGGAACAGAAGTCTATAAAAGTTGTTGTAATGCTTGAAAACTTTGCTCAGCCATTTTGAAATTGACTGGTTCGAGACTTGTGCACAAATAAATGATTTGGACCTTCTGAACAGACTCCTGGTATCATTGGTTTGTCTGCGCTTTGCTGCTACACCCTGACTGTATCCCAAGCTCTGCTCCTAGCTCCAGCGACGTTCCCTTCCTGTTCTGACCACAGGAATCTGATTTCCTGATTCCTGCAGGCAGAAGAGAAGGAGAATCACAGCCAAGATTCCTTCTGTCTGTCCCGATCTCCTGGGGCAGACAGGAGTATTTGCAGTGATCAGGGCATTGACTTTGCTTCTGCCCGTGAGAGATCAATTCCCTGTGGGCAACTTGCATGGAAGCCACAATCAGGGCCTTCCCCTCTTGTTCTGCCTGCGGGGATCCGATCTTTGGCAGGCAGACAGAAGGAGTCTTTGCCACAATCGTGGCTGTTCTCTTCTGCCTGTAATGGGAGGCTCACAAAGTAGGATCCCAGTTCTTGTTTACCCGAAGAGAAAACGAGAGAAGACAAGACATAAACACAGGCAGATTACCTTTATTTATTTACTATATAGTAGGACCCTCTCACTCTTACAAGTAAAAAGAGAGCCCCAATACAAACTTCTGCCACTATTTTGTACCGTTTTTCATAGATGGTTGCATATACTAATCAGATCAGTTGCTTAGCAATGCATATACTGTAATCATTATCAGGATCACATTTCCATGCTTATTTCCTGTTATACATGGATGGATGAGCTAGACTGGCAAAGCAGATAGCTGGCTGATTAAAGATTAACTAACTGCAGCGAGATCTAAGATATTTGAGTGACCAAGATAGTGGTCAGAGACAGCTGGGGCCAAGGGGGTCGGTAATAGTTGACTTAACAAGAAGAGCTATTCTCAGAAAAAAGGTTGGTTCCAAGAAAAGGCCAAGATACCTGACTTCTCAAAGTATCTGCATGTCTAAAGGTCAAAGATAACTGATTGGTTCCTGAGAAGGTGGCTGTGGTTAATTTGTTATTGTTAAGTGCCGTCGAGTCGGTGACGATTCATGGCGACCCACTGGATAGTTGTCCTAAATTGTGTTCTTTTGTATGTTTTTGCTATGTGCATGAAGAATGCTCTACTAGTTTCCTGCTTATCTGTGCATTAAGCTACCTCTGCTAACTTCCGGCCTTTCTGTTGTCTGTGTGTTATGCATTTATACATTATGCATTATCTCCAGTTTTGCTGTCTTTAGTTCTTATTCCTGATCTTTGCATTAAGCTGTCCTTATTTCCCATCTCATGCCCATGCCCATGGAAGATGGGATCCCCATGGACAGATCAGGAGGGGAAGGTTGTGATTACAGCCTCCATGCAGTTTGCTAACATCTGGCAGGCAACATTTTGTTGGGACCAGAGCCCACATGGCCTACACTGTTCCGACACCTATGTTAGGAAATCTGTTTTTCAAAATAATTTGGATAGAATAGTTTATTATACTTTGACGAAAAAGCAGGGGAAGCATTCTCAAAGTCTAGTTAAGCTCTGGATCAATCATAATTTCCATTGCTTTACCTGCCCCATCATGTTAAGGATGTGATTTTAGAAGATTTATTCACAATTTCCACATGGTGGTAGGAGCTCGAGAGCAGTCGTTGGCTGCCTGGCCAGATTCTGCTCCTTAGTGGTGAATCACTTTGGACATATGTAGGACATATTCTTGGGCATAGCCCAGAATATGGCTTTAGACTTTATAAAATGGTCGATCGGCCGCTGCTACAGTGATTGGGGGATGGAATGGTGACTAGTTGGAGTCTCTCACCACTTGTAGTATGGGCTGGTAGTAGCTGTGTGGCAAGCCACCCATGGTGTTAAGGTAGGTTTGTTTTACTGGCTCCTCCCTGTGGGTCCAGCGAGGGTGCACCCCCCCTCCAGGCCAGCACCAGGGACTGGGCAGACCCAACCTCCCGCCCTTGGTACCCCACTGCTCTGAAGACAGGGAAATATCTACTGTACCTTAATGTGATTCACCTCAAAGTTTTACTGGAAAGGAATGCACTATAAATAAATTATACAATGGGCCTGATTACCACTGGGACATGTCCGGCCCATCTGGATGTCAAAACACTGGACGGGCCGGATTGGCACCTGATTCTGAACTCACAGGAGCTAGATGTTCCCATGGGATCAGACAGGATGTGCCCAATCCTGAGCCGCTGCACGTCCTGCGCATTCCCTGTCCAACCCTCCCAGTGCTTCTATATGGTGGATAGTGCCATGGCATCCTGTCGCTATGGTACCAGGGTGCCATGCAGAAGCCCCGATCCTCTGCAGTTATCTCAAAAGATGATTTACCCATCGCCCGACCCCCGAATGGGCCTGCCTAGGCCGGGATTGGGCTGTGGGGAACCCCCTGCTGTTACTCACCTGCTGTGCGGGGCTGATGTGTCTGATTGCTCTGACCAGGGACATTTATTCCACTTCCTAGGTGGAATAAGCTCCCTGGTCATCTCTGCTTCCCTGGACATACAGGGCCAAGATTGCAATCGGCCCTGTACTTCTGGGTCAGGGTCCCGCCTCTGCCCTGTCCATTCTCCTCTCCCAGCCCTCCCTCTCCCACCCCCATCCAGGTTTCCCTGCAAAACGTGGCTGTATGTGCAGGGAGCCTGGAGGTCAGAATTCGCTCCCTGCAAATAGCAGGGGGGTGGGGAGGGGGTTGGATGTCCAGGTCAGACATCCATCCCCACTATTCGGGGATTGGAATGACCCCCAATTAATACAAAGTTAGGAAAAGTGCTAGTAGTAATAAATGCCATCAGAATAAGTGGGAATGTTGTATTGCACTTTATTTATTGCTATCCTTCATATATCTTGCTCCTCTCTGAAAGTCAGGGATGATGGTTTTAATGTTATCATTAAACATGAGTGAGGAGAGATGACAGCCTTGCCAAGTGCCCTTATGGAAATTTATTAGAAACACAAAAATATGATGGCAGAAAAAGACCATATGACCTATCCAATCTGACCTTCCATACCAACTACTATAGTCCCTTTTTTAACTTTAGAGATCTTCTGTGTGTCCTGTTTTCTTGAATTCAGACACTGTCCTGTTCTCTACTTACTTTACTGGGACACTATTCCACACTTCAACCACTATTTCTGTAAAGAAATATTTCCACATACTACTCCTGAGTTATCCCCTTTCATCTTCATCCTATGTTGCAGAGTTTTCTCTCTATTCAAAGAGGCTCTCCTGCTGTGCATTTATGCAATTGAGGTATTTAAACATCTTTATCATATATCTTCTCTCCTGCTTTTTCTCCAAAGTATATATATTGAGATCTTTAAGTCTGTCCATATGCCTTATGATGAAGCCTACTGACCATTTTGGTAGCCACCCTCTGCACTATTCCATCCTATTTATATCATTTTGAAGGTGTGGTCTCTAGAAATGCACACAATACTACAAATGAGGTCTCACCAAAGACTTATACAGAGGCACTATCACCTCCTTCTTCCTGCTGAAAGTTCCTCTCCCTATGCACCCAAGCATCCTTTTGCCATTTGCCATTGTGTTTCCTATCTGGTGATCTGCCTTAGATCATCAGAAACAATCATGGCCAGGTCCTGCTCTTCTTTCATGGACAGAAGTACCCTGCCCCAATTCTTGAAGGACTATAAAAGGGGACTGCTACTTCTGGAGAGAGAGCTGCAAGTGTAAGTATTTACTTCTGGGAATTTTTCTAAATCTTGGGAGAAAAGGAATTCTTTAGATTGAAGCTGATTAATCTGTGAACCCAGTGTATTTGTTAAATCAATCAGGGCCTAGTAGCAGCAAAGAGTTTTCAGTTTAAATTTAACACACAGCAGAGAGCTTTCTGGTTAAATTTAGATCCCAAGACTCCCTCTATCCAAGCAAGGGCTGTGGGACTCCCCTGGAGATTGGTCACAAATTACCTTAGAAGCACAGGACAGGGTACTCTGTAGCAGCCAGCTTTTAATAAGTCTTTTTCCCCTCCTTCCCTCCCTGACACCCATCCCCCACCACTGGGATAATCATAGCTTTAGGAAGTTGGTCACAGCTTACCTCAGAAACACAGGACAGGGTACTGTGTAACAGCCCTCTTTTAATAAGTGTTATTTCCCTCTCTCCCTCCCCAACACCCACCCACCCCTGGGATAATCATAGCTTTCTAGATACTTACACATCTTACAGAAAAGGAGGTGCTCTCAGGTGAAGCTCGTTATCTAAATCACTCATAATCTAAGGACCTGAGATTAATTAAGCTTCAGGTGAACAAGGTATATTAAACGTATTAGGTACAGTTTTATAAGTATAAATATCCATAGCAACCCTTAGTAAGTAAAGAACTTAAAGATCTAAACACAAGCTTAAAACTAAGATGAAGACAGCAGACCAGCAGCGAAATGGTGGTTTTCCAGTCTTTTGCATTGAGTGTCACATGTATGATTTTCTGCCAGTTGGTGAGAGGTCTTACGTGTGCACTAGGTGCAATGAGCTCTTTGCTCTCAGGGAATGAGTCCGTTTTTCTAGAGGCTAGAGTAGCAGACTTGGAAAACATAAGAAAGACAGAGAGGTACATAGAGGAGACCTACAGGGATATAGTCCTGAAGTTCCACCTCCAGTCTAGTAGCATCCCTGTTGCCATGGAGGAGAGAGGTCACGTGGCAGGACAGCATGACTCTGGTGTGGCAGGAAGTGATCCTGTAACTAGGGCATGTCCTCCAGGTGATGTAAAACCCTCTCACACCAAGGATGTTTCTCCAGGGCCATGTGCCCATGAGGGAAGGGTTAGGACAGCCATTATAGTTGGTGATTCGATCATTAGGCATATAGATAGCTGGGTGGCTGGTGGACGTGAGGATCGACTGGTAACATCCCTGCCTAATGCGAAGGTAGCAGACCTCACGCGGCACCTAGATAAGGTCTTAGATAGTGCTGGGGAGGAGTCTGGTGTCTTGGTACATGTTGGTACCAATGACATAGGAAAATGTGGTAGGGTGGTTCTGGAGGCTAAATTTAGGCTTTTAGGTAAGAAGTTGAAATCCAGAACTTCCAGGGTAGCATTCTCCGAAATGCTTCCCGTTCCACGCGCAGGACCCAAAAGGCAGGCAGAGCTCCGGAGTCTCAATGCGTGGATGAGACAATGGTGCAGAGATGTGGAGGAGGGATGGTAAGGAAATCCACAGTACTACCTTTTAACTTTCAAAAGAGAGACTATGATAAAATGAGGAAAATAGTTAAGAAAAAACGAAAAGGAGCAGTTGCAAAGGTTAAATACTTACATCAAGTTTGGATGTTGTTGAAATATACTATCTGGGAAACCCAGATCAGCTGTATTCCATGCTTTAAAAAAAGTAGAAGGAAGTCCAAAAAACTGCCAGCATGGTTTAAAGGTGAGGTCAGAGAGGCTGTTGTTGCCAAAAAAACAACTTTCAGGACATGGAAAAAAGAACCAAACAATGAAACCTAGAAATAGCAGAAGCACAGGCAAGTCAAATGCAAGGCATTGATAAGGCAGGTAAAGGGAAAATTTGAGAAGAAGCTTGCTGCGGAAGCAAAAACGCGAAATAAAGACTTTTTCAAGTACATTCATAGCAAAAAACCTGTGAGAGAGTCAGTTGGTCCATTAGATGATAGAGGGGTTAAAGGGACACTAAGAGGCGACAAGGCGATAGCGGAGAGACTGAATGAATTCTTTGCTTTGGTCTTTACTGAGGAAGATGTAGGGGTGTTACCCATGACTGAAGTGGTATTTAAAGGTGCGGAAGAATTGAAGGAAATATCGATACATCAGGAAGATGTATTACAACTATTAGATAAACTGAAGAGTAGCAAATCACCTGGTCCGGATGGTATACGTCCAAGGGTGTTGAAAGAACTGAAATATGAGATTGCAGACCTGCTATTAGTTATCTGTGAATTTTCATTAAAATCATCTGTAATACCTGAAGATTGGAGATTCGCCAATGTAACGCCAATTTTTAAAAAGGGTTCCAGGGGTGATCTGGGAAACTAAAGACCGGTGAGCCTGAAGTCAGTACTGGGAAAAATGGTAGAAACCATTATAAAGAACAAAATTACTGAGCATGTAGATAGTCATGGCCTAATGGGAGTCAGCCAACATGGCTTTAGACAAGGAAGATCTTGTCTTACTAATCTGTTATGTTTTTTTGAAGGTGTGAATAAACAGGTGAACAAAGGTGAGTTGGTGGATATAGTGTGGGTCCGCTGGGTCCGCTGCTTTTTGACATATTCATAAATGAACTGGAAAGGGGAATAATGAGTGAGGTTATCAAATTTGCAGATGACACAAAACTATGTAAAGTTGTTAAAACCCAAGAGGATTGTGGAAAATTGCAAGAGGATCTTGATAAACTGGAAGACTAGGCATCAAAATGGCAGATGAAAGTTAATGTAGACAAGTGCAAAGTTATGCACCTAGGGAAGAACAACCCAAACTATGGTTACACGATGCAAGGTTCCACATTAGGAACAACCATCTAGGAAAAAGATTTAGGTGTCATTGTGGATAACATGTTAAAACCATCGGCCCAGTGTGCAGCGGCAGCCAGGAGAGCAAATAGAATGCTAGGTATCATAAGGAAAGGAATGGAAAATAAAACAAAAGATATTATAATGCCTCCATATCGTTCCATGGTGAGACCGCAGTTCTGGTCACCGTATCTTAAAAATGATATAGCGTTATTAGAAAAGGTTCCAAGAAGAGCCACCAAAATGGTAAAGAGGATGGAAGGATACCCCTATGAAGAAAGGCTAAAAGGGTTAGGGCTCTTTAACCTAGAAAAGAGATGGCTGAGGGGAGATATGATAGAAGTCTATAAATTAATAAACGGAGTGAAATGGGAAACGTAGATCGATTGTTTACGTTATCAGAATATAGAAAGACTAGGGGATATGCAATGAAGCTACAGGGTAAACTATTTAAGACTAATAAAAGAAAATATTTTTTCACTCAACGTGTAATCAAACTCTGGAATTTGTTACCGGAGGATGTAGTAAAGGCTATTAGTGTAGCTGGGTTTAAAAAAGGTTTGGACAAGTTCCTGGAGGAAAGGTCCATAAACTATTATTAAGAAGAGACCCAGGATATCAATGCTTGACCCAGTACAAGCATTGTGGAATGTGTGTCTTTGGGGAAACCTCTAAGTACGTATGACCTAGATTGGCCACTGTTGGAAACAGGATACTGGGCTTGATGGACCTTGGTCTGACCCAGTAGGTAGTAAGTTGAAATCCAGAACCTCCAGGGAAGCGTTCTCCGAAATGCTTCCCGTTCGACATGCAGGACCCAAAAGGCAGGCAGAGTTCCTGAGTCTCAATGCATGGATGAGACGATGGTGCAAGGATGAGGGTTTTGGATTTGTTAGGAACTGGGGAACATTCTAGGGAAAGGAGGGGCTCTTCTGAAGGGATGGTCTTCACCTTAACCGGGATGGAACCAGGTTGCTGGCATTAGCCTTTAAAAAGGAGATAGAGCAGCTTTTAAACTAGATAATAGGGGAGAGCTGATAGTTGCCCAAGAGCGCATGGTTTGGAACAATGTATCCTTTATTCCAATAAAGACAAAGCAGACAGAGCCTAAAGATTCCAAATTACCTCTGCCCACCGATAACCAGATTAATATGAATAAAATACAGTCTCTAAAATGCTTGTATGCAAATGTTAGAAGTCTAAAAAAATAAGATGGGAGAGTTAGAGTATATTGCACTAAATGAGAAGTTAGATATGATTGGTATCTCGGAGACATGGTGGAAGGAGTCACTGTGATACCTGGGTACAAACTATATCGTAATGATAAAGCTGATGAAACTGGTGGAGGGGTTGCGCTCTATGTTAGAGAGGGCATTGAGTCACAAAGGATTAAAGTTTTGCAAGAAACAAAATTCGCTGTAGAATCTCTATGGATTGAAATGCCATGTAAAAAGGGGATGGCAATGGCAGTGATGTTGTACTATCGACCGCCTGGCCAGAATGAACACATGGATGAGAAAATGCTCAAAGAAATCAGGGAAGCTAGCAAAAGTTACAGAACAGTAATAATAATGGGTGATTTCAATTACCCCGGTATTGACTGGGTCAGTGTCATGGCAGGACATGCTAGGGTGATAAAGTCTGTTGGATGTGTACAGAGACAGAGAGAGTGAAGAGTCAAATATGCTCTAACATTGCGAGCTGAAGAAACCAGCAAGATGGAAGTGTTATCCATAGAAAAGAAGAAAGGAGGATATGGTACAAAATCTCATAAAAATTGCTGGGGAATAAGATTATATCTGGCAAATGCCTCTGGGTCTGCTTCTGATGTTAACTTCAAGTCGGGGCCAGAGCAGACTTCTTGACTGGAGAACCTGTGACAAGAGAGGGTGAGGATTTTCAGGTTTTGGGGAATATCTGTGCTACCTATGCTACTCCTCCTAATTTTTTTTTATATACTTACAGTTTAGACATATTTTAAGTAGCCCTTCTTGTAGAGACAACTTAGGGAGGGAATCCTTTGGTTTTCAGATACTTCTCCATCTTTGCCAGAACAGCAAAGTCTGCTCGCTAAATTATAAAAATTATTAATCATAGAAACATTTATTTATTTATTTAGACAGATTTGTATGCCAACTTTTCCTTCAATCAAGGTGGTCACGTCACATCACATCACAATTGGAGGGTTACATTTAACATTAGGGTACATGTAGTCATTTAGACAGCACAGTTATGTAACAGTATTTAGACATTTAGACAATGTTTAGACAGTACAATTGAAGTAACATTTAACATAAAGGTATTTACTAATGAGGTGTGTTGAATTTGTGTGTGTGGATGGGATGGGTGTGTGTTTATAGAAACATGATGACAGAAAAAGATGACATGGCCTGTCTAGTCTGTCCTTCCATATCAACCAATACAACAGTCCCCTTTTTCCCTTTAGAGATCCTCTGTGTTTGTCTCATGCATCTTTTAATTCTGATACTGTCTTCATCTCTACCACCTCCACTGGGAGACTATTTCACAGATCCACCACTCTTACCATAAAGAAATATTTCCGCATATCAATCCTGAATCTATCCCCTTTCACCCTCATCCCATGTCCCCTCATAGCAGAGCTTGCTTTCAATTGAAAGAGGCTCTCCTCCTGTGCATTTATGCCATGGAGGTATTTAAACGTCTCAATCATATCACCTCTATCCCGCCTTTTCTCTAAAGTATACATATTAAGATCCTTAATTCTGTCCCCATATGCTTTATAATGAAGACCACTAACCATTTTAGTAGCCACTTCTGTACTGACTCCAACCTGTTTATATCCTTTTGAAGGTGTGGTCTCCAGAATTGCACGCTATACTCCAAATGAGATCGCACCAAAGACTTGTACAGAGGCACTATCACCTCCTTTCTCCTGCTGGCCATACCTCTCCCTTTGCACCCAAGCATCCTTATAGATTTTGCTGTCACCTTATCTACCTGTTTAGCTACTTTAAGATCATCAGACACAATCACACCTAGGTCCCTCTCTTCTGAAGTGGACAAAAGTACTTTACTCCTTTATACTATATTGCTCCCTTGGATTGCTGCAGCCCAAATGCATGACCTTGCATTTTTTAACATTAAATCTCAGCTGCCAAATTCTGGACCATTCTTCAAGCTTAGCTATATCTCTCCTCCTGTTATCTACACCTTCCTGGATGTCTACTCTATTGCAGATTTTGGTATCATCCGCAAAGAGGCAAATCTTACCCGACAGCCCTTCCACTATATCACTAACAAAGATGTTAAAAAGAATTGGACCAAGGACAGATCCCTGGGACACACCACTGGTAACCTCCTTCTCCTCAGAGTGAGCTCCATTTACCTGTACTCTTTGTTGCATCCCACTCAACCAATTTCTAACCCAAGCAGTAACTTTAGGGTCCATCCCTAGGTGCTCAGTTTGTTTATAAGTCGCCTGTGAGGAACAGTGTCAAAGGCTTTACTGAAATCTAAAGACACCACATCTAGGGCTCTCCCTCGGTCCAACTCTCTGGTCACCCAGTCAAAGAAATCAATTGGATTTGTCTGACAAGACCTGCCTCTGGTGAATCCCTGCTGCCTCAGATACTGTAATCTGCTGGACTCCAGAAACCTCACTATTTTCTCTTTCAGCAGCGCTTCCAATAATTCACCTCACCACCAAAGTTAAACTAACTGGCCTGTAGTTTTCAACCACATTTTTACTTCTACTTTTGTGTAAAGGGACCACATGTGCCTCTCTCCAGTCTTTTGGAACCACTCCCAACTCCAATGAAGCATTGAAAAGGTCATTCAGCGGAGCTGCTAGAATGTCCCCAAGTTCCCTCAGTATTCTTATTGTATCCCATCTGGTCCTATCGCTTTGTCTACTTTAAGTTTAGCTAGTTCCTTACGAATATAGTCTTCTGAAAATTGTTCAAGATACCCTTCACTTCTGTTCCTGTTTGTGGGTGTTTTCTAAGGTCCTGCTCCTTGTTCTTCATCTGTGAACACAGAACAGAAATATTTGTTAAGCAATTCCGCTTTATCCTCATCAGCTGCTACATATTCCTCCCCTTCACCCTTGAGTCTGATAATACCACTTTTGCCCTTCCTCTTCTCACTAACATATCTGAAAAATGTCTTATCCCCCCATTTTATTGCATTGGCTATTTCCTCCTCTTTGTGAATCTTTGCTTTCCTGACTACTTTGCTAACTTTTCTAAGTTTTTCCAAATAGATGCCTGTCTTCCTCTCTCTGTGATCTCTTGTATTTGATGAAGGCCTCCCTCTTTTTCTTCACCTTTTCAAAAACATCTTTCAAAAACTAATGACTTTTTTTCACAGAGCATATCGTTAATAGCCAGGTAGACATCCATGGAAATGAGTTCTGAGAAATAGATTTACTTTTTGGGATCTGCCAAATATTTGTGACCATGGTCTGACCCATCATGGCTTTTAGTTTAGTTTAATTTAGTTTAGTTAAATTATTTTATTACTATGGTCTTTACATATCTTGCAAAGGATATAAAAATACTGGAAATGGTTCAGAGGAAAGCAATGAAAATGATTTGGAGCCTGTGTCAGAAGACTTATGAGAAGAGACCTGAAGATCTAAATATGTACACTCTGGTGGAGAGGAGGGACAGGGAAGATATGATTCAGACCTTTAAGTACTTAAAGAGTATTAATGAACAAGCCAACCTTTTCCTAAGACGGGGAAGCTGTAAAACTAGAAGGCATAACATGAAGCTGCAAAGGGGTAAATTGAAAGGCAATTTCAGGAAATACTTTTTCACTGAAGGGATGGTGGATGTTTATGTTTATGTTTATTTAAATTTTATATACCGCTCAGGCCAGAAGGCATTAGAGCAGTTTACAATAATATATCATTCAAGGAAATAAGAAAAGAACGCCATTTATTTGATAGGACAGAATAGGGAACAGAGACAGTCAGACAGATAAGAGAGAAGGACGCAGAACAGTACATTACCACAACAACCCAGACCGTATCATCAGCGAAACTCCAGAGACAGACGCCACGGACCACCGCCTAAGGGCCACGCCAAAGGACCCTCTGGCGAGGCCCTCAGGCGCGGGCCCGCAAGGCGCGGGCGCGCCCTGGAAAACGGCGGTTTTTATGCCGTTCAGCATGTCGGCTGCTTGGAATGCCCTCCCGATGGAAGTGGTGATACAGTGGCCAGTGATACAGTGACAGAATTCAAAATGGCATGGGACAGACACAGTGGATCCCTTTATAGCAACAGGATAAAATCAAAATAAGTATAACTATCTCTTATATCTCAACAAACAGGGGTGCCCTACACAGAGCAGTGGTTACACCCCTAAACAAAGGTATGGGGAGGGGTGACTTGCACGGAGCTGCAGGTGCACCTACTCTTGCTGCCTTGCTGGGAAGACTACAGGGACCATATTGATCTTTATCTGCCGTCATATACTATGTTACTGTGTATGCTACTATAAAATAATGCCCAAGCCATGTTACAAATCAGCATCAGATCAAATAATATCAAATACCCTATATGGTAGAATGCTATAACAATTTGCGCGTGTACTTTTCACTCTGATGACTTTGCTGGATATTCAAAGCTAAAGTGGGTGCAGATTTTCACTTTGAAATTATCCCAAGAAAAATATCCATGCAAATGTACATGTGGGCAGAGCTGGTGCAAAGTATCGAGTGCCTTAGGCAAACTTTCAGCCTTACCCCCTCCCCTCCCAGAGGTATTGATAATTAAACTCAACAATCATAATCAGCACAGCAACATCCCTCCCCACAACAATCCTGTAAAAATACATCATTTGACATTATACTTTCAAATATTAAACTATACTTTTCTTATATTGTACTATACTTTGTATGTATGTATGTACCTACTCTCCCTGCAGGAAAAAAACGTGCTGATGGTTCTTTGAGTTTTTGTGTCTGTTGAGGTTTATTGCTTTGCTTTGATTGTTGATGCTCTTTGGTACCTCACAGAAGCTTTGCCCTAGGTGACCACTGTCTTGCCTAATGGCTAAACCAGTCCTACATGTGGAAGGTAATTTTATAAAGCTTATTATACATGTAAAGCCTGTTTTATATATAAAAATGGGCTTCTATAAAATTACACAACTGTATGCATGTGTAAAAAGTATTTGCATGATATTTCCTGTAAGATTTATGATGCATATATTATTTTTAAAAAAGTATATGCATGTAAAGTGTGCATCTACTTTTATGTGATCTTTGTTCAGACATTCCCTGGCATGTAGTTTGAGTGGAGAGGAAGCAGAATTATGATATTAGTGAATATTTCATAAAATGCATAGGTTAGGGCATAGAATGCCATGGTCATAGTTTTGGGAGCAGCAAGGGGGTCATTCCCCTCCCCCTGAATGCCAGACTGTCCCGTCCTCTCCCACCTCCAGCCAGCATCAGCAATCTAGCTTCCATCCTGTCTGTAGCCCTAAACAAACTGAGAAGAGCTTAGGGCCTGCTTTCACATACTCGTGCTAAAAACGCTTCAATGCCAGTCCCACCCCAATGTAGACTTCCTATATCTAGGGGGGGATGGGAATAGGGACACCTGGAGAAGGGAATAGGGTCGCAGATGGGAGATGCTGGACATGATAGGTCGATCTCTTTCTGTCCAAACCTTAGCTATTTCCATGACAAAATCCACAAGGTCACTCTCCAATTCACCACTAAATCAGCTTCATCCCCTCTTCCCCCACCTCAATACCAACTTTTCCCCTCCATCTCTGTTACCCTTTCTTCCTTCTCTAAGATCCCTGATGAGGAAACCTCTCATCTACTTTCCTCCTCTAAACTTACTACTTGCTCATCTGATCCTATCCCCACTCATCTCTTTAGCTCCATTTCTTCCTCTATCATCTCTTTCATCTCACATATTCTCAGCTCCTCGCTCTCCACTGCCATGGTCCCTTCAGCCTTTAAGCATGCAGTGGCCACTCCTCTCCTTAAGAAACTTTCTCTTGACCCTAGTTGTCCTTCTAATTATTGACCCATCTCCCTTCTTCCCTTCATTCCTAAACTTCTTGAACATGCAGTCCTCCATCGTTGTCTTGAATTTCTTTCCTCTCAAGCCCTGTTGGATCTTCTTCAGTCTGACTTTCGTCCCTTTCATTGTACTAAGATGACACTTGCCAAAGTCTCAAGTGACTTATTCCTGACTAAATCCAAAGGCCTTTATGCTATCCTCATCCTTCTTGACCTTTCTGCTGCTTTTGACACAATTGACCATTGACTACCACCTTCCCCTTGACACATTGCCCTCTCTTGGTTTTAGGGACTCTGCTCTGTCCTAGTTCTCTTCTTATTTCTCCCATTGCTCTTTCAATGTTTGTTCTGGTGGTTCTTCTACTGCTATCCCACTCTCAGTTGGTATACCCCAGGGATATGTTCTCAGCCCTCTTCTTTTCTCTCTATATATGCAGTCCCTTGATGCTGTCATCTCCGATCATGGATTTAAGTATCATTTTTATGCTGATGATTCTCAGATCTATCTTTCAATGCCTGATATCTCTTTGACACTCTAGTCTCGCATCTCTGCCTGCCTGTCTGACATTGACACCTGGATATCTCACTGCCATTTGAAATTAAACATGGCCAAAACCAAAATTCTTATTTTTCCCCCTAAACTTTCCTCCCCCTTCCTCCTTTCTCTATCTCTGCGGATAACACTCTTCTACTTCCTCTTTACTCAGCCCACAACCTTGGGGTTATCTTTGACTCCTCCCTTTCCTTCTCCTCACATATTCAATAGATAGCTAAACCTGTCATTTCTTGCCCCTTCCTTTCTTAACACACTAAAACACTTGTCTACTCTTTAATTACTTCCCGTGTCAACTATTGCAATCTCCTTCTTACTGGTCTCCCCTTCAATTTGTTCAGAACTCTGCTGCATGACTAATTGCCAACCCCAGACTTTTGTCCTTCACCTTGCTGCTCCTTATGCCTGGAACAAACTCCCTGAGTCTGCATGTCAGGGTTCATCTCTGTCCCTTTTCAAGTCCATGTTAAAAACTCACCTATTTAAAGCTGCTTTTGGATCCTGACCTCCTTTTTCCTTGTGTCTCCTTACCCTCCTTTTCCCCATCTTAATTAGATTCTAAGCTCTCACGAGCAGGGGCCATCTCTATCTATGTTTGCTCACACTGCGTACACCTTGTAGCACATTATAAATGATTAGTAATAGTAGTAGTAGTTGAGGGGAAGGAATAGGGACACAATGGGGGAGATGATGCATCACAAGGGAGGGGGGATAGGGATACAGAAGGCAGATGCTGGGTCTCCAGGGTTAGGGGGGGGGGACCTGAGAGAAAGATGGGATATTGGGCATGTGGGAAGGAGATTAAGGAGAAAGAGAGGGGATGCTGAAGATGGAGGAAGGGGACTGGAGAGATAGAAATGGAATACTGGACTGGGAGCAAGGGAGACAGAGAGTGGATACTGAGGTAAGACCGGATAGGAGGGGGAAATGCTGTAATAGGGGAGGAGGAGAGAGGGAAGATGCTGGTCATGGGAGGAGGAGAGAGAAGGGGGAGTTACTGAGAGGCTGGTGAAGCAGAGAATGATGGGGAATGGGAGGACTGGATGAGGGAAAGAGATGGAAAGCTGTAGATAGATACAGTAATAAAAGGA
Source organism: Ichthyophis bannanicus (assembly GCA_033557465.1). Taxonomy (NCBI): domain Eukaryota; kingdom Metazoa; phylum Chordata; class Amphibia; order Gymnophiona; family Ichthyophiidae; genus Ichthyophis; species Ichthyophis bannanicus. The sequence continues at coordinate 571,963,367 of CM066032.1, forward strand.
AGATCAAGGACTGGAAGATCAAAGAGCAATGAAATACGTATAGAGAAGCAGAAAAATAAATGGAAGAAAGCTGAAAGGAATAGATAAGTATTTGCGATGGATGCAGGGGAAGAAGTGAAGAGAGGAGGGAAGAGTTAATTGTACATAGTTTGAAGAAAATACGATGTTCCATGTAAAACCATGTTCATTATGTTAATTGTAAACCGTTCATTATGTTAATTGTAAACCGCCTTTGATCTTGGGAAAAAGCGGTATAGAAGAAAAGCATAAATAAAATAAAATAAAATAAAGAGAAATGAGCAAAGACGTGGTAGGCAGAGAGTAGGGCTGAGGGTGAAGGGATAGTGGTAAAAAGGAGACAGAGTTTGGGGTGATGAAGTAGGAAGTAGAAAGCAGGAAACGATATTGGGGTAAAGAGGGGGAATGTGGCTTGAAGAAGTGGAAAGCTAATAGTGGGACATGACAAATAAGGCAAAGTGAGGGAGGGATAGCAAGAGGAAAGAAAAGGGAATGTGGAGCATGCCTTTCATTTTAGGTTGGGCTCCAACTTCTTTACCTTGCACCCTCCTCTCTCTGTTGCTGATTTGCTCCCATGCTGAGAGGTGTAGAGCAGGGCATGGTGTAAGAGGATGGGCAGAGAGAGGGAAGTTAGGGTGAAAGGGATGCAGGCAGAGAATGGAGGGCAGGATAGGGAGCAACAGAATGGGGGACTATTATGCAAGTCTTCATGAGGGAAAATAATATTGGGAAGAGATACTTTGTGCTTTTGTGGGAAGTGTGTGTGCGAAAGAGGGATCATCAAGCACCTTTTTATGTCTTTGGAGGGACTCAAGGTGGTAAAGTAGAGTCACTGAATCCCTTTATGTTGTTCTGGGGGGAAGGGAGGTGGGATATTTTTTTTAAATGACTATAATGAACATGTATGAGATATATAGATAGATACAGATATATATGTAAAAAATAAGCAAATATTTCACTCCACCTGTCCCCCCCCAATTAAGCAGTCAACTATACCCATGACACATACATTTATACCAACTTCAGAGCATATAGACATGTGTGTGTCAGCATTTGTGCATTGTTGGGACTGGTTGTAGAGATAACATAGAGGTAAGCTTCTCCCTGCTCCTCTACATTGTCAGCGACCAACACCATCTTAATCCAGGTGTCCCTAAGCATGCCCACAGTTGGCAGGGAAACATTGCAGCTCCCCGCACCACACCAAACAGACCACTCTTCTCAGGGCCTCTGAAACTGCAGAAATCAACAGCAGCGCCATCTCAGAGACCAGCACAGAGAAAACATGGAGGCAAACTCCCCCCTGCTCCTCTACATTATCAGCGGGCGACACCAGCTTTAAACCTAGGTTTCCCAAGTGTTCACATACCTGGCAGGACCGCTCCTAAGGGCCACACTAAAGGACCTTAGGTGTGGCTCTTACAGTGGACTGCAGAGTGAGCCAGCCGCCCTCCCAGTGAGAAGGTAAGAGCACTGAATCTCAACCTTCTACCATATGATGCACCAAACTGCTCAATCAACAAGACACATCCTTCAAGCACTCAGCCCCTGGAAACTCTTCAAAATCTTGTCACAACCAATCACCTGCTCTACAGGACCCAAACATGCCCCACACAACTCTCTGGTTCATTCTTCTTTGCCTCCATGCATTACCCTTCACTGTGAAAGACACATCTTCAAAGAACTACGCCTCCATTCCCATTATACACAACATAAGACAACTGCAACCTCAAAAGCAATGGTATACTTTTCCCATGCACACCAACAAAAGGCTAGGCCTGCTCATTGAAGTCAAACCAATCGCTACCACGGCCACCTCCCAAGGCGTTCCAAGCAACAACACTGCAAGAAAACCATCAGATGCACATTAATTAACTCTCACTCAGCCTACAACAAAATACAGATCTTATTTGACTACATCTCGGACAACAAGGTCAACATTGTATGCATAACAGAAACCTGGTTCTCTAAGGCTAACAATGTTCTATTAAAGCAATTCAACACTACCATACACACCATACATAACTGCCCACAAACCTCCAACAGGGGTGGAGGGATCTGCATTCTAGCCAGCTAGTAACTCAAGTTTCATACCACAAAGATAACCTCAACATACAATATTGATATCCTTACAATCTCAAGCAAACACCTCATCAGATTCCCACACAATGATGCTGAAGAGCTATCAACATTACTCAATGTGGTATTCTCACACTCCTCCACACGTAAGAATTTCATCCTTCTCGGGGACTTCAACCTTCCCTCCATCACTAGCAGCCAAGCCTCTGCCTTCCTTGAAGCAATGAAAGACCTGCAGTACAAGCAACTCATATCCAAACTAACACACAGCAAAGGCAGCATACTGGATCTGATCTTTCTCCCAGGTATCTTAAGCACCTCATCCGATTGTATACCTCCCACATTAGCACCAGTCCCTTGGTCCAACCACAGCCTAATCAGATTCACTTTATTTATTTAGCTGTATTTATGTACCACCTTTCACTGGGTCAAGACGGTGTACATGAAACAATATAGAAAGTGCAACAATTAAACCTGGATAGCTATAGGATCATAACTATATATATATGTAAACTATATACAATGACTTTTGTATGGGGTGTCTCTTTTGGTGGTGAGGGTTATGTGGTGGAGCTGAAATGCTCTGAGAATAAGTGTCTTCAGGAGTTTTCTGAAGGTGGTGAGGTCTGTGATGTTCCTGAGTGGGTCTGGTAGGGTGTTCGAAATTGAAGGTGCATATAGTTGTAAGACTCATTTACAGACTTGGTGGTTCGATTTGGTTCTGTCATGGGAAATGACCAGGGTGTTCATCGTGGAGGTATGTCTTGATCTGCTTGGTTGGGGGATCTGAAGTAAAGTATGGAGGTGTGGGTGGGGTGGGGGGGTGGTCAGAGTGAATGGCTTTGTGTGTTAGGAGGATTGTTTTGTACTTACCACATACACATGAAACCAAACCACCCCTAAATACCAACTTCACAGAAAGAAGATTCCATGCCTTTGATGACAAAGCCATCCTACAAAAAACACTACCAAATCTCGCAAACGACCCAACGGAAATTGATCTTGAGCCTTTAGTCAGATCTCCACTCTAATTGCAGTGGCCCAAGCCTCACCAAGAACTATCCCCACCAAACAATGGCACTATGCACCCTGGTTCTCCACATCACTAAGGGAGCAAAAGTGCAGCTTGCAATGTCTCGAATGCAAATGGAGGCAAACAAAAAATTCCCACCTCAAAAAGGCCAAATGCCTAGATGACTTAAAGACATACTATGACACCACCAGAAAAATCAAATGGTAGTACCATACCAACCTCATCCTAAATGCCATCAACAAACCCAGAGAACTTTTTGAAATAGTCAAATCACTCACAAAAGAGACTACTCAGTCAAACAAAAACACCTTGAATCCACATACCATGGCACTACCCCTACAAAACAAACACAACATAAGCAACTCCAACTATCTCACACTGCCTGTCCAAACCTACAACAACCCCACCAAGCACTCCTGGTCTACATTTGTAATAATGTCCCTCAAAGAGCTCAACAGCATTATCAGCAACATCTACAAAACTATCTCCCCACGAGACTCCTGCCCAGTATTCTGGATAAAAACTACCAGATCACAGTTTGTGCCATTCATACTAAAAATACTACTTACCTCCTTATCACAGGGTATCTTCCAACCCTCATTAAAAAAATAAAAAAAAACTTCTTCAGACCGCTCCAAAAGAAGATGAACTTGGACATCAGCTCCCCAGCCTCATATAGACCCATAGCCAGCATACCATTCTTAGCAAAAATCATTGAAAAGGCTGGGCAGATTCAACTCCAGGATCATATAAGCCAATGCACACCATTGGACCAACATCAACATGGCTTCCGTCCTTACCACAGCATGGAAACCTTGCTCACTTCCCTATTGAATAAGCTCATAATCAGCACAGAAATCCTCTCACATGGCTTTGTGCTTCTATTCCTGGACATTTCTGCAGATTTTGACTCTGTATCTCACCAAGTGCTGCTCAACCGACTCAATGACATAGGAGTACAAGGAACCCCACTCAAATGGTTTCACTCCTACTTTTCCAGTCATGCACAACAGATAAAAGTAGGTACCCACAAATCCTCCCCATATACCCTGCCACAGGGAGTACCCCAAGGATCCTCCATACTGTTCAACAATTACATACAACCTCTATGCACACTCATTCAAAGCTTCACTATCAGCTACCAGATTTATGCTGATGGCATCATGATCTAAACACCTTTCACCACAACTACAGCAGACTACTCCAAATCACCAAATACTTCTCCGAGATCGTCAAATGTCTCCATCCTCACAACTTGACCTTCAACTATTCTATGATAGAGATTCTTCATTTAACAAGAGACCTAAACTTCAAGCCCCCACAGTCAATTGAAATGGAAAACATAGACCTACATGTTGCGTTAGAGATAAAATACTTAGGGGTCATACTGGATCAGCACCTGAACTTTCAGTCACATATTAAAAACAGCACCAAGTCCGTCTACCACAAACTCAGGACTCTTAAAATTCTACGCCCACTCCTAACCCCAGAACATTTCCATTCAGTATGTTAAGATATCAGCACCCCTCTGCTTGACTACTGTAACTCAGTCTATCAAGGACTGAACAAAGTCACACTTCACTCCCTGCAGCTAACACAGAACACTGTGGCAAGGATCATCCAAAGAACCTCCCGACAAACCCGCATCACACTAATACTCAAACAACTCCACTGGCTTCCCATCACCTCAATAATCAAATACAAAACCATCACTGACATCCATAAGATTCTGACCAACCAATCCTCTGAACACCTTCAAATGCTATTTAGTAAACCCAAGATTGACAGACCTAGAAAACAAGGCACATGAAATTTCTTTGAGGTTCCATCCCAACTCAGCAAGAGAAGACAGTCAATATGCAACAGAGCATACTTCTTTTACACCCCCACCCTCTGGAACTCATTGCCTCTTACCCTAAGGAGCACTGAATTAATCAGAGATTTCCAGAAGAAATTAAAAACACACCTCATCCAAGAACATTTTGGCTCAGACCCCTAGCAGAGCTTCATCTACTGTGGAGGAGTGGCCTAGTGGTTGGGGCAAGGTACCACAGGCCAGAAGGTTGGTGGTTCAAATCCCACTAGAGGACAGCAACCTTGGGCTGGAAAGAATAGGGTTTCTAGTCCCACAGGTGCTCCTTGTGGCCTTGGGCAAGCCACTTAACCCTCCATTGCCCATGTTCCCTGTATTTGTCTATGTGTCTCATATCCCCTCATGTTAAATGTACCTCCCAACCACCTTGACCCAGTGAAAAGTGGGAGGAACCCTCTGCAACAATGGACATTAGACTAAAGCTATGTTCATGTTAATTTCCTCTAACTCCCCAATTTGACATATATCCACAGTTGCTATTTTTATGATCATTTTATGTATTCGTTAATGCACCTAAAATTTAATGTTCACATACAGCTCATTGTAAACCATTTTGACTAGTAGAAAAATGGTATAAAAACTTGTTGAATAAATAAAATAAATAAATATATAGGCACCTACTGTATGTTTCCTTTATAAAGTAGGTCCCATTTTAGGATTTCTCATATCAGCATCCTGTTATAAAATCAAGACCCTACGGTATAAATTAAGCTCTAGAATTCATTACTGGAAGTTGTGGTAAAAACAGCGTAGCTGGATTTAAAAAAGGTTGGACAAGTTCCTGAAGGAAAAAATCATAATACATTATTAACCAGATAGACCTGATAAAAGCCATTGCTTATCCTTGTGTGTAAGCAGCATGAAATCTAATACTCCTTGAAATCCTGCCTGGTACTTGTGACCTGGATTGGCCACTGTTAGAAAGAACATTGGGTTTGATCAATGTTTGGTCTGATGCAGTGTGGATGTTGTTATGTTCTTATATACTAGGTTGTATGGATATTTTTCCTAAGTGGAAATATCTTTGAAAATGTGAAAAAAATGTGCATTTGTGCAAAGCCCTCTTCCCCTCCCCTCTCCTCTCAATAAAAAAATCACCTCTTTAAGATTCAAGTAAATGTGCACACATACAGCACAATGCCAGTAGTATGAATTACACCCAAGTAGCTCTTGCAATGCAAGGATGTCCAGGCAAGAAGGGGGTCTGCACATCCCTGCCACACTGCAGTGGCGAGGCAGAGCCCAGCAAGCCAGTTATTTTAAAAGAAGTTTGCCCAGGAGGATATCCACAAAAGGTTAGGACTTTTCAACTTGGAAAGAAGATGGCTAAGGGGAACATGATAGAGGTCTATAAAATAAGGAGTGGAATGGAATGGGTAAATGTAGATCAGTATACTTCAAAAAGTAGAACAACTAGGAGACAAGCAATGAAGAAACATTGTAGCACTTTTCAGACTAATCAGAGAAAATATTTTTTTCACTCAGCATGTAACCAAATTCCAGAATTCATTACCAGAGGATATAGTAAAAGCTGTAACCAGGTAAGTCGGACGTGGCTCTCCCGTCCTCTTAACCCTACCCATCCACCCCCTCCCCCCCCCAGCCCTTGAAATAACCACCACATGATCACTTATTGGCATATTAACTGGTCGCAGCTTTATTAACCAAGCACAACGTACAAATACAACCATAACTGTTTAATTACGGTTCCGGCAGCGGGACAAACCCTCACCAGCCATGTGGGTAGCAAAGCGAGTTCCTTCCCGCCTCCACCGAGAACCGTTCCCCGGCAATTCCATCCCCCTCTTCCGGCTTCGCCATATTATTAGCAAAAGCTGAGGGATTCTCCAGGTCGGGGTACCCCACCCCCGCCCTGCGTATTGCCATGCCTCCGGACCCCGGACACCTCCGGGATCCCGCCCCCTCCAGCTGCAACCCCCCGTTTCCGAGCACCGATCTGAAAAAGGGCGGGAGGGTGGGTATGTCCATCCTTCACCTAAGCTCTGGAGGACTGGCATCTGACCGCCGCTCCCAAAGCCCCTTGCGCGCGTCCCTTCCTCCCCCATTTGCTCCCGCGCCCACAAGCGCCCGCGGGAGCCAATGATTTAAAATCAAAACCCCCCGCCAACTGGCACGCGCCCCCTCGTCGCCGGGGACATGCACCACGCTGCCCCCCCCCCGTTACCCGCAGCCAGCAGGCACGTGGGCTCCGCGGCCTTCGTTTAACCAGGTAAGGCGGACGTGGCTCTCCCATCCCCTTAACTCTACCCATCCACCCCTCCCCCCCAGCCCTTGAAATAACCACCACATGATCACTTATTGGCATATTAACTGGTCGCAGCTTTATTAACCAAGCACAACGTACAACTACAACCATAACTGTTTAATTACGGTTCCGGCAGCGGGACAAACCCTCACCAGCCATGTGGGTAGCAAAGCGAGTTCCTTACCGCCTCCGCCGAGAACCGTTCCCCAGCAATTCCATCCCCCTCTTCCGGCTTCGCCTTATTATTAGCAAAAGCCGAGGGATTCTCCGGGTCGGGGGTACCCCACCCCCATCCTGCGTATTGCCATGCCTCCGGACCCCGGACACCTCTGGGATCCCGCCACAGGTTCAGTGACACCTGTCCCTGAGCCGCCCCCCAAGAGCAAAGCTGCGACCAGCCACCCTGCCTGGCACCGCAAACTCCAAGGCCTCCTGCCAATCATTCAGGAGCAAATCTACCCCCACCGGGGATAGATGTACTCCATCCGGCTGATATAGGCCAGCACATTCCACCTCAGCCCAGGAATGCATAATCTGGCAGCCCCCGATCTCGGATACCCAACGGCCAATTTGCCGATTAACCTTAATCAAACCATGAGACCATCGCCGGTGGCCTCAGCAAGCAGGCCTGGGAATTAAATCAGACCAGAGCAATACAACATCCTTGAACATTAACAACACTTCCCACAAATCCCGCTTAGCCGCTCTAATCAGCTGCTTCACTGTCCAAGTCCCCAAGTCATTGCTGCCAAGGTGCAGCAACAAGAACTCCGGGGATCCTCTGACGCGCTGATGGTGCCGAAGCAAAGGCAAAAGCTGCAGCCATCGGAGACTGCGCTCGCCCAGCCATGATAATGTCACCTCCTCAGCATTCAATCCAAGGTTTTCCCAGAGCGGCCGCAAGGCTGCCTGCCGCCCGGCCCAGTACACAAAGGAATGGCCGATCATCCAGCAGCTATACGGCATCCGACCCCCATCTAAAAGAAAAAACACAGTTACCACCAGAACAGCAATGATCACAAACAACCATGATCACAAACGCACATACCCTAGAAATGCATTAGAATGCCATCTGCCGATCCGCTGAATCTCTGGCCCAGGCAAACCCACCACCGCGGCACTATTAGCGGCCCCAATCCTGAAGGAATGCAGCGCAAAGTCACCCGGCTCCAAGCCGATCTGGTGCACCGCCAGCCGCAGCACCGCCGTGAACTGAAAACGCGTCAAGCCCCTAGCATTCACGTGCACAAAGAGCAGTTCGACCCCTGGAGGTCGGACCCGCAAGTAAGCCTCCATCGCTGCCACTGGACAAATAGGGGAAGCTCCGACAGGCCTCAATCGCACCCAAACACCCCGGCCCCTCTGATCGGTCTTGGATCTAGACAACCATATGCGCAGCTCCCCGGGTATCACCCGAACATGCTGCAGCTGCAGGGCTGCACCCCCCACTACCACAATGGGCGCCACCAATTCCCCCAACCGGAAAGCCCCAAAGAAGGCCACACAAAACACAGCCCAAAACAGTATGTTCTCATATGCCGACTCCGCCACCTCCGGCAAAGCAGCGCATAGCCGCACCAACAGATCGGGAGTGATCGGGCGCCGCTTGTCAGCCTGGGGAGGGGTAGCTCGCTCCCAGCCTAGCAAGAGCCGGCGAGAAAGGAACCCCCAACTGTGCACACCCCACCCCACCGCCCTGGAGAAGAATGCAAAACTGGCTAGGTGAGCCCGCACAGTTGCTCTAGCTGTCCCCGCAGCCTTTGCTGCTGCTATGTATAAGCCCATGAGGTGATCAGGTACAGGACCCTGCCGCCATCCGCGAGCTGTCAAGAAGTCCACCATGCTGTCACAGCCCCTGCAGTAGGAATTCCCGAGCAGGACCATAACCCCATTAAAGTCCCTCAAAAACTGGTCCCAAACTCCTAAATCCGCCCTCAGGCTCCTGGAAACCCGGATGCGATGGTGCGGCTGCCGCACTCCCGAGGTCGCCACTGCCAACCGTCGCAGGAACACTCTTCCCATAGGGATAACCCTGCAGGCAAAGATAAGTGAGCCCAACAGTGCCTGCATCTCTCTCAGCGTCACTTTCTCTGACCCCAACACATTCGCCACTAGCACCCTTCTCCAACGGCAGGCGCGCTACCATGTCCACTGAATCCAATTCCACTCCCAGAAAGGTGAGGCATGTGGAGGGGCCCTCAGTCTTGCCTGTTGCCAGAGGTACACCCCACTCCTGCGCTAGCCTCGCGAAGCCGTCTAGCAGCTCCTGACAGAGCCCAGACTGTGCCTGACCGACGAATAGAAAGTCGTCCAAATAATGAACCACGTTCCTGGATCCCACGTACACCCCCAGAGCCCAGTGCATGAAGGAACTGAACATCTCAAAGTAACAGCAAGAGACCGAGCAGCCCATCGGCATGCACTTGTCAAAATAATAGTGGCCTTCAAAAACGAAACCCAATAAATGAAAGGAATCGGGATGAACTGGCAAAAGGTGAAAAGCGGATTCAATATCCACCTTCGCCAGTAAACACCGGTGCCCACACTCGCGAACCAACCCCACTGCCTCGTCAAACGACGCGTACCGCACCGCACACAATTCTTTCGGGATAAGATCGTTCACCGATGCTCCCTCCGGGAAAGATAAGTTGTGAATGAGCCGGAATTTCCTGGGTTCCTTCTTCGGGACGATGCCCAGAGGGGAAACCACGAAATTTGCGAACGGTCAGTCCACAAAAGGCCCAGTTATCCTCCCCAAAGCCAGCTCAGTGGCCAGCTTATCCCTAACAACCTGAACAAAACGCCCTACCGATGGCGCGTTGCGCGCCCTCACCGGACCCCCGTCCCTGACCACCGGTATTGGGAACCCGTGCTGGAAACCCCCCTCCAACACATCCCGAGCCCTAACCCTCCTGTACCGCCACAACCAAGGCCTCAGTGCTGCTAAACGAATAGGGGTAGGGGCCAATCCCATCCCTTCCTCATTGTTTTGGGGCGGGGGGCATTTTTTTGATGCATCGGAGCGCTGAGTGCCCCCCTCCACAGACGGAACAACTGTGCCAGAACTTACAGTCCGGAAAGGGGCAAGAAGACTTATTAAAGCGCCAACAGACGTCCCCGACCCCCCCACAAACTCCTTTTTGAGACCCGGGAGCCGGGCCGCTCCGAAAGGGCCACCCTGCACTTGCCAATGCTCCGGAGCCCCCCTTTTGCCCCCCCCACTAGCCCCCCCTTTCGCCGACATCTGAGTCAACCATAGACTGATGTCCTGGGTCCCCCAGGACAACGATCTATTCTCCTCCATCTTGTCTCGGAACTTCTCATCATAGTTGAGCCATGCCCAACCGTCGTGAGTCTGAGCCGCCTCCAGGATCGAGTCAGCGTAGGCCAATAACATCCCGTACTGCCCCGGGTAATGCTGCCCCCACACACTTGCCAACCATAAGAAGGCCCTCGCCCAGTTAATGACATTTCGAGGAGCCTTTCTGACCCTGCCCGCCTTCTCGTCCTTCTTCCGTTTTCGTTTGCTATCCCCCGAACGCTTCCTACCCTCCAGCAGCCGGAATATATTGATGTACTTCCTCTTCCATATCTCACGCCGAAGTTTACGCGGAACCCCCTCCCAAAGTTCCGAAAACGAGGCCAACGTAGCACCCCCGCCACCCACCACTATCGCCCCCCCCCACTGACCGGCTGCTCCACAACCCCACCGCCCGACAAAGATGACGAAGACGTCGATGAGTCCCCTCTCCGCCGCCGCTTACGCGAGTGACGGCTCTTCTTCCTTGCTTTGCCCCTCGCTCCTCCCACACAGCTAATCACTCCACTCCGCTCAGCCTGTCCCCCTTGCAACTCACCCTCTGCCGAACTCCTGGGTTGCACCAGCTCTGTGAGGCTACACGATGCTGGCGGTAGCCCGGCCTCTGGAAGCACCTCCTGCCGGTCCTCTCGCAGCACCATCGCATGCACACTGGGTATCGCTTCCGCAGCCCTTTCCACGCTCCGCACTGCCGCATCACCGAGCTGTTACGGCCTCCTCACGTCACCAGTCCGCACGTGTGGAGACAAAGGAAAAAAGGAAGGGGGACCCGACAAAGCCCACAGTAGCTGCCAAGCCCCCAACCACTCGGCCCTGGAGGATCCCTGCCCCCCTTCCCTCCAATGTTCCAAACTCGCAGGACACCCTCCCCCAGGAACCATAGGCCAGCCCTAGGGCCCCCCCAACCCACCCATCCTGCCCCCCCGTTGGTCCTTGCCACCCTAAAGGCACCTGCGCCGCCCCCAATAACCCCGTAGAGTCCCCTACAAGTTGCGGGGCCGCTCCGATCCCTGCTGCCCCCCCTAGTGACCCTCCTCACATTCCTTTGCCCTGGGCAGGCCCCACTGCCCCGAGCCATGACCCGGCCAGGTCCGGCCCTACCCCTCCGGGGCCTTCCTGAACCTACTGGCCTCTCCAAGGCAACACCCATGCCTGTGTCCCTGGGCCCCCTTTCCTGCCGTGCCTCCCCTTCCTTCCTCTAGCCTGCCCCCCTGATCCCCCAGCAGCCCGGCCCGAGTGCCGCTGACCACCCCGTGCTCCCCGGCCCCCCTGTGCCGGCATCCCCCCTAGCAAAACCGCTGCCTTTTTGCTCCAAAATTTCCTTTATTTGCTTTTACTTTCTTTTGTTTGTTTTTTTTATGTTATAAATAGAGGTTTGCACCCAGTTCCTTAAACCCAGCACCTGTACAAACCGGCTGAAGAGCAGGCTGTCTGACTCTACCGCGCCGACTCAGCCTGTCTGCCCTTCCACGGGACTGCTCCTCCCTCCTCCGCCGCACGCCATCCGCCGCACTGACTCAGCCTATCAGCCCTCTCCACCGGACTGCTCCTCCGTCCTCCGCCGCACGCCATCCGCCACACCGCACTCTGGCCTGCACCGGCGACAAAAGGGAAAGAGAGCTGCAGCCAGACGCCCGTCCTTCACCTAAGCTCTGGAGGACTGGCGTCTGACCGCTGCTCCAAAAGCCCCTTGCGTGCGTCCCTTCCTCCCCCATTGGCTCCCATGTCCACAAGCGCCTGTGGGAGCCAATGATTTTAAATCAAAACCCCCCGCCAACTGGCATGCACCCCCTCGCTGCCGGGGACATGCACCACGCCGCCCCCCCAGTTACCTGCGGCCAGCGGGCACGTGGGCTCCGCGGCCTTTGTTTTAGTGTAGTTGAGTTTAAAAGAGGTTTGGATGAGTTCCTGGAATACAAGTCCATAAACCATTATTAGAGAACCAAGGAAATGCACTACTTACCCCTGGGAAAAGCAGCATGGAATCTGAATACCTTTTTGGGAACCTGAGAGGTACTTGTGACCTAGATTGCCACTGTTGGAAACAGAATACTAGATTTGATGGACCCGTGGTCTGACTCAGTTTGGCATACTGTATGTTATGTTCTTATGCCTCCAATCCCTGTTTGTAAGTAATACTTTTCTTGCTTGGCAGCTATTACTTCCCACTACCGGGCTGAAGTCTAACAATAACAGCCATGTGGTTTTGCAGCTGTTATTATGAGAATTTGGCCTGGCAGCGGGAAATAATAGATGCAGGGATAGAAAAGTTTTACTTACAAGCGAGGTTGGGAGTGTAGGGGTTAAGTGTGAGGTTAAGTATTAGATAAGTGTCGAGATTATTTTAAGGGTTAAGGGATATACTTAACCTCGCACTTAACCCCTACAGGAGGCAGTGTTTTCTGTGCTGTGGGGTAGAAGGTTTAAGGGAGGAGGGAAGGAAGACAGGCTGGGTCCCCTTTCCCCATTCATGGGGTCCCCTCGGCAAAGTTTTTCTTGGGGGCCCCGTTTAGAATTTACACCACTGCACAATGCATATTAGTTTACCCATATGTTGGGAGATCAATTGTATCATTCCTATTTATCCAAATAATGCACTGTTTTAGCTTTGGAACTCGTTTTTAAAATCCTGCCCCTTGTATATATACACTTTTAATTTAAGCTTTTTCATGCCTAGTTTGCCTTTTTATTCATGTTTTTCTCAGTGTTTTGGGACCTCAGTGTCATTTACCAGCAGTATATAGCCGCTTGATTTGGTTTGTTTTTGGCAATTAATGAGATATTATCATACTGCTTTCTTCTTTTTCATACAAGCTTTAAAAACATAAAAAAAATAATAAAACTGTATTTCATGGCTTGCAGTTTGTTGCTAGGAGAACCAGACTACTGAACTGGAAGGTTTCCTCTTCCCAGATGTCATAAATATGGAAAGTTAATGCCACTTCTGTAAAACGTGTGTAACTAGCTTCTTATAGGAACAGGTTAATGAACTGTAACAGTAAAGGCATTTGAAATACTGTTAGGCTTTGCAACTAAATACAGATAACTTTACCTTCATAGATTTATGTGCCCATTTATTAAAGATTTTCTCATTCCGGGGGTAATTTTATAAAGCATTTTCCAAGTGTAAAAAAGATTATATACCTCAAAGGGCAGTTTTAAAACTGCACAGGGGAACATACATGTAAAAAGTAGGGCATAAACAAAGTTTGCCTAATTTTGTGCAAATTCTATGTAAGCTTTCTGGGAGAGTAACGTGGCCACAGCTGAGGCAGAACTGTGATGTACATGCATATTTTCAAAAATATGCTTATACACGCATAAGGGTATGTCTACTACAGGGCGTTAGTTGCTACCACAGGGCTAATACAGATTTATTGCCCTGAAGTAGCAGTTAATATGCAAGAAATTTCAGACAACGCAGGCACTTTTCTGCAATGTTTTTTTCTGCAGTGCAGGATTGTAGAGGCAGGATCAAGATGCATCGGGATGGGAAGTTGGTGTGGCAGTGGTTGTCAGCCACCACATGAAACATTTTTGCGCGGTGGCTGACAAAATTTAGCCCAATCACAGTGACAGATAATGCTTCCTCAAGAGGTAGCTTTATCTGACTGAGGGCCCAATAACGTGGCAGTTGGCAGAAGCCATCTGCCCCAGAGGTAATCAAGTCTCCCCCCCAACCAAATTGTCGGTGCCATAATGTTGTGATCTAAGACATAGATAATATGCCAAAAAATTGGCTGCCTCCCCTGCAGCACCGATCCTACCTGGATAGTTCCCGATACCCATTCAAAACTGTCCTGGAGAGGGGGAATCGGTGCACTCCCTGAGCAAAATACCATCCTGATTAGCTAGTTGGGGAAACCCTCATTCCCCCCCCCCCTCTCCAATTTATTGACAATATCCCAGTTAGCTAGTTGGGAGTCACCCTCCATCCCTCTCCCATCTCCCTGTTACAAAAAATATATCCCGGATAGCCAGACGTCAAAGGGGGGACTCATCCCCCCCCCTCAAATGCCCCCATAGTCATACTTGTTTCAATCCTGGGCAAGAGCGGTCCTCTCCAGTCCTGCCCCCGTCATCAGTGTTTTCAAGATTGCTGTGATCACAGGATGCTTCCTTCTAGCCTCACACTAGGTGGAAGCACCCCACAATCATGGTCATATTGGTTAGTACTATTCAGAAGGGCAGGAGCTTTCCTGCTCTCTTCAGTAGTACTAACCAATATGGTCATGATCTTGCAGTACTTCCCCCTAGCATGAGACTAGAGAGAAGCACCCCATGATCGTATCCATTTTGGAAAGGCATGATGATGGGGAGCAGGAACAGGTAGGATGGCTCCTGCCCCATCTTGCCACTGGACCACCAGGGGTGAAGGTAGAACCTAGGAGAGTCAGAGGGGGCCCTCTTTCCTGGCTGGCTATCTGGGTAGTTAATTTAATAGAGGAGAGAGGAGAGGGAGGAGTCACCAACCGACTAGTTGGAACTCTTTTTACTGGATCAGGGGGAGGTTTAACTGATTGGCTAGCCAGGATCTTTGTTTGGCTGGGGGATGTACCCATCCACCCCCACCCTCCATTCAGAGAGCTAAGAGAAGATGGAGGCAAGCAGAAACCTCAGATTGGGACCAGCATGATCAAAAAATAAAATGGTCAAACAACAAAAAGATAGAAAAAATAATTTTATTTTCAATTTAGTGATCAGACTTTGCGCTATCTTTATATTTTACAGAATACAGGGAAATGTATCTCTTTCTATTTCTGTGGTGCTGTACTGCTGTCAGAATATGACTTCTTGGGGTTTCAGTTTAATTTTGTCTATGTATTTTTGTTTTAGGTTATGGTCACTTATTCTGTACTTGCTGAGGGTCTGTGTTCTGAGTGTATGACTGAGTCCAGGTGTTCTGTTAACATGGAGTTTGTATGTAAGGATCTGTACTGGGATTTGTTTTATCAATGCAGGATCAGGATGGCCCTAGACGATAATCTTAGGCAATACTGTTTGGCTGTTTAGGGATGTGATTTTCATGATTGGGAGTCTGCAGAAGGCTGTTCGTCTTATCAAAGCATGGCACAAAAAAACATTTTAGGGAAAAATAGGAAATCAGATTGCTTTAACATTTCTTATGGACACTAATGATTGGGTTTCCTTGTTCAGTTTATTAAAAGTGAATTGTCTGGGCACAGTAATGCAAGCCATTGAGTCAGTGCTAACTCCTGGCAATCCAGAAGCCCCTAGGGTTTCTTGGCAAGGTATGACCAGAAGTAAATTGCCAGGACTTTCTTTGAAGACATTGTAGAGTAAAGAGACTTACCTAAGGCCACAAGGAGTATCAGTGGGAATCAAACACTGGTCTCTTGGTCACCATTAGGATACTCCTCCACTCCAAATATATATAGAGTATATTTTTTATTTTACAGCAGTCTAATGACATGCTTGTATACTGTTGGCCTACTTTACTAATTATACTTCACAGTGCTACAGCTTGTAACCCACTGGTTTGACATTCAAACCTGTTTAACACATATGGTTTTAATCAGCAGTATGTTAATGTCATCACTATCTTCTACAGTGACAGACTTACGTTGCAACTATTCTTTGCATCAACATTTTACCAGTTTTGCTTATAGTTTCCAGATGTACATTGACTGCATGGTTATCATGTTGCTGATTCCTACATTCTGTACAAAATCTTTCTCCTGCATATTGTTTTCAATGAGCAAAATATTTCTGAGCTGTCCGTACAGCTGAGTGTTTTGTTTTTATCCATATCTAAATTTAAGCATGCTCTTGGACTTTTAGAGCTTGTTCATATGATGATAAGTATTTACTGCTCAGTAGTTACTTTTATTCTGGCTATGCATTTGTCCCTTTGCTGCACTTTTCTTACAACACTGGATTTGAAGAAGAAATGCTAGCATCATGTGAAAAGAGCTCAGAAAGGAGTTTTGGGGAAAAGGGGGTGGAATGTAGCCATCATTAATAGTAATGTGGAAGGGGGTGCCGATCTATAGGTTGCAGGCCTAGCACTGGCCCTCCCTTTTAGAATAATCATGTCTAAATTAAATATCCAATACTGCTTGTGATAACTGTGCCAATGCTCTCTATCACCCCCACCACTTCTATCAGTAATTTCCATTTCAGATCATCAACCTTTTGATTTCTTTGCTTGCCAATGTTCTACAATCAAAGCTGAAAAGTGTTTTTTGTGCTAATTTGAATGAAGCCTGATTTTTGTATTCAACATACATTATGGAGCAAGGACATACTGGGCAAAATAGAATAGAATCATAGTAACATAGTAAATGATGACAGATAAAGACCAGTATGGTCCATCTAGTCTGCCCAGTAAGATGGCAAAAGTAGGTGCACCTGCTTATTAAAGACTGTTAGCTGCTACGAAGGGGATAATGTTGCCACACACACCTTACTCTTTTGTTCTCTAATCCTGGAATCATATTGAGGACATTAATGTATTTATTCATTATACGCTGTATTCGCAAACTATAGGGGGAATATTTCATAATTAATTCACATTAACTTCATCATTTATGTTTTTCTTCTTTCCCAGATCTAAAAGGAACTCTCTGTTGTTACAAAACGCTCTATTATAAGCCCGCTTTACTACCAGCTTTGGGTACCCTCTACTTATAAAGTTAGCCATCAAACCTTTTGACTGTTTTTTAACAGCAAAACGTGAAGGGCGCCATGGTGAGGCATTGGGGTTGTCACGCCACCTCCATTCGCCTCTAGCTTAGAGGGGCGTGGTTATTAGGGGAACTTTCTGCTATCTGCTTTTTCAGCTTTTTCAAACTATTTCCCCGCAGTGCCTTCTGGGAAATGTAGTCTTTGTTTGGCTGTATGTGTGCATCAGGCAGAAAGCTGTAGTCAGGCTCAAAGACGTAAGGCAAATGACAGAAATTTATTTTGTACACAATGGTTGGTTCATACCACATACAGGATATTTGTTCAGGACTCTGTGAAGTAGAGCATTGTCCAAAAACAAACTCAAACCCAAAAACGTCTGTTTAAAGGTTCTCTATAGTTCAGGATACACAGTCTTTAACAGCAAGGATATTGCATTACCTTTTTAGCCTCGCTGGTAAAGCACAAAAACGCAATCACATTCACTGTCCGTGATAGTATAGCTTCTATTCAGCTTCACATTTCTTAGTTACCTTCCAAGTAAACAGATTTAATTCAGGGGCACAAGAAAGCTTTGTTATAAAAGCTACTTTAGCTTACCCCAGTGTCCTCATTCTAGCAGCACGTGATTAACAAGCTTATCACAGTTCCAGGCTTGCTCCTTAGTCCCCATAACCTTCCCCTTTACCAACACGAGGGAATCACGGCCACCCTGCTTGTGGACTATGGGTACCTTTTCCTGGTAGACTCTCTTTGAAGACTGGCTTGTTTTCTCTATGTTCCAAGTTTAAAGCTTGGCAAAAGGAACAGTCCATGGGAGTGTCCTCATCATTCAGCTTCACCTCGGGCTCTCCCAGCTGCATAGGTTCTGACTCCCCATCTTGCTCACAGTGCTCAGCTACCAGCCTCCTGGGGGATCTTGGAGTCTCTTGGGTTCCTCGCTCCAAACCCTCTTGCAGACATGCTATATGCCAATTAGCACTCTCTTCTCATGGAAGCTCAGCTCCTCTGCTCTGCTCAGCAATCGTCAAGCTTCCTTTGCTTGCATCTGTGCCTCTGCTCTGCTCTGCTCAGCTTCCTGCTTCTCCTCCCTTTCTCTCATACTTTGGCCTAGGTTTATACTTCCAGGGCTCTAGCTCCAACTCCTCCTTACCCAGGTGACGGCAATCAGTCTGACTTCGGGCACCTGAGTGCTTGGAGCATTCTCTGCCTAAGGGGTTCTGGGCTCTGTATCCTCTCCCCTTTATTCCACTAGGGGGAGCATGAAATGTGGGCCATGTGGAAGTTTTCTGATTCCTGGAGGTGTTTGTGGCTTTCCTACCCTGCCTTGGTAAAAGGGGGCCCTTTACTAGGGTGAATTCCCTGTCTCTTTGTCCTTCCCCGGACTCCGGATAGGCCTCCTTGCCACAGGGTAAAACAAGAGACAGATAAGTTACACTTTCTGTCTAAAATTGATGTAATTCTAAAAGCTGTTTTTTGGATATGAAGAATGGACATTGATGCGATTAGGCATTTACATACAGACAAAAGTCTGAGATTTATGCCAAACTAGTCTGAGACCTTCTTCATATGTTTTTTTAAGAAACCATAATTATACATATAAGTATACTTTGAAACTGCAATATAATTTTGTGATATAATTGTAGTGAGAAGTATTTTTGTTTTTGACATACTATCTCCACTCTGAAGAAAGACCTAATAGGGATTGTTTCATCACAAGTATGGAAGGTCAAACTTCATGGAAAGAGATTCACAGTTTTTCAAGTGAACATATTTTAGAAGTAAGTCATGAAAAGACTTTGTTCACAAACAGAAGATATATAATTATTTGGATTATATCAGTTGGGACCAAGTACTGAAGATGCAATAACATATAGTTCGGTCAGAACTACACAGACAGTCCCTAATTGAAGATGTTCGTTGTCAACAGATTCCAAGAGGACTAAGAATGTATAAAGAACCCAGGATGTATGCCACCAACCAGGTGTTTTTGGAGACATGGAATAACATATTAAATAAATGTTTGCTGGACTTGATGGTCTTGGTGGTAGATACAGCTAAGGCAACTATAACTGATCTAAATAAAGAAGTAGACTCTATGCTCATCACTTTAAAGAGTGTAGAAAAAGAAGAAACTTATAAACGTAAAACTGAAGACCTTAAGAAACAAATTGATTCCCTTCATGAAGAGGTGAAAAAGATCAAGTTCAAAAAATTAAAAAGAGATAATGAGGAATATACTATAGGATATGTGTATCCTTGGATGAACGCTAATTGAAAGTGAGGAAAATTACGGAAACAAGTGGATTTCGAATTTACATCTGAAGATGCATGCACTACAGATTCTAGCAAATCATCCAGGGATGACTTTTTTAGATGAATAGAAGACAAAAAAAAGAAGAAAGAAGGAGGATGGGGGTCGATAGAAGAGACGAGGCACAATGCGACAGTAAATAAGATAAACACAAAGGATATGAGCTCCAATCAGAGTGAAAAATCCACATTAGTGGTGAATTTCTCAGGGGTTCCATTACCTCAGAACTATTTAGAGGTTCTGAATAAGGGATTGTCTTTTGTCCCAGAAACATTTTTTGATTCATTTCAATTTAGGGTAGATTTAGAAAGTTTAATAAGAAAATTAAATTTGAAAATATTTTTTGCATCCCAGTCTACACCAGTGATACAAACATCTAGTTTAAATCCAAGAAGGATGAAATTATCTTTGAAATCAACCTGGACTCCTCCAGGCCAGTTACATCCAGCCTTATCAATTTACAAGGAACTAATTTTGAAAGATGTGATGCGGTTGGAAGAGACATCAACGTTCATATAGAACATTAACAAAAGATGAGAAATCAGCATTAAAAGATTTACAGTCCCAAACTGATATAGTAATACGACGAGCAGACAAAGGTGGAGCAATCATAATTCTTACTCGAGATTATTACTTGAGGGAAGCATATCGTCAACTGGCAGACGTGAAAGTGTATATTCTATTTAATCAAGACCCTACATATAGTTTACAAATTAATATAAAAGAAGTTACATCTCAAGCGTTGCAAAAGAAATTGCTAACTAATAAAGAATGGACATTTTTAAATTTCCCTCTCCAACACTTGCCAAATTTTATTTCATTCTCAAAATACACAAATATCTAGTTCACCCCCCTGGTAGACCTATAGTATCCACACGATGAACAGTTTTAGAACCACTGTCAATATTTATTGATTCATATTTATGTCCTTTATTAATAGAAATTCCTTCATACATAAAGAACATTACTCATTTTCTTCAAATTTTAAATAATTATTCAGAATGGGCAAAAAGATCAGATATAAATTTGGTTACACTTGATGTGACAGCCTTATATACGAGTATCCCTTAAACAGAAGCACGTGAAATTGTAGAGTTATTTTTACGTCGTTGAGGAGATCTATCTGAGAATTTAATAGGTCAACTAGCTGATTTAGCAATATTTCAAAACCATTTTGTGTTTGAAGATATAGTATATCATCAAATCTCAGGGGTGGCTATGGGAACAACTTGTGCGCCATCTATAGCTAATTTATTTATGAGTAACTACGAAGAAAAATGGTTGATATCATCACCTTATACATCACATCTGAAACTATGGCGTAGATACATAGACGATGTGTTTATGTTGTAGAAAGGCCCATTGGAAACATTGAGAAGTTTTTTGAATGGTTAAATGGTCTAGACCCAAATATTCAGTTTACCTACGCTTACCATACAGATAAAATGACATTTTTGGATGTGGTAGTAGATAAAAGCGCTTCTGGTTGGATCACTTCAGTCCATCATAAATCCACAAATAGGAACATATTTTTGCACTACAATAGTGCACATCCAGTACGTTTGAGAGATGGGTTACCATTTTCACAGTTCATAAGATACCAAAGGAATTGCTCGGAGCAGCTAGATTTTAAAAAAACAGTCAAAAGGTTTGATGGCTAACTTTATAAGTAGAGGGTACCCAAAGCAAGTAGTAAAGCGGGCTTATAATAGAGTGCTTTGTAACAATAGAGAGTTCATTTTAGATCCGGGAAAGAAGAATAACATAAATAATGAAGTTAATGTGAACTTAATTACTAAATATTCACCCTATAGTTTGCGAATACAGCATAGATGTGGGGAATGCGCCTTTGTCCTCTAACGTGCAAGATAGAAAATTTTGAATATCATGGGAATACATTTAATTTGAAGAAACAAACTACATGTGCTTCGGCATATGCAGTTTATTGTATTTGTTGTCCTTGCGGTTTATTATATGTGGGTAAAACTATTAGATCTTTTAAAATACGTATGGGGGAACATAAAAGTAGATTAAAATGTAAATCAAGAGAAGCCCCAATTGTACAACATTGCTTGGATGCTGGACACGTCTTTGAGGAACTTAGATGTTTTTGTATTGACAGTGTATTAACAGGACGAGCAGGGAAATCAAGGGAGCAAACCCTGATTATATGTGAACAGAGATGGATTTTTAGGTTACAAACGGTATCTCCAGGGAGACTGAATGCACAAATAGAATGGGGAGTTTGTATTTGATTTCAAACTATTGGAATAATGAAGTATAGATTAAATATTTTTATATATTATAAATTTGATGTGGATAGAATGTTGGAAGAGCGTTTCTTGAGGTGATTATACAAGCTAAGAGTCATTCTGAGCTTGTAAAGATATTCCGTAAAGAGCACATTAGAAAATGTGACGTCATTAAAGTAGGGAGTATATTCGTAGCCTCGAAGGTTGAGTCCGCATGCGCGGCATTTTTTTGTGGGTGAGCTGTTAAGCCACAGTGAATGGAGAAGAAACAACATTGAACACATGCAGCATCGATCTAAATTAAATTTTATTTTCGTTTATGGTAAAATGACGCAATTGAAGTAAGTGATGGTAATTATGATAATAGAGATTAGAGTGCACTGGTGTGTATTGAGTCCTAAAATAGATAATGTCGTATAGGTTTTGAATTAAGATTAATCTAATAAAGCATTGTTATGGGCAGTAGATATTTTTAAAGTGGTTTTATATACGATTTTGTTTTGTTCTGACAGCTTTTTACACCCCTGAAGAAGCTTACTTAGCAAAACGTGAAGGGCGCCGTGGTGAGGCATTGGGGTAAAGCAAGAGACAGATAAGTTACACTTTCTGTCTAAAATTGATGTAATTCTAAAAGCTGTTTATTGGATATGAAGAATGGCCATTGATGCTCTGAGATTTATGCCGAACTAGTCTGAGACCTTCTTCATAAGTTTTGTTAAGAAACCATAATTATATATATAAGTATACTTTGAAACTGCATAATAATTTAGTGATATAATTGGAGTGAGAATTTTTTTTGTTTTTGACATATTATCTCCACTCTGAAGAAAGACCTAATAGGGATTGTTTCAAAACAGAAGGGAATGACAGAGTCAACAAATAAGTTCAAATTATTGATAAACTCTCACTAGAAAATTTGAACTGAACATATATGTTATAATTTGAGGACCAATGATAATATTTTTGAGCTGCAAATGAGATCTAAGATCTTTAAAGATTTAGAGCTCCTTTCCATTACCTCCTCATTCGACCTCCAGCTTTGCTCTACTGCCCCCACTCACCAGCATGGCCACTGCCTTGACCTTGTATTTTTCTCTAATTGCTTACCCTCAACTTCTGTGCATCAATTCTTCCCTTATCTAACCATCACTTACTAAGCTTCACTTTTCATCACTTGCCACTTCAACCTCATCCTTTCTCCTTCAACCTCTTTAGACATCTTCATGCTATTGACCCTTTGGTCCTCTCCTCCACTTTTGCATCATCTCTTTCCTCCACTATGTCATCTGAGTCTCTTGATGAGGCAGTAGCTTCCTATAATGCTGCACTCTCCTCTTCTCTGGATGCTCTCGCTCCGCTCATACCATGTCCTGTGAGGTGTACTGCACCCCAGACCTGGCTTTCATCCACTACCCATTATCTACATTCCTGTGCCTGTTCAGCTGAGCATGCTTGGCTCAAATCCCACTCTCTTGCAGACTTCTATACTTCAAATTCATGCTTGACTCTTTCCAGTCAGCCGTAGCACTCACCAAACAAGACTATTATGTCCATCTGACTAACTCTCTTGCTTTTGTCTCTCGCCAGACTTCTTTCACCTTGCTGCACCTAATGATGGGAACAAACTTCCTGAGTCTGTACGTCAGGCGACTTCTCTGACCCTTTTCAAATCCAGGCTGAAAACTCTCCTCTTCACTGGTGCTTTCAGATCTTGACTCACCTAATCTCCTTGTGTTTCCCATGTGTTGTCTGTCTTGACTAGATTGTAAGCTCTGATGAGCAAAGACTGTCTCTTACATGTCTGTGCAGTGCTGCATATGTCTTGAATTGCTATACAAATGCTCAGTAGTAGTAGTAGTAGTACATGAATTTGATGGTCCTTTCACATATAACTTATAAATGTATATTTATAATTTGGGATGGTGGTTTCTCTAACAGCTTGATAAATTAAGTGCTTTTTGGATTTTTTACATATATGGGGGGTTATAAAATTATTACCCAAATGTCTATGAGAAAAATGCTTAGGGAGTAATTTTAGAAGCTGTATTCATGATTTGAACGTCTGAAAACAGGCATCTGATGTGCAAATCACAGAAACATCCCCAGACCCATTTTAGAAAGCTAGGTATATAGACATCCCTGGCATTAGCACTTTCTTTTATCATGAGGGTGCAGTGACGGTGTGGCCAGGGTGAAGTAACAGGGATGCACATTGTGGTGTGATTTCAGAATTCCATAAGCACATCTTGCTGTTGTTGAGTCATCAATGCCTATACCTGCTTCTGACCATGAATTAGGTACCAAAAGGTGCTCATTTCACTGCTGCAATTCTTCCAGGAAGAAGAACAAAACATGCTTTTATCGCCACAGTTAATATTTTCTGGCCAAAGAAACCTGCATGTGAATACATACTCCAAACCAGGGCCGTACCGAGCGTGAATTGTGCCCTGTGTGACTTGCATATCAGGTGCGCGCTGCCCCCCCCCCCCCCACACACCTCCATCTAGCCACTTTCTGGATGGGGGCGGGAGAGAAGAGGCATGCCCAATGTTCAAGTCGCTGGCGCACTGAGCAGATCTGTCCCTCCCTGCTCTGACAAACCCAGTCTAAGACGTGGACAGCAGCAGAAGGACGTACTTTATTAGTCTAAAAAGCCTATGGCCCGACACAGGCCGTGTTTCGTTGCCTTCTTCAGGGGCAGGCTACATGAATCATAAAAACAATGGTAAATAAAAACATATACAATAACCATTGATCGCAAAATGAGACCTTAAAGAATAAATGTGAATTAAAACTCCATAAATAATTACTTAATACAACCATAAATAATAAAAACAAAAGATCAGCACAGCTAACAGACATGGTTCAACTTAAAATGGTCCATCATAAAAATATAACCCAACCATCTATAAGATAAACCATTATAAACCTTGACATATATATAAAAAACATCATTTAAAAATCATATATATACATCAACATTTAAAAAGTTAGTAATAAACAATCTCCAGGAACAAGCAGGAATGAGTCTTCACATATGGGTACGTCGGTACCGACGGAGCCTGCGCAGGAACGCTCCCCAGCTTCCCAAAAAGGAAAGCTTTTGGGAGCATCCCACAGTGCCTGCGCGCTGCCTTCCCGCCTTTCCTAACCGCCTCTCCCCAGTTCTTCTTTGCCGCGGAGCCAGCAGGTCGTGTTCCTGTCACCGCTGAAGAAGTTCTTTGTTTTATTTTATTTCTTTGGTCGCGCGTCTACCTTCCCCGACGTCGGACCGGTACCGCCGGTCTTTCTTTCTTTTCTTATAAAAAAAAAAAAAAAAAAAGAACATATTTTTCCCTCACTTAGTGTGTTTTTCCTCTTTTGGGCCTTAGGCCTCACAAAGAATTTTCCTCATGGAAAAACCAGCCTCCGGGTTAAAAAATGCACTAAGTGCAGCGGTACTATTTCTGTTACCGACACCCATGAATGGTGTCTTAAATGTTTGGGTCCTGACCACTCCATTTTGGATTGTTCGTCCTGCTCCTTGATGTCTAAACGAGGGTTACAGAACCGAGCAGCCAAGCTCCATGTGCTGTTTCCCTCTGATGCAGCTTCAGTGGCATCGACGTCTTCCAGGGCTTCTTCTTCCTCCCATGGATCTCAGGTAACCAAACATAAGTCCAGCTGGTCCTCGAAGGGTAGATCTCCTTCCAAGCATCGAGATGCCTCCGGGCTTGCCCTCGAGGATCCTGCACCGGCAAAACAACCCCGGCGGGAAGCTCCGGCTTCCAAAGCTCCACCTATGGGGTTACAGGTTGACATCGATGGCACGGCCTCGACCGATCACCTGTTAGAATGCTCTGGGGTACCGGCGCAACCTTCCGGTACCGAATTCCAGGCATTCATGGCGTCAATGGATCAGAATGTCCTATCCATGCAGCAGGCTATCACGGCCTTCATTCAAGCTGCGACGCCGCTGATACCACAACAAACTCCGTTGTCGGTATCGGCTCTGGTACCGGCACCAGTGTCGGTACCGGTACTGGTACCGATGCATCAACATCGACCAGGATGCCGACTGCAGCGGTT
The DNA here is from genome assembly GCA_033557465.1 of Ichthyophis bannanicus. NCBI lineage: Eukaryota > Metazoa > Chordata > Amphibia > Gymnophiona > Ichthyophiidae > Ichthyophis > Ichthyophis bannanicus. The sequence continues at coordinate 571,989,234 of CM066032.1, forward strand.
CCCTGTCCAGGGATGCCCATCAGTACCGAACCGGTACCGATGACGCCCGATGTCGATACCGCTCGGTACGCGTATCGAGCTTTGGAAGAACACCCTGACAGTCGATACTTCGATTCCTCCGAAGATTCTGATGCATCGGAGGCATCTGCTGAATTATCCATAGCCCTTCCTGAAGAGCCTTCTTCTCCAAAAAGAAGAATGTCTCCTCCAGAAGACTTGTCCTTTCAAGACTTCATAAGAGAAGTGGCTAAAGGACTCTCTATTTCAGTAACCTCTGAATTAGAGCCTAGAGCTAAAAAATTGGATATTTTAGGTTATTCTAAGGCTCCTAAGGAGGCAGTCACCATGCCAATTCATGAGATTCTTTATGATCACATGATTGACTTATGGGAGACTCCTCTCACTATCTCTCCTCATTCTCGTAGATTGGACACTATGTACCGTGTCCCTCCTTGTCCTGGTTTTCATAAAACACAACTTCCTCACCATTCTATTGTGGTGGAGTCAGCTATGAAAAAGATAAAGAGTGCAAAAAGACACTCCTCTGCTCCTCCAGGAAGAGAATACAGGACCTTGGATGCTTTTGGTAGGAAAATCTTCCAAGCCAGTATGCTCATTGCCAGAATCAACTCCTATAGTCTCTATATGGGTATGTTTCTGAAAGAAGTTGCAGATAAGCTGCACACTTTCCTCCCTTTTCTTCCAGAGGATAAAAGGGAAGAATTTCTTATTTGGCTTAAGCATACTCAAGATATTTCAAAGTTTTCCAACTGTGCAGCCTTTGACTTCTTTGAGGGTGCCAGCAGAGCTTCGGCCATTGCCATAGCTGCTCGCAGAATTGCTTGGCTCCAGGCTTCTGATCTAGAATCTTGGGTCCAGGATGGCTTGGGAAATCTTCCCTGTACAGGAGAAAACCTGTTTGGCAAAGATTGGCAAATAAAAGCCACTCAAATGGATGCAGAAAATTCTGCTTTGGATAGACTTTCAAAGTCAACTTCCATTCCTGCCAAGAAAAAACCTTTCAAGAAGTCTTTTTTCAAAAAAGGCAGATTCCATCCTGCTTCTGGCCAATAATCATCTACAGGTCGTTTTGCTGCTAAGTGTCAGCAACCTAAACAGGCCAGGCCTAAGCCTACAGGGGCTGCTGCAACTCAGCAGACCCAGCCTCCTCAGGGCTTTTGACTTGATGCTAGAGAACTTAGCCTTTCTGGTTCTGAAACAGCCAGAGCCTCTCACCATTCCAGGAAGGTTAGCTCATTTTGCTCCCAGATGGGAGCAAATTACAGCAGAGCAGTGGACCCTCTCCATCATAAGGGAGGGCTACAAACTTCATTTCTCAAACCTTCCTCCTCACACCATGGTGAGACATTTCAATTTTCCAACATCTCTCCTCGATCTTCTAGGTCAGGAGGTGGCTACCCTTCTTTCCCAAGGGGCAATAGAAGAAGTTCCTCTTCTTCAACAAGGGTCAGGGTTTTACTCCCCCTACTTTCTGATCCCAAAGAAAACAGAGGGCTACAGACCCATATTAGATCTCAGAGAATTGAACAAATTTCTATGCAAGATGCTTTCTCTGGGCATTCTCCTTCCATACCTTCAGAGTCAGGATTGGCTTTGTTCTCTAGATCTCAAGGATGCGTACACACATGTCCTCATCCATCCTTCTCACAGAAGATTCCTACATTTTCTTTTTCAAGGAAAGCATTACCAATATAGGGTGCTTCCTTTTGGTTTGGCCTCTGCTCCAAGAGTGTTCACCAAATGCATGGCAGTAGTAGCTGCATTTCTACGCACTCGGGGAATATTTGTATTCCCATACCTGGACGACTGGCTCATCCGAGCTCCATCTCAGTCAGAGGCCCAGACTTCCCTGGACTGCACAAGGTGCATTCTGCAGTATCTGGGACTTGTGGTAAACCTCCCAAAGTCCCAACTCACCCCTACTCAGTCCCCAGAGTTCATAGGGGCCTGGCTAGATACTACCACTGCAAGGGCCTATCTTCCTCAGGCCCGTTGCCTACGCCTAGTGCAGTTAGCCTCCCAGATTCAGTCAAAGAGCCATTTAACTGCCCGGGAGATGCTACAACTGCTAGGCCACATGGCATCCACAGTGCATGTGGTCCCCTATGCTCGCCTTCACATGAGAGCAGCTCAATGGACTTTGTCCACCCAGTGGACTCAAGCATCAGGGGCTCTGTCAGACAAAATAGCAACCTCCAGGTGCCTCTTTTGGTCTCTCCAGTGGTGGAAGTCCACCCAAAATCTGTTGCTGGGGTCCCCCTTCCAACAGTTGTTGCCCCAGGCAACCCTCACAACAGATGCCTCCCAAACAGGTTGGGGAGCTCATCTGCAAGATCTCTCCACTCAGGGCACTTGGTCTCCACAGGAGACTTCTCTACATATCAACCACTTGGAGCTCCGAGCAGTTTTTCTAGCTCTCAAGGTCTTCCATACCCTTCTCAGCTACAAGACAGTCCTCATTCATACGGACAATCAGGTAGCCATGTTTTATATAAACAAGCAAGGAGGAACTGGCTCTCTGTCGCTTTGCAACAAAGCTTTAAGATTGTGGGCCTTCGCCAGAGAGCATCAAATCCATCTCCTGGCCGTATACCTTCCAGGAATCCAAAACTCTTGGGCAGACAGACTCAGTCGAGTTCTGCTTCCACACGAATGGTCCCTGCACATGGACCAGGTACTCAGAATCTTTCAAGAGTGGGGAACCACGGACATAGACCTCTTTGCAAGTCCGTGGAATGCCAAACTTCCCCGGTTCTGTTCCAGAATTCCGTGTCAGGGAGTCCAGGCCAAGGATGCCTTCCTCCTTCACTGGGGTCAAGACTTCCTGTATGCCTTTCCACCCATTCCCTTGATTCCCAAGACTCTGTTCAAGCTCCAGAGGGATCAAGGATCCATGATCCTCATAGCTCCACGCTGGCCACGCCAAGTGTGGTACCCTCTACTTCTGCATCTCTCTCAAGCTCCCTCCCTAGACTTGGGAGCTGCTCCAGACCTTCTGTCCCAGGAGGAGGGGACTTTGTGGCACCCAAACCCCAAGTCCCTTCACCTCAGAGCTTGGTTGCTGAAGGCCTAGACCTTCAAGGTTGGAATCCTTCTCAACAAGTGAAGGATATCCTCCATGCTTCCAGAAAACCTTCTACTAGACATTCCTATGCTTTTAAATGGAAAAGGTTTTCCATTTGGTGTACTGAGAAGGGTCTTGACCCTCTAGCACTACCTTTGAATTCTCTATTGGAATATCTCCTGCATCTCTCCAATGCAGGCCTTAAGACGAATTCAGTAAGGGTCCATTTGAGTGCTATTGCAGCATCCCTTAAGCCTATCAATGGACAGCCTATCTCCTCTCATCCTCTTATTGCAAGATTCATGAGAGGCCTAACTTTAACTAAGCCTCCCATTAGGCCTCCTCCGGTGGCATGGGACTTAAATCTGGTTCTTGGTCAGCTTATGAAGCCACCTTTTGAACCCTTAGCCACCACCTCCTTGAAATTTATTTCCTGAAAGGTTATTTTCCTCATTGCAGTAACCTCAGCTCGCCGCATCAGTGAACTGCAGGCCTTAGTGGCTAATCCACCTTATACAAAGTTCCATCATGATAAGGTAGTCCTTAGGACCAATCCACACTTTATGCCTAAAGTGGTCTCACCTTTTCATCTTAATCAAGAGGTGTATTTACCTGTCTTTTTTCCAGGTCCTCATGCATCAAGTGCAGAGAGGAATCTTCATACCCTGGATTGTAAGAGAGCTCTTGCCTTTTACTTACAAAGGACACAGCAACATAGAAAGTCTTCTCAACTCTTTGTTGCTTTTGATCCCTCTCATTTGGGACTTCCAGTCTCTAAGAGGACACTGTCCAATTGGATTGCTCAGTGTTTTTCTTTCGCCTACCAGAGTAAGAACCTTTCTCTGGAGGGCCATGTCACAGCTCATAATGTGAGGGCCATGGCCACCTCTATGGCTCATCTAAGTTCTGTGTCCATCGACCAGATCTGTCGAGCGGCCACCTGGGCCTCTGTTCATACCTTCACAGCCCATTACTGTTTGGACAAGGACTCCCGCCGGGATGCCTTGTTTGGTCAGGCTGTTCTCAAACACCTGTTCCATTCTTAATCAACTCCTGCCCTCCTTCCCTGGATGGATGCCTGAGATCCATAGGAGGAGGTAGAGCCCTTCTCAGGGTCTCATAACCTTGGGGATCTCCCAGGCATCTCTAGCTAGGGAGTCCCCATATGTGAAGACTCATTCCTGCTTGTTCCTGGAGATAGCACAGTTACTTACCTGTAACAGGTGATCTCTGGGAACAGCAGGAATAAGTCTTCACAACCCACCCACCTCCCCTAGGAGTTGTATCTCTCTATCTATCTTTCCTTTCCTCTCTCTCTCTTTGTCTCAGCTTTAAAACTAGAACTGGGGAGAGGCGGTTAGGAAAGGCGGGAAGGCAGCACGCAGGTGCTGTGGGATGCTCCCAAAAGCTTTCCTTTTTGGGAAGCTGGGGAGCGTTCCCGCGCAGGCTCCGTTGGTACCGACGTACCCATATGTGAAGACTTATTCCTGCTGTTCCCAGAGATCACCTGTTACAGGTAAGTAACTGTGCTATATCAAATAAATAATTAAGATACTTAAATTAATTAAAACAACATACCAACACATATATTGCACCATAAACATTCAAAACATACCTTCATCAACTGGCTAAACTCCCAAAGTACTGTAATTGCTAAAGAGGGACAAGGAAAAGAAGCTATATAGATAAATGAAACCCCCATAGAGAGTGACCAACATTGTTATATAGTGCTGTAATAATAAATTGTAAAGTGGACATATCAAAACCATGCTACCTGGAACGTCACTAAGGGGCATGTTTACTAAACAGTCCTAACGTGCGGGGATGCGCTAGTGTGCCTGTGCCATATAAGGAGTGGGTGTTGCGTCCAGAAAAAAAAACACGCGATATACATATGCGCCAATGTGCGCGGCGCCCATGTGCGCCCCGCACATTATCGCCTTGAAAAGCTGCGCGGGAGTTATAAGGCGGCGCGCTGATGTGAATGCACACGAGCAGAGCCACAGCACAATGGTAACGACGCCTACCGATGGAGCAGGGATCGGGGGTTCAATCCGCCGCAGTGCCCAATGAAGCGGCTGGCTCAGGCACCATTTTAGGAGGCACAGAAATAGTGGGCAGCAGAAGGCAGCGCGCTACGTTTTCACGAGGCATAGGAACAGTGTGCGGCATAAGGCTGCGTGCTGATGTAAAAGCCCACGTGCAGAGCCACAGCACAATGGTAACGACGCCTACCGATGGAGCAGGGATCGGGGGTTCAATCCCCTGCAGTGCCCAATGAAGCAGCTGGCTCTGGCACCATTTTAGGAGGCACAGAAATAGTGGGCAGCAGAAGGCGGCGCGCTACGTTTTCAAGAGGCATAGGAACAGTGTGAGGCATAAGGCTGCGCGCTGATGTGAATGCACATGAGCAGAGCCACAGCACAATGGTAACGACACCTACCGATGGAGCAGGGATCGGGGGTTCAATCCCCCGCAGTGCCCAATGAAGCAGCTGGCTCAGGCACCATTTTAGGTGGCACAGAAATAGTGGGCAGCAGAAGGCGGCGCACTACGTTTTCACGAGGCATAGGAACAGTGTGCGGCATAAGGCTGCGCGCTGATGTGAAAGCACACGAGCAGAGCCACAGCACAATGGTAACGACGCCTACCGATGGAGCAGGGATCGGGGGGACAATCCCCCGCAGTGCCCCATGAAGATGGATGGATGAGGTATCACCTGTCATGAGCAATAGTGATCTAGGAGGCATTTTACATGTTATTGTTAGTACTCCTCCCTGCAAATGTACTATGAAAGCACTATAATACCAGGTGATGCATATGGCGCACTATAAGGTAATGCACATGTCATATCTTAAAGTGCACTGTCCACCAATGAAATCACCATGTCGTGTGTAGGGTGCATTACAGTTTGTAGTATGAGGCAGGGCATGGTCCCAGCACAGTCAGTGCTGGCATCACTGTGCAGTCTAACGCAGGGAAATCCTAGGTAGGTGAGCAGACATGCAGGAGGGAACAGCAGTGTAGCAGAATGGTCAGGGCATTGCCTGATGGTGCAGGGGTCATGGTCCCAAATGAGCAGTGACTAAGGTTGGCTTAGTGACATCTGTACTCAGAATGCAACTGTACAGCAAGCTGTGCTGCCATCTACACACAAGCCTAGCCAGAGTATCGTTCCTCTAGGCTGCAACACAATGCACATCATAAACAACCACATCATCAAATGTGAGTGCACATGTAACCGAAATACTACACAGAGCCGAAAGGAAAGGCAAACCATAAGTAAAAAAACCACTGACACCACAGGTGCTGTAACACAAAGATCTCCACAAGGCTATGTGGCAGCAACAGAGATGGATAAACAGAATGGCGCTAGCTGTAGCTATGTACAGAGTGATGGATAATGTACCATGTTATAATGATGGTGTGCAGCAGTGGATGGGAAGATGTGTCCAGCAGAGGAGGGTGAAATGGCAGGATCTGTGAATTATCATGATCACAGTGGACTAGCGGTGATATGCAGAGCAAACACAGGAGCGGCAAACATGGACAGATGAGATGCAGGAAGGTGTAGGAGTGCAGGAAGGGTTGTAGCTGCATGCACATCAGGGTAGGATGACACAAGAGTTGGCAGACAGAAGATGGACAGATGCATGGCTCACAACTCAGATGAGTGTACAATGTGTCCACAGCACAAACCTGACAACATATGACCGTCAGACAAATGCAAAACACAAATGCAGGACATGCATACACATCCAAGAGAACAGAGAGGAATCACACCTATGAACAACACCAGAAATGTAAATGCAGAAACAGGTAGGAAACAGCACCAATGTGTGTGTTTTAGCAACGGATGCAGTCAGAAATAGTCCAGGCCCTCACACCACACGCATGCCGGTTGTAAGGACAGGCAAACCCCCAAGAGAAAACATGAACAAATGTACCTGCAGAACTCCTGTGTACATATCACATCACAGTCTGTATTTGGGACTAGGGACGCATGCACAAACACACAATGATATGTTAGGCTGTAGATACAGCATGCAAAATATACAGTCCACATCACACCAATACTGAAAGAAACACACATACAGGCACCTGAAGCAAGGAGACAATACAAAGCCCTCCCACTCACCAAGAAAGTCATACATGAAGCACAGAATGCCCAAATTAACACCAGACTGTGTCGCCAAGGCCACGCCACAACTACCAGACAAGCCCCCACCAATTCCGGTACTGTAAGCAACAAATGAACCAAATGCCCGCAAGGGACCTGCAATCGAGAGCCGAAACTGTATGCCCCATGTATCATGCACAGCCTCCCAAGATGTCCTGGTAACAACCCAGACCACCAATCCATTACAAAATAGCTGAAAAACATACTGTCCCAGGAACCCCTTAATCCAACCCCTAAGCCACCCCATACAAATATGACAATGTGCACAATCTGTCAATGTCTATAGTATGTCCTATGTCCCCTGTTGAAACCGTCAATGTAGCCCCCCTGGTGATGGCCGTGCCCAACATGTAACATTCCCCCCCCCTTGTATGAGAAGCTCCCTTGACCCTGTGAAAAGTGGTATACCAAAACAAATACATAAATACATAAATATATACAGACATAACAAGAGGAAAGCAACTAATCCCCAAGGGCAGTGGAGGATGCGTGGCGAAGCAATGTAGTGATCATGGACAGGACAGCAGAGAACAACACATGAAAAAGGGTGAACACACACCTGTTGAAACTCATCACCACCACACCCCCAGGTGCACATCAGTGTAAACAACATAATGAGAGAAAGCTATGTAACAGATGATATCTGCTGGCTAGGCAGCACACAGTGCACACCCTGCTGGACCCTGACCAGAGACAAGGGTGTGTGTAGAGGTGATGAACCTGCTGTGAACTAATGGTCAAGTCATCATAACCTAAATCACAATTAAATACTAAGGATGTTGTGGGCTACCTGGATAACCGAATTGAAAACACGTGCCAACAACCACACCCACAAAGAACACACTGAGCCCAAGGACGACATAATATTCCAAAGACAGGGTCTGTATGTGAACCAGTAAGAACCAGTGATGTGCAAAAGGACAGACACATGCACAGCTGCCATCGTACACTGTTGTGAGCACAGGTGGACATGGACCTTGCAAGCAACTCAGTGGACACAAGTGTAAATGTGCACTATGAGAGGAGGAGCAGCCTAGTATTCAGAAAACTGTCTTGCACACAAGGCAACCAGGCCTCATTTCACAAAACCAGATCATGTGGCCCTTGGAAAGTAACTTGAGGAACATTGTCAAGGTAACCACGGAGTCCCAAGGTCAGAAGGAGTCATGACTTATTCAAAGGTACACATTGTAGTGCATGTGTGTGAACATGACCAAGCAGCAAAATAAACAAATGTCTGTAAAATACATATCTTTACTTGGATCACTCCTCACAGTTACTGTACACAGTGTAAACATAATTGCAAAGTAAGCGCCTCCCTGTTGAAAGATGGGAACACAATCAGCAAGGTACAAACACACATGCCACATAAAGGTCATTGTCTGAGCACAATTGAGTGGCATGAGATCTAATGTGTACCAGGTGCATGATATGCACTGGGTACCAGGGCCACATCCCCGAGCATCTACTGCCTGGCCACAATGTGTGAGCTACATATGAGGGCATGTAGATGCTAGGCGTTGTAAGCTTAGGACCCCAAACACATCACATGTCCCCCCCCCAACATAGCCCTCATGCAACACAGGTGGCCCCCAAATGAGAAAAACATATGCTGGCACAATGTTGTCATGTGACAAACACCCTCATAAAGTCATGTCGATCCTCCCACATAATGGCTGACTGGCACATCAGAAAGGAGTCAGTGTTGTCCCCCGCAGCCCCCTCTGGTGGCGGTGTAGTGTTTCCACCGGAGGCTGGGGAGCGCATAAGATTAGGGGGATCAGGGTTGGCCAGTTGCGAGGGTCATAAGGTAGCGGACCTTTGGGCCAACCTCGTTGCCAACGTCCCAATAAAGTAACGTCACAGCCAAGTGTAGGGAAACAACAAAAGGCATTTATTTCTCCTTTGCGCAATATGGTCCAAATATGCGGTTAAGAAAGTAACAGGGCCGTATTGATCCTTGCATCAGGATCCACTCACACAAAATGGTCAAAGTAACAACTGTTAATCTTCACAGTAACTTAAATCATAAGGCATCCTGTATTCACTTCATACATTCTTTAACATCAAACAGATTATAGTCTTCCTACTGTACAATAAATGCATTCCATGGGTTCCCCTGCCACCTCACCCCCAGATTCCACTGTCAGCCATTCCATGTCTGAGAGCTCCGAATCAGAAGCATCAATGGGGCTGAGTTGGGGCTTCCTGAAAGTGTGCCAAACCGTGTCCCAATGCTTGCTTGTCAGCTTGGGCCGTTGGTTCATGGCTATAGGATAGAACCCTGGCTGTTCATCTGCCCTGGTTGTAAAAGCTCTCTTGTCCCAACCTTTAGCACCAACAGTTTTCGTCCTGGGGAAATCATCTTTTACTTGCTGCCTAAAAGTGTCATTATTATACAGATAAAATCCTCTCCTCTGCTCCTCTCCTGTGCTAGGTTTAGGCAAACAATCACAGGCAATAACTGTGTTTCCTTTGAGCTTTCTGTAGTCTCTTCCAGGGAAGGCTTGAGGCCTAGCCTGATTATCTTCTAATTCCTGCTGGCTCAAGTAGTCCCACTGTGTCTCTCTTTCTCCAGAGTGTGGAGAAACGTCTTTGAGGCAGGGCTGCAGCTGATGTCCTCGGCCCTTGCTTCCACTCCCGTGGCAGTTAGCTGGTGGCCGCGCCTTCTCAGCTGTTCCCTGTTCACCAGGCCTCTGATTTTTCCACCCCTCTCTCGGGTTACATCTATAGAAATCTATAAAACTACCTTTCTCGTCTCGAGTATCCCTCTCAGCTCGATGTCTTTCCATCAGATTGTGGCTTAGCCCTTCTCCCTGGATAGGGCGTTCTCCCCAGCTGGATGGGAGAGCACCTCCTTCCTTGACTGCTCTCTGAAGTGATGCTCCTTGGAGTTGTCTCTGGCCTGGTCCGTGGCCTACTCCTCGGCCTACTCCTTGGCCTGCTGTCCAAGTTGCTTCTTGGCCTCCTCTTCGGCCTGCTCTCCAAGTTGCTTCTTGGCCTGCTCTCCAAGTGGCTCCTTGTTCTGCACTTCGGCCTGCTCATTTTCTCTTTGATTCAGCTCTGTCCCTGCTGAAATCGGGACTGACTGATTCCAAGTCCTGCCCATAGAGGCGTGGTTCCTCTGCATCCAGGCTGGCTCTCCTGCTCCCTCTATGTGGGCCCTCAGGATATTGCATCTGAAACCTGTTTTGCTCAACATTTAAAAATGTTTTTCCCATCGGCCAGAGGGTCCGCTGCAGCACAGTGTACATCACACATATCATCTAGAGCTGAATGACTGCATGCTAACAGGTAGCAGGGACACATGAACACAGAGAGAATACAAAACACACAACTCCCCGAAAGGTGCAGACATAACACCGTGCAGTATGTCCCCTTGCATTGTTTGTTTGGTGGACAGTGTTCGGCTACCTATAGCATGGTCCATGCAATGCTGAAGTGTAGGAGGGCGATGGACACCCACAATGGCACACACCAAATATAATGGGCTAATGAGACTGTTGTCAATGCAGGGGGGAAAACAGGATTCTGCAAATGTGCAATGCAAGGCGTGGCCATACATGCAGAGTGTCACGTCTGTACAGTAAACATATACAGTAACTAGCATGTCCATATGCAAATGATGGGCAGACAGCCTACAGTGAACCACACAAAGCACATAGGTCCGCATGCAGTGTCTCACAAACATAGTCATTGAGAAGCACAGGCACCAGCTGCAGGCAAACATGGTACAGTGATGCCACACATGAATCTAATCACCCCTGCCCCCTCCACACATCTATCAAGGATGGTGGTGGGCATGAAAGTGTGTATGTGGCAGAACCTGCACCTTGTTTAGGTGTGGGGCAGGTGGACATAGACAATTGGATCCCTCCATGTGTGCCCCCATGCCACAAACATGGCTGTATGCTGATGTTGAAACCCACTAATTAACATATCATGTGTGCCATGTCACACACATGGGACACACCTATACACTAACCAACTGTGTAGGCATGTCAGAAATACATAGCTCATGTCAGTCCCTGATGCGCACAGTGTCCCAAAAGCAAGGTGTCCCTGACATACAAAAGATCATTGCAAAACCAACCATGCAAACCTGGCCATGCACAGTAAAGTGCCACTGTCCAATATGACACAGTCCATGAATGTCCATCTGTGTCCCAGTAATCAGCAGGACACACAGCCACAGCATGCCACACACTGTGTGTTGTACAGGTCTCTCATGGGTAAACCAGTGGTCCAATAGCAACAATGTCCATCACAGGCCTGTGTCCCACCAATATAGGTCAAACATCCAATGGCACATCTCCCCAGAAAGAATAAGTTGAAGGTCAGTCCCACAACAGACGTTGGATGTTGAGGTAAGATGCCCTGTAGGAAATGTTGCTGTTATGTCTTCTGCCCTGTGTCACGAGAGGATAAGTATGGTATTGTTAGACACCTTGCCAAAACAGAACAGATTGCCAAGATTCACAATGCCCAAAATACAGACTAAAGGGATGAAAGGTCACAAATTACAGGAGATGCATATCAAATATAATGTAGATGACAGCCAACAGTACATGTAAATGCAGGCACGGCTGTCCCACGGATATGGTTATGTACAATCACAGGTCACACCGGCATCTCACAGCTACACATCATATGCATCTGTTTGTGTCTACAGAGATGCAACATAACATGTCCATGTGAAGATCATAAACCCCAGGACAGGTACAGCCACATGTAATACCGATTTAGCAAAGTTAAAACAAACCCTATGTGTGCATCATGCGTCCATCATCAATTCCTCAAAGTACTGCATAGCCACATCAGGTCACAGCGAAGGGAGACAATGTCAGCCAGACATGTCGATTTACCATGTACACCAACTGTTGATGCATCTCCACATCATGCCTACATATGAGAGAAATAAATGGTGCTCAACACCTGTCTCCCAAAATACAAGACACATTGCTGCTCACAGCTCACAACACATGTGGACCATCATGACAAGATGAGCAGCACAACAGTAGAGGTAGCACACCCCACAATGCCCCGCAGGTGCCCACACCCATGACAGCACATGATAATGTACCATGCCTGGCCAATGCCGGACGACATATTCAAAACATAAGTGCACACACACACACAGTATACATTGGTCAGTGGAACAGCTGAAATACATGGCCTGTATGTGCACAAGTGCAAACCTGTGCACATCATGGCCAAGTCACATGCACAGATATCCTGTTGATGTCTGATCAAACTATGATGGTGTAGATAGCAAAGTCAGTATCTGTAAAACACGACAACCAAAAACATATATAACTCTGCTTTACATCTGACTGAAAAGGTGCACCTGCGAACATACTGTACACAAACACATGGGGAGATGGGTCACAACACCAAGACATGGGTAAGGGAGGCTGTCAGGGGAGAGGTGTACAACACCAGCTGCCTAAAATGACACATGACAGGCGACATGTGGTCCCAATGAACCCATATACACACAATGTAGCTGTAGATCCACCTACCCTGGACCACAGCCACCTGGACAATGGGCCCTCATGTGTCAATGGTACATTGGAACATCATCCTCATGAAGCGGGTCCTGTGGAGAGGGAAACCAAGCACCACAAATTATATGTTATTTCCCATCTGTGAAACCCACAGTACACCGTAATGTCACCAGCTGGCAGACCCCACAACCTGACCCACCGACTGACTGTTCACCCTCACACTGTACTGATATACCACATGGGAGAGGCAGCATGTAGACATATGATACCAATGAAAAGTCCCCCTACAACTCATTTCCCCCCACCCCCCTCGGTTGTTCCACACACCTGTCTAAGGAGGTGTCTGCAAACACCATGTGCGAAACACATCACAAGGTCACACTATCAGTCTGTGTTGGCCAGGTTGACAACATTACCCCCTCTCTGTGTGCATGACTGCCCTAATGTTGTGTGTTATGCAAGTGTAAATACCTGAGACACCTGGTAATATGCTGTACCACCCCCTGTAACCATTGTGCAAAGGAATATTATGCAGTGTAAATCCCGTACATCAATGATTACGTAGATCTGTGTGCAGATCATGTGCCTAAATACATGGCAATGTCAGCACCATGTGTGCCACACAACACCCCCATGTCTGTCTCTCAGCAGACCATGATGGCGTCATGTCATCCCACTGGGTATCAGGGAGAATGTTAATCCATGGATAGGTGATAGGTGCACCTGCACCACATATCTCCCAAATAGGTCTGTGTGTATATGTGGACATAACATCCCTTGCCAGTGTACACAAGGCATTTGTGGCTGTGTACTGTGCTAACCAGACAGACTTACAGCATGTACCAGAGCCATGAGGCAGATGTTGAGATAGTATCACCCACATATGCCACCCTTTATTTGCAAAACCGCTAACCTACCAAACAAATAAACACATGCCGCACCACAGTAGTGTCGTGTAATGCACCCGTTGATCATCTGACCCACTGCACATCTGTATGTGTGTACATTGCAAATACTGCAATGAATGACACCTCACTAGATATGAGTAAAACAATGATATGGACCCCGGGCTGCACACTGCCCATGTCCACATGCCGAACCCTAGCCATGTATGTGCTACATTAATCGGTATACTGTATGGTACGTTTTGGTGTGGTAGCAACACCTGTCACATGTAATCAATCCCATCATGGGCATGCAGTCATGCGCATGTGTACTGTGCTATGTTGGTTATGTTGCATGACACATAATATACATACAGACATAGCCAGCCCATAATAGCATGACAGACACACACAAACACACCCTGATTATAGTACATAAGCAAGGTGGCCGCATGAGAGCTCTCCACAAATGTTGCCCTCTACACCCCATTGAACCCCGGATCATATGCCCGACCCCGTGCCCCATACACACAATAAGACGACATCAGTGTGTTTGCACAGCAGTTGCTATCACACACAGACACTAACTGGTACTGTGACCCCCAAAAGCTCATAAAGGTGTCTCAACACACAAACCCCGAAAACAACAAAAACCACTGTTGTGCCCTGTCCACATTGTCCATCGCACACCCATGGCCATATGTTACTGTGAAATGTTCAGCATAAGGACAATGCAGTCATGGATCTGAATGCTATCTGTTCAGACACATCACCCGTTATAAATCTCACATGCACACAACAGCACATATATGTGTGAGGATGTGCAATACATACCACTGAATATCTCAGCAATCAACCTCTGCCTGACCGCTGTGCCTACCTGTGTGTCACCACTGGCACGTACAGGGGGGCACGGTGGATCCTCCGCCAGATCCTCATTAATCTCTGCAGTAATATTATGCCTGAGAGCAATGTTGTGCAGGATGCAACAGGCAACGATTATCTCTGCAACAGTCATTGCCTCATATTGTAAGGCCCCACCTGTCCTATCCAGACACCTGAAGCGACTTTTCAAAATGCCAAAGGTGCGCTCTATGACAGAGCGGCTGGAGGCGTGGGCCTCATTGTACCTCCGCTCTGCACGTGTCCGTGGTTGATGCACAGGGGTTAGCAGCCAGGGGCGACATCCATACCCTGCATCACCTGCAAAAAGAGAATAATGCATGTGAATGCATGAGCGCATACCACCACAAATTCACACAGGTATGGACCTGAGAGACAAATGCATGACACATCCTGACAGAACCATATGACAGCACAAATATACATTTGACAGAAGACGACCTATGGTGATAGAAATGTCATGAAGGGCCCCTGTAGTCTGGACAGACATGGCAAATAACACCAATGTCCCAGTTTTGCAAACAAAGATCTGCTATGTGTGGCACATGCGTTCTGGTCTGCAGTCAATGTCTGCATCTCTGAAACCACCTATGGCAGCCTAAACCACCAGCACACAGAAAACATGTTAAACGTATATGTTAGCAAGCTATATACCACAATAATGTTGTATGGGCAATGTAGGCGCACACCCAGAACATGTGTGACCTGGGGCTTGGACAACATCAACCAAATAACAACTCACAACACTGTGTCCACTAAGGACAACATACCGACAGAGAGCAGTCTGCTGGCATATGCTGTGGACTGCTGACCACCAACCATCTCAGTGGACACCCTGTCCAATGTCACCATCATGTTCACATCCCTGTTAAGCTGTGCTCCACAGATCTGCACACTGTAGCCCACATTAGCCCTGCACTATCACAACTAATGAGACTGGCAAGGTACCTGTGTATGGGGCACCCACACCTCTCTGCCCGCTCACAAGTCCGCCCCTGGCCTTGCTGACACAACTCTCAAAGGCAGAGACACATCAGGTTAATGAGATACAATGGTGCCGAACTACCGCCCATCTGCAGTGGCCAAAAGTAATGCACACCACACGTGTGTATGCACACATGTTATGGGCCATGCCCAATGCATCACCCGACCTATAGAAATGTGTACCCAATGTTGCCAAGGTCATGAACATCCATCATATGTGCCGAACACCCAAACATCGAGCAACCCATGTCATTCCCCAAACAATGTTCAAGAACCCCAGTACTGTGTAGGGGTGTGGCCCTCACACACACACACATGATAAGCGATAGGTGTCTGGATGGTGCATCACAGTAAACGTACATGACATAACACAGTTACCTCAAAAGACACGAATGGACAGGTGGGTGAGATGGGCAACAAACACACCAACCCACCTGTGGCCCAGTGAAATACACACACATGTTGATATGCACACCCATGTACATGCATCTGAACATGTGCATATGTCCCCCTACAACATCAGCATGTCACCCCCAGGTATTGTGTCAAACCAGATGTGACATGTCACATCATGTTGCATGCAGCTCAACATCTCCACCCCGTTCATAATGTCTGCTGAACGTCAGCTCAGCTGCCTAACACACAGAGTATATACTTAAATATATAATAGATGTTAAATGAGAAAATGATATATCCTACAGACGACATCATATATGTTGACATACTCACCCAGCAGGATGCAGTCCCCATACAGTCCCTCCTCAAACTGGCGAAATAGTGCTGAGTGATGCAGGATATAGGAGTCATGGGTGGACCCTGGAAACCGTGGGACCACATTCAGAATATGAAGATTAGCATCACATACAACCTGAACATTCAGGGAATGGTAGTGTTTGCGGTTGCGGAACACCACCTCCCTGTCTCTAGGCGGGACCAGGGCAACATGTGTGCAATCAATAGCTCCCATCACGTGTGGTATCCCAGCTACAGCCGCAAAAGCCTGGTTCAGGGTCGCCCAATGTTGCCTAGTGTGGGGAAGGGCTATGTAATTCCCCACCCGGCTGACCATGGCACGCAGTACCTGGTGGAGACATCGGGAGAACGAGGGCCGGCTCATGCCACCCACTGCGCCCACTGAGTGTTGGAAACAGCCAGAGGCAAAGAAAAGTAAAGCAGCAAGGAGCTTAACTAAACCCGGTATGGCATGTGACCGATTAGTCAGGGGCTCGAGGTCAGGTCTTAGATCCTCATAGAGCTCCCTAATAGCCCTTGTGCTCAGCCTGTACAGGGAGATGACCTGGTCCTCACGCATGTCCTGGAGCTGGGCCTGTAGAGGCGAGGCTGCCGAGCCTGCACCTCGGCACGTCTCCTGCGCTGTGCACGTACACCAGCTGCTTGGCCCTCCTCCACAGCTGCAGGTCTGATTTGCTGCGGGACTACACCCATGCCCTGTGCCTCAGCCCCATGGACACCATCCCCCCTGTCCGGCAACCGCAGCATCTGCTCACCTTCCAGGGCACATGCAGAAACATATATCCCAGCCATCACCACCCCCCGCTGGCCTACACAAACACACTACAACACACACACAAAGCACCCACAACAGTGACCAACTCACAAACACCGACTGACAAACGGAACAAACGGATGCAATACACAACACAATACACACAGTACAACACAATAGAGAATGAACTACACAGATATCCTAGCCCTGATCAATATGTCAGCCTCTCCAAACGTACACCTCGCCTACAATACAACCCTCAATGTGTACTATCGCTGCCTGAGGATATATAGATGTATTTCCGGTGTGGTGATGTGCGCCTGTGCCGTTGTGCATCGGTGCGCGCCGCGGATGTGCGTCACGCGCATGTGCATCCCATTGAGCCCTGGCGTCCGTGGGTGCCGCGCCGGACCGTGTAAGCATGATGCACACATGTGCGTCTATGTGTGCCGCAACCATACACGGCCATGCCCAGTTCTGACGCAGATCCACGGCGCGCAAAGACGACAGCGCATGCGCACATCTGTGGCACCGGAAAAGAAGACAAACAGCAACAGCGCATGCGCAAAGGAAAAAATGAGGATAAACTTCCGTTTTTGCCACGCCGGACCGTGTAAGCGTGATGCACGCATGTGCATCTATGTGCGCCGCAGCCATACACGGCCATGCCCAGCTCTGACGCAGATCCGCGGCGCACAAAGACGACAGCGCATGCGCACATCTGTGGCGCCGGAAAAGAAGACGAACAGCAACAGCGCATGCGCAAAGGAAAAATGAGGATAAACTTCCGTTTTTGCCGCGCCGGACCGTGTAAGCGTGATGCACGCATGTGCGTCTATGTGCGTCGCAGCCATACACGGCCATGCACAGCTCTGACGCAGATCCGCGGCGCCCACGCACACATCCGCGGCGCGCAAAAAAAGAAGGAACAGCGCATGCGCAACGGCAAACAGTGAGGGTAACATGGTATAAAACACACTGTACCACAGGTAAACGACGAGGGTGTTGTCAGACCTACTGAGGGACTGTGGAGAGACAGAGGCGTGAGTGTTAGTGCAGAGGTAGAGGGTGTTGTAGGGGGAGAGGAGGCTGTGTGTCTGTAAAGTGCCGTCGTGTATATGGTGTATCACTGTGTCCGTGTCAGTTCTGTGTGCATTGTTGTGTACTGTGCAGGGTAGGGCAGATTGTGTGGGGTGGGGTGGGCTGGTCTGCAGTGTGTAGGGTGGTGTGTGGTGTCCTGGGCTGGGTGGGGAGTGGTGAGCGGAGAAGGTAATGGAGAGAGAGGGGGAGAGGGGGAGAGAGGGGGTGAATGTTGAGGAGGCTGGTGGGGATGCAGAACAGCAGTGCACTGCAGAGGTGGGTGGGGCGGTGCCACTGGTGCCTGAGGCCCGTGCAGGCCCATCGGGGGCAAAAGATGTGGAAATGCAACGACACACTGGCAAAAGAAAGCACCCACCTGTGCCAGCTACTCAGCGGAGGAGGGCGCTGAAATTTAGTGACCCAGAGAATCACATCCTCCTGAGCCTGGTCCTGGAGAACTATGATGTCCTCTTTGGCTGCCTCAGTAGCCAAACAAGCATGGGGAACCGCAATGCTGTGTGGGAGGATGTGAGGCTAGCAGTGGCTGGGGCGGGTGGCCCACCAAGGGACACGGATAGTCTGAAAAAACGATTTTCAGATATAAAAAGAGGTGTACGGCACGTGATGGTGGCCGAACACCAGCATGCCATGGGGACAGGTGGTGGGGGCCCCCTCATCTGCCCACTATCGCCCCTCGAGCGTGAGCTTGCAGCAAGACTGAGGGATATTTACACATGTGGCCTTCCTGAGCTCCTGGACACCGCACACCCGCTGGCAGGTACGTCTGACAATTTGTTGTGTAACAATGTCCAGGCAACAGTCTATGCGTAGGTCAGTATGTAACTGCCAATATGAAGCAGGTCTATCAGCTAGGCATGTGCACCTTTCAAACTCTTAGTACGCAATGGCTAAGAGGTAGTCCCCACAGTGTACGCCTGTCAATCACAATAGGTGTCAGGGTTGGACAGGCCATGTAATGGACAAACCAACATGGCTCACTGTAACAACACCCAGGTGTGACTGAACCTGTAAGCTAACACGAACAGAGCTCACAGCTGCAAATTATATACCGCTGCCGTACACAGTGTGTAGATAGGCAGACCAGCAAACACTGTCCCCCAGATATCTACACAACATGCACTGTGCGGCATAGCTCACCCCTTCCATCACCCAAGCCTCACCTCAGCTGTCACATGTAGGGAATCCATGCCCCGGGCCAATACATGAGCAAAGCACATACAGGATAGAACCCAGAGAAGATGCCCACAGACCTAACATCTCACCCAACGTCAACCCTATGATGTCACCAGCCCAGTCTTGAACATATGTATGCAATGACGCAATCACAGCATCACAGAGGTCCATCAGTCCCACACTGTCAGACAGGTTGCATGTCAAGGGGCTCTGTCCCTCCTGCAATAACTGTGACAGGGCACTGCTGTTAGCTATGCACAGACACCTTCCCCGGCCCCACTGGCCATGACATCCCCCCCCCCGAGTCCACAGCACACTCATAACTGAGTGTGTAGGTCCACACAATGCATCCAGAGCATCCCCCCCCCCCTCATATCGACTTGCAAATCCCTGTGAGCCAGTACCTGGTGTGATCACTGCTGTGAGAGTCCCCTCTGACACGACAGTCCCATCTGTGCTGCTGTACCTTCTGTCAGGGCCCTTGAAACCCCAGCTGCGATGTCAGCGCCTGTTCTGGTGAACATGTCTGCATGGACACTGAACATACCTTGCCGTCCTGCAGTCCAATCTGCCACTGTGCACCCTGTCCCTCTTGTGATGGCCCCCCTCGCACTCATTGTGTGTCACCACAAAGGAATTACCGTGCGGAAAGATGGCTGACACCCATGTTTGTGATGGACGGTGCCCAGTATCCTGGCCCCACGGGTATCCCCGATGCATTGTGTCGCAGCACACAGCCTGGGTGAGGTCTGAGCACAGGCCACACATGCATGTGGCACACATCTCCCTGTTGTGACCAGTATGAATGTTTTTTGTCACGATTAGTGGGTTCCAATCACAGGGAGATATAAAATAGATATACAGAGAATACCCTCAAGAAATACATGGTGGACTCACTGGATGACGGTCTAGACCACCTCTACCTCTGATCAATACAGACCAGGTGCGGCAGATATGCAGGTCGTACACTCACACATGCAACGCCATGGAAGATGAATAGGCAGAATGCCCTCACGCATCACTGACCTGTAGCATGTACCTCTCTATTGACAGGATAATATAGTGTTTTCCTGTCCGATGTCCTTGTCACCACAGTCTGTCCACGGACCATCAGGCTAATCATTAACCAGTGTCGGATGACATGTGATCTATCAGCACTGACAATGCTCAACTGACTGCTGCGACTGTGTAGATCCATAGTAGCAGCAGCCAGATACTCACTGTCCAACCTAACAAAATACATGTTATACAACGGTGGTCAATGATAGGAGACCTGTGCAGGTGCAGCAGGAAAGGTAGAGGTCTAAGGCCGGCTAGGAACATACCCTAACCCATGAGGTGATCAGCAAATGTTACAGGTCGTTGATGCGAGAAGGTAATCTGAATATGCCTCTGCAGAAGCGTTGCAGGTGTGAGTCATAGATAAGCAGGTCTGCCACACCACATGTGTGTTGATCAGAGGTGTAAGTAGTCTACACCCTCCACAGGTGACCATCTCAATGTCCCCCGGAGTGTACACCCTGTATATCTATGTAGTAAGTTACATATCTATATCCCCTCATACACCGCACTATTCAGCATCAGCGTGTCTAACAGGGACCCTAATCTCAGTACAATCAACATGCATGAGCTCACAGATGACAAGGTACGGAACGTGGATACCAAGGCAAACAATGTACAGGGTTTCCACAGATGTACCATAACTGATTAGGTACATGTTACCACGAAAAGGTGCCAGGTACATATACCACCGTCAGATATATATTATCAGCGCAAGCAGGTCCCTGACACATCATGCAATTGTGTACGTGGGTGGGCTCGCTGAGGACCACAGGTGTTGATGAATCTATAGGGAAGAGCTCTGAGAGATAGAATGTGAGGGCCTACCTGAAGTGCGATAAGCTGCTGATAGGCCAGATGCAAGGGGGTGCTGAATTCCAGCACCTAGGGGCACAAAGGTGAAAGGTCCTGTCGGTTGCAGGGGAAGCACAGCTTGTGATGGCCGTCTGTAGCTCTAGGGAGGTGATAGTCGTGGATGCTGTCGCTCTCTCTGGTGTAGTACAGTGAGTAGGGGATGACAAGGATGCAGCGTAGAGCTGATTAGTGTCGTTAAACGTGTAAGGTACGTTAATAGAGGAAATGCTGGTCAGAATAGCTAGCCAATGTAAGTTCATCAGCACAGGGAAACATGGTTATCCACGGCGTCCCCAAGAGGTAACCTTGCTGTGTCAGTCATTGGCAGCTGTAACGGGTATAAGGTGCATTAGTGAGGAACCTGACGAATGATGGTCACGTCATTGACGTGTGGGATCATCAGTGCATGGTATGTTGTCAGCAAACAGTCTGGTTCCAACATGGAGCGTAGGTGTGTCAAAGAGTGGATCATGTAGTATACAGGTCTGACTGTGTTTTATGTGTGTGATATGATATTGTGGCGTAGGTACAGAATGAAATACTGGTAATGTGAAGAGGGCTCAGATTGCAGTACATCTCCCCTAGTCTTGAGATGATGTGGTGGGATGATGTTGGGATTGCGCATGATCAAGAGGACCTCCGTTGTCATAGGTTACATATGGAGGTTTCAAGAGAAAAGACACCCTAAATATGCATTGCGGCAGGGTATGGGGGGGAGAGAGACATATGTGCATTGGAGATGGGTGTGTAGAGAACAATGTAATCGCCATAAGGCATGTAGACAACACTAAATGGATTATGACCCCACAGATAGGTTGCATGTAGATGTTCAATAGGGGGATAGAATGTGATGAGCATTGGTTAAGACCCTGATGCTGGTGGGAGGGTTCAGATGTTCTGACCCCTGAGACGACATGCTGCCATCTTTCGGTATAGATCGGACCTGCACCATTCAACCGCTGTTGCAGTGATGCCCCGCACAATTATACCCGCCACAAGGGGGTTGTCAGTCACTGATTGACACGCTGTGGGGATGTCCAGATTTGGGAGGTGGCAACCCAGTCGGGGATCATCTATGCCATATATCATCTAGCTGTAGAGTAGGGTGAGGAGGGTGTCGACTACATGGAGCTCCCTGGGGCGATGTTGGCGGGGTCCAGTGGTGCAGCACAGTCAATATGTCCCTGTAGCTGTCGTTGGTCCACGTCCACAATCATCTCAGCAAGTATAGGTATGCCAGAGATGGGTGAGCAGGAACCCACCTTTAGAGGGTACAGATTGCAGTCTGTCAACAGGGGTATAGCTGAGGTATGCTGAAGGACTGCAGGTAATGATCCAGGTGAAGAGGAAAGGGACATGATGTTGTTGATCACTGGGCCGATGTGACTGCGAAGGCCCTTGAACCAGGAGGCATGGCATGGAGTGGACTGGGATGTGGAGATGAATTGGGTTGCTATGGTGCCCTCAGGTCCTTTGTCGTAAGGTAAACAGAATGGCGAGATAGCGCCAGGGATATCCTGCACAGGTATAGTGGTTGTCACAGAGGGACTGTTGATAAGGCACAACTGAGATTGTAGGTGAGTCGCAAAGTCCTGAGGGTGTATCTCAGCTCGGGGCCCTGAGGATGGCCCCCTAGACAGGGTCCAAACTAGCTACAAATGTTGTTGTGGACCATTGTGAGATCTCCACATGGTATCAGAGTGTTACCATGTCATTGACACAGAGAATGCCGTGCGGCTAGCAGATGGGTGGGTGATGACTGTTGTCAGGGCAACATTTGCATGGTAGCAGCGCCAGTGTCTCCCGGGTTTCTGTAATGGGAAGAGGGTATCCCCACAGTCTGCTGTGTACCATGGAGCATCCACTCCATCCCGTGACTGCGTAACTGTTGAAGGTCGCACAGCGATAGGACTGGGACTGATGTGCCAATCTAGCAGAGTGATGTCATGCCCAGGTAATGTTGTGACGCATAGCATGACATTTGAGCACACTGCCATGTATATTGTTGTCATTGCCCCAACAACACACACCGCTAACAGGTAGCTCGCAGGACATACCTGTGATCAGCACCGCAGACCACGTAGCCCCATGCAAACCACACACCCCTTATGTGTCACACGCGCCCACACCCTGTACCTATCCCCGATAGTGCATGTGTGTATGCTGTCCAAACACAAACCCTGCTGTGGTGCAGGTTGCAGGACACAGTTTGCACATGTCCCCCATCCCAGCCCTAACCGCACCTGTCACATATCTGGTAACGCCAATCAGACGCGCCCCCACCCCCACAACAGTGTTTTCTGTACCCTGTAGTCATGTGTGGACGTGCAGGAAGGCATTGTATAGGTAACATATGAGCTGCCCAGTCCTGCATGTGTGTGGACAGCCGCATGACGGTGCCAGAGGTGTCTACTGCACAGCATCACAGCCCACAGCCCTGAATGTCACGCATCCCGCCAAACTCTATCCGCCATGGGCGCGCATGCCCAATATACTGGCCCTGCACACTCTGAAAGGGGGTGCAGAGGCGGGAGGTGGTAGCACAGGGAAACCAAGGGCAAACGTGACATGAGAGGCGCATAGGGAGGGAGACATGGGATGGGGGCAGGAAGGGGCCTGTGTCCATGAGCACCTTACTGCCAATCAGGACACACGGACAGGGATACTGCACCCACATGTACCACAGGTGAGGGGACATGGCTGTAATGTATGGGTTGAGTGAAGGAAGCAGGGGAGTGTGTAAGCAGTATGCATGCCAACATCCCGCCATGTATGTGTTAACCACAGCACTAGCGGATTATACTGTTGTTGCGTAGATACATATCTGAGCCCTCCTCTAGCTGCTGCACATCACAGGTGACTACAAGCAGCATGGGGGCCGCATGAGGACGAGCATGGGAGGACGTGGATGAGCACGGAGGAGGATGTGCCCTCAGGCCTGGGAGGACACAGAGGTGCAGAAAACAGCCACAAGCACAGATGCAATGGCCCACAAGCCCTCACACCCCCAGGACCAGCGCGCACCAGCAGCTGGGACGCCCGTAGACATGCAGCCAGCCTGTTGCCAGCCAGGCTATGGGTCCCCACCACCAACAGGGACAGCTGCAGCGCCGCCTTCCAGCCACACGATGGATGTCCTGATGTCAGAGTTGCACCACAGCCATGGCGCAGGTGGATGGGCATGCAATGCTGAAGGTGGGTGCCATGATGAGGTGCGTCACACATACACAAGGTTTATGTAAATGTTCAATGTGTGATGGCATTGTGCTGTTTGTCTCATTGTACACCAACAGCCTGCTAGCCGGTGAGGGTTTAGTATGTGGCATATTGGCGTGAGAGACACAGGGGTATGGCATTGGCGTGGTGGCGGATGGTCAGGTTGACAAACAGCACAGCAGTTGAGGGCCATATGGACACAGTACATATGCCTACATATCTGCAGCGTTGTGTGAAACGCCGGTGACAAGCAAGCGTATCATAGGTCAGGAGGGAGCCCCTGAAAGGGTTAGTGACCCTGGACAAGCAAACTGTCAGTCCTGTATGGGCATGTGACAGCAGGTACGCTGCGATGACACACGACCGCTCCCAGAATGCACCAGGGTACCCAGAGACAGAAAGGGAGCTGGTGTGTGGTAACGTGTGTCCATGCAAGAGGGCTATGAGGGTGGTACCCCACGTACACATCACAAAGGGCAGGGCCTGAGTCTTCACAGCTGTGGCAGTGCTGGGGTGTAGCACACACCAAGGGCAGAGGCCACATGGAGTGCCATCTAGAGTGGACTATCATCTCAGGGAGTATGATCCTGATCCCCAGCTACATCATTCAGATGCCAAAGGACCACAGTGCAAGAAAAAAAGAAACAGAAGCTGTACGATTCGGCTATGTGATTTCTTCGAGGGATGAAGCACAGATGCACTGATGAGGGGGGTGGGTATTGCCCCGACACAATAGGGCGAGGTATGGTCGTGTACGGCTGACAAAATCAGAGGGCAGGTCTTCAGTCATTTTTAGTGTAGTGGTGTGGCGTCATGCGAGGTGGTGTTGCTGTCAGAGCTAGGGCCCGTCCGGCCAGATGGTACCCCTGACAGCCAGACATCTGCCATGTCGAAGGCCGACGTGTGCCCCCCTTTTTTTTTTTTTTTTTCCCCCCTTTTTTTTTTTTTTCCGGTACACGTGTCCAGATGGTATTGTGGTGGGCAGAGAAGTCCGTGGCCCCCCCCCCTATCCGGTGTCCCTGGAACCTGTGTTGGCCGGACCGGCGACCTGGACATGGAAAATGTTGAACATAATCTGGAGCCAGGCCCTATCTAGCGAGCGAACTCTCGATCAGCCAATGGGTAGCCACAATAGGCACACCGTGGAAACACTGACCTATGACCGCTGCCTACACCCCTGCGACTGACAGATCGGGAACATGATTTCATATGTAGGGTCATGATCTGCTCCATTGGGGAATTCTCTGCAGTGTCCAGTCCCTGCATGGAGGAAACTATGACTGCCTGGCCGGGGGGGGGGGTGGTAGGGGCCATCTCAGGGTGCAAAGCTGTGGATACTATGAATTCCCCCATTTCCACACCCCTTATGTCATCAATATTATTGCGAAGCGTATACTGCCTACCAGACGCACAGACATTCACAAACCAGTTACCTCATATCCACCCATGGGTGACCCTGGTCTGACCCATAGCCACGCCGATGAGCGTAGGCGAAGGGCCAGGTGCGATGATCAGGGCCACTGCGAGTGTACTGCTAGTCCATGTGCAGCCGTATCCTACAGGAATGTGTGCCGCCTGATGACACATGTAAACCCCCCGCATGGGGTCGCATGTGTGGAGAGTTGCGGAGGCTAACATGGCAGAGCGAAGTTGAATCCATAGCTGTGCTTGGACCTTACTGGGTATAGGTTATGTATCGGCCTGGTCATGGTCATGCGTTATGAGTTATGGATCCTTAAAAGGGTTGCGGGGCAGGTTATCTGCGGAATACACCGACAGTGAGGGGCCTGACTTCAGCTGCCGCCTGACAGGAAATCGGCTACACACGCATCATACCTGTATCACTGTTACTTCAGGACAAGCGCTATATAGTCACGACCTGATGGGCGGTGACAGGGCCGTAACATGCTCTCTAGGAACCATGAGCGATTCTGTCCCACTGCCTCTGTTCTGCTTAGGTTATCTGTGAGGGAGTCGAATACACAGGTGGCCAGCAAAGGTGAGTACGTTGTTTTTTTTTTACCCTGGCTGTGTAACTGGACTGTCAGGAAAACCTTCTGACAAGGTCCCTCATGAGAGGCCGCACCCTGCCATAAGCAAGCGAGAGCGGTGTTCAATGGGATGGGAGGTAGTGTACTATTGTGCGTTTTTTTTCCCCCCCCTGGAACTGGTTAGGATAGAAAAAAAACAAAGGATATGAAGCAGACGCGGGTAGGGCTAAATGGCCAATTCCCGGTTGCCAATGGGGAAGTGAGTGAATAGTGCGTGATACGCCCAGGCGATCTGTGCTGTGTCCAGCTGGCTTTTGTTATGAAGCATATTCACGTAAATGACTTCTGGAAGGTGTTGTGACGGTGTAAGGTTCTCAGAGTTGAGATCAATGACCGCAGAACTATATCCACATTGTATGAAACGGCGCACAGGGATTGTTTTTTTCTTTGTCTTGTTTTTTTTCCCGGACACATGGGCAAGAGGACCCCCCTGATCAACTGGCAGGATGCTGGCGCATCCAGAATGGACCCAAGCGATGAGGTTCTAATGTGGGTGACGTGGCAAGGTTATGCACCCGGGGAGGACCAAACCAAACT